>CM060256.1:31077870-31677870 GCA_030684275.1 Acipenser oxyrinchus oxyrinchus
GGCGAACAAACTGCCTTCTGCTACAGCCAAATATTTCAAATTTTGACTCATCAGTCCAGAGCACCTGCTGCCATTTTTCTGCACCCCAGTTCCTGTGTTTTCGTGCATAGTTGAGTCGCTTGGCCTTGTTTCTACGCCGGAGGTATGGCTTTTTGGCCGCATGTCTTCCATGAAGGCCACTTCTGACCAGACTTCTCCGACAGTAGATGGGTGTACCAGGGTCCCACTGTTTTCTGCCAGTTCTGAGCTGATGGCACTGCTGGACATCTTCCGATTGCGATGGGAAGTAAGCATGATGTGTCTTTCATCTGCTGCAGTAAGTTTCCTTGGCCGACCACTGCGCTCTACGGTCCTCAACGTTGTCCGTTCTTTGTGCTTCTTCAAAAGAGCTTGGACAGCACATCTGGAAACCCCTGTCTGCCTTGAAATTTCTGCCTGGGAGAGACCTTGCTGATGCAGTATAACTACCTTGTGTCTTGTTGCTGTGCTCAGTCTTGCCATGGTGTATGACTTTTGACAGTAAACTGTCTTCAGCAACCTCACCTTGTTAGCTGAGTCTGGCTGTTCCTCACCCAGTTTTATTCCTCCTACACAGCTGTTTCTGTTTCAGTTAATGATTGTGTTTCAACCTACATATTGAATTGATGATCATTAGCACCTGTTTGGTATAATTGTTTAATTATACACCTGACTATATGCCTACAAAATCCCTGACTTTGTGCAAGTGTACCTAGAAGAATTGATGCTGTTTTGAAGGCAAAGGGTGGTCACACCAAATATGGATTTGATTTAGATTTTTCTTCTGTTCACTCACTTTGCATTTAGTTAATTGATAAATATAATCTATTAACATGTCTATTTTTGAAAGCATTCTTACTTTACAGCATTTTTTCACACCTGCCTAAAACTTTTGCACAGTACTGTATATATATATATATATACAGTGGTTTGCAGAAGTATTCACTCCCCTGTCACATTTTGTTGGCACCTGAGCATACTCCACGACGCTATCAAATTAGGCTGTACATGTAGAATCTACACAAACTACTCCACATTGATAAAGTTAAAAAATGAATATAGAATATAAATAAGTAAGATTTACAGAGAAAAGCAGATTAATCTCAGTTGCATAAGTATTCAACCCCTTTGCTACTGCAGCCCTAAATCAGCTCAGGTACAAATGATTTGTTTGAAAGGTCACAAAATTGGTGAAATGGTTTCAGCCTGTGTACTCAAAGTGGTTTAACTTGTAGATAATTTCCCTCAGGTATATAAAGACTTTCAAGCTGCAACTCACATAGTGATCCAAATAAGCAACCATGAAGACCAAGGAGCTTTTGAAACAAGTCAGGGACAAAGTGGTAGAGAGGCATAGAGCAGGAGAAGGGTACAAGAAAATTTCAAAGGCGCTGATTATCCCTCACAGCACACTGAAGTCCTTCATTAAGAAGTGGAAAATGCATCATACCACCCAGACACTACCCAGATCAGGTCACCCTCCAAAACTGAGCAGCCAGGCAAGCAGGAAACTGGTTTGGGATGTCACTCTGAAGCCAACAATGACCTTGAGAGATCTGCAAAGTTCTGTGTCTGAGATGGGACTCAGTGTTCACAGATCAACAATAAGCCGGTTCCTACACAAAGCTGGACTGTATGGACAGGTGGCAAGAAAGACACCATTACTCAAAAAGCCTCATCTTAAAGCACGCATGGAGTTTGCGAAAGCATGTAGATGATACTGCAGACATGTGGAAAAAGGTTTTGTGGTCAGACGAGACAAAAATTGAACTTTTCGGTCTAAATTCCAAGCGTTACGTCTGGCGCAAGCCCAACACTGCACATCACCCAGTCAACACCATCCTAACTGTCAAGCATGGTGGTGGCAGCATCATGTTATGGGGATGCTTCTCTTCAGCAGGCACTGGGAAGCTTGTCAGGATAGAGGGGAGAATGGATGGTGCAAAGTACAGGCGAATCCTTGAGGAAAACCTGTTTGAGTCAGCCAAGACTCTGAAATTGGAGAGGAAATTCACATTTCAGCAGGACAATGACCCAAAGCACAAAGTCAAAGCCACACTGGAGTGGTTGAACAAGAGAATTTATGTTATTGAGTGGCCCAGTCAAAGTCCTGACTTGAATCCAATCAAAAATTTATGGCGAAACTTGAAGATTTCAGTCCATCGATGATCCCCAACAAACTTATCAGAACTGGAGCAATTTTCCCATGAAGAATGGGCAGAAAATTTCACCATCCTACTGTGCAAAGCTAGTACAGACCTATCCAAAAAGACTCATAGCAGTAATTGCTGCAAAAGGTGCTTCTACCAAATACTGACTTAAGGGCCTGAATACTTATGCAACCATTAATTTCATTTTGTACATTTTCTTTGCAAGTTTTGCTGACATTCAACCTCCTCCTCATATAACAGTGTTCAGTTTAACTACTACAGCTTTGAATAAAAAAAGTTTACACATTATTTGTAATTCAAGAAAATGTGACATTATTGGTAGGGGGTGAATACTTCTGCAAACCACTGTGTGTATATATATATATATATATATATATATATATATATATATATATATATATATATATATATATAGGTGATTCCAGCTGGATTATTCATATTCTTAATTAATGTTGGTTGTTGTTGTTGTTGTTGTTGTTGTTGTTGTTGTTGTTAATGTATTTATGCATTTTCTTATAACAGTCGCCCTTATCCAGGGTGACTTACAGTTCTTACAAGAAAAAAAAAAACACATTACAAAAATCAGACCAGTCCAGACAGGTTTGATAAGCGGGATCACGGCTAATAGTGAGAGACAAAAAAAAAAAAATATATACAGTACTGTGCAAAAGTTTTAGGCAGGAGTGAAAAAATGCTGTAAAGTAAGAATGCTTTCAAAAATAGACATGTTAATAGATTAGATTTATCAATTAACTAAATGCAAAGTGAGTGAACGGAAGAAAAATCTAAATCAAATCCATATTTGGTGTGACAACCCTTTGCCTTCAAAACAGCATCAATTCTTCTAGGTACACTTGCACAAAGTCAGGGATTTTGTAGGCATATAGTCAGGTGTATGATTAAACAATTATACCAAACAGGTGCTAATGATCATCAATTCAATATGTAGGTTGAAACACAATCATTAACTGAAACAGAAACCGCTGTGTAGGAGGAATAAAACTGGGTGAGGAACAGCCAAACTCAGCTAACAAGGTGAGGTTGCTGAAGACAGTTTACTGTCAAAAGTCATACACCATGGCAAGACTGAGCACAGCAACAAGAGACAAGGTAGTTATACTGCATCAGCAAGGTCTCTCCCAGGCAGAAATTTCAAGGCAGACAGGGGTTTCCAGATGTGCTGTCCAAGCTCTTTGAAGAAGCACAAAGAAACGGGCAACGCTGAGGACCGTGAGACGCAGTGGTCGGCCAAGGAAACTTACTGCAGCAGATGAAAGACACATCATGCTTACTTCCTTCGCAATCGGAAGATGTCCAGCAGTGCCATCAGCTCAGAACTGGCAGAAAACAGTGGGACCCTGGTACACCCTTCTACTGTCCGGAGAAGTCTGGTCAGAAGTTGCCTTCATGGAAGACTTGTGGCCAAAAAGCCATACCTCCGACATGGAAACAAGGCCAAGCGACTCAACTATGCACGAAAACACAGGAACTGGGGTGCAGAAAAATGGCAGCAGGTGCTCTGGACTGATGAGTCAAAATTTGAAATATTTGGCTGTAGCAGAAGGCAGTTTGTTCGCCGAAGGGCTGGAGAGCATACACGAATGAGTGTCTGCAGGCAACAGTGAAGCATGGTGGAGGTTCCTTGCAAGTTTGGGGCTGCATTTCTGCAAATGGAGTTGGGGATTTGGTCAGAATTAATGGTCTCCTCAATGCTGAGAAGTACAGGCAGATACTTATCCATTATACAATACCATCAGGGAGGCATCTGATTGGCCCCAAATTTATTCTGCAGCATGACAACGACCCCAAACATACAGCGAAAGTCATTAAGAACTATCTTCAGCGTAAAGAAGAACAAGGAGTCCTGGAAGTGATGGTATGGCCCCCACAGAGCCCTGATCTCAACATCATCGAAGTCTGTCTGGGATTACATGAAGAGAGAGAAGCAACTGAGGCTGCCTAAATCCACAGAAGAACTGTGGTTAGTTCTCCAAGATGTTTGGGCCAACCAACCTGCCGAGTTCCTTCAAAAACTGTGTGCAAGTGTACCTAGAAGAATTGATGCTTGATGCTGTTTTGATGGCAAAGGGTGGTCACACCAAATATGGATTTGATTTAGATTTTTCTTCTGTTCACTCACTTTGCATTTAGTTAATTGATAAATATAATCTATTAACATGTCTATTTTTGAAAGCATTCTTACTTTACAGCATTTTTTCACACCTGCCTAAAACTTTTGCACAGTACTGTATATAAAATAAAAAACGGACGGTACTGTAACAGAAAACAAGGAAGTCAAAAAATGTAAATTAATTAGAATACGTAACATGTACTCATATTTGTTTGACACCTGTCAAAAATAGGGAGAGGGAAGTAGAGAAATCATAAACTCACTTCCCAGCAAACAGCACAGCATTGAATTCTGTAGAATCTGTGTGCATGTGAGCAAATTTCATATGCTTAAGTGCAAAAAAATTTGAATTGCTCCGAAGGCCAAATTTGAATGAAAATGGCCAGGTGTGACAGGCTTGCAATGCGCAAAATGTTTCCATTACATTACCATGTAGTATTCCGATTCTGCGTAGCTCTTGTGCATTTCTGCTATATTGGTATTGAATGCACAGGTGGTTTTGCGAGGCACAAACACATTTGCGAATTGAGCAAAAAACTGCTATTTTCCAACTTCGTGCAATTGTTTTGTGCCGTGTTAGAAAATATCAATTTTTGTGCAAAAGCACTCATTTTTGCGAGCCACAAATTTTATCCTGGCCTAGAACTTTTCAAAAGCCACATATACAAGGAGGTGTTCTCTCTGTATTCCCACGCAATGAACATGCTTCTATCAGGAGTTCTATGTACATTAAACAGGTCTTTTGATCTTTAGGGGTATAATATTCAAGTCCTTTTTGTTTTTTTTTAAACAAATAGTACAAAGTATTTATTGAGAAGGAACGATCGCAGTCTCTTTCATTTGACTTCCTCCTCCTGTCTCCACTCTGACTCTGAGGCCCTGTCTGTTATTTGGAGCGACGCTCTTGTGTAATTGAATGTAGGCCGAAGATGGATTAAAAACACCTTTAAACAGAAGGCAGATATTTACTGCTAGATGCTACATTTGCTTGGATAAACACAATTGCATATGAAAAGGGTTAGGGTTAGATTTAGAGATAGGGTTAGGGTTAGGGTTATATCATGCAAAAAAATGTACACATTAAGTACATTGTAACTATGCATAATAACATTGTAATGATGTGTAAGTATGCATGTATTTACTAAGTAACTACTATGTAAATACACAGTAATTAGAGACATTTCATGTAAAGTGTTGCCTGGGCCACCAAGAGCCTACATGGGCCCCGGGGAAGGTTGTTTTGTTTTAGACTATTTTAATTACTCTAATTTTACAAGCTAGATTTTTATCTTAGTTTTTCCAATTTTTCAATTAAAACCAATTTTTTTTCTGTTTGATCAAATTCTGTATGAGACTGTTTTTAATTGTATGGTTTAATAGTTCATTTATATTGTGTGTGTGTGTGTGTGTGAGTGTGTGTGTGAAGTGCTTTGGGATCCTTATGATGAAAGGAACTATAGAAATATAGTCTGGACCAGCATTCCAGTTGATGAAACTTAGGACCTATGCAATGTGTGTAGTCTGGGATACAGAAGCACCTGCCAACCAAGCATCTACTACCAGCCCTGAGCGAAATGGCATGCAACAGAGAGATGCAGATTTTTGTACAGTATATTACACCTGAAATTTGCCTGAAATCCAAACAGTCATATGAAGAAGTCGGTCCATTTATACAAACCAAAAAGTATGGACTACATGCTGCATGTCCTTTTTAGTTTTTCATCTGTAAACACAGCATGAGAAAATAACCCATTGGATTTTAGAAGCAGGACTAATATAAATAAATACATAATTGAATGGAAAGATAAATAAATCAGATGCAATGAGCGTTGGACAGTGCGTGTCACCTCAGTAATTTACTTTATAAAATCATGTTATAAAAATAGACGTCATTTGAAGAAAAATGTTCCCAAACACCAGCCCCCTACAGAGAGAAATAATGACTGTACAATTGAATCTCTTTCTGTGATTTTTAAAGAGGGAAGAGAAAGCCGGAAACTTGCTCGGAAAAATAAAAGATGCTCCTTTGAAGAGCGAGATTAAACACAGCCTAGTTAGCTGAGATCAATTGCATTGGAACTGCAGCATGATTGTGATTATTAATAACAGGAGCAGCAGCTCAGTGGCTAGAGTGCAACACATATTATACAGTAAAACCATCTCAGTAAAAATACCAAAACAATTGTGATTCTGTTAAAAAAAGATATATTGCCTTATACAGTGTATAAATATATTTATACCAGAAGCGTGGGTATATCTAGCGTGGGATATATTTTTGTTTTTCCACTCAAGTGGGATAACGTGAGTGGAATAACATGAGTGGGATGACAAGAGTAGAATAACAGGAGTGGAAAACATAAGTGGGATAGCATGAGTGGGATAACATGAGTGGGATAACATGACTGGAATAACATGGGTGTGATAACAGGAGTGGAATAATATGCTTACCAGGACTAGTTTTGAATGTGTCTTTGCTTACATTCCAATCCAGTGCTGTACCCTGTCGGTCTTGTGATTTACTGGGTCATCCTCCTGCGCCAATAAAAACCTACACCATGAATGAACATTCAGCAACCTCTCTATATAGTGGATTCCACTGGGAGTACAGCATTGGCTCTGGTACAAAATCGACCGGGAGTCACCTCACTATATCCAGCGTCGATAACGCAATGAGTTCTGCACCCCGTTAAGTGGTGCGGTTCATACAAAGAATGCTCTCATCCCAGATTTCTTGAAGAACATGGTAATTGAATCAGCCTTCGACAGCTTTGTTGAATCAGCTGCTTTGTGCCTTCATTAAGAGGTGTTCACTGCTCTGTAGAATACTGTATACACTTGTACTGCTCTCCTGGGCAGACCGACCCTGTAGCATTCTATAAGATTTTATAGAAGTGTCTCTAATTACTGTGTATTTACTGTGAATCTTTTTGCAAGTTAAATGCAAGTACACAATTGTATCAGAAAAGGGTTAGGGTTAATTTTAGAGTTAGTGTTACAGTTAGGGTTAGGGTTAGGGTTATATCATGCAAAAAAATGTGTACACATTAAGTACATTATAACTATGCATAATAACATTATAATTATGTGTCAGTACACATGTATTTAGTATGTAACTACTATGTAAATACACAATAATTAGAGACACTTTGGGCCTCATTTACAAAAGGGCGCTAAACTTGAGCGATAATTGCAATTAGTGTGCACATTCATGACACAGGCCCAGTTTTTTGGATGGAACCGCATAACAGTCTTGTGTTTTGATTGGTCCATGTCTGTCACATGAATATGTCATCACACAAGTGGGAAAGCTTGCAGGCATTTTTAACATTGCGGTCACAAAGAGAGAGAGAGTGAGAGATCTGCTTTCCACAACCTTTCAGTTAAAATATAATGTGATATTTTGCTGTACTACTATAACAAACTATGGGTTATTACTTTATATGAATTATCATGTTATGCACAAATGTAAGAATTGGCTTTCTGTGGTGGTGTACTTTTCTTTCAAATAGCATATATCTATAATCGTTTGCGCAATATATTTTAATATCATCCACACTATTACAGTTGGTTAGGGCTGGGAGCACACCTATTTTTTTGTAACTATGACGGCCTTTTGACAGCCTTTTGTAAAAGTGTCGGCCTTTTGATAATCAGCATACACTGCAATACCCAGCAAAGTTATACACTGATATTTTGATAGCACAACAATTTAAATGAAGTTCCTAAGTGGTTGTGTTCCTCAAATATATACAGTTATACAGCGATACAGTGATTTCGGCCATCTAAGGACAGGTACTTTATGGAAAGCAAATAAGCTAGACCTCGAGCTTCTGGATTCATTATCTGCATGTCCCACAGGTACTCTGTAGCAATTTTCAGCCTCCCAGCCCATTCACAGCTTGTTTGACACCCTCTTGTAGTTGCCCGTTTCTGAAAAACTCAATATCACAAATGTAATATAATGGAGGAAATAGAAGAGCATTTTACTTTCAATGGAAATCTCAAACAGTAAATGCTAAGTCTCAGTATTTAACTTATATTCCAAAATATAAAGTTTTTAACAGCATAAAGATCCACTATGAATGTACCTTTTTATGACTCCTGTCTGGACACTTGGCACTTCTTTTCTCACACACTTGATAACAATGCTCATTAAGTTTTCTAATTCTACAACGTTTCCACATAATGCCTGTTGATTCAGAATGCAGTGTAAGAAAATTGGTACTTCTGAGTTTTTTAAAAAAAAAAATTTCCAGCACTCTGCTAACCAGTCCACTCTTTTTCTCATATATGGTGTACCATCTGTTGCAATCCCAGTTCGTTTTTTCCAAAGTAATTGCACCTTCCATGGCTTCTTGAAGTTAAAAAATCCTTTCCTGTGGTTGTGTTGTTCATGCTTAAACTTAAAAGCTCTTCAATGCCATTAAAGTTAATATTACCTGCCATTTCAGTAATATGCTCATCAACCTTGTTACGAGACAGACTATTTCTTCAGGGCATACTACATCAGCTGTTTTTATCATGCACCTTTTAACAAATTCACCATCTGAAAAAGGTTTGGCAGCACATGCAATCTCTCTGCTAACTATACAACTGGCATCCTCAGCACTTTCATTTTTTCTTCTCAGTTTCAGAAAAAAACCTTCGTTGAAACTCCATAGCTGCTTTCATTTCCAGTAAACTCAAAATACATTGCTTTGTGCAGCATGTCATAGTGACGTTGTATGGTATAATCTTCAATAACTGCAACCGTTGCACCGGAAATCAGACATATTGCCTTGTCGTCAAAATTATTCAGTGAAAAAATCATTGATTTTGGAATCTTCTGTGTTCTTCCTCCACCTTTCGCTTCCATGACATCTCCAATTACTTTTTGGCTACTGATTTAAAATTTTACACAAAGTAAAATAAATAGTTTAAACAAGCTTTCGCTTCGCTATCCTAATCAAAATTATGTGTGCTGTGCTGTTACACATGTGCGTGAGGAAACAGATCCTGTGTGCCATTGGATTGGCTATATTACTACTCTGTGAGCTGTGATTGGCTTAATGGGAATGTCACTCATACAATGCAGATTGCACATGTTGAATACATGTGTTATTAAAGAGGCAGGTTGTTTTAAATAAGAATTTCAAAACGATACATACATCAATGCAATTTTAGAAACTAATGACAGGTCACCAAAAATTGCTGAATGTTTGACACCCCTGCTTTAGAGTATTAACTATTTATTTTAAGCTAGCTATGTCATTCAGCTTTAACTGCAACCTATTTAATAAACTGCAATTTACAAAAAAAAGTAACAGGTATAGTGTATGAAATTAAGAAGTAATAGTCGATTTCTTACTCTCCTTTTTATACAGGATTATACAGAAAGGATCACACATTTGTCAATAATATGTGTTATTTATTCTGCCAGTTGCAATTAAGTACACAAAGATCCTTTTTTATGTGTTTGTCGCGGGAGCAAGCAAGACTTCCAGGGTTCTGATACATTTCTAACTACCTTGTAGACTCAGTCTTGTTACTGAGTAAAATCAGGACAGTGTTACATTTGTCCAGTACACTAGGATTTCTCCCAGCCTATGTTTAGTTGGATTCACACACACACACAGGCTCCCTGCCATTAAAAGGTGTAGCTACTCATGTGTATAATACTGCATGCCCTGCTAAAGCTCACAAGGAATTATATTAAATTTCCCACACAGAGGACAGGTTTACAGGACGTGAACGTGGGCTTCTACCAGGTTACTGGCTTCCCCAATGTGATGGGTGCTATTGATTGTACTGTCACCCCGATCCATGGAGCCTGCTCTGCAGGGTGGCAATGCCGACAAGGAAGAGAATTGAGGCCGCGTCTCATCAATCAATATTTCTCGGGTAAGCAGAACAAAAAGAAAATTATGTCATTGCACAACATGACTTTTATTGTTTATGCATTAAAGGAGAAAGGAAAAAGGTTTATTTTTATTTTTATTTACATCAGACAAGGAATAGTTCAAATTAAAAGGTAAGCAGTGCAGTTTCACTTTACGTTGCCTCTGCCTGTCCTGCTACTGAATGCTGTGTCTGTTGATCGCTCATTTTCGGTCAATGGAAGCCACCTCCACCACAATAAGCTACTGACCAAAAGATACGCCAGGACTGCTGGGGCTTTTTATACCAAGGTGGTCACTTTTAGTCTCGGACATAATCGTGTGTATTAAATTATTGCAGTAAATTTAGTGCGTGCGCTATGGCATGTAAATGAGCCAAATAGTGTGCACACAAATGAATGCGTTCTCTGTTAGTAAATGGGGCAGTAAATTTAGATTTATCATGCAGGTTAGACTCACTACTTTATGTGTGCGCTAATTCTAAATTTAGTGTCCTTTAGTAAATGAGGCTCTTAATATAAAGTGTTACCAAATTAAGAACATAAGAAAGCTATTCAGCCCACCTAAGCTCGTCCGGTTCCTAGTAGCTGATTGATTTCAGAACTTTGTCAGGTTGGGTCTTAAAGGATCCCAGTGATTCTGCCTCAACAACATGGCCAGGTAGCCCATTTCATCCACTCAGCACTGTCTGTGTGAAGAAGTGTCTCCTTCCCTCTGTCCTAAGTCACTAAGTGAGAAATTATTGTGAATCTGCTCCATAAAGCCTCCAGAAAACTGTAACCAGAAAAAACTACACCAGAAAAAGTTTACATAATACCTGCACATATTAACGCATAATTATTGGATATCAGAAACTGCCATTCCTTCTGTAACTATGGCAATATAATAGATGATCAACCCCAAGTACTAATACAGTAAAAGCTTGTGCACACAGACACTTAGTGCAGCAGTGCATTCATGTTTATAAGCAGGTGTGAGTGTCGGAGCATTTGCCAAGAAAAAGAAAAGAGAGCACTAAATACTCTCTGACATTTAAAGCACTAATATATAGGAAGCAACCTTTAATTTGACAGCTTTTAGAGCTAGTTAATTGAACTTCTCTGGATGAGCGCCCTGGAAATGTGCAGCCCCTTTAAATGATTGCTTCTCTTCACCCACGCTGCCATACTCAATAGAAGGGCACCCAGTGGGCATGTGGGATTAGTCTGGCTGTGAATCGAGTCTCATTCAGGCTGACCGGCCTTGGTTTTCAGGGCTTTTAAGCAAAGGTGACACATACAGTACTGACCTATGCAAACTGCACACAACACACATCTGGATAATGAAATACAAATTCCAACTTTAAGGCTTGTATATGTATTGAAGTGATGACTACAGGGGCACCGAGTGTACAAGGAGATAAAAAGCCTTTCTGTCCTCGATCAGCAAGCTGAGATAACAACACAACACGGTTATATAGTCTATACATTTTATCAAATACACAATAACAACACAACATGGTTATATAGTCTATACATTTTATCAAAGTGAGTTCAGTAATACACAATAACAACACAACACGGTTATATAGTCTATACATTTTATCAAAGTGAGTTCAGTAATATGGTACAGAAGTAAGAAAGTTAATTAGTTTCAAAACAATCAGTACATTAAGTTTAGTAATGGATAGCATCCCGGTAATACTTCAGCTTCAATGTGACATGTCCATTATGAGTTAAAGCAAGCATTCATCAACATCGTATATTTGTCTTTCTATAATAATAGCAATGTTCTTAAATCAAGACTCAAATAACATGACTAAAACATGTAAATAGGATAACTGTTTGCATATATATATCAGGAAAATTATCAAAATACAAACTTAGTAAATTCTAATTAACAGGATATTATGAAATTGCATTCAGTCGTCAGCAATCTGTTGTTTAAATTATATATATATATATATATATATATATTCCTTAATTAGAATTCACGGCATCTAAACTTAACACCCATTGGATTTGTTCTTATTCATTCTATATTTATTCTCGCACCAATTTCAATTAAGTAGATCGCTTCAATTATTTCCACTCTGTCTGACTATGAAATTATTTAAATCTGCTTTAGACTTGCCCCTGATTTCTACAGTATAGTGACTTTTGACCACACCCTGTTACTTTATAACTCTCTCTATCTCTCTGCTTATATATGTATTACATTCCCACATATAGATTCTGTTTAATCTCTTTCAGTTGAACTGGGAATACTCAATGTTTGTCTTGCAGGGTATGATTCAGTCTTCTGTGGTTCCACTTGCATCAGAGGCAGACTTGTAGTAGAGTTTCTGTATTCCTGGTCAGACAACCCAGTCTCGCTCAGTATATAGGAAATCTTGCTGTAAATCAGTTCATTAATTTATTGGTTCAGTGTTTACTGACCTTTCCTCTTTCTTCAATGGTGATCCAGTTGGTATTATTCTTTTTCCATCCTTTTCGTATTATTTAAATTTCTCACAATTATAGCCAAATTCTGGGGTGTTGCTTCTGAATATTTGCGAGGATCTAATCGGTTAGGCTGTTGTCCACTGCTCTTTGCTTTCTCTGACTTCGCTTGCTAGATGTTGATAGCAGCGTCTTTTTTCCGACTTACTGTATAATTCACTGGAACAAAGACAAGCTTCTCACTTAATTAGAATTGTTCCTTTTTTGCAACAACCGATCTTGAGAACAAGGTGCATCTATGCTTGCTATCTCTTAGTGATTCAGAGGCCTATTCCAGGCTTTAGGAATTCGGGAAGGCCTGTCTTCCCCCAAAAACTTATCAGATGTTACTATGGTGACCACTTCTTATCAATCTACACTGTTACAAACTCCTCAACTTTCTTTCTCATGCTAGATCATTACAGCAAAGTTTAACCCTTTAAATACTCTTATGGTCCTACAAGGTTTAAAGCTCTAAAACCATGAATGCAGCTGAGCCCGGCTCTTTTGCATTGTGTTTAAGACGCTTGCAGTGTGCGGGGTTGCCGGTTCATGCCCAGACTCCACCGTTACAAAGACACACAGTCTTGAACAAAGAAGACTACGCGGCGATCTGATTCAAGCATTCAAAATCCTAAAAGGTATTGACAATGTCGACCCAGGGGACTTTTTTGACCTGAAAGTCACAAATGGAGATTAGATAAAGGGGCATTCAGAACAAAAAAATAGGAGGCACTTTTGTACACAGAGAATCGCGGGAGTCTGGAACCAACTCCCCAGTAATGTTGTTGAAGCTGACACCCTGGGATCCTTCAAGAAGCTGCTTGATGAGATTCTGGGATCAATAAGCTACTAACAATCAAAATAGCAAGATGGGCCGAATGGCCTCCTCTTGTTTGTAAACTTTCTTATGTTATTATGTTCTTATGTTCCTAATATAGCTAATATAGCTAGTGTTTTGCCTGGGCCACAGGCTGCTGTTACTGTCGCTATGCTGTCAATGGGACCCTTTGTGACGTTTGTTCATGCAAACTGTACTGTTTTGTGTTATCACAGGATAACAGGTTTTGGAACCTCAATGAAAGTGAATGTCAGAGAAAGTTCACTTAAGGCACATTCTCCTTATTAAATACTCGCCCTCATAGTTTTATGAATCTTGGTAGATGGTGCTTCTTAAAAGACCTCTCAAAGATGAGTGTAGTGAAATGCAGCGGGGGAGGGTTGACTGCACAGGAACAGGAACGATTGCACACATTATAAAAAGGTACCGGTACAGTTAAAAGCTGCTCTACTGTACATCTCTTTGAGGTGTCCACACCAACAGCAGCGTTGAATCTGTGAAACAAAAACAAAGGACTTCATCAGTAAATGGTTTATAAAACAACCCCCCCCCATGTCTTCCTCAATCTGATTATTTCTGAACCATGGTGTATCCATCCTTATCCCTTGTTCTCCACCTGTGTGTGAGAGGAGGAATGGTGTTGCTGCGAGCTGGCTTTCATCTCTGCTGGACTCCTGGGGTGATCTTGTCATTAATAGGTCTTAATGTGGGTCTCATCACAGTCATTACCTGTTAAGCTCACATTACGTGCTCCGCTGGGCGATGTCCGAAAGCAGGCGGTCCCCTGTTAAAGGACGGCTCCCCCAGGTTTCGAAATCCATGTCTTGTATCTTGATAGCACCAGCTTTATCTTCGGGTTCTTTGCTGGTTTGTTTTCTTATTTGCATTGTGGATGTTCAGACTCAATGCTCTCTGTGTCTATCGCTGTTTCTGCTTACTATCCGGGCTTACCCTGTATTTGCTGCAGGAGGAGTAAAGATGAACAGGCCGCCCCCAGTCCAACGGTCAATCAAATCTCCTCATTTCACCTGCAGAGAGAGGAGGCCACCCCCAGCTTGTGACATCTCCACCTGACCAGCAAAGGGGTGGAAATAAAATAACTACCTCCACAAAGTTAAAAGCCTGAATAGTGCAAGCAATGCAGGTAAGGACTGAACAAGGTGATGAGGTGATATTATTAAGTGATTGCTATATAACGATCAAGAGGAACAAACACAACACTAAGTAATAAATATACATAAATATATTGAAAACAACACATGAACCTCTCCAAACCTTGTTCACATTGCAAGGCTGCACTGTTAATAATATGGATTGCAATTCCTTAAGCAAACTCATTCGACAATAAAAACCCCATCAAAACAGATGGGTCTTTGTTAGCCTGGTGACCCTGGAAGTCAGGGTGCAGTTGGTCCCTAACATTACAGCTTTCCTCTGTTCAGCTGAAAAAAGGGGAGCCCTGCGCTTCAAGCACAATCTTGATGGGGGGTTACAGATCAAATCTAGCTTTGACAGTATCTGTGGCTGGGCGAAAGCTCTAATTGTAAATGGTGTGTGTGGGTGTCAGGAATATACGGTTGTCAGGGAGGGGGCTAAAATCCTCCCTGCCATAAAACATATGCGAATGTGGCTGGAGCCTTAATTGAATGATTCATGGTTAATTAGGCTCCAGCCACATGGTATAAAAAGAGAGGTCCTTTATTTGAGAGGTTGGTGTGGAAGTGAGTGTAACAGTTGAACTGAACTGAGCTGAGCTGAGCTGAGCTGTGCTGTGCTGTGCTGAGCTGTGCTGTGGATACTGTGTATTGGTCAGTGAAGGTGAATGCCCAGCCTGACATCAGTGTTTGTACAGTAGTGTACAAACCTTTTATTTGGCCACCTTGCCTTTTTGTTTGTTCCTGTTTGTGTGTTTTTGTT
The DNA here is from genome assembly GCA_030684275.1 of Acipenser oxyrinchus oxyrinchus. NCBI lineage: Eukaryota > Metazoa > Chordata > Actinopteri > Acipenseriformes > Acipenseridae > Acipenser > Acipenser oxyrinchus. The sequence goes on from CM060256.1 coordinate 31,093,284, forward strand.
GATTAAGCGTATGCACCAGCACTTGAAACTACAGCTTTCTGGTCTCTGAGTCTTATTCCCTGACTCTATCCTGTTACAGTATAAAAAAACTGAAAAACATCCATTCCCAAAAACCCAGTGAATGCGCACCTAATTGAAGCTCCATGGCTATGCACTCCAGTCTCATTCCCGGCACACGCAGCTCCTTCTGATGTGACAGGTGGGTGGCACAGCAACACAGCAGCCTCGCAACAGTGGATTAGCCTTGCCGAGTCCTGCAGTCGCAATCTGATGGCAAGTGAACGCTAATCGCATCTGTTTACAGTGAGGCAAGGGGAGAGGACGGGACAGTGGTACGCTTTCTTTTGGCACGATTTCCTTGACTCCAACCCAAAAAATCAGGTCTCTTTCCTGGTCTCCTATTCCCCACACTAGCCCTGGCACAGTCTGGCAGGCGCACCCTGTTCAATAGCAATATATTATTTTTTATTTCTTCTAATTAAGTGCAAACGGAGAGGGGCTAAGGAGTCCTGCCGTTGGGGGAAGCAATTATTTTGAGAAGTATTAAGTCATCAGATTTACTTTGATCTCGATTGCATTGTGGAAATCGTGCATAATTAATGGCCGGAGCTTATTAGGGAAAAAATGATTAGGCAAATTACACAGGTGTCTGATGCATTTTTTATGATAGATTTGCAGAACAATCCTGCATTTCCATCTGTTCGCCTCCTATCAGAATGTCACTGTGGAAGGAATTATTGCTGGAGAGGCATACAGTTAATGGGGCCTCAGGAAAGAATAGAGACATTCAATTAAAAAAAAAGAAGTGTTGATACATATGGATGTGTGGTCCAGTGGTTATAGAAAAGGGCTTATAACCAGGAGGTCCCTGGTTCAAATCCCAACTCACTCACTGACTCACTGTGTGATCTTGAGCAAATAATTCACCTCCTCTGCCTTTCGGGAGAGACATTCTTGTAAGTGACTCTGCAGTTGATGCATAGTTCACACACCCTAGTCTCTGTAAGTCTGCTAAATAAACAAATAATAATGTTGGGGGGCTGAGAAAGGAGTTGGTTTAGGCTACTAGATGAGACAGATATGTTAGACTTTTATTTGTTTTATTTTTTCAGATCTTGAGTTGCAATGACTCCTTTCCAAGAGTGTCCCAGATACCTCCTGTGGGGGAGCTCTGAATCAAATCATGAGGGGAGCTGATATTGTGATGTCACTAAATACGCTTAGAAATACCCCCACAAATCACATAGTGTAAAGACAGACAGATAGATAGATAGATAGATAGATAGACATACAGACAGACAGAGAGACAGACAGACAGACAGATAACCAGATAGACAGACAGATATATAAATAGATATACAGACAGACAGATATACAGAAACACAGAAACGTGGTTCTTGTTTCAAAGCTTCAGATTAACAGAGCATTTGGTTAACACCCTCATGTAATTTCCATTTCTTCAAAGCATGAAATGAACCCTATTTATAACCTGGGTGATAATTACATTCCAGTTGCTTGATGAACATTGTGTCATGCTCTTAATGAGAATGCCTCCTCCTCTCTGCAGGCGCTTTGGGGTGTGTGCTATACTGTAAAGGGGTCTGTACTGACACCAGTGTGGGGGTGAGGGCTCCAGGGACCGCACTGTGGAGCAGCCCAGCGTGGGGGGTGAGGGTTCCAGGGACAGCACTGTGAAGCAGCCCAGTGTTGGGGGTGAGGGTTCCAGGGACAGCACTGTGGAGCAGCCCAGCGTGGGAGGGGGGGTTCCAGGGACAGCACTGTGGAGCAGCCCAGCGTGGGGGGTGAGGGTTCCAGGGACAGCACTGTGAAGCAGCCCAGTGTTGGGGGTGAGGGTTCCAGGGACAGCACTGTGGAGCAGCCCAGCGTGGGAGGGGGGGTTCCAGGGACAGCACTGTGGAGCAGCCCAGCGTGGGGGGTGAGGGTTCCAGGGACAGCATGTGGAGCAGCCCAGCGTGGGGGGTGAGTGTTCCAGGGACAGCACTGTGGAGCAGCCCTGCGTGGGGGGTGAGGGTTCCAGGGACCGCACTGGGAAATGTTGAACTCGCTTGTTCACATGTTCAAAAGGATTCCTTTCCCTACCAAAGGTTTTAAATCAAAATGACCAACAATAAGACTGGCCCCTTTTCTATCACTGTTATCATATCACTGGCCCCTGTCAAAGGTAAATTAAATCTACATTAAAAATGATGTGCTTACGTGCCACATCAAAAGCACTGTGCTGCAGTGTGGCATTAAACTGTGTTACTATTGAAACCAGCAGTACAACAGGTTGTACAATTCAGGAATATCCAGCTTTAAGACCGGGATTGAGGTGCAAGTACCTTGTTGTATTTTACAGACAGTTCTTTATTTGTATTTGTATAAGCATCTATGTATTATTACAGGTTGCTTTTCCCAAGTTCAGTCACATGCATTTTGTAAATACGATACAATGTGATGCCTCCTTGTTTTAAAGTATCTTGACAGACATTCAAGATTTCAGTTCTATCCTGATCTTTTGGTTCTCCGCATGTTTATTCCAAAACAACTTGTCTAAAGCAGATCTGTCAAACTCTCTGGCTGAACAGCTCCTTCCCGCACTGTAGATCATGCGGTCGGATTGCAAGGTAGACGGAGGGACGGGTCGGTAAGTGGAAAGATCGATGGCAAAGAGACTGGGAGGGAGGTAGTGTGGTCTTGTGGTTCGAACTGATGGACTGGGAGGGAGGGAGGGAGGCAGTGTTGTCTAGTGGTTAGAGCTAAAGGACTGGGATGGAGGGAGACAGTGTGGTCTAGTGGTCAGTGCTGAGAGACAGGGAGGGAGGGAGGCAGTGCAGTCTAGTGGTTAGAGCTGAGAGACAGGGAGGGAGGGAGGCAGAGTGGTCTAGTGGTTAGAGCTGAGAGACAGGGAGGGAGGGAGGCAGTGCAGTCTAGTGGTTAGAGCTGAAGGACTGGGAAGGAGGGAGGCAGAGTGGTCTAGTGGTTCGAGCTGAGAGACTGAGAAGGAGGCAGGCAGTGTGGTCTAGTGGTTAGAGCTTGAGGGACTGGGAGGGAGACAGTGGTTTGGTGGTTAAAGCTGAGGGACTGGGACAGAGGGAGGGACAGACAAGAATCATGTGGATCAGTGCAAAAAACAATAAAACAGGTAATTTTGGTGAGGAATAACATTTTTTGGTCATTGAGAAAAAATAAATAAACCATCTTACTGCATTTTATAGAAAAGCAAAAATGCCCCGTCAATATAAAAACCAATAACATGTAACCCCCAAAATAACCCCAATATTACCTGCTTCATGATAGTTCAAGCCAGGATATATAAAAGGCGTGCCAACTCCATTTAAAGTCTTTCATCTCTATATCATACCAGTATGAGGCAATGCCAGTGTCAACACCCCACAGAGAAACGATGAGTCTTCTTTTCCATGGCATTATTCCTCATGAATGTTCATCAAGATGTGCTCTTCCACTGACCTTGATCCTTCCAAATCCACCCTCCCCCTCGTCGCTTTGGAAACATAATACCAACAGACACATCTTCAGCTGAGGAGCTGTGGAATGTGATCAATGCCATGGAATTGATATAAATGGACACAGATTCTGGTGTTCACAATACATGACAGAATGAAACAGATGGATTCAAATGAACAAGATGAGTAAAAAATTCAATGATATTCCATATAAAGGAGACCTGCCATTCGGGATTGTTTCTGACTCATTCAGACCATCGCTCAGACTGTATTTCATTTCACAGTTATCACTGATTTCACCATTGCTGTTACATTTACCCATTGTCATGTAACAGGTAGTTCCTTGTGAAAACTCTCAATGAAAAGTATAAATATACTATCTAATAAATATATATATATATATATAATAAATGCCTTATTGACGCACTACCTGTTACACTGCATTTAGAAACCTGGCAGCTGGCTTCTGGTAAATGATTGAACACACTGCTAGAGCTGCACAATTTCTTTAAAATGTCTTCAACGAAAAAGACATGAGCTGCATTAACAATCAAAAATATTTCTGCTAAAGATCGCTCTGTCTAGTACAAGAAGGGGTGATTTCACATGTCTTGTTATTTTTACATTTATTTATGTTTGTATTTTCTTTGATAATTCACTGAAAATCAAAATACTAAGCAAAACAAAGTGTAATAAAGCACAGTGAAAGCATGAGTAAGCATTGTAAAGAATAGCAAGGTATTTGTTTATTTAGCAGACACCTTTATCCAAGGCAACTTACAGAGACTAGGGTGTGTGAACTATGCATCAGCTGCAGAGTCACTTACAAATACGTCTCACCCGAAAGACGGAGCACAAGGAGGTTAACTGACTTGCTCAAGGTCACACAATGAGTCTGGGGGTGAGGTGGGATTTGAACCAGGGACCTCCTGGTTACAAGCCCTTTTCTTTAACCACTGGACCACACAGCCTCCTATGATAAAGAGTTAATAAATGTGGCAAACCAGGGAAAGAATGATAAATGCAAAGTATAACCATGGGAAAACTGCAAAAATACTTTGCAAAAATACCACGATAGACTTTTACCTATGCATGTTTCTTTCCAAACTGAGCCCTATATAACAAATGGAAGTGCACAGCACAGCTGCAATCCCTTTACGGAGATGAGTCATCTATGATTGCTGATGCGCTGCTTCAGATTCAGCAAGACCCCAGCTCCTGACAGGGCTTCACAACCCTGAGCAGTGAGGGAGCTTTCTGCTGGAGTTAGTCTACACATGACCTTTCTGAGGGAAACGGCTTGCAATGTTTCTACGTGGCTATACAGCCAGCCAACCAGTGATTAAATTCAAAGACAACGTGCAGCTGCCCCCTGATCATACAGCCCCGAGGGGGATTAACATAAAACAGGAGCTTGGCCTTCAAACCTGCACAGGCTGCATCTCAGTTCATAAGGAAGCAGGCCTCTGTGTGACAGCCCCACGCTGCGTTCATGTGAGGGGCGCTCATTGTGCTGTCCTCCTGTTAAGTTGCAGCTATCCAGACAACACAGCATTGGGATCATGTCTGGCTGTGGATCCCAGTTTTGAAACTTGTTTCCGCAAAAAAAAAAGCAATAACTGACCATAGCTAAATATACAGCCTGAAGCTTCAAGCAGATCAATTTACTTCCGGGACCTGGTTACAAAGAAGGGTCAGCCATATAAAGATGTGGAAACTACAATGTGAAACGTTTCTGTAACGTCAATGAAGTACGTGGGCCCACTAGGGACATGGAGAAACAACGAATGTGTGATGCTGAGATCCTGACATCATTTACCTTGTGGTCTCAACACCAATTCATTTTTACCGTTGAAACAGCTCGACAGAATATGCAGCTGACACACATTACTTTAATTATTATTAACACAATGAAAAACTCCTTTAATGTGGCTTAGGAAATGCCATCTAAACTCCTTTACAGTTCGAATAATTGCATGTTTCTCCACATCATGTGTAAAGTATATCTGATTATCTATTCCATTCATCATCAGCTTCAAACTTTTGTTTTGTAGGAATTCATTTCCTTTGGTTTATACGCACACTCGAACCCAACAGTAATATTTAGAGCTGTCTTTAAATCTCTTGGTGCCACTTGGTTTAATACGTGGGGCATGGGGTGTCTCTACTTGTACAGCAGAAGAGAATCATCGCATGCAGTTTGAGTACCTGTACAAACAGAGCAACATAATGTATTTTATAATAAAAACCGCATAGAAACTTGTGGTAATAACACTTTTCATTAATTGCATCTAACTGTGTATTTACATAGTAGTTACTTAGTAAATACATGTGTACGTACACATAATTACAATGTTATTATGCATAGTTACAAAGTACTTAATGTGTAAATCTTTTTGCACGATATAACCCTAACTCTAAACCTAACCCTAACCCTATTGCTATCCTATCTATTGCTATTAGAAAATGGCCGCGTTAAAAAAAAAGTTGTTAAAAGATGTCAGTCTGCATCCAGCTGTTTCTGCAACTTGTCATTCAAACCGGAGACCAGTTGCTATTGTGATGTGGTTATATATTGTCGCTGCCAGCAAATAATATTCTCTTTTTTTTTTGTTGACCTTTATTCGTTATAGTAAATTTAAATAGATAGATTGAACGTATAGGACAGTGAGGAAGCAGACTTCGTCTACATTGGCATTCAGAGGGCATGTACTAGAACAGAGATCTTCTTTCATCAAGCAGAAAGAAAGTGAATGAATACTGTAGTTACGTATTTTCCGGTGGATTGATTTGGAACAGAGATGAAACATAGTTTGAAAGATAGCATTCGAGGTCCTTTACCAGAGATTAGGGCCCTCATAGTAACCGTTCAGGTTAAAGGAAATCTCTGATCCTGTTTTCTAATTCTAATTAAACAGACCTGTGAATGAGGATGACACAATGGAAGTGGATGCATTCAGGCCTCAGTTGTCAGGCACCCTGCTGTGATTCCACTGCAGGAACCTGGTAGAGGAGCCAGCCACAGATGTTCACACATCCCAGAGGAGAGACACATATGCTCATCTTTCCTCCCCCTGCTGGAACAGGTGCCATGCTTCTCATCTGAAGGCACTGCAGATTACAGAGCTGCCCTAATGATGTGGCCTCCCTGTTTCAACAGTCTGAAACTGTTTAACCAGACTCCCTCAAGGACAGGGGTCTTAACCAGGTCTAGTGAAAAGATATGGGGAAAACACAGCCTTCGTCACATGACAGGGACAGACTCAGGACTGTGTCTATAGGACATCAAGAGAACTGAACCCTTCTGTAAATCTAACCACTCACAGCGCAGCGTGTTACCGGCCACTTTGAGAACTGAACCCTTCCTGTAAATCTAACCACTCACAGTGCAGCGTGTTACTGGCCACTTTGAGAACTGAAACCTTCCTGTAAATCTAACCACTCACGGCACAGCGTGTTACCAGCCACTTTGAGAACTGAACCCTTCCTGTAAATTTAACCACTCACAGCACAGCGTTTTACCAGCCACTATGCAGGTCTCATCTTTTTATTAGCATCCAGATCTTTAAGATCTATGAGGTCCTTCATGGCCCAGCTCCTCAGTACCTTTTAGACATTCTGCCTGAATTGATTCCAGCCCATTCTCTACGCTCTTCTACTGCATGGCTATTGACCATCACAAAGGCTCAAAACTGGGAGGCAGGGAGGGCATTCAGGCACCACGCTCCCTGTTTATGGAATTCTCTGCAGAAACACATCAGAGACTCAGAATCGCTGCTAATTACTAAATCAAGAAGGCATTTTAGTGTTTTTTTTATTATATATACAGAAAGCACTTTATACATGCATTGTATTTCATTTTAAAATATACAGTACTCAAAATAAACTTAGTAAACAAATGTTATGACAATAAGTCTTTATCAAGGTCTGCATGTAACATCTCCTGTTTGAAAGATGCACGCAATATTGTGCATGTGTATTTGATTTGCTAATGAAAAATAAAGCACTTGAAGATACAACAATACTCTAGGTTCAGATTGTACCGACGTAATAAAAAAATTAAGAAAACATACAGAACTCCAACTCCCAGCAGCCACTGCAACTCCTCAACGTCACTTCCTCATTAATCAGAGTCATTTCTCAGCCTGTGCTTTATTTGTCATTCCATTATTGAGCAGGGTTAATGAAGAAGACTTGATTAATTGAAGGATGTGGTTTTCTTTTCCCATTAGATGCAATGTGTGTGTCCGAATGTGTCTGATTTCTCTTTTAATTGGACTGTAGCCATTTCTTCAGTGTACTGGGTGTGCTGCCGCCTCTAGAGGTAGTCATATAAATACAAGAATCATCTGAAAGGGGAACATCTGACCTAAATTATTGCAATTACATTCTTAATTAATTAAAGAAAAAGAAAACCACAGCATTGGTTCATTTAAAATGATATCGTTTGCCGCTTGAATTAAGAACTCATCAATGAATGGAGTGCACATACAATCATATGCTGATAATGAGAAGCTTTAGTTTTTTACATCGTCCAAACAGTTTAATCCACTTTCTACATTGATATGCTTATTCAGAAGTCTAGTCTTGTGCTGCACACTGAGGCCAGGAACAAGACTGACCTTAAATCCAATCTTACATAGAAGTTTTATTTGACAGGTTGTACAAAGACTGTCGCGGGTCTGCAGGTTTTAATGTCAATGTGCGGGTCTGACCTGTGAAAGGCAGGTCACTTGGGTGATCTGTGAAGGCAGGTTTAAAACACAGATCCGCAGGATGACAGTTCCAGCTTCCTTGTCATTGAAACCGGCTTCACTTGCAGCAGCATGACGGTAAAAGACCAGCTTTGTTACAGAGTCAGGAGCAAAGATTCAGTCAAGTTTTGAAGTGAGTTCAATTTTAGACATGACAGCTGAACACATGGGAAGCACTAAAGTATGCAGATAAAACACATCTTATAAAGGTTAACAATATGAATATGTGAAACTCTGCTATGAATAAGCCTACATAGATTTTTTTTTGTTCTATCTACTCTATCCTATTTTTAATGGGATCAGGTTATTATTATTATTATTATCATTATTATTATTATTATTATTATTATTATTATTATTATTATTATTATTATTATTATTGACAGATTCCAAAATCATGACATATTACAGAAAACTCCTCCAGCGCTGGCATTATCAACACATTAAATCCAGTGAAATTATTTTTAAAAATCATTTGCTGAAAAGACACCTTTAATAAAGCACAGCACCAGTGGGTGAGCTGAGGTCAGGGGTGATGTGACATTTGTGTTGCTCTCTAAAGCGAGTCTCCTCTCCCTCTCTCTGAGCACAGCTAGGGGGAAGACTGACCTTCAGGCTAAAAGGTCACTGCAGTCATGCTGAGGAATTTTATTGGGAATTCGCAGCATGTGTGCGGGTGTGCGGCACACTAATGGAGACGGGTGTGTTACTCACATTATAAATCACATGTCAGAGATCAACCAATCACAGTGCAGTATGTGCCAAAATTCCAGAACTTCTTCTCCTGTGTACAGATGTTCAAACATCAAAACCAAACCACACATATCTGGAACCTTTTGTAAAATGGATCAACCTACAAACGTCATTCTTTCTTTAAATTTTTATAAACTTGACACTAGTTTCTCTAAAGAAAATATTACCGAGATTGATTCAAACTTTGAAGAATGCACTCAGTCTCTTGTTTTAAATAAATAGTCTCACCACGACACAGCACCTGTAGGCCTACACGCCTTACTGAGGGACTGTGGCAGTTGATGCCAGACTGAACTATTTCACTACTGGGGGAGGGGGAGATAAAAGCGATGTATTCCTGAGTACAATCTTCTTTTGTACTTCTTTATTCTCTGTGCAGCACTAGGTGACATCTCTTATACAATAAGAGATACCCTACACATGACATAGTAACTCGTACAAATGTCTCCCAACAACTCGCTTACCAACTTTTAGTAAACGACCAGTACGCTGAGAGCTGTATCATTGAAGGTTAGTTACAGTATGTGATTCTGTTTGAATACGTTTTATAGTGTCTATGAAAGCTTGTGAGATTTACAACTTAGGAAAACTTTGAATACAGTTTCATACGTTGGGGAACCATTTATACACAATGACAGATTGTTAAAACAAATGGTCCCCTTAAATCCCCCAACCCTATGCATTGGCTATTAATAGATCTATGAGCATCCTTTTAGTCTGAACCTCACTAAAGTACAGCCTGGTTTTACCCCAGCTAACCTGCTGCCATCATAAAACCACCACTTCGGTTTCATTAGACTCCTGCACTCATCAGGAGACAATACGAGGGTGATCTTAATGAAACAATGGCCTGATGGAGGCAGATCAGATAGCACTAATGAGACATACCGAGGAATGATTAACGTTGCTGTAATCCGACTGAGTTTGATCAAAGGCATCAAATAGGAGAGAGAGAAAAACCTTGGGGCTTAGCAGAGCGCTGGAGAAGGAAATGCTGAGAGAAATGGCTGCGCTGTGCAGAGGAACCCCTGATGCATATGGAATATTTTCTATTCAGCGACATATTAAAGGGGTACCGAGCTACCTTCCATTCACTATGGGTGTCTCACATGCTTTAGCTGGTTTATGGCTCTGAGCTGCTGTGAGCTTGCCTGGAGAATCCTAAATGCCGGGACTGAACAGCCTTCCTCATTCCATTCAAATCACAATGTGACCTTTCAACTCTGCAGCCCCGCCTCCTCTGTCTGTCTGTATTAATGTAGAATAGACGGGGCTGGCAGAGTTGAAAAGTCGCATTGGGATTTGAATTGAAGGCTGTTCAGTCCCTGTGTAAGCAAATATCTGTTCCCCTGAATATTTGTACCCCCAGGGGAACGAATATTTGTTCCCACCAGTGAACATTTGTTCCCTTCTAGTAAATGTGAGCACATGTTTGCAGGCTGATATCATGTTTCATTGTAAGTGAGACTGGACCTGTCAGAGGAGACTGGATGGTACAAGGTTTGGGTTAGGGTTAGGGTTAGGGTTAGAGAAAGTGGGTTAGTGTTTTATATGAAAATGCATGGATATAGATTTATATGCAAAGAACGATTACTTTATTACAAAAAAAAGGGTGTACAAATTTTTGGAAGGGGATTTTCCAGACAAGCTCAATGCCGCTCAAAGCCAGGTAAAGGCAGATTTGGAGAACAAAAAAACAGCTACTTTAAAATAATTTGTGTCAATTGAATAATCTGTCAAGGCATTTAAAAAGCAAATTGCCAGGGGTGTGTTCGTAAACGTCAATAAAATATAGCACCCTTCAGCATGAGAAGCACTGCACTCGGAGAAGTAAGCCTGCTGGTCTTGATGTGTGGGGATGTGTCAGCACTGGGGTGGGTTTTGTTATTTTATAAGAAAGAAAGAAAGAATACAAATTATTATTATTATTATTATTATTATTATTATTATTATTATTATTATTATTATTATTATTAAAGTTTCAATGTACTGTAGCTCTAATGGTATATTTCTGATGTATATTGTAGTACTGCACAGACAGCGCCAGACTGTTTCTGAATCCACATAGCACAGCAGGTCCCAATTCTCTCCTTCACTGCGCTGTAACAATCGCACGTGCAAAGAGAAATACTGTTAAATGTATTAAAAAAAAGCAAGACAATCGGGATAGCAATAAGACTCCCATGGCATAGCGGATTGATCCACTCCTAGTTTTACTAGGAGTTTAATAAGACACCTGAACTTGTTATCTATACACTGGGGCTAATCAAGCTCATAATGAAACCTGGGGACAATTAGAGCAAAGCTGCTCCTACCTGCAACTAAGTTGTTTCATTCGTCACAACATTCCTATGCTTTTGATTCAGAACAGGATTGTTAGAATGTGTCATATTTCCTTTCAGAAACGAAGAAGATTAAGGAAGGTGACTGACCTGATTGTGTGGTGCCATGCAGAACAATACCAGAAGAGCAGAAGGAGCAAAGAGGAATGATAAAGAGGACAAGGTTAAGGAACGGCAGAATGCAGTGAGACAGAGAGGGCCGCTCTGAGAGTATTGAAGGAAAAGGAAATGTGATCTGTGTGGAGGAGAGACAGAGAGATGATAGGGGAGAGTGCTTGCGGGCAGACTGCTGCACACAGTCCATGCTATCCCCAGCTGCCTGTTTAATCTGTCTGGCCGAGACAGCCGTCCTGTCTTTCATACCAGTTTCGAGGACCATTGATAACCATATGAAGTGACGGTGACTGCAGCGCAGTGCTTCTGTTCTCAGCTCAACGTTAGATGGAGTCAGACTGTCTGTCCGTTTGAAATCCACAGCCAGAGGACCCTACATTTAATCTGAAAAGGAGGGCTGGGGAGAGGGGGTATCATATTCACCTTCTGATAATGTGCTGAGGTAAGGCGGTGGTGAGGAGACTGGTGACATCAGTTTGGAGGCAGACTGATCAATGACACTTATGTTTTAGCTTGAGTCGTGTGTAGAAGACACATGGCTTCAATTAAAGGACAAATAGATTAGCAGATCGTTTTTAAGTAAGACAAACCGGCCTTTGTTCAGTCCTGGTGTTGGGGGTGGTAGGCCTTTCATAGGATAGTAAACAAGGTTTATCAAAACTTTTCCTTACCTCTCTGAAGTGTGGCATTCTCAGACTTTCTGGTCTCAGAGATACAAGTTCAGGGCAGCAGGTGGGGTGCTATTATCTATAACACAGGAAATGAACTGTGACATTGTGTCAGGAAAAATGACCATCGCCTGATTCATTGAAATGTGTGTAAACGTTATTACTTGTTATTTGAAATGAGTGTAAGCTTCAATGTTAAATTAAAATGTGTGTAAACTGTATTACTGTTAATTGAAATGTATTATTCTGCAGTTGAAATGCATGTGAATGTTATTTATTTGTAATTGAAATGTGTGTAAACTATGTTACTTTACAATTGTATTATGTAAACTATTACTTTGTAATTGGAATGAGAGTATGAAAAAGACCTAGGAGTTTATGTTGACTCGGAAATGTCTTTTTCTAGACAATGTGGGGAAGCTATAAAAAAGGCCAACAAGATGCTCGGATATATTGTGTACTTTTGGGTACCTCCCGTTTCCAAATAAATCACATGATGTGGTGACCTTTCAACTCTATAATAGTATGAAGTATTGTGGTTGGCAAATGCTTCTCTGACAGAATATCTTGACTGCACAGGCATCATAATGGTACCCCAATGGAAGAACTGTCATTACCCAGGGCTTAAAGCCAGGTAAAACAACCCAATAACTACCACATAGCAGGGTCTTAATGTGGCAGGGCAGCCTCACATAATGACTGATGATAATGCTGTTTGTGACTAGCCTGACTGTGAAGTTCCTTTCTGTATGTCAGGAAAATTCACTGCAGCCAAACTGCTCCACAGGGAGCTGTGCACACCAGACATCTCCCAGAACAACGCTAAACGCAATCGTTTGCAATAACTTGTAACAACACCTTGTAAGGATGGCAAACTGATGCAACTGTTGCATAATTCCCTCTGGTGCACCTGCATCCTAATTAGCCCTTTAATCGTGTTCAATTAAACACCAAAACATTCCTGGGTGACTGCTTATTGCTTTCTTCCAGAGCCTAGCCTTTTGAGCCCGCCGCTTCATCAGGCATGGTTGGATTGCCAGTTTGTTTACTTTACCTAGGTTTATCATTTATTTTACCAGTCGTTATTTTCTACCCCGGTTGAAATGCCCTGCAACCCACTGAAGATCAATGGGTCACCCCCATTCCTGCTGTCCTCCACTAAACCTGAGTAAGGGAGGCTACCAAGTTATTGAACCCTGAGAACGAGGGCCCAGCCTGTGATGTCTGCACCTGACCAGTAGGGATCGGTGAAGAGGACGAATTTCCTGCCTAACCCCTTAGAAAAGTTTACCACAGTATCTATACACAGTATATTTTGCTGTTTTGCCATTTACCAGATTGACCATAGGTTAGCCTGGATTGCTGTGTTTATTAATATACTATACCTCTCTATGCTTTACCATGCTTTCACTATGCTTTATTACACTTTGCTGTGCTTTTACTATGGGGTGCACAGTGCACAGCTCCCTGTGGGCCCCCCATGCAAGATCGACAACACAAACAGGATTCCGGTCTGACTCACGAGAACTTGCATACTAAGGGGCCGTGCTTTTACAAGGTGAGCCAAAATACTTTTCAACCTGACTGTAAGCTCAGCTGAAAACTACACTAGCTAGTTTTGTCTAATAATAACAGAGTTCCAATGAAGCAGATGCACTGTGCAGTCCTCATTTTCAACAGCAGCTCCCAGTCTCTGTAATTGGCCAGGAATGAATCCAATGAATCTGATAAGGGTTAAGTGAAGAGACAATCTGTTCAGCAGGCAGTGCCTTTGATGTCCGTCTCACCGTCTCTGCCTGAATGTCAACCAATAGCGCGATCCTGACATTATGTCCACGGGTTATCATTATATATATATGTATTTTTTTTTTTTTTTACCTGATCGATTGGCTCTCGACCACAGCTATGCTTCTGGGGGCATCTGTCACTGCCGGCTTGTGATTGACCACTGGGTATCATTAGAGGAGAGAGGGAGAGAGAGAGAGTCTTTCGTGCCTCTTTCAGCCTGCAGGTCTTGGTTGACCTTTCACTTAGGGAGCAGCTGCAGCCAGGAGATATTTAATTGAATGAGTCTTCAGATGTATTCAGGTTTTTAGTGTGAGGAGAGGAGGAGGATGCTATAGGAAAGGTGGAAAAAAAACTTTCTCTGACCTTCAAAGCCTAATTGATAGGCTTTTCATAGCCCTAGTTTCAGATCTGCTTCAGGTCCCTGTTGTTCAGTAGACCCTTAGAACTCCAGGAGAGGCAACTGGAGAGACAGTCCCGGGTGAACCTTGAGCAATCAATACCAGCCTGGGCTGCTAGCAGGCTCCTGTACTAACTTTCACAAGCTTGTATTAACAGGCAGCCCCCATCCCAATCAATGCCAGCCTGGGCTGCAAGCAGGCTCCTGTACTAACTTTCACAAGCTTGCATTAACAGGCAGCCCCCATCCCAATCTCCCAGGCTGCGCTCGTTAATCTCAGCAAACAGAAAGAAGGAAAAAAAAAAGCTTTGAGCTCTCATCGGCTTTTAAAGACGAGGGGGGAAAGTAATCGATGGGAACACATCAAAATATCAAACCTCTACCCCCTGCCCCTCTCTCCCCTTCTTCCCAGAAATAACAAATGTGTTTTTTTAAATACATGAGACAGCATTATGCAGAGTATACAACACTGATACATTTGGTTTCAGAGATTTTCTGTATACCTGTGTTATATTTAGTTAGTTGTTTAATATAATATTTAAAACACATCAAATTAAGTACAGAAATATATGATATACAATAACTCACTTCCCACCAACAGATATACTTTAAATATATATGTTCATGGGGGAAAGAAAAATCTTACAAAGCATATACAGTAGTCTCTACATATAGGAACACCTCCTAAGAGAACACTTCACCTAAGGGAACACCCTTGTGGTGAAAATGATTTTCCCCATTGTAAATGCTCTGGCTAAAGGAACAGAAACTTCACTTAAAAGAACACCTTCTTGGCACCGATAGCAATTCTTTCACAATGGATAGAATACTGTTTTGTAAAAAAGCGACTTGTCATCGCGAGAGTGTCCTGAGGGACACTGATTGGTTTATTAAATCTTTCCAGAACCGCCGTCATATCATTGAATTGTTTTGTATTCTAAAAAATATATAAAGTATTATTTCCTATCCAAGCTTGCCTCACTTATTTTCTTGACTGATTCTTATATTAAATATGTACTGCAGACTCAGCCATAGTGGAAAATTAAATGCCTCTTGGGAAGACTGTTGTTACCTCCAGGGTGCAATGCCCTCATTACAGCCCTCTATCGGTAACAGTAGTCTTCCCTTGGGTTAATCATTTTCTACTATAGCCCTCCTCTCCAGTCCATATTTACTATATGTATATACTGTATATAGATAGATAGATAGATAGATAGATAGATAGATAGATAGATAGATAGATGGACATAGTAATCTGTCGTGTATCTGCCCTACCCGTTTATCTGCCATGATCAACCTCTTCAGCATTGTTAGTTTATTATTGATCAGAGAAGATTAGTTCAGAGATTGTAGATCCTACCAATGTTTTCGTACACTGTGTTGTATGTGCTCCATGTGCTGCCATGGCTGGTAGTGTCACATGAGCTGTTCAGTGTGTTGATATGTAAATAAATCCTGTTCACCTGCGGGGCATATCAACCTTAACCTCTGTTTCGATCTCCTGCCTGTCACTCAGCAGCGAATGCACGCACCCACACTGCAGACAGCTACTCTGTCACAAGCATTAATACCCTGTATCTTTCTAAACAAGGGATTTAGGGGAGCTCCCTAATAAAAGCTGAATCTCAAAACAATAATTGTGTGAATATAGTAATTGTTACAGCTGTGTATAATGAGTCCCACCTCAGTTGGATATGTGACGGATTACTGTATATATATATATATTGTAACGGAGCTGAGCGTCTCCGAGTTATTTTCCAGCACAAAAACTGACCGTCACACAAAGGACTGGGTAAATAAAAACCAAACAAAAGCCTAGCTCCGTTTTAGAGCACTAAACTAAAACTGAATACCTAGGCTATTAAATCGGATGGCTAAGCCGTTTCCCAATTATAACACACACACGTTTTACACACACAATTAGTACACACATACTTACAAAAACAATGGATACTCGGAAGCAGACTACTCTCCTCATCTGCTTCCTTCTACTCAGCAGCCCAGAAGTGACTAACTGCTCTCCTCAGATACGCTGCACCTGGCTCTAATTTACAATAATAGCCAAGTGCAGGTGATAATTAACAATTAAATAAATTAACAACTAACAATCACTTTCACTTGGAGCCAGGTTTGTTACCTGACTCCCCACTACCATGCTATATATATATACACTCTACAGATACAGTTGTTGCTATGTAAAGTGGTGTCCAGTAAATGCTATTTATTTGAAATATAAGACAATGTATATTTACCATGTTTGCAAATATATATTCTTACATACTGGTATGCGGGCAGCAGTGTGGAGTAGTGGTTAGGGCTCTGGACTCTTGACCGGAGGGTTGTGGGTTCAATCCCAGGTGGAGGACAGTGCTGCTGTACTCTTGAGCAAGGTACTTTACCTAGATTGCTCCAGTAAAAACCCAACTGTATAAATGGGTAATTGTATGTAAAAATAATGTGATATCCTGTAACAATTGTAAGTCGCCCTGGATAAGAGCGTCTGCTAAGAAATAATAATAATAAAATTTCAAAACAGCTTTTCGTTACATGAATAACAAAGTAAACATTAATTCCACATATCATTATCCATGATGTGCATATTGTGAGTGTTTAACTAAGGCCTACATTTCTATCCCTATATATTACAAGAAACACAAAGAATTCCACTCGTCTCCTTCTTCGTTTGGGTTCTTGAATGAGAATCTCTGAGAGTGGATACATGTTGTATGTGTGTGTCTTTGTGTATAATATATTTGTGTGAGTATTTATGTATTTGTATGTGTATTTATATATTTTAGTGTGTGTGTGTGTGTGTGTGTGTGTGTGTGTGTGTGTGTGTGTGTGTGTGTGTGTGTGTGTGTGTGTGTGTGTGTGTGTGTGTGTGTGTGTTCTCTCTTTAAACAAAGAATGAAAGGCTTAGGCTGAACCCTCCTCTGAATTAGCCCGGGTGACGTGGGAGGTATAGAGGAGGAAGCTCAGGCCTGATTGTCTGTGAGAGCTATTTAATTAGGGCTATTCCCTTTGCGAGATCCAGGGAGCCCAGGTAGGCTTGCTAGTTCTTTAGAAGGCTGCAGCCTTGGACACACAGCAAGGATTTTTAAAGGATCATGTAAAGAGATCAACAGATAAGCAGCTCATTTTGTGTACTTAGGGAGCAAATGATTGAGTGCGCTCCCTGCTGAATACTAGCAAATTGAAAGGCTGAAAGAAGGGAGGGAGCGAAGATCTTAAAGTATTTCAGCATTAACGTTGATCGTTGAAATTAAAGATTTATACTGCTTGATAGGGCTTTCTGACTGTAGCTGAGCAAAAAAAAGTAGAAGAAGGGCTTTTGGTTTCTTTATTTCTTTTAAAGTCTAGAAGCTATTTGAAAAAAACCCCATCAGCACCCACTTTTGAACTAATTGGAGTCTGTTGTGGATAGGGTAGGATATGACAGGAAAGCTCATTTTTGACTCAAATCAATTTTCTGAAAATGTCATTTGATTCGGGAAAAATATGACTGATCTGCCAGATTCTTTGATAAGAAATGAAATGAGCTGTTGTCCTTCAGGATATCATAGACTTGAAATAGGGGGATTTCATGGTTAATGCCATCTGATAGAAGTGTCCTTTGAAAGGAGAAGTCCATCAGCCTTGGGGAAAAGCTCAGGACTGAATTTCGGCTTAAATCCGCCACTCTGACATCCAGCAATGATAGATTTTTTTTTTCTTGAAATAATTAAACTTTAAATGGGAATCAATCATTAGACGCTTAATAAAAAAAAGGAGAGGAGTCTGCAAAGTCAGCAGGGGCTCCGAGCTATGGGGTCAGCTCAGCCCCTCTTACACACAGAGAGTGTAATTCTACACATTTAACTGCAGGCACTTTACAGAACAGGGCTGTGGGAGCTGTAGATACAGTGTTTCTATGAAATCCCCTTTCTCTCAAGGCCTGGCTGCTTACATACTGTTTTTAATTACTTTACTGGAGGACGGCACAAGTATAAAATCAGAAACAAGAACCATGTTTTGGAACAACAAACCGATGGTAACGATAATTTGCTTAGCCCCGATAATTTACTGCACTGTAAAATTCTTACCAGTGATCATGTAATAATGTTTCTGAGCTCTATAGCTATAAAGGATGAATGTGGCTGTTACTAGGATGTTTTGTTTCTCTCTCTCTCTCTTCTTGTAGTAACCGATTTGTCCATAAACAGATGCTGGGGGAGGTGGGGGTTGGGGGTGTGTGAACGTATGGTTTGCAGTGCTGGTGTAGGGGTGATGCAGTGCTCCGGGGTAGACAAACACAAGACAGTTCCCAGTTCAAACAGCTTTATTTCCTCTGGGTTGCGTGTCAACAACTCTTTAAATAATAATACGCACAGGCTCTACACAACAATGTGTATTGCACCGTGCTTAAAAGGAGGGTTACAGTCCCGAACATAAATGACACAAGAAAAACACAAGCACTAAACACAGACACTAACACGTAGACAAAAACAGTGCGTGCGCTCAGTGCAAGTGGGATGGAGGTTGCCAATGGTGCTTTGTGGAGTCCGGGTTTGTGTGCTGGCCTCAAGCGACAGCTCCTGGATGTTTTAGCCGTCTAACAGGAACAAACAGTAACAATTCGACAGGTACCAAACAAACAAAACACGAAACACTCACGATCTCACAGTCCTTGTTTCCTCTAATTAACCACAACAAAGGACCCGATTACCCTAAAGTACCCTGAGCCCCGCCCCCGCCGATAGCTAGTTCAATCACGTCTCCTCCAATTCATGACTGACCCTTCACTCACCGTACTAGGGCGATGACTCCTGGTAACATGACTCCGCCCCCTTCCTGAATGTCCGGCTTCTGACTGACCCTGGAATGAACTGCCCAACCATTCAGTACGAGGCACACAGTTCCTGTTGTACAGCTCCCCCACAGGTCGGGAGGGAGATTGTTGATTCGGATTAATTCGTTCTCTGTCACAGTCGCAATAAAACTGAGCGACAGAAATTCCCTTCCCAAAATACAGACCTTCTGGCAAACTGTAGTGGCAAGTTTTCTGCAAGTTTTCTGCAAAGTTGTGGTGAATATTTGCGGCAAACTTGCTACAAGGTCGCTTTTCACATGCAAATTAGATGTTCTGGCAAACATTTCTGGTGTAGTAATAGCAAATTTCTGGTGAACTATTGTGAATATTGTGAGAATGGCCATTGTGAATATTGTGATTTCCTTTTTTTGTAGACATGCAGTGGAAATATATGAAACATAAAAAAACTAAATATCTGTTTTCTAAAAATAAAAAAAAAATTATAATAATAATAATTATAAAAAAAGAAAGTATACACACCAGCTTGGGATTCAAGTTTTGATAATTGAGCTCACATATTTAAACAGTGGAACACAATAACAGTGTCTTCACTGCCTAATGTCTTTACTTAAATATTCTTATAATACATGTTAAACATGCTCATTACACATTTTAATCCTAGAGAGTAACAGCGAACATAGAAACTATTTTGTCATACTCCAGGGTGTGTTTTGCTAACCGCATTTCTGCTTATAACAAAAGCATGTTATTTCAAGCTAGCTATGTCTTGATCCATATATCTTTATCAGCCTAAAAAGTAATTTGAATGTAAATATGTATGTATCAAAGATTAAATAAATGAGTCAGTGACAATGCCAGTGTATTGCTTTCTGTAAGAGCAGCCAATAAGAGTCTTATTTTAATTGGCTCAATGGCAGATACTTCGATCCCACATCATCATTAGCCCCCTTTACTAACTTAAAAAAGCACTGAAAACTAGTTTTAAAACTTTATTTAATAGACAATCAAAATACATAAAACACTGAATAGAATGCAATGTCAAGTACAACAGCTGTACAGCGGTTCCCATTCACTAAACATTAATTTTTAAATGTAAAAAAATGTTCAACATTGTAAAATAAGCTAAGAATTTGAAAATGATAAGGCATCACAACAAAATAACATTCACATACTTGAAACAGCAGTAGAAAGATACTATTTAAATGCCTTAATCAAATACAGTGCACTCCATTTATAAGAATCACATTTGATTCTTATAAGCGATTGATTCTTAAAAGTGGACTGATATGATTACAATTTGCAAAAGTGTGCCTCCACGCATCAGCAGTTTAAATACAGTATACAAATGTCAGTGGTGCTGAATCACTGAGGGCAATACATCAAAACAATCAAAACAAGTCCTCGTGGGTAAGCAGCTTGTTATATGATCATGATTATGTTTACTCAAGGCTGCAGAATCCTATTTTATTACAGTATACTTGATCGTCTCGTGAGGGTGCCTAGTTTAACTGCCATGCCTAGTTTTTCAGTTGCGATGCAAAACTCACACAGTTTTTCACTAAGCGGAGATACAAAGCTCTACAATTCCCCACCCCCCTACCACCGCTACGCAATCCCCCTCCCTCTACATGCATATCACCCAGTAACAGGGCTGTAATCAGTCAAAAAAAACAAACACCTGCCATGTCGACTCGTTCGTAAACTGCAGC
This sequence comes from Acipenser oxyrinchus oxyrinchus, assembly GCA_030684275.1. NCBI lineage: Eukaryota > Metazoa > Chordata > Actinopteri > Acipenseriformes > Acipenseridae > Acipenser > Acipenser oxyrinchus. The sequence goes on from CM060256.1 coordinate 31,114,086, forward strand.
ACGACTGCGGACCAGGGATTATACTGCACACACTGCATACGTGCCTAATCACGCGAGATGCCAATTCAAATTCAAAAACAGCTTTATTGGCTGTACACGTCATTGCACATGATACAGTATTGTATTACATGCAGTCAGTTTGCCCCGAAATGATTCTTATAAGCGGATTGCTTGATTCTTACAAGCAGAGTATTTTAGCATGGTTAGTATAGGAATGATTTTTTCCCAGTGGTTTTGATCACCATATGCAGTTGATTCTTATATCAGTAATTCTTATAAACAGAGTGCACTGTATATGAACCTAAATATGGATTACCTAAAATAAATAGAAAACATTAGATTTGTTACATGTGGACTTATCCTCAACTTATCCTCAAAGAACAAGCTCCAGTCATTTACATAACATGATTAATCAGAACTGCCCTTTTGGAAGTGTGGGCTTTTGAATTAGTGGCTTTTATTGAAGTCTGAATCCTAAAATTATTTTCACTTTACTTAATACTCGCATTACAGGATTTTTCACCAAAGCTTGGTCCTTTCTGTTGACACTTAGCAAGCGTTCCTTGGAGCCATGGTTTTGAGACAGCCAGTTCCGTTGATTCAATTTGCTCATATCCCTGAGGACATGAGTCGTCTTGTTTTAGTATAACCTGAAACATAGTATGCATGTGATTAGATATATCTACTGCAATAAATATACTACATGCAAATTAATTATGACACTATTAATAACTAACATTGTATTTTACAAGCATCAAACTAGAAAGCAAATTATACAATGGAAACTATATGCAGAGGACATTAGTAGGCATTCCAGACTGCTTGGGCGGTTTCTCTCAGGCCCGTTACACCCAAGCAGTCCATATGTACATCTGTATTTTTTTAAAGTTACAAAAGAAATGAAGAAATACAGAGATCATACCTGATCTAAATAAATGAAGGCAGTGTATGGTTCTTTCCCATAGTGTGCAGTAATTGTATCTCCATATTTTAATGTTTTGAATGTTCACAGACACAATGTCCCTTTCACCAATAACATCCATGTGTCAAAACAACAAACACGTTACCAGTAGATCTTTTTAATTTGGCTGCTGCTTCCAAAACTACTGTTTTGGTTGGCACATCCATACTAAAGCAAACAAAAAAATAGGATTTACATATAATATTTATGTCAATCTTGTTAACAGCAAATCTGACATCGAGATTGGTGGCTAAGCTTCACATATGTAGTTTAATATTATTATTATTATGCCACTCTTTTCCCCTTCATTACTCCTGTTTCCAACACTTTTCATCAGTCCATTTTTAGATAGTTATGCAAAACAACTTTTTAAACTCACTTCACAACAAAATTCATAGAGGCTGGACTAAACACTACAGAAGTGGATTCCGTTGATTGGCTGACATGCAAGTTGGTTGCTAGGTAACCAGTTAAAAAAATATACAGTGCAGGGACTCATTAGCAGTACATTTTGGAGTAAAAGTGCCAATAATAATAATAATAATAATAATAATAATAATAATAATAATAATAATAATAATAATAAATAAATGCACCTGTTTCTTAAACTAAAATTGTTTTTTAATTGCGCAGGTATTCGCAACCCCATTAAAGAAATGTTGCTATACCTGGGACTGATAAAATATTTGTACATGAAACTCCAAATACATTAGAGATTGATGAGAATTAGTTTAACATCTACACCATCGGATGCTGTTTTTACTACAGATCCCATTAATAAGTCTTTCATTTAGCTCAGTTGCTTACACCTTGTAAGGGAGAGATGTGAATATTTGAAATTAATATACAATTACATTTGTATATTTAGTAAGGAGATACATAATTTAAATTTCTTAAGGTATTTGTACATATTTCTTGTATTCACATAAATGTTTTGTCCTCCACCGAGATGGAACATAAGTATTTTGACCTGGAAATAAACTTTATTTTAAAATTAATTCCTGGTGTTGAATTTTCTTATTGATATACAGAATAACTAAGTATGTGTTTGAACTGAGCTTGAGTACTAATGAGCTCTAATGTCTGAAAATAGTAAACAAATAATAATAATTATATTCAAGAACAAATCCCTCATAACTTTTTACATTTAAGAATCACACTTATACTATTTAGGATATATCCTATTATTATTATTATTATTATTATTATTATTATTATTATTATTATTATTATTTGAACTTTGAGTCCAAAGGGTAGCGAAGCGAAGGCTTGTTTAAACTATTTATTTTACTTTGTGCCAAATTTAAAATCAGTAGCCAAAGGTGGAGGCGAAACACAGAAGATTCCTAAATCGTTAGCCAGATGATTATTTGATCACTGAATATTTTTGACGGCAAGGCAACATGTCTGATTTGCAGTGCAACGGTTGCAGTTATGAAAGATTATACCATACAACATCACTATGATACGAAAGCAACATATTTTGAGTTTACTGGAAATTAAAGAAGCTATGGAGTCTCAATGAAAGGAAATGAGTTTTTTAGCTTCAAGAAACCATGGAAAGTGCAGAATTACCTTGGAAGAAGTGGTGGGATTATAACAGAGGGTGCACCATATATGACCGAGCAAAAGAGTGGACTGGCTAGTGCTGGAAAAAAATTAAGAAAGAAATGCAGAAGTACCCATTTTCTTACACTGGATTCTGCATCAACAGGCATTATGTGAAAAAGTTGCAGAATTAGAACATGTAATGAGCATTGTTATCAAGTGTGCGAGAAAAGAAGTCAAGTGTCCTGACAGAAGTCATAAAAAAGTACATTTAAAGGGGTGCTGTTTACTAACACGATCTTTAAAAAAGCAAGACGAAATCAGATATGTTTTTTCTTTTCATTTGATTCTGCTGTTTCTCACACAGAAGTGCTTTGGTCTGACAACGAGCAAGAGCCTGAATAGGGCACCAGGGCGATTAATCAATCACTGAATGGTTAATTTTGGGGAGTGCACAGAATGATGGAAAAATTTTGTAAAGAGACATTAGTTCTTTTTTAGTGTATAACTTGATTATGGGATACAAATATAAATGCAAAATGAAAACCATAGAGAGACACAGACACAGTCATAAATTTCAGGTGCGAAACCCATAGGGCTGAACCCAAATCAGAAGCTTTTTTCAAATTTGTCAGAGTGCCTTATTCGCTGTTTATTTATTACCGTCTTCTGTTTATTTTTGGTAGAAATGTTTTAGTTTTTTGAGTTGGCTAAACTAGGTGTTTATTAAGGCTTTTATTATTGTACACCGTTCAGAAAAGTGAATTGACTGATTCGTTCTGTCATTTCCAAAATCATGATTTTTGGAGTTTTACTGTGTTGACTGTGAACTGCTCAAATCAAAGAACTGCAAAGATGGTAATCACAGTGCACGCTGTCCCTACGGTGCAATACATAGAGAATAATGCATGGGGTAGTGTGTGATATGAGAATGCATTGTCCACTCAAGGAGTTCATCCAAGCATCCCACCCTGATGGTGGGCATTACATTCTCATTTATCACACACTACTCAGGGGCGTAGCTAGGAATAGATTTTTACTGAGGCAAAAATCTCATTTTTGTCAAAAAAACCCTGCACATCCTATTCATGTTACGAAGGTGATAGTCTTATAAAGCCTGGAGACTATTAATGCAAACTGCAAAGCGATATGAATAAGTAGATGGGTTTATACCTTCATTGAGAGACATGGGTTTGGTTCACTGCTACTGAAGTTAATGCTGAGACTGATGAAACTGATGCTACAGCTGCTGGTAAGACTAGTGCTGCCACTGCTGGGACTGGTAACACTGGTGCTGACACTGCTGGGACTGGTAACACTGGTGCTGACACTGCTGGGACTGGTAACACTGGTGCTGACACTGCTGGGACTGGTAACACTGGTGCTGACACTGCTGGGACTGGTAACACTGGTGCTGACACTGCTGGGACTGGTAACACTGGTGCTGACACTGCTGAGACTGGTAAGACTAGTGCTGACTCTGCCTGTTGGACTGGTAAGACTGGTGCTGACACTGCTGGACTGGTAAGACCGGTGCTGGCACTACTGGGACTGGTGCAGCTACTGCTGGGACTGGTAACACTGGTGCTGACACTGCTGAGACTGGTAAGATTGCTGATACTAGTGCTTAGACTGATCAGACTGCTGAGACTGTATGATGCCATGATTTAGAAGGCTTTACTTTAAATCCTCCTATGACCTGATGTATTGAAATGCTGTAACACTTCCTCCCGAGACACCTCCTTATCTCTGTGGACATAGCAGATCAATTTTCACCCATACTGCTGTGACACCAATCAAACATATCGAAAGGATGCACTGTTAAACTTTCTACATCATGAACAGGGGTCATTGGAATCCGTTTGCTGCGGATTAACACGGAAAAACACACTTTTTCAATGCTGTCAGAGAATTTTTAGTTTTGCACTTTTTTTGTTTGTTTGGTAACCAAATCAATCCACTTATCATATATAATCATCAACACAGACAATGTTGCTTTAAATTTACATAAATATACTTGTTCAATCTGATGTAAAGAGGTCAAGGTTGAACGAGGTGCACTGTCAGTGTCACATTCATGCTGAAACGTAGCTTCAGTTTACTTCAGTATCCAGTGCGTTGTTACTACTGAACAAGCTGTTTAAAGATGCTGAAAACGATAAAAATCATCCTTAAAGATCGGGTCAGTGAGTTTGGCAGTAGCCTTTCAGGTGACAAAGACCAACTGGAGATAAACTAATATGAATACTATTTTTTGGGTTTTATTATTACTACACAGACGTATTTGTAATGTTTAAAGTAAAATGGTAACTTTGTTCACATTATTGATTGATGGCACTGGTGAGCTTGTAACTTCCTTATAATTTAAAAGTGTACCAATAAATACTTCCTGTGTTAACTGATATTCAATAGTATTGTGTGACAGAGAAAGAATAAATCTTGGTTATAAATCTCCCTCCTGACCTGTGAGGTTGCTGCATAAAAGGAAAAGAGTGCCCCAGACTGGATGGTCAGACAATTCATTCCAAGGGTTAGGTGGAAGTCGGCCATCTAGAAAGGGGGCGGAGCTATGGTGCACCAAGTCATCGCTCCAGAGGGAAAGCGATGTGGGAACCGTGGATTGGAGGAGAAACAGTTGCACTCGCTTACCAAGGGGGCGTGACTGACGGTACAAAAGGCTAGGTGATCTGTTCCTTTTTAATGGTTAAGAGGGAACCGATCGACGAGTGTAAAATTACTGTGAGTGTTTTGTTTGTTTGTATCGTCTAATTGTACTGTTCGTTATTTATCAGACAGCAAACATGACGGCAAATTTCTATCCACCCTGAGATCACAATAATGTTACGAAGAAATGGCAAATAAAAATAATAATATATTTTTTATTTCTTTCAAAAATGTACCTAGCTGATTTTTGCCTCAGCTGCCTCAGTGTACCACATGCAGTATTTTTGCCCCTGCTACCCCATGCAGTATTTTTGCCCCTGCTACCCCATGCAGTATTTTTTATAAACTCTGTGTTCTAAAATTCTGTGATGCTTGTTGTGGAATTCTTTTCAGTTTGACAGCTTGTGCTGAGGTCACACTCTGTTGCTGGTGTTATAATGAGCACGTATTTCCCATATCAACTGCCCAGTTGTTACGGGAAATATCAACTGAATGATTGAAAAAATTGTAATGCAGTAAACTGCACCATGAACCAGGGGGTGAGTGAACACAAAACAAGCAGCAGTCTCTGTTGTTATTTCAGTGTTTAAACACACATTTGTTTTGTTTGGGAGCTGTTTGATCAATGTCGATCAGTTATATAAATAAGGTTTCCGATTTTACATTTTAACATCTTTATAGGAGACTGTACAACTGGGAGGGCATAGTGACGGGAGTGGCTCACTGAATAATTATATTAGATTAACAAAATAATATCAGAGAGTGAGACAGCAGTGAGGTATGAGTGTCACTGACTGATCGAGGAAGAACTCAAAAAGAGCACAACTTCAAATGCAAAATCACTGACAGACCAGATACTGAAGGATGTAAACACCTTAACTCTGCCAGGGCTGGTGTAGTGAATGACTATTGAGACCACATCTGGTAACTCTTATGCATTTAATAAACATCTGCAAAAGTTGTCTGGCCATAAACAAGTTGCTGATTTGAATTGTTTTCTGATTTGCCTGGGATTTTGTGTAGCGGTGTGCGAGTGTGGGGGTGGTGGATTAATTAAAATAATTACTGTGACGCTCTTCTATTGCTCTCCACAGCGAGCGGGGGCTTACGCTGAAAGCTCCAGAGAGTTTGCTCGATGACAGCAGGCACTAAACGGGATAAGCATGCGCTGCATTATTGGTAGCTAATCATAGAGTGCTCTAATTCATTTCAATTGCTTTTTGACATTTGCAAAATTGCTCCCATAATCAGCCGTCCACGGCGCAATATTCTGTAATTATTCAATTAAAAAACTCATTGACAACTAGTGTTGTCATTTATCAGTTGATTTATTGGGTAATTGCTCTGCCACTAAATGGTGCTTCACCCTTCACTTTAAAAGATGAACTCCCTTTTAACTTGTTACCAAATAAATAGACACAGCTTTTTACTCCAACAGTGTAAAGTCAGCGGTGTGCCCCAAACAGACTTTGCTGACAGTAAATGAATTACATAGGAGCAACATAAATGCAGGCGGGCAGGCCTTCACTTTTTCTTCTTCTTCTAAATCATTTAAACACAACTTTGAAAGCCATGTAAATTTTAAAACAGAAATAATGTACATTTAAATGGCAGTTCAATTCTAAACTGAATGCAAAGAATCGGCCGTGACCATTAAACACTGAATCATGCTGACTTTAGAAATACTAAAAGAAACTTCAAATCAATGACAAGTGTTTGGACCGGAAGTCTTTTTCAATTAATTTCTTAAATTTCTTTGAGCATTTCTGAATGTAAAGACTAGGTGTTCCAGTGGTTTGAACGTTACATACATATGGCTTGGCCACTTTATTAGGACATGTCTATCCCTATTGGATTTGGCATTGTCCTGGTGTGGGCACGTTCTGGTGTAGCCCCTTAATTACTTAGGGAGGCACATCTTATATATAACTTAAAGCAAATGTTACTGCTGACACCTCCTGGCATGTCAAAGTTTCTAGATGGCGCTGTGCATCTGAGTGGTGCCCCTTTTATTTAAGCTTGCATATTATTGGACGACGTTCGCTGCTATCTGGTGATGTACGTTGTTTATCAGCTCACTACGTGGTGTGCACATTAGTAAATGTTGGACACAATCAGTAAACTGTTATTTGCAGTGTTAAGTTTGCTCTTATTACAATGGATCAGTGGCTGGTTAGTGCGTAAGAAAAAGAAAAACACAACAGCAGTGACATACAGAGAAGCCAGAGAAATGCTGGATTTTTTTTTTTTTTTTGACCAATACATTTTCTGAGCTCATTAAAGACACAATAATTGCAAATAACTGGTGAATTATTAAAATGGTACCACTTTAAAATAGTGGCTGCAGATTCATAATGAATTGTGGCTGAACCCCACAGGAATAACATTTGAATAGCTACTGCACTTCCTGTGAGTTCTGATGTCATTCATTTTGAATTCAGCTCTATTAATTCATCATGATTTAAAACATTACGGTTCCTCTTTCTCCCCCATCCGTTCCTAATGAATTCACTGTTTATTCTTCACTAATTCATACTCTCTTACTCACCCACCAGGGGATTGTGAGAAGTGTTCATTCATGCATGAATGCAGACCTTATACACGATATCAACATAATTTCTTACAAAGTAACATGGAATGAATACAGGTAATTAAATCCACATAAATTAACAGGGCTGAATTCAAAATGAATGGCTTTAGAGGAAGTGCAGTAGATATTCAGGTGTTATTCCTGTGCTATTCAATTGGCATTAATTATGAATCTGCAGTCATTATTTTAAAGTTTTACCATTAAAACTAATACATACTCACTTATGATGCAGCAGCTTAGTGTTCATAACCTCAAAACAATGAATGGTAAGTAATGTTTAGGTTAACATTTAGGTAACATCTGTGCTTACTAATTAAGCTCTTATCTCAGTTGCTATGCTAAAGTTTCCGTTGCTATGGTAATAGCACATGTGACATGCACACCAAGACCAGGGCAGGTACCTTTCTGTCTCACAGGCGACAACTACACAGTGTGCAAATGATGAACCATACGAAAAAAGTAGTGCATGCAATGCAGAGACTCAGTAATTGTGCATTGTAGACATCACCTCTTGTGGCGCAGTAGCGTCATAGCCCAGATGGTATTTGCAGGGAGACTGCCAGTTTAATGTGCTAATGCGCAGATTATTATACAAAAATAACATGGGCAAAACACTAAATAAAACACACTTTACAAAACAAACGGCACAAGGGCCAAAACAAAAGGCTTTACAAAAATTCACGAATGTAAACAAGACAGGCGAGCACAGCACGGAACACAAACATGGACCTCTACCTCTATCACCAGCATTAATTCTACTCACTGTAAACTAACACATGTCAAGACCAGCCACATTCCCACGTGTTTTGACAGGGAGAAATTTACCCCCCTCCCTGCCAACCCAATACTCCCCACAAAAACACACACTCAATTCGGCAGGGCTTACATGGCTCAATAGACTGAACTGGTGCATATCAATCAACAAGAAGATAATAAGGCACTTTGTGAGAATGCGTTATGAGAGACAATGAAATCTTTTCTATAAAGCCTTGGAAATCACAACTTTAAGTTGTGGAGAAACCTTTTCAGGCCGAGGTAAATAACCCCCCTCGTGGCCCGCGGTGGGAGCAGCCAGCCCATCTCCTCTCCCTGTATTGGATCCTGGCATCCGGATGATAAATCCTATTATTCTAACCTGCCTGGCTCTGCAGCCTGCCTCACGTCAGCCAGGCTCATTAACTTCATGCCTCTTCCCAGGAGTGTGTCCCTTGTTTCCCTTCTCCTTGGGCGTGACACTCCTCCTCAGTGCCCAGTTCACTAAATCAGCAAAAAAGGTTCTTGCGCTCTTCACACTGCAAGCTTGAGGCACATTCTCTCCTTCATGCTGCAGCTTAAAAAAAAATCTCACTTAAACACATTACCTCCCATTTCAGCCTGATAGTGAGGCAATTATCCAGCTTCACTCTCAGAAATTCATCCTGGGGTAATCAGTGAGGAGGGGGCAATAATTTACCCAGAGTTCACTGCCTGTCAGTGCTGAAGGACCGAATCCAATGGAAGATAAGTCAAGCACAGAGAGAGGGAGAGCGAGAGAGAGAGAGGGGAAAACATCTACACTTATTTGATTTTAATCTCGCCACTTTGCAAGCATTTAAATTGCCTTAATCAGGAGTCTGGCTCCCAGGCTTTCTGGTAGCCTGTTCTCAAAGTTAGAAGTAAATGTTTTAAATGTCAACGTGAACTCTCTGAATTGAAGTCTGTTAACAGGTGCTCGGCTCTCCATTAACTCCAATAAGCATCCCTTTATAAAACCGCTGCTGTACATTATTACATTTCTATATGGGCTATTCCCTGGCAGAAGCGAGGCCTGGTTATTTCTATACAAACACAGTTCATGCACACAATGGGGCACATTCTTTACACTGAAATCAGATTAGCTGTGCATGTATCTTCAATGTATGGAATAACCTTGATAAATGTAATTGAATTTTGCTCTGATAAGATTAACTAGTGGTTATGGGGAGGGAGGTCTGCCACAGCACAAAGGAAATGTATGACAAGTTCATCAACCCCACCTCCCTCCCTTTTAGATTAAAAAACAGGAAAAATAACATTTTGCGGGTTTGCGAGACTTGCAACCAAATTATAACACCAGCCCTAATTAGCATGCTCGCCTGTCAGTAGTTTTAATTGTGTTGTGCTCGGTTTGAAATGAGATCAACACTTCCAAACCCCAAAAGGCTTCATTAAAGGCGGGGGGACTTAACAGCGGCTAAAGGGCCAGGGTTTATTCATGCCTCTCTCCCTGATGTAGAGTGAACGACTGTACCTGTGAAAATCCCTCCTAAAACCAGACTTAAGCTTTTCCATTTCTCTGAACTTCAATGTATTAAACAAAGCCCGACTGAGGGGGGTGTTTGCAGGCTATTTAAATGATGTCTCATTTCCATACAGCTTTACATGTTTCCAGAAGATATGCATAATGAGGAGGCTGTATTTAATTGCACAGCACATTTCGGCAGGGGGTGAGGGCTGGGGGCTGGCGGTGGGGGTTGAGGTTGGAGGAAGGGGACTGGGGTGGGGGTAGGGGCTGGAGGCTGGCTCTGGGGGCCGGGGGCCTGGGTTGTTCATTTCGTTGGCCCATGAATAGGTTTCGCTCCCTTTATCATTCGAACAAAACAAAACAATGCCATCTTTGTAGAAATTGGCTTTACTCTCGTAAGCCCATTTTTTGTGTGTGTGCAATCTCTAAAATTAAGGTTAACTTTGAGCTAAATCCAGCCCTGTTGAAGTCACTCTTCTCTATAAGACATGCCGCTATGTCATTGTTGAGACTGATTATTACGGAACTATGTTAGGAACAGTGGGATATGCAAGGCAGCTGTTGGTGGTGTCTGTTTGTGAAACACCAGTCTGATTGCTCTTTACATGACCTACTCTGTATGTTGATTTCCCACAGCTTCCTTTAGGTATGTGTTTTACCTCTGCTGCCCAGTGCAAAAGCAACCTTGCTAATGTTTATAAAACACTCCTATTATAGGTAGATACAGCCTCCCACAGCAAGCGCTGCAGCTTGTAACTGATAAGGACCTGATGGAATCTGTCTTTGCATTATCAGTGCCAAGACTGTCGCTGCATTAGCAAAAGGCACCAGCCGTACAGATAATGTGTCGTTTTAAACCAATTCACCCTGCAGTCTGCATGGATCTTTTAAATGCAGTACGTTTAGGATAGTATTTGACAAAGTACAGGAGAATTTGCAGTTACATAGAGTGCAGGGATGGAAATAAGACTCCTATTGCACAGCAGTTTCACCCATTCCGACTTTATTGATTAGCCCCAGTGTGTCTTATTAAACTCCAGCCAGCCTGCTGTGTGCACACTGTGAGTGGAATGTACAGCATGTTAACAAGGCTGGGGTCACTGGGAATACCAGGGGAAGGGAAGGCACCCAGGACTCTGTTAGGGAACGCTTTGCATTGAGTGTCTCTGACTGTGATTGCACTGTAATTTCCAGCATGCTTCCAGAGTTATAACACTGCAAATACACAACCAGGGATAGAAATAAGACTCCCATTGCATAGCAGTTTGATGCATTCCTGGTTTTGCTAAGACACACCTGAGCTTGTTACCTGTTACATATACACTGGGGCTTGTCAAGCACATATTAAAATCAGGAGTGGATCAAACTGCTATGCAATGGCAGTCTTATTTTTTTATTCCTATTTTGCCCTTAACAGTAAATAGTCATTTGATGCTTGTCTATTGGCAAGACAATTTAGACTACAAATTCCAAACCCTTGTCCTAGCACTGTCAATAGGAAGGCAGGTACTTGTAAAATGTGTAAGCACACAATTGTATCAGAAAAGGGTTATGGTTATGTTCATAGTTAGGGTTAGGGTTAGAATTAGGGTTATATCATGCAAAAAAAAAAAAAACACATTAAAAACATTGTAACTATGCATAATAACATTGTTATCTGTCAGAGGTGCAGAGTAATACACAGAAAGAAAGAAAAAAAAAACATCTAAACATTGTTTTTACCTCTATGGCCTCTGGGATATTGGTGACCTCAGAACCTGCCTGCTTCCAAGGCTGCCACAGGAGACCCTATTCATTCATTTTTAAGGCTCTTCAGGTTTGTAGCCCTCTCCTTCTACAGAATAATAATAAGTGCCCTTATTATTATGCCAATAATAAACCCAGCAGAAATATGAAGAGGCACCTGAAAGGAATCACACTTACACAGTGTTCACGCGAGGCCTCAAACCCCCTGGTGCTGTTTCTTTCCGAACGGTTCTTTGCACTGTTCTGCCTCGTTTGCAGCGAGCACGTTCCTCTCCCTGCCCAGGAGAGTGCCGTCTCCTGAAGGCACGAGTGGAATGGTGGTTAATTACTGCCGAAACCGCGCATTTGCCAAATTAGTTGCGGAGGGATTTGCGAGCGCAGGCAGCAGAGGTGTAGGAGCCTCCTCTCTTGCTGCAGCACATTGTTCTCAGTGTTTCATCCACTCGTTCAATACATCACTCTTGATCTCTACCACTGCTCTTACTGCTGTTTACACTGTAGCTGCCGAGGTCCTATTCACTTTGCTGCAGAGTTTCCTCAAGGATATACTGTCTGTGTGTGTGTGTGTGTGTGTGTGTGTGTGTGTGTGTGTGTGTGTGTGTGTGTGTGTATATATATTGCACAAAAGAGCTAACTTCCCAACATTTCGGTTTGTTTGCATTCCTTTATTACAAACAGTGGAGGTACTTATAGGCTTTTGATGCCATGGTAACTACACTCACTTATTTCTATTTAAATCTATTAATGTGTTTGTGATGTAATTTACTACATAGTTAACAATCTACTATTCCTTTCTATTGTAAACCTTCAGGCATCATGATATTGAGTCTATTTATCCCTTTTGTCTTTTATTCTTCTGTATTGTACATTTCTAATTTGATTTCTTCTAAAACTACAAATTGTAGGTCATTCATGTTATGTTCATTTCTTGTATTATTATTATTATTATTATTATTATTATTATTATTATTATTATTATTATTATTATTATTATTGCATTAACAAATATGACAAAAACGTGACATTTTTTGTCATGCATCATATATTAATATTCATCTGTGGTTATAGAGCTTGTTTTAACCTTATCACACGAACAGGGGTTCAAATCTGTTACAATCCTCACCCGTTAAGCTCGGCTGACGTCACAGAGCGGAGGCCGGCGTGAACCGGCGACTGCTCACCCAAGCAAGCAGCTTAACCGCTGTGCGACAGCAGCTCCGTTCCATCAGAACCAGCAGTGAGACTACAGGAGTGCACAAGGGAGGCAGTTTGGTGAATCTAAGCGGATTAGCAATTGACACTTTAGATATTTCCTGGGTGCTCGAAAGTGATTCATTATTTCCCCCCTCGTAATCAAGAGAGAGGGTTGAGCAATAAAAATACAAGCCTTCGATTCCTCAGGGCATGCCTTATATGTTTCTGTTGGATTTCTCTTCAGAAATGACCTTTATGATTTGTCACAGAACGCTGGAATCTAGTAGAAGCCATAGCCACTGGATGAGCGATACAATCCCACACTTCCACTGTGGTCCACTGGGGGCGCTGACTGTGCGTTAACCACTATCTGCATACAGTCCAAGGCAGCTCTTAATACTAGTCCTACACCCAGTCCTGGGTTTTATAACTAGGGTTAGGATTACACATCAAGTGCATTGTAACGATGCATAATAACCCTGTAATTATGCGTAAGTACACATGTATTTACTCGGTAACTACTATGTAAATGCACAGTAATTAGAGATGCTTCATTTAAAGTGTTAACCAATCCTACTGAGGGGGTGCAGGGGAGAATGGATTGACAGTAGAGGTAACATCGGCTAAAATATTCAGATAAAGCTAGTCATGCCCCCCCTTGTCCATCCCCTTTCTGAGACCGGTTACCTATTTAACCATCCTGTCAAATAGATGGGGGGAGACGAGACAGAGAGAGACAGAGAGACACAGAGAGACAGACAGAGAGACAGACAGACAGACAGACAGAGAGAGAGAGAGAGAGAGAGAGAGAGAGAGAGAGAGAGAGAGAGAGAGAGAGAGAGAAAAGCAAAGAACTAATTAGGCAACTGTGTAATTTTAATTAGCTGTTTTGATAATTAAACTAATTAGTTCCCCTGTGTTTCCACAATGTGCGGCGGGCTGCTTTCTGATATCGCGGCTCCAGAGTTCCATTCCGTTAGTTAATTAGTCACTTTTGCATTAAAAAGCTTTATTAATAGCCCTAATTTGCAGTTGAAATGATAAATCTGCTGTCAATAATTTGGATAATTGTCTACTGTTTGATTATAAAGAACAAACGTTTGCGGTGCGCTATTACATATGCGAATCCCGAGGGCTGCTTCCCGAATACTTAGCTTCCTTCATCTACATTTCATCATCTTCCCTCATTCTGTTCTTTCTTGACCCTGTTAAGGGAAAGCGAATCCAGCTTATTAAGGAAATAAAGATTCCCCCTCCTCCTCCTCCCACCCCCACTCCCTCAATACAGCCCGCAGTAGTTCAAAGTTATTGCTAGCTTTGTACCTAATTAGTGTCCTTGAAATGAAATGAACAGCTTGCTGTACACCTCAAACTCCTGCAGCCATGTTTGTGAATTGAATAATTGATTCTCTCCTCCACTAATCAGATAGCCACATAATGAGCCCGTTTAATTAAATGGGGATTTAACCTGGAGAACACTGGGAAAATATTTGCTCATTTACTTAGAGAGAGAGAGAGAGAGAGAGAGAGAGAGAGAGAGAGAGAGAGAGAGAGAGAGAGAGAGAGAGAGAGACAATAATAACATGACCATGAGCTACTGCTGTCTTTGATTGGAAAGAAATGGGTTACATACATTTCAGTATTGTCTTCCGAGCAGACCGAGGGAAAGATTATGCAGCTTAGTGAATCTCTTTAACCTTCCCTTATCAGACAGGCAGAGCAGACAGCTTACCAATCTCCCCCTATGGGTGAAAGAAACACACAGGCCTGCTTCACTCAGGCAGCCTGCCCAGTCCTGCTGCCCTGAACCTGTTTTACAGCTGAACATGAGCAGAAGCCAGCTGAAGAAAAGGAGGCAGACCTTTGGTATGGAAAGAGCTGAGCGGATTCAAAACTGGACTTGATGCTGTCAGCCTGTCAGAGGTGACGACCGGTTCATTAATCTGATGTATGTGATGTTTGCACCTGTATCTCATTGTAGTGTTAATGGTATATGATTCACATGTCATTATAATTAATGCTACTCGTCAAAGGAAACAATACAGGCTGGATCTCTGAGTTCATGCAAATGGAAGACCCGTCTCTGCAGTTTTGGGAGCAGAAACACTGCTGTCTTAGTATGATATAATAATAATACAGTTATGGCTAAGAGAACACCCCTCAGGAAGCAAGCAAAGTGTTCTTATAGACAAAGTGTTCTCTAAGACGGAGTCAGCCACCAGACACAATATGAATCAATACATAAATAAATACATATGTATTACTTGTCATGACGCACTTGCATCAACATATGAAATGAACCGAATAAGTAAAAGCAAAACAATAGGCAAGTGTATGTTAATAAACTATAATAATAAAGTACCAGACAAACTAATGTCAATAAAACGAAAGTAAAACAACATGGTCAAAAAACTTAAAATTAGCTGGCGGGTGTGTTACAGACTATCAAAATGGCAGAGGCAAAAATAATGGCCATTACTTAGGGTGAACTTAACACTGATAAACTAACTGTCAAACTAAATTAACACAGTAACCCTACACACGTTACAAAATGCAGCAGCAATATACAACAAGACATGCACATTATTTAACAGAACTGAAAACACCAAATTGCTCGTCGACTTGTTTCTGATTCAGGTTTTTTTCAAGAGCTTGAACAATTTCCAACTTTGTGTAGCAAGAGAAACAGCGGCGCATTTTGTAGAGATGAGGTGCACAAAAGTCACTTTTTTACAAAACAGTACTGTATCCATTGTGAACGAATTGCTATTGGTGCCAAGAAGGTTTTCTTTTAAGCGAATTTCCTGTTCCTTTAGCCGTAGCATTTACAATGGGAAAAATCTATTTCACCACAAGGGTGTTCCCTTAAGGCAGGGGTCTCCAATTCTCGTCCTGGAGGCCAAAAAGTTCAATTTTGGTCTCATCAGACCAGAGAACCTTTTTCCACATGTTTGCTGTGTCTCCCACATGCCTTTTGGCAAAATCCAAACGGGATTTGATATAGTTTTTTTCAGCAATGGCTTTCTTCTCGCCACTCTTTCATAAAGCCCAGCTTTGTGGAGCGCCCGGGTTATAGTTGTCCCATGGACAGTTTCTCCCATCTCAGCTGTGGATCTCTCCAGCTCCTTCAGAGTTACCATTGGCCTCTTGGTTGCTTCTCTGACTAATGCCCTCTTTATCTGGTCACTGAGTTTTGGTGGACGGCCTTCTCTAGGCAGAATCGCGGTTGTGCCATATTCTTTCCATTTTTTAATAATGGATTTAACGGTGCTCCGGGGGATGTTCAAAGTTTGGGATATTTTTTTTATAACCCAACCCTGATTGGTGCTTCTCCAGAACTTTATCCCTGACTTGTTTTGATAGCTCTTTGGTCTTCATGATGCTGTTTGTTTAGATATGCTCTCTAACAAACTCTGGGGCCTTCCAGAAACAGGTGTATTTAATCTGAGATCATGTGACACTTTAATTGCACACAGGTGGACTCCATTCAACTAATTATGTGACTTCTGAAGGCAATTGGTTGCACCAGATCAATTGGTTGCACCAGAGCTTATTTAGGGGTGTCACGGCAAAGGGGGTGTAAATAATTTTGAAAAATATGTAGATTTTTTCCCCACTTTGACATTATGGACTATTTTGTGTAGATCAGTGACAAAAAAATCCTAATTAAATCAATTTTAATTCCAGGTTGTAACACTACAAAATGTGGAAAAGTCCAAGGGGGGTGAATACTTATGCAAGGCATAAGGGTTAGAAGATCAAGTTTTCTAAAAGTTAAAAAAATCTGAGAACACAGTATGTGAAAGAAAAAAGAAAGCTGAATGCAACAAGTGGCAGTGGTACAAACAACAAACCCAAATGGTGCTACCTGGCTAGGCTAAGCTTCCTTGACAACTTCGTCACACCAAAAGCAGGGACATCAAACCTAGAGGTGAGTATACGTAGCTCATCATATTACCCAAGATTACCCCTTCTTTCCCCATTAAGTGTCGTTGCTCCTCCTTTTAAATATCAAGTAAAGGATGTTATAATTAATATAATTAATACAGTGTTAGTCTGACAACACAGTGTGTTTTAACATAATCTGTGTTAAAGGACAACACAAATTATGTTGAATGTAACACAAACTGTGTTGTTCTTAAGCCAAGATTTAGCATTTGCATTATTTTTTGTTATACATTTTAAAGGATCAGCAGTATAATTTCCTTTCTACATATGAGAAAAGGCATGATTTCAAAATCATATACAAATTAAAAAAAACTGGGGGAGGGGGGCTGCTTGTGACTTGGGACTAGAGGATCAATGTATTTCTTGTACTTCTTAATAATTTGAAGGTAAGGAATTGAAAAACAGAGAACAGCACAAGAGCAATACATTATACAAACAGGGTATTTAATAAGAACTCACAAATAGTTAATGAATGCATCAATCAATTCATACAGCGATTTAAACAAACAACAAATACATATATCAAATATATACAGGGTGATTATAGTAACTTGGTCACTCTGCAGAGGAATTAGTGGCCAACTAATACACACATACAAATACCAAGATCTTTATTTATTTATTTTTAAATACGATGAAAATATATTTACATGTAATGTGATTGAGTTCATATTTTAGTATTTGAATATGATTTTTATGACCTTGAAAAAATCAAAACATTTATATTACACTGCCCTGCCAAGGTACTTTGCCAGAATCGGAATTAAAATATCTACAGAAGTGTTTTCTGACTTCCTGGGCATGGGCTGAAGACCTGTTGCTGCCCTGCGGTCTCAGACCCATCCACTCTTGGGGTATGGGTCCCTGTTGCCAGTGCCCAGGTAAAATGCTACGGGTATCATCAGTATCTTCATAATCCAAACTGCCTGTAGGGATATAAATATGACAGGCTGTACTTTGAGAGCATGAACAACTGTGCAGTGCACAAACAGCCACAACGATCTGTTCTACTTTCTCTGGTTCTAGGTTCGATAATATTCCAAACGCATTTTCCACAATTCACCTAGCTCTACTCAATCGGTAATTAAAAATTATTTTTTCAACGTGGTTCTCGCCAGATAAAGCATGTGATCCATATGGCTTCATGATGTTTTCCTTTAAGGGGAAAGTTTCCGTTTCAGTAGGTAAGGGAGTGGGTTGGGGGATTGATAGTTTACCATGAACTAGTGCTTGTCCTAAGGTGGAATTCTTAATTACCCCTCCATCTGATATGAGCCCATTACAGCCTACATCTACCTATACAAACTAGTAATCAGCATCCACTACAGCAAGCAACACAATGCTAAACAGGTTCTTATAGTTGAAGTAATAGGAACCACTTGCAGGTGGCTTGAAAAGGCCGTGTTTCCTGTCTATAGCCCCAATGCAGTGCGAGGCATTCCAGAACCCCTCAAACCCTTCAGAGATCTTCCTCCATTCTTCTGTTTTTGACACCTGTGCAAATCCAGTACAACAACAGGTTTAGCTGCCGTTATCAGGTTCAATCAAATACAGACTTAACCCAGATATTACAACTGTGATAAATTCGGGAGACTGACTGATATTTTTTGGTTTATATTTAGTTATCTCAGTCAGATATTGACATGACAGAGGAGTGTGCAAGTGATGGGGAGGTAGAGGAGGATGTTAGCATGGAGGAATGCCAGGCTGAGACAAAGAGCTTAAGAAAGACAGGAGCAAAGACAAAGCCAGAAAAGAGATACAGAAGAGGAGACGGTTCTCCAATCTGTTGCCACATGTCTCCAAAAATTTCAGCACCGTTCTCAAGAGGACAAGTTTGATATTTTTGGCAAACATGCAGCATCAGAAATGAGAACCACTGTGGATGAAAAAGCAAGGAGACTGGCCAAACTAAACATACAAAATATACTATTTGAAGCCTAGTCAGGATTTAAGGAATCCTTCCCCCCATTTCAATACCCCATGCACCAATTTCAGCATTATCCGGCACAAACACATTCATTTAACATGCCAGCTCTCATTCCTCATAATACACTCAAATGCCACACACATCAAATTTCCTATCTCCAGCTCTGCATACCAGCCCTTTGCAGAGTACACCCACACATCACAGGAATCCAGCAGACTAGAGAGCCCTCACATATACATTACTAAATTAATTGCCATCCTCTTTTTTGTTATTGCTTTTTGTCTTACCTATTAGCAATCTAGCCAAAATGGTTTTCAAAATAGATCAATTAAAAAAAAAATACTTGGAACTGCAAACATCAGTCAAAAAGGAAGTTAGAAAGTCCAAGAGAGAGATAGAAATGAACATTGCTAGGGGGCTAAAACCAATTCCAAAATGTTTTTCCAATATTATAACAGTAAGAGAACATTCAAAGAGGAGGTTAAATGTCTAAGAGATACAAATGGCAAAATCATAGACAAAGAAAAAAAAAATAGCAAAAATATTAAATGATTACTTTTCACAAGTTTTTACAAAGGAGGATATGGACAACATGCCCCACATGTTGACCTGTTCCTATCCAGTTTTAAATAACTTTAGCATAACAGAGGCAGAAGTGTTAAAGGGACTAGGAGCTCTTAAAATAAACAAATCCCCTGGGCCGGATGAGATCCTCCCAATAGTACTCAAAGAAATGAAAGAAGTTATTTACAAACTGCTAACCAAGATCATGCAACAGTCTCTTGACACAGGGGTTGTACCGACAGACTGGAGAATTGCAAACGTAATACCGATCCACAAAAAGGGAGACAAAACCGAATCAGGTAACTACAGACCAATAAGCCTGACTTATATTATATGTAAACTTGCAAGATGCTCTGATATATTGTGAAAAGTGTTGAATTTAAATCAAGGGAAGTAATGTTAAAACTTTACAATGCATTAGTAAAACCTCACCTAGAATATTGTGTTCAGTTCTCGTCACCTTGTTTCAAAAAGGATATTGCTGCTCTAGAAAGAGTGCAAAGAAGAGCGGGTTCAAAAGGCACGTCGTATGCAGACAGGCTCAAAGAACTGAATCTGTTCAATCTTGAACAAAGAAGACTACGCGGTGATCTGATTCAAGCATTCAAAATTCTGAAAGGTATTGACAATGTCGACCCAGGGAACTTTTTCGACCTGAAAAAAAAAAAACAAGGACAAGGGGTCACAAATGGAGATTAGATAAAAGGGCATTCAGAACAGAAAATAGGAGGCACTTTTTTACACAGAGAATTGTGATGGTCTGGAACCAACTCCCCAATAATGTTGTTGAAGCTGACACCCTGGGAACCTTCAAGAAGCTGCTTGATGAGTTTCTGGGATTCTGTGGCAGCAGTGTGGAGTAGTGGTTAGGGCTCTGGACTGGAGGGTCGTGGGTTCAATCCCAAGTGGGGGACACTGCTGCTGTACCCTTGAGCAAAGTAATTTACCTAGATTGTTCCAGTAAAAACCTGACTGTATAAATGGGTAATTGTATGTAAAAAAATAATGTGTAAATAAAATAATAATAATGTAATTTTATGTAAAAATAATGTGATATCTTGTAACAATTGTAAGTCACCCTGGATAAGGGTGTCTGCTAAGAAATAAATAATAATAATAAGCTACTAACAACCAAACAAGCAAGATGGACCGAATGGCCTCCTCTCGTTTGTAAACTTTCTCAGCTGTTGTTTGATCCCTAATCGCTTTTGTTGCCACAGAATATATATATATATATATATATATATATATATATATATATATATATATATATATATATATTGTAATAATTGAAAGTTGTGAGTGTGAAATCTGTATAGAGAATCACAGTGACCCAGCCCTGGGTAAGTGGAGTGGCTCTGTTTAGCTTTCGTGTGTCTGCACTCTCCTTCTGAAGACTGGCCATCCCTAATCTCCACGATACTATTCCTGCAGGGCCATGCACAGCACAGGAGAAATGGAATCGAGCAACAATCCATACATTTAACTATAGAAAAAGAAATACTTTATATAATTACAGGAGTAAATGAAACATTATCACTTAGACAGCTGCTTGCGACGGCTAATTGGTAATGAGCAGTGTTCACATGACAATGATGTTTTAATCAGCCTATCAGTGCATCTGTAATGGATTTTCTGTGATCTGTACTGTACAGTAAGAGGTGTTGCATTGTTATTTTAATTTAGGTTGCTAAAATCTAGTTTTCAACATTGGAGGTAAAATACCAAAAATGGATGACAAAGCAAAAAAAGCGAAATATAAATATAAATATATTTCGGCTGAGGATCGTGTCAAGAAATTTCCCAAAGACACTTTACATGCAGATGGAGGTAAATTGTTTTGTGACTTTGGAGAAAATACGATTGATTGCTATTTAGCTTCAGAATCACACATTAAACGAAAGGCTACGAGGCTGCTAAACAGAACGTAAAACAAATAACAGCTTTCAGAAAACAAACTTTAAAGTCAGTGCTGACAAAAAGTATTCCTGTCGGTTGTAGCTAAGTTAAATCAGTACTAGAGGTACGATCTCACACAGCCACTTCGCTTCAAACAACCTGCGGTGCAGTCTCAATGTATGGGCAAGTCTTCACAGCACAGACAGAAAATGTCCTCAGCAACTGCTGGGGGATGTTGCATGCTTGCCTTTAACAAATGACAGCACTCCGTTTTAGTAAACAAGCAAGTACCACTATTTTTAGGCTTTTATAGTGCTCGGAAATATTATCTACTTAGGTTTATTTATTGTTTAAACAATAAAATCCTAATTTTATTCCATAACCTAACCAGAAAAAAATATGCAAATTCTCCGCAAATTGAGTAGACCCCAAGTTATAAAATGACAAGAATAGAGGGAGCCGTCCCATGGGCTAACAAGTGTTCGAAACTGGCGACCCTGCACACCGCAAGCCAGTGTCTTGACCACTGTGTTAAAGAGCCGGGCTCCTCTGCATTCGTTGCTATAGAGCCATATCGGCACTGTGTCACACAACACTGCCTGTTGCACAGCCATGTCACCATGCCAGCACGGCTTGATTGACTGATTCACTAGACAACCAATTCACTGGGAGGGTGGGATAGCATGGGGGAGGGAAGGAAGGGTGGGGTGGGGGTCCATTTTATAAGGGCAGCAAACACATTCCAGGACATTCATATATGGTCCATAATCTACATGCCTGTGTTGTTTAACCTGGCTTTGTGTCATGTGTAACATCTGGTACTTTTAACAAGTTTAATAATCATTTCATTGACTAACTCGTTCTTGCTGAGAAATGACACTAGTTCAATACATGTAATGGTTGTTATGGGGGGTCTCGGTTTCTCTCTCTCTCTCTCTCTCTCTCTCTCTCTCTCTCTCTCTCTCCTTATTTGAGGAATGTATGTGTTATTGCAAATAGGGGGAGGTTTTTTTTGGGTTACATGTGTAACTTTATGTGAAACTCAGCACAGTTGGATATCGCAGGAGAGGACTAACACCACATATTGTCCAGGGTTAATAGATAAGTATTTTACTTTGTTACTCTTTATTTGGGCTAATTCATAGACTGTAGTAGTAGTGAATTTCTCTGTATAATTTTACCTGTATGTTAATACTATAACTTGATTTTTGTGATTTGAAATTGTTTGTTGTGTCTGGTAATTTGTACTCTGAGGTCTCAATAGATATTAAGAAAATATTAGGCCTTGTTTTCTTACAGAGGCCAAAGAACACTCCTAGACATGCGGATATTGGACCATGTTGGAACACCCTGGAGTGCATTATCGCTTTCATAACAATGTTCAAGGAGGCCTTGTTGCACTGTTTCTAACTTAGAGGTTGGAGCAGAATAAAGCTCAGCCTTGAGATTTTGATCAGAAAGCTTTAGACTTCATATGGGTTCTTATAAACACATTCATGGAACCCTGAATGGACATTTACTGCACTTGATTCCATTCCTATTGCTGTTCACACTCCACAGCATGACTGGACACTCTACAAAATGTATTCCCAGAGTTGGGGGCTCTTAAGCAGTCAGTCCAGTTCAAAACTATTTCAGCAATATGGATGTATGTATGCATGGAAAAATCAGATTTGCCTGAATATATATATAAAAAAAACACCAGTAAGTCTTTTATGTTTAAGAGTACAGTGTCCATTTAACATTACGTTCGATCCATCGCGTGTCTCATTATTATAACAGAAATGAGCTTTGCTTGGCGGGCAAGGCTGGAGACTGAAACATGATGAAACAGCAGATTGACCCTAGATCCATATTCTGAGTAGAAAGCAATTGTCATTCTCCCACAGTAACACCTTATAGCTGACGGCAAAGTAATTAAACCAGGCAGGACTCGTTCTGCAGCTTTATCTATTGAGCAACAATCTGGAATCAGGGAGACTGTTTGAAGGGAGCCCAGAAAATGGGCCAATTTTTTTTTTTTTTACACGTCTACTATAATTTGAAAAAGAAAAAAGAAGCATATATATTTTTTGCAATTTGTCTTGCCACTATTTAAATTCTGAATTCCTAAGAGGATTTTCTCAATTCAGTCCTACTTTTAATCTTCAGTGAAATGAGTGATGACTTCTTATAATAAAAAAAAAAACCTGACAGGCTTACATGGCACAGTGCTGGATTAGTTTCCCTTGGTGATGAGGTTTTCCTTTGTGTTCGGTGTGTCTGTTTGATGGGAGTTTAGCACAGAGCATTGTGGCAGAAATTGGATGCAGCAGGGATCATTGGGAGGTGGCTGTAGTTCGATATTAACTGTGCACAGGAACTTTCTTCTGCTCCTCTTCCCAATTCCTCCTTTCTGTAACCAGCTGATTGAGGCTGCTCAAACAGCTTGCTCCCAGAACACGTCTATTTCTTTTTATGCTGGAATAAATACATCCACACTGCATTACATTACAGTACATTACCAGAGGCACTAAAGGAATCTTTATGAAGAGATTTATAGCTGGGGAGGTGTGTGTGTGTGTGTGTGTGTGTGTGTGGGGGTGATGATGGTATCACTGTATTATGCATAAACAGGTTTGTTCAGGGAACCTGCAACTATGGCCAAAAGTTTTGCATCAACTAGAATTTAAGGATTGAGACACAATAAAATTCAATTAAACTATATGAAGATAATTTAGATGTTAACATCATTCAATCAAAGACAGTACAAAATGATATTGCAAAAGTCTACCAGAAGCCACAATAGTGGTACAGTTTCATGTTAGATTTCGTAATGTCACATTTTTCAATTTGTGTCAGTTTTTCATTAAGTATATGGAAAACTACAAAGCGGTATGAAATTCAATATGCTAATGTAACATTACTCAGAAGGTTTCATTAGACTTTATGAAGCAAAATGAGTTCATTCTATAGGGTGATGCAAAACCTTTGTACATAGCTGTAGAAAAAAGCGTACCCCCATGGAAATGTTAGATGAATCTCTGCATGTTATACAAGGGTGCAGTCATGCGCATTATAAAAATCCATCCCTTATAAAATGTTACGGAATGTTTTGCAATTTCCTGAAGCATTCCCCTGCATTGTCATGCAAAAGGGTTTCTGCAGGAAAGTAGCTTGCACCTCTTTCTGGTTCAGTCAACACATCCTTTTTAAATCTTAGTTTAAAGCACCTCTGGTAGAGCTCACAGAATCATTTCTAATCTCCGAGTACATCAGGAACACCAGAGTGTATACAGTGACCTGTCCCCAGTGGATGTAAGAAATAAATCAGTAACAAATACCACGTTGAGACAGAGTGTTGTAGGGAGACAGGTTAACGGTGGCACTCAGGGGTACCTGCTGTTCTTAGAGGTTAGACTTGATTATTTTTAAATGAATATTTTTGTAAATCAGAGTTATGGTACAGCTTATTAAAAAAAAAAAAAAAACATGGTAAACTAACCTCCATAAAAGTTTCCCATGGTAAAAGCACAGCAAAGTGTAGTAAAGCACAGTGAAAGCATGGTAAAGCATAAGCACGCATTGTAAATCACAGAGGTATTGTACAGCACATTAAAAAAAAAAAAAAAACATGGTTGACTAACCTTTACAATTTCCCACAGTAAAAGCATAGCAAAGCACAGTGAAAGCTTGGTAAAGCATAGGTAAGCATGTAAAGAATAGCAAGGTATGTTAAAGCATACCATTGCAAACCAAGGTAAGCAATGGTAAATGCATAGGATAGCCATGGGAAAAGCATGGGGGAAAACTGCAACATACCATGTAAATGTACCTTTATAAGGGAAGAACCCTCAAAACCACCTTTAACTGAGTCTCTCAGCTGACCCTTGTTCGCATGTGAGTCACAGGAAAAGCAGTGGTTGTTATTGAGAAGGACAGTTGGAGTCCTCTAGCTTTGGCTCTGCTCAATAAGCAGTCTCTGCTTTCAGTGTCTCTGCCCTCATCATGTGACTTCTCAGAAGTGCAGGACTGTTGGAGAGCGATGGGCTGTGAAACATGTAGAATAAAAAACAAACTGCACAAATACAGTGGTGAACTTTCCTAAGGGTCATGGTGCACCCAAGCAATCCAGGCTTGAGCTCAAAAGGCTTTGTCACAAAGTACTTGAATAGTCCATTTTTTCCACCCTTCAGTTTGAATATTGGATTTTGTGTATGGTACCTTAAGGCTTGAACATTGGATTGAGAAATGAAAAGCACAGATGTTTATCATTAATATTTTAAATAGATTTTTTTTCTTCAACAGTTTTAACATTCAGGAGGCTTCTGTTTCATTGAAGTGCACTGAAAAAGGCAAAGTTAACTAATAGGTCCAAATTTTCAAACGAGAGGAAGATTAAAGGCAATTGACTTCCCCACTGGGTTTGAGTCAGTGGTGCTTTGAAAACTCAGCTCCATGGTGGGTTTCATATACTGTAAAAACACAGCTCCTTCGAAGATATCAATATTTCATATTCTCATTACAGAGGACATAATGGCGGCACTGAACTGATTTTGAAAGTGCTTAACACTTTGTTTTATGTTTTTAAGAGCACTGTATGATAAGTCATGAGGTTTCACAAAATCAGAGAATAAATTCTCAAAGCTTGAATGGAGTATCAAGTCATTTCTTATTCGTTGCAAACTTTCAATTGGTGTTTTTTTTCCATTGAGAAAATAAAATTGGGCTTATGACGTTTTGGAGTAAACAGCTTTTACGAATGCAGAGTGCCTGGCAGTGGGGTCTGTACAGTACTGCTGACTTTGCTACCAGCAAGTCCAGTGATGTCCTCTAAACCAAACTAAAAATGTAATTAATGTAATTAAATGACAATGGGTCAGATTCTCAAAGCTATTTCCTCCAAAACGTCATTAGCATGATATTTTCACAAAGTAAACACACAACCAATAAAGTTACCAAACCAGAAATAAACAACTCAGACATTTGATGCCGGGGACAGTGAGTAGAAGTATTGTTTCTGATTCGGGTTAGCACAGCAGGCTTTAGCTCATTGTCATGTCGGAATATGAAGTTAGGACCAACAAGCTGATAAGACTAAACAAATCTCCATTTCTCAGTCGCTCGCCACTGTCAGCATCCTGTTGACACAATCTATGACACAATTTGTTTGGAGATACTTTACAGCAACATGCTTGCACACGTCCTGACTGCATGACAGCCAGCTCGCCGCTGGAGGGATGTCACATAGATCATTAGCTCTCTCGTATCTCTTTCTCGTACACAATGATGTTTATTTAAGCACAGCTGTTTTATTTTATTTTTTTGGTAGCACTATATATAGGTTAACCTAGGCAAGCATTCCCATTAGTTAGGATGTCACCAAGTCATTCTGTACTTCACTTTAAGAACTAAAAGTGTGGCAACATCGTCTCTTTGGCCCACGGCTGCCTTGATGAAATGCATTTCAGGAAATGCAGTCACTTGGTGCTAGTCTCCAGCCCAATCTCTACATGGTTGCTTAAAACGTGGCAATGAAAACTCAGGCTTTGCAGAGATTTGAAAATGTCCTTCATGACTAACACAGATGTTGTTTCTATTTTTTTTTTATGTATGTAGAATTCTGTTAAAAGAGGACAATCTGCGTAATAAATAGAATGATGGCTAGTTTCAAGAATATTTTACATTTTCATTTAGGCTGTTACATTATTACTCTGTTATAATTCCTGTTCATTAGTTAATGTAAATATTGACCTTAACGTATTAATTTCATAACAATAGGGACAAATAATTTGAACGTGCTGTAAGACAATTATAAAATGGTAAAAATAAGTGAGAGCCTCTCATTGGCGAGAAGGTGTTCCAGCCTGTGCAGATATGTCACAATAGCAACACTGCTTGTAACTTTCAGAAGCACTCTGCCTGATTCATTGGACAATTCCCAGTGGAAGGGGTGGGGTAGTCCAATATTATTATTATTATTATTATTATTATTATTATTATTATTATTATTATTATTATTATTATTATTTATTTCTTAGCAGACGCCCTTATCCAGGGCGACTTACAATCGTAAGCAAATACATTTCAAGTGTTACAGTACAGGTAATAATACAATAAGAGCAAGATAAATACAATGACTAGTTCAAGCAAGTACAAGTGTGACAAAATACAATTC
Organism: Acipenser oxyrinchus oxyrinchus; assembly: GCA_030684275.1. Lineage (NCBI taxonomy): Eukaryota > Metazoa > Chordata > Actinopteri > Acipenseriformes > Acipenseridae > Acipenser > Acipenser oxyrinchus. Next base: position 31,141,550 of record CM060256.1, read on the forward strand.
AATAATACAGCAGATAAAAGTGACAGTGATAGTTACATCAAGATATGATTAAATACCAAATACTACAGTTTAAACACTTGGCAGATTACAGTACTCTGAAGTACAGGATTAAATGCAGTAAAATAGGGGCAGATAAGAGTAAGTAAAGCATATTTAAGGAAGGGTGAAAGTGTCCCAGGGGAGAAACAGAGGAGTTCTACAGGTGCTGTCTGAAGAGGTGAGTCTTAAGGAGGCGCGGAATGTGGTCAGGGACTGGGCGGTCCTGACAACTGTAGGTAGGTCATTCCACCACTGCGGGCGAGGGTGGAGAAGGAGGCGGGCTCTGGAGGCAGGGGCGTAGAGGAGGTAGAGCCAGTCTTCTAGTGCAGGCGGGCGGAGAGGTCAGTGGGGGTGTAGGGAGAGATGAGGGTCTGGAGGTAGCTGGGTGCAGTCTGGTCAAGGCATCTGTAGGCTAGTACAAGAGTCTTGAACTGGATGTGGCGGTGATCGGTAGCCAGTGGAGTGGCGGAGTAGTGGAGTTGCGTGGGAGAAGCGAGGCAGAGAACACCAGGCGGGCAGCGGAGTTCTGGATGAGCTGGAGCGGACGGGTGGCGGACGCAGGGAGGCCAGCCAGGAGGGAGTTGCAGTAGTCTAGGCGGGAGAGTACCAAGGCCTGGACCAGGAGCTGGGTGGCATAGTTGGTGAGGAAGGGTCGGATTCTTCGTATGTTGCTCAGGAAGAATCGGCAAGTGCGTGCCAGAGTGGAGATGTGCTGGGAATAAGAGAGGCAGGGGTCCAGGGTGACTCCGAGGTTCTTAGCGGAGGAAGAGGGAGAGAGTGTGGTAGATTCCAGAGGAACAGAGATAGAGAGATCAGAGGAGGGGGAGGGAAAGAAAAGGAGGTCAGATTTAGAGAGGTTGAGTTTGAGGTGATGCGAGTGCATCCAGGAGGAAATAGCAGACAGACAGGTAGAGATCACGGGAGGAGATGGTGGAGTCAGAGGTGGGGAAGGAGAGGAAAATCTGAGCATCATCAGCATAGAAATGGTATGAGAAACCATAGGATGCGATGAGGGGCCCAGGGAGCGGGTGTAGAGAGAGAACAGGAGAGGACCCAAGACTGACCCTTGGGGACTCCTGTTAAGAGAGGGTGAGGTGTGGAGGTTGCTCCACGCCAGGTTACCTGGTAAGTGCGGTTGGAGAGGTAGGAGGAGAACCAGGCCAAAGCAGTGCCAGAGATCCCCAGGTCAGCAAGAGATGGTAGTAGAATAGAGTGATCAACAGTGTCAAAGGCAGCAGAGAGGTTGAGGAGAATTAGGACAGAGGAGAGAGAGGCAGCTCGGGCAGACATAAGTGAGTTGGTGACAGACAGGAGGGCGGTTTCAGTGGAGTGAGCAGAGTGGAAGCCAGATTGGAGAGGGTCGAGCAGAGAGTGGTTGGACAGGAAAGCAGAGAGCTGGCGGTGTACAGTCCGCTCGAGGGTTTTGGAGAGGAAGGGTAGGAGGGAGACAGGACGGTAGCTCTGGAGGGAGGTGGGGTCGAGGGTAGGTTTTTGAGGATGGGAGTGATAGAGGCTTTTGAAGGCAGAGGAAAGAGTCCAGAAAGTAGAGAGGTGTTGAGAAGGGAGGAGATGAAGGAAGTAGAGCAGGAGCAGCAGCTTGAAAGAGGTGAGTGGGGAGGGTCCAGGGCACACGTGGTGGGTTTGTGACCCTGGAGCAGGGAGGAGAGGTCAGAGTCTGAGAGGGGCAAGAAGGTGGAGAAGGAGGGTGAGTTAGTAGGGGATGCAGTGGGTGTAGGGGTTGGAGCAGGAGGAGGTGCGGGGGAGGGAGAGGTGTTAAAGAGTTTGCGGATATCTGAGATTTTAGAAGAGAAGAAGGAGGCAAAGTCATCAGGGGAGATAGAGGAGGGAGGAGGAGGGGGAGGGTTTAGGAGGGAGGAGAAGGTAGAGAATAGTTTACTTGGGTTGTTAGTGGAGGCTTGGATTACAGATTGGAAATAAGTACATTTAGCAGAGGAGAGAGTAGAGGAGAAGGAGGAGAGGAGAGTGTGGTAAAGGTCTAGGGCAGCAGGGAGTTTGGTTCTCTTCCATTTCTTTTCAGCAGATTGCAGTGTGATTCTTGCCGAGCGGAGGCAGAAGAGAGCCAGGGATGGGGAGGGAGGCGAGCAGGTCGGGAGGTGAGGGGACAGAGGGAGTCGAGAGAGGAGGTGAGGGAGGAGAAGAGGGTGGAGGTAGCAGAGTCTACGGAGAGTTGTGAAAAGGAGTCGATAGGAGGGAGGTGAGAGAGAGCAGTGGAGGCAAGGACAAAGGGGAGAGAGTGGAGGTTACGGCGAGAGGTGACAGTGGGGGTAGGAGGAGCAGGGAGAGGGGAGAGACAGAGAAAAAGAGATGAAATAGTGATCAGAGAGGTCCAGGGGGTGACAGAGAGGGTGGAGGGGCAGCAGGCCCTGGAGAAGATGAGGTCCAGTTGACGGCCAGCTTTGTGGGTAGGAGGGATGGAGAGAGACAGAAGTCGAAGGAGTGAAGGAGAGGAGGAATCCAGCAGAGTGGCTGGGGTTGGAGAGATGGATGTTGAAGTCACCTAACAGGACAGTTGGGGTAGACAGAGAGGGAGGGAGGAGAGTAGATAGTGAGTTCATCCAGAAAGTGAGCGAGAGGCCCAGGGGCGGTACAGTATAATGAGCAGGAGTTGACAGGGAGAGGTTAGTTGGACTGCATGAAATTCAAAGGTATTGACAGAGAGTGAGGAGAGATCGGAGGGGACAGAAAAGAGTAAGGAGGAGAGAGAAGACCAGTCCCACCTCCCGTCCAGTGAGACGCAGGGTATGGGACAGGACATAGAGAGAGGACAGGGCAGCAGGAGTTACAGTGTTATCAGGGGACAGCCAGGTTTCAGTGAGAGCAAGGAAATCGAGAGAGAGGTGGGAGGCAAAGGCAGAGATGAAATCAGCTTTGTTAGCAGAAGAGTGACAGTTCCAGAGTGCACCAGAGAGTGTGCAGGAGGGGGGGAGAGGCAGAGGAATGAGGTTAGAGGGGTTGGAGGCACGACCACGATTTAAATATGGCCCAAAATCCTTATCGGCTATTGGACCATATTTGAACACCATGTCATGTGTTATTTCTTACATAGTATAGTGGTGGATCTGAGGTCCTACATAAGGAAGTGCCAGTGTAATAGACTACCTGAAAGTAAGGAAAGCTAACTGAGAACTCTCTTTCATCTTGAATGAAACCAGATTTCATTTTATTAAAATGAAAATGCACGCTTGCTACAACATTCTTTCAAACGTGCACCAATGTGATGTAGAGCTATATTTTTGTAGACTTCATTTTTTTTTTTTGCTTTGTTTTTTTAAGTTAAGCACTTTCTTAGCATCAATGTACTTTGTTCTATGTATTGCATTTAAATTGCTTTGTTTAGCTCTTAAAGTTTAAATGCAATACATAGAACAGAGGAAATTCCATTCTGAATCAGCCCTTATAATAGTTTACCATGGTAACCTTTTTACCATGTGTGGCAAGCTGGCTTGCAGTGGTGACGTCACGGACCAGGAAGTAACTGAAACCACAACAATGGATGGGAGGCGAAACTGAAGCATAGCGGCGTTCAGTTGATTTTAATAAACAAACAAAACAAAGATTTAAACAAAACAACAAAACAAAAGACACGAGGGCCACGAATAAACAGACAAACAAGTAAGTGGCGTGCTGGCTAAACCAGCCGCGTTTATGCAGTGTTTTATGTCGTCTCTCGCTCTCTCCAAAACTCCACACATAGCACAGACAGCTGTCGGTTCTTATACTCTGGCGAGGGGTTAACTAGCTGTTTATCTTATTACCCCACACAGTCTGCAGCGTTTGGTAAGGATGCATGACTGTCAGCTGGTTAAATAATCAGTAGCTGATCAGTCATGCATCCTCACGAATTTTAAATATAAATATAAAAGGCGCGCTTTTACCGCGCAAACAAAAATACAAATAATAATACATAGAGGCGGGACACTCCACACCATGCTTTCCCCATGGTCATGTGTGGGGTGTCCGCCTATTTATATTATTTGTATTTTGCTGCTGTGCAGTTAAAAGCGCTTCGTCTTATTATTTATATTTAAAAACCTAATGAGATGCATGACTGATCAGCTACTGATTATTAACAGCTGACAGTCATGCATCCTACAAACTGCAGACTGCGAGGTAGCAAGATAATTAACAGCTAGTTAACCCTCGACAATATAGAACCTGCAGCTGTCCGTACTGCAGGGTGGGGGTGTACAGAGAGGAGGTACGGTGCGATAGAGAGGAATTTAACAATTGCCAAAACGTGCGGGATTAGCCAGCACGACACTTACTTGTTTGTCTGTCTGATTCGTTTGGCCCTTGTGCCCTTTGGTTTTGTTGTTTTGTTTAAATCTTTTGTTTTTGTTTTGTTTGTTAATAAAACAGCTGAGTGCCGTAGCATTCAGCTTCACCCGCCCATCCATTGTTTGGTTTCAGTTACTTCCTGGCCCGTGACGTCACCACACTTCACCACTGCGAGCTAGCCTGCCACATCATGTTATGCATTCACAATAGTTTACCCTAATTTGCTATGTTTTGGGGTTTTTTATATATGTTTTACTATACCTCTCTGTGCTTTACAGTGCTTGCTTACACTTTACAATGCTTTCACTGTGCTTTATTACACTTTTCTATGCCTTCACTATGGGATGCTTTTATAAGGGTAAAGTCAGAGTGTAAGGAGTTTTACAGCTTTGAAGTAATATACTGTGACAGCGATTTATGACAATGTAGTGCGGTACAACAAGGTGTGTTAGAATAGACTCGTTTGTAAGAGTTCTCAGTAACTACAAATGAGATAAAAACCCTCTTCACAACGCTCAAAGAAGAGCCATTTGTACAGTGTGACACTGCGGGAGAGACATCACTGTCAGCCTGGATTCATTTACAGCACAGAGTCTGTGTCAGGAAAATAATGACTTTAATAAAGTTTACTATTGACTTTGACTTTACATGGGCTGAAATATGAAGTCGTCAGGATTAAATGAATAACAACACAAGCAGCTGCCTGAAAGCGCTTCTCTCAAACAGGGTTCTTTAATGTTTCAAAGCAGGCGAAGATGACTATTATTATTATTAGATTTTTTTTTTTAATATACATCAAAAGACATATTTGAAATGTATTTTTTTTATAGAAACATGTTTTGTTTTTTGCATGCGTCGGGGAAAAGGTCCTCTGACACTTCCGTCTGAAGAGAGGATCGCAATTGCAGTTCATGCAGTCTCTCTCGCTAAAGAGTAGGAAATGAATAATTTATAAATTACTGAAGGTCCATCTCATCTGGAGGATATCTTTTGATCAGATGAGGGACTCCAACCAGCCTGCTGTGTGCACTCTGTGAGTGGAATGTACAGCATGTTAACAAGGCCGGGGTCACTGGGAATACCAGGGGAAGGGAAGGCACCCAGGACTCTGTTAGGGAACGCTTTGCATTGAGTGTCTCTGACTGTGATTGCACTGTAATTTCCAGCGTGCTTCCAGAGTTATAACAAATACACAACCCATAGATGGAATCCCATTGCATAGCAGTTTGATCCATTCCTGGTTTGGTTATAAGTTTAATAAGACACATCTGAGCTTGGTACCTGTACACTGGGGCTAATCAAGATCGTATTAAAACCTGGAATGGGTGAAACTGCTATGGTATTGGCAGCGCCTAAAATATGCTTGATGTTGACGTGATTTGATTAAAGATTAAAATGAGTTCCCTGCCAGAACCGCTGCTTTGCTTAATATCTCTGATATCAGCTGTTAAATCCCAGTTTAAACACACTTTCTTTTCCATGCATTGCACTTCTTATACAATGAGAATGCGTTCATGGGGTGCCACGTTGTGTCCTCTATACCTGTGTAGCTGTAGCCCTGGCTAACATCAAAGCAGGACCTGATGATGTGCCTAACGCCTTATCCATCGCACATGGCATCCTACCCCAATCCCATCAGCAGCACCTGGCAGGAGGAGGACCCTCGCTGGGACTCAAGTCCTGGAATCTCCTGTGTGGCTCATGAAATAGATGCCAGGTCTACTGTAATGATCTCCGGGCTACAGGCATGAGCTGCAAGGATATAAAGGTTGAATCCGATCGACTTTGGAACAGGGGGGTTAATTGAAGTTTTAAAACTGTGATATATATATATATATATATATATATATATATATATATATATATATATATATATATATATATATATATATACTGTATAATCAACCCGAGCTACTATTTCAAGAAACAATTATCTGCTGTCCTGGGGGTGAAGAGAAGCTCTAGAGGGAGCGGCCTCCTTGGGTCTCACAGCCTCCTCTCTCTGCATGTGAAAGAGAAACTCAAGAGGGAGAGGCCTCCTTGGGTCCCACAGCCTCCTCTCTCTGCATGTGAAAGAGAAGCTCAAGAGGGAGAGGCCTCCTTGGGTCCCACAGCCTCCTCTCTCTGCATGTAAAAGAGAAGCTCTCGATGGAGAGGCCTCCTCGGGTCTCACAGCATCCTCTCTCTGCATATGAAAGAGAAGCTCTAGAGGGAGAGGCCTCCTTGGGTCTCACAGCCTCCTCTCTCTGCATGTGAAAGAGAAGCTCAAGAGGGAGAGGCCTCCTTGGGTCCCACAGCCTCCTCTCTCTGCATGTAAAAGAGAAGCTCTCGATGGAGAGGCCTCCTCGGGTCTCACAGCATCCTCTCTCTGCATATGAAAGAGAAGCTCTAGAGGGAGAGGCCTCCTTGGGTCTCACAGCCTCCTCTCTCTGCATGTGAAAGAGAAGCTCAAGAGGGAGAGGCCTCCTTGGGTCCCACAGCCTCCTCTCTCTGCATGTAAAAGAGAAGCTCTGATGGAGAGGCCTCCTTGGGTCTCACAGCCTCCTCTCTCTGCATGTAAAAGAGAAGCTCTCGATGGAGAGGCCTCCTCGGGTCTCACAGCATCCTCTCTCTGCATATGAAAGAGAAGCTCTAGAGGGAGAGGCCTCCTTGGGTCTCACAGCCTCCTCTCTCTGCATGTGAAAGAGAAGCTCAAGAGGGAGAGGCCTCCTTGGGTCCCACAGCCTCCTCTCTCTGCATGTAAAAGAGAAGCTCTGATGGAGAGGCCTCCTTGGGTCTCACAGCCTCCTCTCTCTGCATGTAAAAGAGAAGCTCTCGATGGAGAGGCCTCCTCGGGTCTCACAGCCTCCTCTCTCTGCATGTGAAAGAGAAGCTCAAGAGGGAGAGGCCTCCTTGGGTCTCACAGCCTCCTCTCTCTGCATGTGAAAGAGAAGCTCAAGAGGGAGAGGCCTCCTTGGGTCCCACAGCCTCCTCTCTCTGCATGTAAAAGAGAAGCTCTCGATGGAGAGGCCTCCTTGGGTCTCACAGCCTCCTCTCTCTGCATGTGAAAGAGAAGCTCAAGAGGGAGAGGCCTCCTTGGGTCTCACAGCCTCCTCTCTCTGCATGTGAAAGAGAAGCTCAAGAGGGAGAGGCCTCCTTGGGTCTCACAGCCTCCTCTCTCTGCATGTAAAAGAGAAGCTCTCAATGGAGAGGCCTCCTTGGGTCTCACAGCCTCCTCTCTGCATGTAAAAGAGAACCTCTAGAGAGAGAGCCTCCTTGGGTCTCACAGTCTCAAAACACAGCTCTTTGATGTGGACTTTCACTAGCGAGCCATTTGGAGCTCTTTAACTTTTGTAAAGTACCTTGGATGCTTGTGCATGAAGGACGCTATATAAATGAAACTGGTATGGTATACAATGGTATGGTATGGTTGCTCGAACCACTTTAAATGTGAGAGATTGCAACTCTATAGTATTAAAAGAAAAAGACTGTAATGTGCCTTGGGTGTGAAAACAACACACCTACCCTGAAATACAGCGTTGATCAGAAAGCCAGTCAAGGGGTTAAACAGTATGCGAATAGAATAGAGTTTCTGTATTGAAAGAGTGCTGCAGCCTTTCTGAAATCTCAGCAGATGTGTATCATAAACACATATGTAAAAAAAGAGAAAAAAATCCTTATTGAGGCTAAAATAAGGCAATTTATATGTAAATCGACAATAAAGCAGAACTCCTGCGGATGCATAACCCGTTCCATTATTGACTCCTCTGCACTGAAACAGTTAAAATGCTTGATAAAACCCACTTTATCTGCGTAAATATTTGCTTACCTGTCTTCTATTCCCATCTTGCTGGCTACATTAAGCCATCTACAGCCTAGATTAATATCTCTCTGCAAGCTACCTTAGCATTTGATTATTTAGTCAGGTAATTCCCTTATAGAAATATTGCAGGAGCCGAGTTTGCTGTACAGCCAGATATTAACTGCAAGCAGAATATCACACATGCTGAAATTTCAGATTAAACTAGAATGCATTATTGATTGTGTGGTAATTTAGTTTCCTGAAAATAAGTGCCATTGGGTTATTCTTTAATATGAATGATAATGCAATATCTCCATAGACGGGGAATGAGGCCCTTCTCGCCTGATCATGAGCACCGTTACTTTGTCAAACATTTTCAAATTGCTTCCCTTTGTGTGCGCCTGGATGATGGTGCTATACCAGGGTCTTTTCATTAGTTTACAATTTGAGATTTATTACAATAGAAACTCAACTGCAAATGTGCCCGGAGTATTGCTTTATTAGTGTGGAAGGAGTCTTTATTGGACGACCTCAGAAGTGAATAAAATGCTGAGTTGTTCCGTGCACAATGAATTGCAGCAATATCTAGGGTGCTTTCATAAATTGGTATTAAAATATCTGATAAAAAAAGTCCTAGGAGGTAAATCTTTTGTTAACTTTTCTTTTTTCAAATAATGTGTTATTTTTATAATTAAAAAAAAAAAAAAAATCACATATACCGGTACCTAGTCCCAAAACCAAAGTAGTGGCCAAGAAGTAACTAAACATGAAGGCTGTTTAATCTGGAGGATGATTTCATATCAAACTGAGGTTGCTGGTTCCATCTGCAGTCTGTAATCCAATCTAAAAAAACACCATTTTTAACAAAGAGCAAATATCGCAACTATGAACCACTGTTTCATCTTTCACGTTGGACACTCAGTAGGTCACTAGAGAAGACTCCAATATCAAACTGTATGAATCACATTTGTGTATAATGTATAGCTATGAGTTGGTAACACTTTACATTGTATCTCTAAATCACTGCGTATTTACAGAGTAGGTACTTATTATTATTTGTTTATTTAGCAGACACCTTTATCCAAGGCGACTTACAGAGACTAGGGGTGTGTGAACTATGCATCAGCTGCAGAGTCACTTACAACTACGTCTCACCCGAAAGACGGAGCACAAGGAGGTTAAGTGACTTGCTCAGGGTCACACAATGAGTCAGTGGCTGCGGTGGGATTTCAACCGGGGACCTCCTGGTTACAAGCCCTTTTCTTTAACCACTGGACCACACAGCCGCCTTAGTAAATACATGTGTACTTACACATAATTACGTTGTTATTATGCATACTTACAATGTACTTAATGTGTAAATCTTTTTGCGTGATATATGTAAGCACACAAGTGTATCAGAAAAGGATTAAGGTTAGGGTTAGGGTTATCTTGCAAAAAAATGTACACATTAAGTACATTGTAACTATGCAAAATAATGTTGTAATGATGTGTAAGTACACATGTGTTTACTAAGTAACTACTCTGTAAATACACAGTAATTAGAGACACACTGTAAAGTGTTACCTATGAATGAATCCACCAACGTCCAGTATAACTCTCACTGTCACGAACAAATCTGATTTCAAACAGTTTTCAACTCAGTCCCAGTGGCTGATGGAAACGTGGCATAAAATGTCCCAGCCTTGATTATGGTGTTTATGGTTCCACCACTAGCAGATAACACAGTAACCCATTAAGAACCTAATTCACTGTTCTTTGAAAAAATTTAAATAACAGGCAAATGCTAGTTAAAAATGGTCTAAAAAATTACAAAGTAGCCTGTCCTCAAATGAGGACACTGGCACATAAATAGACTACGGCTCATAGAGTGAACTTTAAAGTAAAAGTAGCAACAAAATAGTTCTATAAAATCTTTCCACCATGCACATCTATTCATTATATAGGTATCAAATGTGCAGTTTGGAAAGAAACACATGTTATAGCAAACATGCATTTTAATGTCAATACATGATATCTGGTACTACACCAGGTTAAAGAAGCCATGCTTTCAGATGCTGTCTTGTACTTCCTGTCACCTGGAGAGCGAAATGGTCCCCACCCCTTCACTGGCTTCTTTCCTGTCAATAACCAATCAGCTGCCCCTATTGACTGACATACCTTCAGCCAGTAACATGCTTTGAACCAGAAGACAGTGCTGAGGTGAAAGAACCCAGGGAGTGCAAACAGAAAACCCAACAGAGAGCATGCTTTAAAATGAAAGTACATGTGTGCTATTACATGTGTATCTTTCAAAACTGCACGTTTGAGACATATGTAGTGAGTGGAAGTACAAACTGGCTACGATTTATGCAACTATTTTGATATCTGCAATTACTTTAAACACAGTGCAGAGCAGAGCTCTGACCTGGTCAATACAATGACATCCAGCTCAATGAAAATGAGGAGGGACAGTTCAATTCTTACTGTGGGACACCACTGTGATCCGGGTGTGCCCGTCTGAGAAGGAGCAGCTATGTATGTTCCTGAATTAACACTCGTTAATAAATAAGGATTTGTGTGGTTGTCCTCTATTCAGAACATTTTAGACAGCAGCTGTACAGTGGAAACAGAACTACAACAACACAGTCATTTGAATTAAGCAATGCTTCAACAACTACTTTATTTTAAAAAATACTTCTTTTTGCAGGATGTATGACTTATAATAGCTCTAATGATCTAGAAGCCGCACGTCCACGGGGTGCTAGTCCTGTAGAGGCAACAGAAGTTTGTACACATACCCACACAGAGATCTAAATCTGCTCAAGTACACAACAGGTTGCTTTTCTTGATAGAGTTGGTCATTAAATCAGAAATTAGATTCAATAGCTGCTACTTATTGCTTCAGTCTCTTGCATTGCGTGTGTGTGTGTGTGTGTGTGTGTGTGTGTGTGTGTGTGTGTGTGTGTGTGTGTGTGTGTGTGTGTGTGTGTCTATGTACACACACACACATCAGCATCAACAGCAATTCATATTTCGATAGAGCCTTTCACCAGAAGGATCCTAAAGCACTTCACACACACACACACACACACACACACACACACACACACACACACACAAATTAAACCAGTCAATTAAAAACAGTCTAATACAGAATTTGATAAAACAGAAATTTAAAAACACCAAGTCAATGTGGTTTTAATTGTAAGATTAGAAAAATAGAAAAGATAGAAAGCCATTTTTTAGAAATTGAATTGAGCCCAAGAAAAAAAAAAAACATGAATAAAATCTGAATAAAAAAAAGTTTCATTGTCAAATTTGAAAAACTAAGCTAAAAAGCTACTTTGTAAAAAAACATCTTTTAAAAAAAAATAAAAATAAAAACAGTAACCTGTCTGTCCTTTCCATAGATTATCCTATGTTCTATATGTAATGGGTATGCATGGAAGCTCTCAAATGCACACATTGCATGAGGTAATTAGATAGCTGCTAAACATGATTTGTTTCAATTCCAGTCCCTGACTGCAGTAGCTCCCATTTAACTTCATGATGATCCAGTCGTTTAAAATCTGTTCTTCTGCACTCTCTTCGGATGGCAACCACAGGGTTAATTTGCTCATTCCAGAACTGCTGACAGCCCTAGTCAAATACAATAGATTTAAAAGTAATAAAGGCAGCTTAAATTTTAATGCAGCCACTACTTTAATAACTACATTTTAACTACAGGGCAACTCAATATCTCAAACTTGCTTATTTCAGATGATCACATAAAAACAAATATATAAATATATATATTCACCTCTTCAAAACTTGTCATCTTTTTTGTTCAAGACCTGATAGATTGTCCTGGAGATTATTATTATTATTATTATTATTATTATTATTATTATTATTATTATTATTATTATTATTAATAATAATAATAATAATAATAATAATAATAATAATAATAATAATAATAATAATAATAATAATAATAATAATAATAAAGCAGAGGTGAATATTATGGTGTTGCATGGAAAATATTTTGTAAAACAGAACCAAGTTTCACACAAATTCAAATGAGTCTCTGACAGAACTCTGACAAATGAAGTTAATATTCCAACTCAGAATGCTTTTTAATATGAATTACCAGTGGCAGTCAGCGCCTCTAGACCTGTAGAAGTATTTCACTTTGCATGAAGCCTAAACGTGCTTCTTTATCAGAACACCAACCCAAGTTTAACACTTTCCCTTTTGGAAGAAAGAAAAAGACAAGCCACTTTGCATACCAAGCTATAGTTTTTATTCAATGTTTTTTTTTTTTTATTAGACTGTTTTTAATCATTCTCTTTCTATAAAACTAGCTTTTTTTATCTTTTCTAATTTTATAATTAAAAACCACATTGTAATTTCTGTTTTATCAAATTCTATATTAGACTGCTTTTAATGGTTTAATAGTTGTGTGTGTGTGTGTGTGTGTGTGTGTGTGTGTGTGTGTGTGTGTGTGTGTGTGTGTGTGTGTGTGTGTGTGAAGTGCTTTGGGATCCTTGTGATGAAAGAAGCTATAGAAGTGTGAATTATATATTATTATAGAAATAACAGAATGCAATGTAATCCTGTGTCGTCAATATAATCACTGGACAATGATGAACAATCAATCAAAAATGAATGAATGCCACTGACGCTTTGTCAAGACTCTTAGCACAAGCAATTACTAGCAAATGACAGCCCTAGTTAAATGTACTTAACATGTAAATCTTCTTGCTCGATATATGTAAGGACTTAATTTTTTCAGAAAAGGGTTAGAGAGAGGTTAGGTGGGTTAGGGTTAGGTTTAGAGTTAGGGTTGGGATTGGGGTTAAGGTTATATCATGCAAAAAGATTTACACATTAAGTGCATTGTAACTATGCTTAATAACATTGTAATTATGTGCAAGTACACATGTACTTACTTAGTGACTACTATATAAATACACAGTAATTAGAGACACTTAATGTAAAGTGTTACCCTGAATTAGTTCACTTTCACTTTCATTATATTGAATTATATTGAAAGCAAATATGTACGTGATACTTCTATCAATGAGTTTTGTACAGATTTCATAGTTATTAAAAATACATATCTACAGTATATTCTGTTTTCATATTTATATATAAACAAGTGCATATTGCAAGAAGTAAGGGTGCTATGGCTTCTGGTAACATTGACATAACAGGAGGAGGAGCAGAAAAAAAACAGCTTTAATTTGTGTTTCCAAATAAATGTGTGGTTGCAGTGAGTGCTTTGAAAGCAGCCTAATGAAATCCCAAGCTGCTCTAGGGCGGTTGCTTTACTCTGATCACTAGATTGCACTATTGACCATATGTCAGGCGCAGTGCGATACAATGATTGAATAAACCCGTCTGCATAATCGAAGCAGAGAACTTTGCCAGGATTGGCTTTCATTGCCTTTCTAATAACGCTGCCGGAGATACTTCTGTTTACCCCCACTTTTCTCTATATAGCCTAATCTGTTTGTTTTTCTCATAAAGTCCCGATAATAAAATACCTTTTTTCTTCTAGTTCTTCGTCTCTCAATATTGGCATGCCCTCTGCTGAATGAATGCATGTTGCCCCGGTCAGGGAAGGCTGATGAAATATTTGTGAAGCAGATTAATATGTTATCGGTTGCAGAGGTGTGAAATGTGACGAAGATGACAAAGAGTCGTGCTCCACAAGGCCTGAAGCAATCTGTGGACGAGATATTCAGATCTGCCGGGACATCGCAGATTGCTGATTATGGGAGGGGACGCCCCAAGGGGAAGCAGCCTTGACACATAATTCAGCTGTGGAGGGGGAGCCGCAGGAGGAAGTTGGTAATGAATGAAGTTTTCATTGGGTGGAGAAATCACTTAGGAGCATTGCTTTCCAGAGAGAAGCAGCTTCTTACCTGAATTATGTTTAACTTGCAAACAGATACTTTTTTTTTTTAGTGATGGATTTTATTTTTTTAATAACTTTGGAAAACTTTAAGCTTTATGGTGTTTAAGTTTCAGGCTGTTTTTTTTTTCTTTATTGATATGTTTTAATACTTCAGTAGTCAGTCATTGTTCCATTTCAATAGTTCCATAACTCTGACACAGTTGGGAAGTGAAATGGCTGTTTCTGTTTTCACTCAAACTAGTATCTTATTTTCACTAATGGTTTTATAATAACGAAGATTGTTTTTCAAATATGTTTGCTGACATCATATTTTTAATCTCTTGAGGGTTGAGACTTGGAAGTAACTTCATTTTTACATTAATGCAGCCATGGCCATAATTAAAGAGTCAAACATGCATAATTGTTTCATTATGAAAGATTTGACCTTGCCTGAAAAAGTTTTTCATGTTGCGTTTTGGTTTATTCTCTGGTTTTCTCATTTCGGAGGGTAGGGGTTCGGGTTAACCCCTTCCTCGAGAACATTTTGGACATTAATTAATCTGACCTAAATTATTAAAATTACATTTAGTATCAATAAAAGAAAAATAACAACATTGGTTCAAAATTTGCAGCTTGAATTAAGAACCCATCGATGAATGGAGTGCACATACATGTTGATAATGACAAGCTTCAGATTTTTACATCACCTAAACACTGATCTTACATAGAGGTTTTATTTAGTGGGTTGTACACTGACTATCGTGGGTCTGCAGATTTTAATGCGTGTTACTTGGGTAGTCTGTATGAATGCAATGTTGTTCTACATTCTACAGTCAAACCTGTGTTCTCTGTGTAATAAGAACATAAGAAGAAGAACATAAGAAAGTTTACAAACGAGAGGAGGCCATTTGGCCCATCTTGGGTAGTTTGCAGCTTATTGATCCCAGAATCTCATCAAGCAGCTTCTTGAAGGTTCCCAGGGTGTCAGCTTCAACAACATTATTGGGGAGTTGGTTCCAGACCCTCACAATTCTCTGTGTAAAAAAGTGTGTCCTATTTTCTGTTCTGAATGCCCCTTTATCTAATCTCCATTTGTGACCCCTTGTCCTTGTTTCTTTTTTCAGGTCGAAAAAGTCGCCTGGGTCGACAATACCTTTTAGAATTTTGAGTGCTTGAATCAGATCACCGCGTAGTCTTCATTGTTCAAGACAACAGATTCAATTCTTTGACCCTGTCTGCATATGACATGTCTTTTAAACCTGCTCTTCTTTACACTTTTTCTAGAGCAGCAATATCCTTTTTGTAACGAGGTGATGAGAACTGAACACAATATTCTAGGTGAGGTTTTACTAATGCATTGTAAAGTTTTAACATTACTTTCCTTGATTTAAATTCAACACTTTTCACAATATATCCAAGCATCTTGTTGGCCTTTTTTTATAGCTTCCCCACATTGTCTAGATGAAGTCAAAATAAACTCCTAGGTCTTTTACATAGATTCCTTCTTCAATTTCAGTATCTCCCATATGATATTTATAATGCACATTTTTATTGGCTGCGTGCAGTACCTTACACTTTTCTCTATTAAATGTCATTTGCCATGTGTCTGCCCAGTTCTGAATGCTGTCTAGGTCATTTTGAATGACCTTTGCTGCTGCAACAGTGTTTGCCACTGCTCCTATTTTTGTATCGTCTGCAAATTTAACAAGTTTGCTTACTATACCAGAATCTAAATCATTAATGTAGATTAGGAATAGCAGGGGACCTAATACTCATCCCTGTGGTACACCACTGGTTACCTCGCTCCATTTTGAGGTTTCTCCTCTAATCAGTACTTTCTGTTTTCTATATGTTAACCACTCCCTAATCCATGTGCATGCATTTCCTTGTATCCCTACTGCATTCAGTTTGAGAATTAATCTTTTATGCGGGACTTTGTCAAAAGCTTTCTGGAAATCTAAAACCATGTCATATGCTTTGCAATTATCCATTGTCGGTGTTGCATCCTCAAAAAAATCAAGCAGGTTAGTTAGACACAATCTCCCTTTCCTATAACCATGCTGACTGTCTCCCAGGATACTGTTACCATATAGGAAATTCTCCATTTTGGATCTTATTATAGTTTCCATAAGTTTACATATAGAGAATTGTTACGACTCTCCCAGGACTGTCTTACAGACTAAATTAAGAGGCTATGCTCCAAGCAATTAAAGCAAAGACACATTTTCAGAAATGAATAAAATAAAATACTAATAAAGCAACATACCCTGCAGAAACCCTGCTGCTGTACATAGTGTGTGGGGGGAATATAAGGTTGCAGGGATGAGGTTAAATCTATCCCTGCCAGAAATCACAGGTGTGGCCATTCCCCAGTTTGATAATTGGTGCTAATTGGGGAGTGGCCACCTGTATATAAGGAAGTTTATGAGTTTTGATCTGTGTGTTGCTGTTTGTTTAGATCTGTTCAGTGAAGGTGAATGCCCAGCCTGACAGCAGTTTTTGTATTTTGTTTAAACCTTTTGTTTTGGCCCTTGTGCCTTTTTCTTTGTTCCTGTGTTTGTTTTGTTAATAAACGTGTGCTAAACTGCAGCTTCTGTCTCAGAGCAGGACTGCAGTTGATTAAAAAAAGGATACATTGGCAGAGGAGTGGGAGCAGGAGCAGAGGAGGCTGGAAGCTGATGGGGCTTTAATTTGCGGGGCCTGCCTGGAGTTTGGGCACCACAAAGAGGAGTGCCCATACAAGGACCCCCGTTTTCTAATAGCATACACTATGGATGAGGTGGAGTCCCCGGTCGAGTAGCTCTGCCTAAAGGCCCAAGAACAGCTGTAGTTTATCACTGATTCAGAACGGAGCTGCAAATGCTTTTCGGCAAACTGCCTCTACAGCAGATCCTTTTAGTGAGCTCAGAGCGGACACCTGCAGGGCTGGCCTTTGTCCACTGAGTGTTCAAGGATAGAACAGACTTTGGAGGATACAATCCAAGACAGAGCCAGCTATGCTCTCCAAGTACAGTAGAACCTCAGAGTTACGAACACCAAAGTCACAAACTGACCCGTCTACCCCACGTTCAGTCACTCGACTATGCGTGCAGTGCAACAGATAGGTGCTCCTATAAGTGATGTGCTGGTCATGAAGAAAGCAAAATTACTGTACCAACAAATGTGTCTAGACAAAGGTGAGGCGATTTCAAATCAAGCACTGGCAATTTTACTTGTTTTAAACAAAGCACACTTTTTTTCAAGCCAAGGGAGGCTGAGTGACTGAGCAAGCTGCACGAAAGCATTTTGTTTAAAATAAAATAAAAACAAGCGCTACATTAACCCATGTTATCCTGGACGTTTAAATCTGTGCCTAAAACTGGTCTTCCTCATTTCATATCAAATCATGTGACACAGGGGCCTTTCAACTTGACTGCTCCCACATGCTCTCCTTCTTTATAAAGCTGGGCCTGTCGAAATGTCACATGGTGTGAATGGAATGTTCAGGGCTAGGCAGTTCGGATTCTCCAGACAAACCAGCTCAAAGTACAGACAGATCCAGAGACGAGTCATAATAACCCAATGCTGTAGCATCAGACATCACAGAAAGCTAAGGAAAAGGTGAAACGAATAAATAACAAAACCTTTGAAGATACTTAACGATTGAAATGCTGGCTGTGTTCAGACCCTATTGAATAAAACCGGCTGCATATTTTATTAAACAAGCCGGATACCCAGAGGACTGCTGATGCAGGTTCAGCCGTCGTCCTCAGATTGATATTTTGATGTATTCCACCCGAGATTGCTGAGAAATGACCCTGGAACGCATGCAGTGTTCAGGGCTTTACAGTTCTCATTTCAAACAGACTGCATTGGAAAACGACGTTTGGCTCTGGAAATGAACAAAGACACTGGAAAAATATTAAAATGGCTATAGGGGTGACAGGAAAAATGGAGTGAGACAGATCGATTCCTCCAGCCTGATGCTTTGTGATGTTCCTCTTGTTATTGAGTGTATAAATTTCCATTCCACTGTACAGCTGGGGGAAGGAGAGAAACACAAGACTATCATATCACTCCGAGGCCTACAACGGAGAAATCAGACCCGATATAAATTCACGCTATAAAATGACTTTAATAAGCCTCCGCTAAAGTTAGTGTTATATTTTGTATGATTAAAAATTGATTTACCCTCTCATTTTTCATTGGCTGACTTTCCCTCGCTCCCCTCCCCTTCCCTCCCTCTGAACTGATTATCTCAGCAAGCTTGTTTTTTTTCAACATTCAGGAAATAAAGCAAACATTTAATACTGAGCTAGAGCCGGCCCACAAATCTTAGCAAGAGCTTGGCAGAGCACACACCACCGGTACCAGAGGACACCGCTGACACTGAGTTGGTGACAGACTACGAACGGTAGAAGCCATAGATTGAGGGTGTAGAATGGGGTCCTGAGACATGCTGTTGATTCTAAATCATTGGGATCCTTTAAGTTTTGAGATCAACCAGCCACATTGGTTGAGTGGCTTCCTCTTGTTCTTTTATCATCTTGCTTAGAAACATGTCAATAAAAACTTTTCAAATAAATGAAATATAAAGTTGCTCAAATTTACCATATCTAAAGGGACTCAAGTCAAGTGGACATGCATTTCATTTGATGTTTTCATCAGGTTCCAAGACTTCAAAAATGACTAGAGGCTCACGAGAAACACACACAAAAAGTGTACCTTGCAGACTTGTAACAGGCAGTGTTGTGTGATGCACTGCCATTACAGACTGTCCTGTCGGTGAGCTCAAAAGCTCTAAAACCACAAATGCATACGAACCTGGCTGTTATGCACAGTGGTTAAGACGCTAGTTTGCAGTGTGTGGGGTCGTCGGTCTGCTCCCAGCCTCTGCCCTGTTACAGATACATCACATCAAATCATAATTATGCTATCTTGACAGTGTGAAAACAGGTTTTTATAGTGTTTTGTTCAACATTAACATTCAAAGGAGGCTTATGAACAAGATGTGTTTGATACAGAGCCAAGCCTACTGCATACAGGCAAGCTAACATGGAAATGTATAACTTCCTTGTCTGCTTACAGCAAGTAGGAATATTCAGGCAAAGCTGTCAGAGGGCATTAGCAAACTAGAAAGGCTCGTTAGCACCACAGACCACTCATTAGACTCATAACCACAGCGGCAACGGCACTTTATACCACTTTGCTAAGCTGATAAATGCACAAGCCCTGGTTTTACTGTTTAATGGCGTACTTTATTTTTCATTAAATAAAAAGAGAAAAAAAACACACAACATTAGCATAAATGCCCTAAATGTTTTAAATGGCTGTACTGCTTTTCACTTCAGGTTTTAAAAGTTTGATTTTAATGTTACTGCACAGATAGTACTACTCAGTGGCGCTGGAACAGTTTTTACAGTGGGAGTGTTGAAAGCCTTTGAACAAAACTGGAACCCTTGTATATGATGGAAGCCATGCATTCAGTTGGTGTTATGTTAAACAAGTTAATAAAACGAAGCCAGCGTCAACACCTGTTTATCTAGTTAAATAAAAAAAAATCTTTAACCACAGTCCTTGCTACAATATTTACAATATGCTTATCATTAAACATTAAGAGCAAACACATCGAAAAGTACAGTGTATAGTGTACAGTAAACAAATGTTTACTTGTGAAAACAGTCTGAACAGTTGTAATTTATTGACAACAGTCGCTGTAGACTAGCAGAGAAGGCTCCAAAGGTTTACTTGCGCTCTGGTGTCATGCTGATGAATTTTTTCAAAGAGGGGCATCTAGAGTGTCTAGAATGTCACAGTGCACTGCATTCTTGGTACTCTGCTGTTGAGCTGAAGAGTTTTCTACAAACTTTTGCAAGGTGATCTCTATTGCACAGCTGATTAATGATCCAGAGGCCAGCTTGTTTAATAATAAATATGAAAGCAATCCCATGGAGACTGTAAAGACAGGCCCAGACAGTTACAGTGTGTTTTAAATATATACACACACTGTCCCTCTAAATATCGAAAATAAAATTTACTAATGCTTTAAGCCAAGGTCTTTCCGACTTTGACCTGAATTAAATCCATTTATGGAGACATCATCGCTATACCCAAGTAAAGCCCGCAGCAAAGGAAACGGACAGAAATGTTTTTTTGGGTTTTGCAAAGGGAGGGAAGGGAAGAAACGCTGCAAAAACTGAAGACTTAGATCATATGAAATGCTGCAAATAGTGTTTAGGCTTGTCGAGTAAGGAGCTGGGAAGAAAAACAAGGGTAAAATTGAGAAAGATTTGATAAGCAAAACCCACAATCCAATACTAACCTAGCACCTTAATAATTTAGCTTATTAAGATCTACGCCATTCATTAAACCTGCTGACCTCTCCGATTCTGTGGTACGTGGTTGACCACAATTGTGTCACTCCTGGTATAAAGATGGCCACTTCTGAAGTGTGACCATGTGAGTTTGTAAAATGCTTGGGCTGTGGGGCCAAAAACTAAGCGAGGCCTGGCAATTGATAACTAGGAAATCAGTGTTCAAAATTACAAAGTAGCCTGTCCTGAAATTAGGGCAATGGCACTTAATGGGTTAATAGTCGAACAGTTGGGGGGAAAAAAGCATTTAGTGACATGATGCAAATAAATACATATTTACATTACATTGTACTGTACATACCCCCTTTCACAGGAGGAGACGAAGCCCCTCGAAGCCACAATGTGACACTGTCGTTTTAATAGATCTCAGTCATTATGAGTTATGCTTCACAGTGATGATTTTCTCTTCACTGTGTTTCATTAGCAAACCTCGTTTACATCATGCATACCAAATAAAAGGTACTCTGTCAGTCCTGATCTGGATTCCCTCAGCTAGATGTGTGTATTTGAGTTCTCACTTCAGTGAGACTGAGTCAGTGACTGGAACCGCCAGCACAGACTACAGGAATACATGACAAGTGGCTGCTTGCATTCTGTAAAATACATATTCAGCGCTATCATTTAACCTTTTAGGGTTAGGGTTATAATAATCATATCATTGAACCTTTTCATAATAGAGATATAGGAAGCAATAGGAAGAAGAGGGTGTGCAGACATTACCAGGGTGCACTTCCAGTCCAGGGCAGGCTTAAGGCATGGAGACTCAACTGCTCCCTCACCCCTAAGAGAAAGGGTGCACCCTCCAGACCTGGGCAGGCTTGAGGCATGGAGACTCAACCGCTCCCTCACCCTTAAGAGAAAGGGTGCACCCTCCAGACCTGGGCAGGCTGGAGGCATGGAGACTGAACTGCTCCCTCCCCCCTAAGAGAAAGGATGCTCCCTCCAGTCCAGGGCAGGCTTGAGGCATGGAGACTGAACTGCTCCCTCCCTCACTGGCTTGAGGCTGATATCGATGAGATAGCAGGGCCCCACTACCTTTATTCTGACAGACACTCTCTTCAATCAGTTCAATCTGCTAATAATGACACGGCAACGATTCAGCTGTGAATTGAAATCATTCCCCGGCTTACACCTTCAGAACAACCGATTAAGCTTTTTGTATTAACCTCTTAGTCCATTAAATAGAGACATTTAATTAAAACCAAACATATTAAATATAATATAAATATGTGTTGCGGTGTACACACACACGCTGGGAATGAATATCACCCATTAGGACTTTACAGCACCGATCGCTGATTCCTTCTGCGTTGGAAAGTATCTTCTCCTTTTAAGTGCAAAACCAGAGCATTAGCATTTCCCCGAGTGCTTTGTGTTCTAATTAGAGGTATGATAACAGCCTTGCTGATTGGCATTATAAAAGCACCAGTTTGGCTTCATCTGTCCCAGGTGGACGGCGTCATTTCATTTCTTTTCTTTCTTCCCTGCGTTTCTTCTTACCGTTTCAGAGCGCTACCTTCTCTCCCCTTCATTTTTCCTTAAAGTTTCCATCGGAGGAATTAATAAAGATTAAAGAATGCTCTGAGAAACAACACACCTCCCCTGCCAGGGTTTATCACTGGAACCTTTTATCAAAAGTACAAACTATATAAGTTAGTTTCTTTCCCCCTTCTCATCATCTCTTTTTTCCCCTGAGTGTTTCAAAAAAGAGAGGAGAAAGGGAGAGAGAAAAGGGAATAAGACAGTCAATGGATTGAATGCGCTATTAAATCTGGCGTCACTACAAAGGTTGGCAGATCTGACTGTCAATACTGTGAGTGGAGTGGAGTCCGGTCTGGGGAGGGAGAGAAGGGAATTGCTTTGTGAAAAAGAGATACTTTGATATTTTGGAATGTTAGAAGGGTGAATCTGAAAAAATTGGAGGTTGGGGATTTAATTACTCGACTGTAATTGGGGGCTAGGGAATAAGTTGCAGTCCTCTCAACTCACCGCAGATCAATTATGTTAAGAGAACATCTGTAAGTAGAGCTTAATGAGGTCCATTAGAGCAGCATGTACAGCCTCCTCTAACAGCACTTGTCAGCTTCTTGGAAGAGCAGAAGGAGGCAACTAGCTAGGGACCCCACAAGGTTCTTAAATACTGAGGAGACACAGCGGCCCGCTCTGATCAGCAGGGAAAGGGAGTGAGGAACAGACCGAGAGAGAGAGAGAGAGAGAGAGAGAGAGAGAGAGAGAGAGAGAGAGAGAGAGAGAGAAAGCAAAAGACAGGTGCTGTTTTTTATCCCTGCTGCTCAGTTTTTTTTAAACGGAAAAAGTACGGTAGCAAGCCAGCAGTGCTTTTTAAATATTATTTTTGTTGACTAGTGCACTTTGAAACAATACTCGTCTTTTTTATATACTGTTATTTATTTTTTAATCTGGGTTTGGAGGAGGGTGCGAAGAGAAGAAGTCGAAAAGAAGACAAGGACAGATTCACTTGGTTTAATTACTTCTTACACAAATTGTTGTCCAAGAAAGTCCTTCACCCTCTGTGGCAGAAGAAAATATATATATTTCTGAGGAAGACAAGAAAAAAAGGTAGGTTATTTATTTTCTTGTGTGTGGTATTGAATTGGAAGATATGGCTGAATTTTATTTAGTTGGAAGTGGAGGGGAGGGTGGATTAAGTAAATGATTCTTTACGTATGAAGTCTGACAAGTTGTTGACAAAGAGCTCGCCCTATGGTAATCGCAGGAGAAAATAGCGTTTTCCTTCAATGCTTTCTGAAAGATTTCTCTTTTTATTCTCTCTCTCGCGCTTTCTATGAGCTTGTAATTAAACTCTTCATTTGCTCGCTGCAGACAGGGAAAGTGCTTGCCTGGTTTAAGACGACCTTTAGCTTTGTCGCTTGAATTAAGCTTCAATTTCTTTTCTTTCTTTTTTTTCTCCCTGGGAGAGGGAAAAGGTTGTTGGGGGGGACGGACAAAAAAAAAACCAGCGAGAGTTTGCCTCGTGTTTATGGTGTCCGTTCGTAAAGGTGTCAGCAGAAAATGATTGAATTCCACCTCTTGTTGGCTTTGCACAGGCTTGTATTTCATTGCAAAGCAGTCACCGTCAGTCTATGTAAAGCATTTGATGGCATACCTCTTCATCGGATTATTTTTTTCCCCTGTGAATAATTCATATGATTATAAAAGAGGGAGCATGAGTGTCTCTCTCTCTTTTTGTTGCATGGTCAAAACATCTCTCAGTAAATTGCATGATTAGGAAGATAGCCTGCTTTCAAATAATTTAATTCATGACAAAACCTAATTACTGTCAGGTAATACCCTGTCAGCTTTAATGCATTTCATCAGTCATAATGAAAAGAGGTCCATTTTATGACCCATCTAATTATCATTACATTTTAGGGGGAAATGATGGCATGGAGATGAATGTTAACTATGAATTCGATTCTCTGTGTGCCTCTCTCTCGCTCTCTTATTCTCACAAATGTGGCCTACCATATAAATTTAGCTTTTTCCTTTTCTTCTACTGTATAAAAGGAACACCCACACATTCATAAAAAGCAAAGAAAATGTAAGTACTGAGGTGCGCGTCGCCGTTGACAGAAGCTAGACAAAGTAGAGTTAATTTTGCAGTTCGTCGGCTGCATTATTAGTAGAAGCCTAACGCCACAACGCCCAAACAGAACACTAATTAGTGGAGAATGATGTCACCGCAGGAAGAGGAATAATCGCATAATTGAATTAGCAGAACGAGTTCATACAAAGATTTGCGAGATGCACTAATCGCTTTTCAGAACACTGCTTAAAAAAAAAAAAATCATATTCTTGAACATAATTAATTTAATTGTCCTCATTAGTTGTACCATTTGTTTTGGTTTTATTGCTCTCTCTCCGTGTACACACGTATCCTCCCCCCCCTCTCTTTCTTTCCACATACCTACATCTCTCTCTCTCATTCTCCTCTCTCTCTCTCTCTCTCTCTCTCTCTCTCTCGTTGGCTGGCAGTGCTAGCACTGTGTGGAGCTGTGTGGAGCGCTGGTACAGAGCTCAGGTAACCAGAGAATGGGTATGAGCTAGATACAAGCAGGCAAAGAAAAAGACCCCAGTCCATTCTTGTGAAAGATTTCAATCCATAGAGAGCTGTCTCGCTAATCCGCTGCTCCTGTTCTGCCTGTGCTCCTGTGTTCTTGTTGCTGAGGTTGGTGTTTCAATGCTTCTTATTTGTTCTCTCTATTTAGAAAAAGTAGCACAGTTACGAGTTGCATGGGGATAATAATAATAATAATAATAATAATAATAATAATAATAATAATAATAATAATAATAATAATAATAATAATAAGATCATCCAGCTCTGTTTTTTTTAAATACAGCAAGCTAATAGTTTATCTAGAATGATACATTGTGTTTGCATTGAGACAGGATCTCAGTGCACACTAAGTATGGTACCTATGAAGTGATCAGAAAGTTACAATCTGATAGAATCTCACTGAAGAGGGAGGCGTGTGATTTTTGAATCTGATCGGTGCAGCTGTTTCATCAGTAAATTGTGCATTCTTTTATCTTATTAGGTGCTAGGAGAGGACACAGTGCAGGGAGAGGGAAGCGGGTTTGCTTTACTTGACTTAACTTTCTAAATGTGTCTGGTTAAAAACTGGGACTAAATGTTCTGCTTTTTCCTTAAAAAAACAAGTCGGTGCAAGAAGTGAAGCAGATTTATGCTTTTTGAAAATAAGGGAGCACACATTAAGGTGCAGATTTTTTGCATGATATATGCAAGTACAGATAGTTAGGGTTTGAATTAGAATTAGAATTAGGTTTGGAGTTAGGGATAGGGTTACAGTTAAGCGTTAGGATTAGGGTTATCTCATGCAAAAAAAATTAAACATTAAGTACATTGCATCTATGCATAATAACATTGTAACTATGTGTAAGTACACATGTATTTACTAAATAACTACTATGCAAATACATAGCAATTAGAGACACTTAATGAAAAGCAAAATTTGCAATAAGCATTTGACAATCTTGTATTTTAGTATCTTGTAGAACTATAAGCATTCACTCTGAACTGAAGGTTCAAGCACAGCAGGTGATTGACAGGGAAAGCGATCAGTCACAGTTCTGTGAATTATTATTATTATTATTTGTTTATTTAGCAGATGCCTTTATCCAAGGCGACTTACAGAGTCTAGGGTGTGTGAACTATGCATCAGCTGCAGAGTCACAAAAGACAGAGCACAAAGAGGTTAAGTGACTTGCTCAGGGTCACACAATGAGTCAGTTGCTGAGGTGGGATTTGAACCGGGGACCTCCTGGTTACAAGCCCATTTCTTTAACCACTGGACCACACAGCCTCCTTATGACTTTGTGACATCAGAGCAGTGAATTGTGAAATTGTGACATCAGAGCAGTGAATTGTGAAATTGGGACACACTTATATCGGACAGGCTAAGATTATATAAACACAGATTAAACACAGATTATCGACTAGGTTAGATTTAAAGCAATTACTAAATGATGTCAATACATGAATCGAATCTGTTCAGTTTTGTATAATAATAATTTTAAAAAAAAACAACCCACAAACTTCAGCACCTGAACACATTCACTGAAACTACTGTGAATGTGTTCATCATTTTAAACTGTCTTTGCCCTGAGCTTGATTTTAATGTTAATATTTTCAGGTAGACCATTACTGGAATTCCACATCATGTAAGGTGCTTGCTTGCGGTGTGCGGGGTTGCCAATTCATGCCCAAGCGAATAAAATACAGATCACAGCTTTATTATTTACAGGCACCTGCAGCAGATTTGATTGTTAAAGCAGAAGATCAAAATGACGTCCAGATTTTAGATCTGGACTTTTGAAGAGGAAGAAAAACAACAGCAAGAAAATGCTGCAAGAATAATCTTTTTTTTTACATTTTGAGCGATACAGTTTGAGTGCTAATTATTGCAGCACTTCTTCACGGAATCCATACTAACAGGAGGAGGTCATTTTGCATGTCTTTTTACATGAGCCGAGTCAAAGTTGGATTTCCTCAATCCCAGTCTAAACCTTACAACTTGCAGGCTAATCATCACCTGACAGGCACCCTCATTGTCCGACAGTGCCATTTTAGGATCCTAAGATTTCAACCCAGTTCGGTTTCTTTGTCCAAATTCACAGCTGAGAGTATTCTACACCTCGGGTATAAAAACTTACCCCGTCCGAATGGGCTGTTTCATCTGCGGCTGTGTGCGTCTATAGAGAACATATACAGTATTGATGTAGGTATATGACATACAGTGGTACCAAAAAAGTATGTACAACTCAATAACCATAGTGCTATAGTAAATATAGATTAAGTTATACATTTAATTCTGTGTAGTTCCCAAATAAAGTACCTAATTAAAAAAATGAATAAATAAATAAGACCAATTTTCACAAGACATGGAGAAACCAACGCTTATTTTAACAAGAAAATAATCAGTTTAGCTGGCACACCTAGAGCAATGTTAAAGGACACATCCTGCTAATTAAACTAATTAGTGTGGATTGAATAATCTGTCAAGCTATTTATAAAACCAGTTTCAGGAGTGTGGCAGCAGCAGCTGCAACGTCTTTCTGTAAAACATGGCACCATTCTGGGCAGATATCATTGCAGAAACTCGTTTGTACAACGTCTTTCTGTAAAACATGGCACCATTCTGGGCAGATACCATTGCAGAAAGTCGTTTCTATTGTACAATGTCTTTCTGTAAAGCATGGCACCATTCTGGGCAGATACCATTGCAGAAACTCATTTCTGTTGTACAACGTCTTTCTGTAAAGAATGGCACCATTCTGGGCAGATACCATTGCAGAAACTCGTTTCTATTGTACAACGTTGAGCAGGTAAATGATTTTGGGTATGCCTGTGTGTGGGATCGCGCATTACTTTTGCTTGTATTTTAAGATGGGAAGATGACAGCAACGTGTCGAGGTAAAACAGGCAACAAATGTCTAATACTGGGTGTGTGTTGGGGCATCTTTGTAAAGAGTATTCATCCATGTAAATTAGTTCTGGGACCAACATGTATTCAATTAAATTGTAATCAATATTCAGATATTTTGAAATGGAGAACAAAGGTATAATTGGTACCATATTATGGTAGAAAAAAAATCATGATACCAGGAGTAAAATAAACCTGCTACCCCTGCAAATGAGCTACTAAATAAAACTCCCGGGCTATGTTGTTCTGCTCTAAAGCAAAGGAGAAAAGCCCTCTTCTGCACAGTATAATCTGAATGAATACGACATGGTCATTATTTTTCCGCGGAACACAATTCAAGCAGTGATGGCTCAAATATTTGAATATTTATGCTAATGTAACAGGAAGATTATAGAATAGTTTGTTCCTGTTTTAATATTGGTTCCGTTTTAGTTCTATAGCAATACCAATGATGGGCTCTTACAAAGCAGACTAGCGCAATCTTCTTATGGAAAATACATTTGAAAACACACATCTCATAGTTTCATTGCTGTTTATCTGTGTTTTTTCAATGGTAAATGAGAAAGTAACATTTACAAGCAAGTGCATCAGTACCAACAGTACAGCTATACCCATCCCCTTTTTGCAATGTATTTATTTTATTTTAGTGGTAAGTTTCAGCTCTCAATGTTGAGTATTAGATGGACAGGTTGACCAGTTTTCTAATTCCATTTGAAAGGCTTCATTAATTAACTGTGTTGATTTAGTGCGGGTCAAGTTTAAAATCCAGGGGGGTAACTTAAATCCCTACTTAAAATGTGTGCGATTGTTTAAGATGTGTTTCATGTTCTGACCCTAACTATTAAACTCTCAATAGTGCTGAATACAGAGATTAAAAAGAAACACAAATTCAATGACAAATATTTCGACTAGAAAACGAAATGCAGTTTATGAAAATGATACCGCAGGAAGGCATGCAAGATATTTCTCTCTCTAAAGCAGAATTAAACGAGTGTGCGACAAAGACATGTGCTTTTATTGAATTGAAATGTCGACATACGCGTGGCAGTGTAATATGTTTACTTAGCTGAATCTTTTATTTACAGCCCACAATGCTCTTTGGCGGTATGAAAAATGAATTCCTGCGATTTGTCAGCATCAAACACAGCAGAACTAAATCAAAAGCAGCCAAATGGGAAATGTATTATTCAGTGTGTGTGTGTGTGTGTGTGTCCTCATATATGGAGAACGAACAAAGACATAGACCAGCTCTTTTTTTAAACCTGACCAAAATATTTTGCCATATCTTCTAACTTCTCAATTCTTCAAATTGTGAGGGTCACTCTGATATTTTTGAGCTTCAGTAGTGTGCAAATGATTTAGAACACCTCAAGAATGTCATTGATATCCTTTATATACCTACCTGCACAAAAACCTCAGGGTGTGAGAATTTCAATTTCTGGTCAGTAATCAGTAATATAGAAACAACAGGCACTCATGTGTGAAAATCCTAGACCACTTTGTGCTTTAATTAGGCGTCTTAAACAACTTCTAAAAAGTCTCATGCATTTTACCATGTGTGGCTCTGTGTTGCTTTTCTCTTACTATTTTAAAATTAATTGCATGTGTGACCTATTAAGTCATCAATTAAATTAGACAATCACTAACTTGCCTATTTTGAGAATTTACAGTGGTTTCATTTCATATGCACAACCAATCAAATCTACAGAAGCAATGGGATGTTTGAATAAATGTGAACACTGCTGTACACATTAGTATTTCACCACTGGCATATTTATTTGTCAACCTTTTTGCTCACAGACAGAAAAGCATGAAGAACCGTGCACTGCGTTAATTCTACAGCTCAGAAGCTAATAAATAAATAAATAAATAGAGGTTATCCTCCAAAATCAAGTTGGATGTTTTTCTTTTTTTTTTTTTGCAACACTTCTTCTCAGAGGCAAATCAGCCTGCACTGACATCCTCAAAAAAGGTTTAGAATGGTCGTATTCCTGTTAGTGTTTGCTGTTACGCATATATGCTTAATAAATTTAAATTGCATCTACCTGCTGTTGCCCTATAGTGCTGGAGCGATGTTGATCCGACCACGCTCTGCCATACGCCAAGTATTAACCTGCTTTTTAAGATATAAAAGCAATTGCTTTTTAAAAAATACTTTGCTGCAGCCATGGACAGAAAGGACCCCTGAGTGTCTGCCGTGCTCAATGAGACACTTATCGTGGCACTGGAGTGAGTGCAAACACTCAGGGGTCTCTTTGGGGTTCTATACAGGCGTCAAGGGCTCCTTTGTATGTGGACATTAAACCAACACAACGCCGTTTTGTTTTTGAAGAGTGTATCAGATTGAGGAGAACACAGTTTGCACAGGTTGTACTGAAGGAAGGCACGGTGAGCCACACTGGCAAAGTGTTTACTCCAGCCTTTAATGTAGTCCTGTTTTTTGGTAAAACGCCTGTGACTTTCACAAAACTAGAACCAAACATATTTATTTCAAAGTTCTCTTCGGCAATCTCGAGGTGTTTTGTATGTCATTTTGTAATATTAACATGATTTTTTTTATCCTTTCAGAAAAAAGGGAGGTAATTAAAGAATAAAGGAAACACTTTGAACATTTTACAAAACTAGAACCAAACAAATCAATGGTATAACCCAAGGTCTCTTACTCCTTTAAAGTACAAGGGACATATGTGTCCCATGAAAAAAAAAAAAATGATACTAACTTTTTATTTTTGCAATGAGGTGCACAAAACAGGGTTTCACTGACAGGTTGGATCCAGTGAAACCGTTTGAACAAGCGCTCAATTCCTTGTGTCCCTGAAGGTGTTACGAACCCTCAAGGTGTATGTGTGTCTCTCAGTTTTGTAACACTAACATGGCACTTTCTGAATTAAAGTTGGGATACCCCGAATTATACATATAATGCAGCCCACAACACATGCGTTTCATGTATTTTGAAATGCTGTTTTCAGCATAGACCTATTGATGTCAATCTAATTCCTTTTCAAGAAAGTCCCAAATCATTGCATGCAAAGGAGGACGAATTAAAATAATCTGGAACAGAATATAACGAGTGGGTATTTAAGATATTTGCAGGTGTTTTAATGTTTTTATTGATTCTTTGGTCGGATTGGCTTCATTTTATTTGTACGTTTAAAAACCCAGTGTTAATTCAACACGATTCGTTTCTAGTCAGAATCTCACCTGGGCAGCTGTTCCTCCAGCTTTACCGCTGCTACAAAAGACACAATCAGTGTACATAACAAGCTGATTGCGGTATGTAGTTCACAAACTAATATGTTACATTATATTTTTGTGTTACGCTTCTGAAGCAAATACTGAATACTGTGAAGCAAGGTTAACCACCATCGTGATAACATTTATTATTATTATTATTATTATTATTATTATTATTATTATTATTAATAATAATAATAATAATAATAATAATAATAATAATAATAATAATAATAATGTATATTAAGAGGTGAACTAGTAATCGTGCTCCTTAATAACAGAATAATCTTATGTGTAATAATAGACCGGCAATTTATTCTGAAGTGGAGGCGATAGAACAGGAAAACGGAGGTATTCTTACAAAATGAACCTCAAACATTCAAATTCTAGTTTAAAACTATAAACTTGGCGGATACATTATATGCCTATAGACCCGTACTTGCCTGCTCCGTGTGCACCAGGATTTGTGTGACTAGCCGGCTTTCACCAGACCGTACCTGGATCCCAACTATGTTATCGAAACAGGCCACTGGCGCGCATACTGGAGCTGCCTCTTCCCTCGTTGTAGCTAATTTTCATCATGGGGTATTATTAACCGCTGGAGCCGACACCAACATCGTGCAATGTGGCCCTAGGCTGCGAGTCTCCTTGTGAGCCGATTCTCTCTATAAACGCACGGTAAATATTATAACACCGGGATGAATGGGTTTGCTGTATGCGCTGATAAGAACCGTGGAATGTGTGTGTGAGTGAACACGTGTGTGGTTTCGTACTCGACTCGCAGCTCGCTACTAATAACTGAGTGAGTGACCTTTTCTTAGCTGTATAGTGTCTCGCCGGTGAGGGATTGGGCAGTCGCAGATGATAAAGCTCGAGTTCACTGTGTTCTCCATCCCTCGCCCACTGACGATGGGTAAGCTGTCTTGAGCCCATTACAGCAGAGCTCCGCAGCAGGTGGAGAGAGAGAGAGAGAGAGAGAGAGAGAGAGAGAGAGAGAGAGAGAGAGAGAGAGAGAGAGAGAGAGAGCACCTGTAGCTCTGCTAGGTCATCGCAATTACTGCTACAGATCCGTGTGGACCTCATTATTTTAAACTTAAACAACTCCGACCCGTTTCGAGGAGATGCTTCTTTTATGATATCTCGTCCCGAGGAGAGAAAGGTACGCTGTTTCCCCTGTGCCTGTTTCGAACAGTCTCCTTGTTATTGCTTAATTGAGAAGGTAAGTCAATACACGGCCAGTCTACTACTAGTACAGCTGCTTTAATGCACTGTACTGTACTGTACTGAACGATAGGGAGACGCTGCTAATGAAATACAAATTATTGTTTTTTGTGTTATTTTAAATTCACTTAAAATTTTAACAAAGCAAAACAATGTAACCCTGTGTGCATGCTATTTGTATTTTTATTTATGTATTCGAATATGGAATGTTGTAGGCACAAAACGTCGTTTTCTTCACCAACCACAAGCATTGTCTCGGACTGTCAGAATAGTTGTACAGGTTTCCAACTGGTGGTGCGGGTTCAAGCAAAGCATGCACACCTCGATTTAAAGACAATTTCCAGTTCCCCTTTTTAAGTCAATTCATTATTTTACACATAGTAATTGCTGTATGTCTGTGCAGATCTTCTGTTTTACCCAAAGCGTCTCCAGTAAGAAACCAGTTTACCTTGCTGGAATATCCGGTAAGGAGACTGGGGCATTTCGAACAGTATTGCTTAATTATTAACGTCTGGAAACTGTCAGAATGGTATATATTTAGTAGAAAAGGAAGCTAATGCGTGTTAGCAAATCTACAGTACACAACTATTCACCGCTGCAGAGTAATGCCTCACTATTCTGAGTGATGGGAGGACAATCTACTGCACGCGGAGAGTTAATAATACATTGTATAGCCTACTCTATTTTACCTGGCATAAGACATTCATATTGTGCGTTATTTTTTCTTTTTCTCTGTATTTATCCTGGCCAGACTCCGCAAATCGACCATAATTGGCGTTATTAAGAGAGCAGTAGCCTAATAGGTCAACCGGAATAGCTCATCATTATGCTTAACCTTTAAAAATGCAATCTAATTGAGGCACGGTAGGCTATTATTATTATTATTATTATTATTATTATTATTATTATTATTATTATACTTTTTTCTTGTAAGAAAGCACTCCTGCTTTTAGCGCTGAGCTTTTACGAGAATGATTATATGTTGCACTGGCAGTTTATTGATTATTATTTATTTATTTTTAAATGCTCTAGTTGTGGTGCTTACTAAAGGTACAATTGTATGCGTAAAAGGGGAGAGGGCTCCCCTCCAAACACTGGAAAAGGCCAATTTGCCTTTAAACAAAGTCTAATCCACAGTCCACATGCGACATATCGCATTATGAAATAACAGAATAAAAATGTAAAGTGACCAGCGATTTCTACAGAACTTTGAACTGCTGGAGTAAATAGTGACATGTAGGCACTGCAGCGTCGCTAGCTTGCGTCCGCAAGGACCGAGCATGTTGGGGATCAGAGGATTACTGCGCAGTAAAGGGGACATGCAGCATGTGCCTTTGTCATCGCCTGTCATTTCCACGCCGCCTCTTGCAAAGCAGCGACTGGCAGGCTCGGGATTCCGTTTTCACAAATAGCAGGAACCAAACGTCGCCGTTGTGAGAAACGTGAGTTACGTTCTTTACTGAAGCGACCAAGTCTCATCTTATTCCGTGCGTTCTTTTTAGGGGGCCTGTCACTTTGAACAATAGGCTAGCCATCGCAGGCAGCGCCGTGCATGTATTGCATACAGCTGCTCACTTGACCCGCAGCAGCTGTGAGTGACTGAGCGGACAGTTTCGTCTCCGGACTTGTGTGATGGTGAACGGGGTTATCAACAAATGCAGGAAAGGGATCAAAGTTTCGGTAAGGATTTTTTAACCAGATTTACGTGGTTTTAAAGTAAATAAATGCGATATATATATATATATATATATATATATATATATATATATATATATATATATATATATATATATATATAACACACGAGTGTTTGGGGGGGGGGGTATTGGCGACTGTTGTTCACAAATAAAGTATTCATGTGAGTATTGCGTATTATTAACTCCAATGCGCCTCTCCAAAGCGGTTATTTAATTGCTTTCGAGAATGTAGCGTGTGCCAATTATTATGACAGGTTTTAACAGATAGCTTCAAAATGTTCCCGCTGAACGGCGCAGATAAAGGTGATATTTAGCACAAAAGACTGAGCACATTAACTAGGAAAGTGTTTTTTTTAAAATTTATTTATTTATTTATTTAGAGGGGCGGGGTGTTTTGTTGTGCAGGCAAGCAAGCTGCATTGAAAATTGGGTTCGCTGTTGCAAATGTCTCATTGGCTTTTGCCAAGCACTGGCACTTTGCTGCCATGACAACTGTAATTAAACTGATAACAGCGGAAAAATGTCGGCATCTCCGAGAGAGAGAGAGCTTCGCTTAGCAGCTGCACAGGCGGAGAGGAGTGAATCAAATTGGTTCTGAGCTCCGCGGCTTAAACACGCACAAACACGCCACTCACTACTTAAAAAAAAAAAAAAAAAATTACAGTTAACTCAGAGCCACAAGATTTGGGGCATCTCTTTGTGGGTACTCAGATAACCCACAGGATGCTCTGGGAGACTGAACATAGGGGAAAGAAGAGCTTCAGTCAGGCCCGCCCAGCTCCCGTTCTTTTTCTAAAATGAGGGGAACCTTTCGTTGGTTTTCCCTTGGTGTTTAGAGGATTGGATGTGGGAAATTGTTTTCATCTGCGTCATAAAACTCCCAGCTGGGTGGGAGATTTTTAATTTACACAGAAGTGAAGAAGAAGGAACAAAAACTTAAAAAAAAAAATAGTTGTGCCTCATAGATTATTTTTTTATCAGGCGCAGAATCGTCTAAAAATGATTTTAGACGGGAGAGTTGAAACTCTTGCTTCTTTGAGTTGGTAATGACTTGCGGTTACTTTGTTGTGTTAACTAGCCGAGCCGGGCCAACTCGCTTGAATGCCGCAGAATAACGGGTGCAATCAAGCGTGAGCGGTCTTTACAAGGTAATACAGCCAATTAAAACCTCACGAGAGTTTAATGAAAGGACACAAAAGACACGGAGGTCAGCGCCTGACAATAACACCGCGGTGCGCCAAGCTATTATGCCGATTGCACGTCTCCGTGTGTCACACACTGTTCTTCCCAATTTATATTTTAATATTTCACTCAAACTTACAAATAATAATACAAAACAAACATCTTTTCAATCTTTACAGCACAATTTACTGCCTGGCAGTGTAATATATATATATATATATATATATATATATATATATATATATATATATATATAGTATATATATTTTACAGTAGTTACAAATGAGAAGGTGGTAAGGCACTTGTGTTAAAGTTTTTGGTCTGCAATACTGTTTTTTTCTTCTTACTGGGGTAAGAAAATTGTGATTTTAAAAAATACACATTTTTTTCATTCCTTGTGATGAAAAATCAGTGTTACTGAATCTTGGGACTGTATCATCTAGAAAATGAACATGTTGTGTTTTTTATTATTAAGGTACTGGTAGCAAGAACTGCTTATTTTGTAAAGCTTTTGCAGAACTCTATAAACTCAACTTCATTTCTGCACCGTCCCTCGGAAGTGAAGTGGGGGTCTGTTTATCACAGTTTGTGTTATTTTTGTACATCTTTACGGGGGTGGAGATAAGACTCCCATTGCATAGCAGTTTGTTACAAGCACTGTTAAACATGACAAATATCCTCGAGTTCAGAAACAGTATTAAATGATGAATAAGAACATGGGCTCATAATCATAATCAGATATAACAAAATAAATATTAAGCAAATGCAGTGGGTGTAAAGTATTACTTTAAGTCAATACTGTTGTGAACTGTAATTATTGTAGCCTGTATGTGTATGTGTGTGTGTGTGTATATATATATATATATATATATATATATATATATATATATATATATATATATAGGCCACCTCACTAAAAAGGCCACTTTCGCAATTAAGGCCACTTTTTCACAGTTCCGATTTGCTCCTGTTGACAACAATGTTAATATGCCTTCAATATTAAGGCCACCCCATGTGTTTAGTATTAAGGTCACAATCTGCACTCCCCAGACCTCTGTTCAGTTACCTCTCTAATGAGACCAACATGCTGTGGATTCCCAAGCCCTCTGAAACATGACGTAACTCCTCCACATGTGATTCAGGTTTGAGGGAGATAACAGTAAATGAGAGCAGTCTGCATTGAAAATAGCTGAAGTACAGTAAATCGCATCTCGGATGAATGTTTCGACTGGAACGCTTTAAGCACTCGCAGACCCTGCTTCTAGAGCCTTTGTAGATTCTAAAGGCATCTCTGTTCTAGAGTGTAAGCACTCACAGACCCTGCTTCTACAGCCTTTGTAGATTCTAAAGGCATCTCTGTTCTAGAGTGTAAGCACTCACAGACTCTGCTTCTAGAGCCTTTGTAGATTCAAGATATCTCTGTTCTAGAGTGTAAGCACTCACAAACCCTGCTTCTAGAGCCTTTGTAGATTCTCAAGACATCTCTGTTCTAGAGTGTAATCACTCACAGACTCTGCTTCTAGAGCCTTTGTAGATTCTCAAGACATCTCTGTTCTAGAGTGTAATCACTCACATACCCTGCTTCTAGAGCCTTTGTAGATTCTCGACACCTCTGTTCTAGAGTGTAAGCACTCACAGACCCCGCTTCTAGAAACTATGAAGCTGCTCTGAACAGCAGCTGAACGGAGCCTCCTTGCAGAGCTGCTGTCAGATACGTTGCTGTTATTCAATTGCCCTCATACCACTCTTCAAACCAGGATACTTGGTGTTGTAAAGTCAGGTGTTAACCCTTATAAAAGTTTACCACAGTATTTCTGCAGTTTAACCATGCTTTCCCCCTATGGCTATACTATGCATTTCCCATAGTTAACCCTGGTTTGCCATGTTTATTAATATGCTTTATTACACTTTGCTCTGATTTTACAATGGGAAACTTTTATAGGTTATAGAAAATGCAGCTGCTGTACTACCTGCTTTAAATCGTTTCTAAACCTGAAGAAGATATACTTAGAGAACATACACAGTATTAGGTGGTATATCTAAGCAGGTGTTAAAATGAACACAATGCTCTGTTTAATCGTATTAATGCTGACTGCATAATTTGTCTTGCTGTTTATAAAGCAAGTTTGAAGTATTAGTAATGGCTAAGAAAATGGAGTGTTCTGCTGCTAGAGTTAGAGACTGTGTTTTTTTTCATATACACCATTTAACCACACAATAACTTCAGTAATTAAATCTTACTGTAACTGTCTGAATATGTGTTGGTGCCACTGTATTGAAACAAGGAACACACATGCAGAACTTTTAGTTGTTCAAAAAAATCGACCAGAGCTTTGCTGTTGTGCTCGATTCCTGTTGACATTAGACAGATTGAAACACTGGATTCTTTTAAATCTAAAAACCTAGGCCTACTTTTGTTAATGTGCTTTTCTATAATTGGTTGTAGCTGGAGTGCATTGTACATGCGAGCGCTCTTGTTTTTCATTTTGTACAGCACTCTGGGAAGCCATGGTTGAAGGGTGCTGTATTGTATTGTAGTGTTGCTTGTTTAGCATAATTCATTTAAAGGGGGTCACTGTGGAATGCAGGAGCATAAGAGTGAGACCAGAATTTAAACAGATACAATAACATGTGTTCCGCTACAGGCTGGTATTCAATTGTAATTAGGGAGCTGCATTTGTTTTGAGGCTTGGAAGATATCTTCAAAATATTACAAAATAAGAAGACTGATGTTATGATTTTAGGAGTTTTACAGTTGTCAGGATATAATGGCAGTCAATAAGGACAGTCTACTGATAATAATAATAATAATAATAATAATAATAATAATAATAATAATAATAATAATAATAATAATATGATCTTTGTCACCACACAGTGAAACTCATAATGAAACCAGGAATGGATCAAACCGCTCTGCAATGGGAGTCATATTTCCATCCAGGCGTATGTTTGTGTCAGCTTTTTGATGTGTGCGTGTGTGTGTGTACCCTGAACTTCACTATTGAAAGTACAGTTACGCTGCACTGATGAGCCAAAAACAGGGCAAAACATGTCTGCAGTTACTGTACTGTGAGTTTTAAAGTGAATGTAGAAGCCTTTTGCCGACTTTCACGCGATTCTGAAATTTGTATATCCTGATTACCCATAATTCTATAGTTACTGCTTTCTCCCACCTTGACTCGAAAGATACTTGTAATATATATATATATATATATATATATATATATATATATATATATATATATATATATATATATATACAGTACTGTGCAAAAGTTTTAGGCAGGTGTGAAAAATGCTGTAAAGTAAGAATGCTTTCAAAATAGACATGTTAATAGATTATATTTATCAATTAACTAAATGCAAAGTGAGTGAACAGAAGAAAAATCTAAATCAAATCCATATTTGGTGTGACCACCCTTTGCCTTCAAAACAGCATCAATTCTTCTAGGTACACTTGCACAAAGTCAGGGATTTTGTAGGCATATAGTCAGGTGTATGATTAAACAATTATACCAAACAGGTGCTAATGATCATCAATTCAATATGTAGGTTGAAACACAATTATTAACTGAAACAGAAACAGCTGTGTAGGAGGAATAAAACTGGGTGAGGAACAGCCAAACTCAGCTAACAAGGTGAGGTTGCTGAAAACAGTTTACTGTCAAAAGTCATACACCATGGCAAGACTGAGCACAGCAACAAGACACAAGGTAGTTATACTGCATCAGCAAGGTCTCTCCCAGGCAGAAATTTCAAGGCAGACAGGGGTTTCCAGATGTGCTGTCCAAGCTCTTTTGAAGAAGCACAAAGAAACGGGCAACGTTGAGGACCGTAGACGCAGTGGTCGGCCAAGGAAACTTACTGCAGCAGATGAAAGACACATCATGCTTACTTCCCTTCGCAATCGGAAGACGTCCAGCAGTGCCATCAGCTCAGAATTGGCAGAAAACAGTGGAACCCTGGTACACCCATCTACTGTCCGGAGAAGTCTGGTCAGAAGTGGCCTTCATGGAAGACTTGCGGCCAAAAAGTCATACCTCCGACGTGGAAACAAGGCCAAGCGACTCAACTATGCACGAAAACACAGGAACTGGGGTGCAGAAAAATGGCAGCAGGTGCTCTGGACTGATGAGTCAAAATGTGAAATATTTGGCTGTAGCAGAAGGCAGTTTGTTCGCCGAAGGGCTGGAGAGCGGTACATGAATGAGTGTCTGCAGGCAACAGTGAAGCATGGTGGAGGTTCCTTGCAAGTGTGGGGCTGCATTTCTGCAAATGGAGTTGGGGATTTGGTCAGAATTAATGGTCTCCTCAATGCTGAGAAGTACAGGCAGATACTTATCCATCATGCAATACCATCAGGGAGGCATCTGATTGGCCCCAAATTTATTCTGCAGCATGACAACGACCCCAAACATACAGCGAAAGTCATTAAGAACTATCTTCAGCGTAAAGAAGAACAAGGAGTCCTGGAAGTGATGGTATGGCCCCCACAGAGCCCTGATCTCAACATCATCAAGTCTGTCTGGGATTACATGAAGAGAGAGAAGCAACTGAGGCTGCCTAAATCCACAGAAGAACTGTGGTTAGTTCTCCAAGATGTTTGGGCCAACCTACCTGCCGAAGTTCCTTCAAAAACTGTGTGCAAGTGTACCTAGAAGAATTGATGCTTGATGCTGTTTTGAAGGCAAAGGGTGGTCACACCAAATATGGATTTGATTTAGATTTTTCTTCTGTTCACTCACTTTGCATTTAGTTAATTGATAAATATAATCTATTAACATGTCTATTTTTGAAAGCATTCTTACTTTACAGCATTTTTTCACACCTGCCTAAAACTTTTGCACAGTACTGTATATATAGTAGTTTGCGTTATGGGGAGAAAGCAGTAACTGTAGAATTATGGGTAATAAATAAATATATATATATATATATAAAAGACATTTCATTCTTAGCTGAATTGGTGGGGTACGGAGTTGAATATTGTTCAGCAGCCAGCACCTTTATTTTGGGTTACCCTAGTTTTCTACAGTCCTGGTTTGGTTTGAGCTGTGGTGTGCAGGTCTTGTTAACCTGGTCGTTGTGTCTGTGGTTATGGGAGAGGAGTGGCTGGACGTCTCCACAGATGCTTAGTGCAGGCATCGATTAGCTGGATTAATGAAACACATTTGGCCAGACACCCCTAAAACCAGACTACAGACAAGGCTTGGAGGAGGAAATATTAAATTCCTAATGTTTTGCTGGGTGTTCAAACACATGCATCAGATTTGTGGGTTGGGTTTATTTTGCGCTGAAAATAAATCACAGGTTATCAAAAATTAAAATTCAGTTTGTACCCACTGAAGCATAAAAAAGACTTTTAGATGTGGTGGATACAAATCTTAATGGCAGCCTAACAAAATGTACAACGGCCTTAAACACCAGTATGTTCTTGAAGTTACTCTAGAAGCTACAGGATTTACTCCAAATCAGCATTGACACCATCTGAAGACAAAAAAAAACAAAAGAAAAACAGCATTTACAATTCTAAAATTGATTTGCAAGCCACATCATAACTGCCATTTATTTCTTTATTGGGTGCAATTTTACTTTCTGAAACTTGACAATTTGGAGTAAACCGCTTTGAGAATATAGCCCTCAGTTTGATTATTTACTACAATTTAAATGTATGCCACTTATAAAGGATTAATGCTTTTTAATTAAAGAGATGACAGTGCAAGAAAGCCTCCCATGCCATGTGTCTTTAACCCCGAGAACGCTGCTGCCCCTCAGAGTCTGGTTTTGATAATCTGTCACAAGAGGGCTTGCGTTGTCATGGGATTGATGAGACAGATGTACTGCAGATAGATAAGCACACAGCTTCTGAAATGCTGGCTGATCCGCTAATAAAGAACAATACATATACAGTATGTGTAAAGCAATCTTTAAAGCAGCACAATTACTGCAGTGAAACTGTCTCTTACTGTATGAGTGTCTTTGGGTAGGCAAGAAAGAGGGCTGCCGAGTGAAACCAAGCTGTATCCAAACTGCTAAACTATTAACTACGAGACAAATAAAAATGCATGCTTTTATATATCAAAGGGTTTATTTAAAAGCTATTGGGGGTGATTTATGCAAGATTTATCTCCAAAAAGTAAAACTAAAAGTAAGAAATCCACGCAAACTTAACATCCACAGTAATTCATTTAAGTATAGTTCCACCTGTATTTGTTTAGTTTTTTTTTTCTGAAATAGACTAATCAGTTAAAGGACTACTTTTATATAATGGATATTTTCCTAATATTTCATTCCTTGCTTGTTGAATATCGTACCACATGGGGTCTGTATCATTTCCTGTTGGTGTTTCTGTTTTGCTAACTAACTTTCCCAACTAACATTGTTTCTGAAAAGACTCCCGAAGGCTGTGGGGGAAGCAGGAAGGAGATGGACAATAATAACTATCGACAATCACACAGAACACACTTAATAGGATATTCATTTAAGGAAAATGTTGGCGATATAAAATGCCCTTTAAGTTAAAATAACATAAAAAAAAAATTTATACTGTTTGTATTGATCAGTAAATTTACCTAAAATGCACATAAGATTTGAAAAAAAAAATAAAAACCAAGAAAAACCCTTTAAGATGATTGTGTTTTCCCTACTGGTGTACAGTAGTGGTCCCACTAGCAATCTGATCGTCCCTGTTTGTAATTACAACAGACTTTGTTTGCTCAGAGTTTAATCTTCATAGCGCTGCAGTCTCCAGTGTTGTGCTTCAGTTGTAAATGGTGGTTGCTGTCTTTGTAAAGTGGTTTGAGATTACTGTGTGTAAAACGGGGTTGGTTGCTGACTTTGTAAAGGGGTTTGGGATCGCTTTGTGGAAACAGGTTCAGTATGGTTGCTGTAGTTCTGTTGGGTTTTACAGTGCAGATACAAAGGGGTGAATTTCAAATCCATTCCTCCACACAAATACAACCAAACAGCTACTGGTTTTACCTCTGAATTTATGATTTAGGGCTTGATTCTCAAAGCTCAAAATTCCAGATTACATTTGGAAGTAAACTGCTTTGAGAATCTAACCCTTAGTATCTGATACAGTGGATGGATTTCTCAGGCTTGATTATAAAAATCAGATTTCCTGAGCTTGTGGTCCAGTAAAAAAATGGGAAGAAAGAAGCATTTGTTCATATCTGGATTTCTTTATCCTACTCGGAAGCGTAATGTCACTTACGTTATACAGCAGCATCAATCCTGTGTTGTTTAACTGACCACTGAAACAAATATAGGGAAACAAGGACATTTTAAAATCTTTTCTCCAAAAAAACTGGTCGTGAAAAATGGAAGCGATTCTGTTCAGGAAAATATATTTATGCACTTCAAAAGATGGGAAGCAATGAACATAACACAGAGATCCTCTTCTAATGTGCTCCCCAATTAAGTGTGCGTTGAAGGTGATGGGTTCACAAGTTCGAAGACAGGAGGCATTTATCTGCCAGACAGTAGTGCAGGGTACTAGCTCTCCCAGCACTACTGTTACAAAGTCTTGCAGGCAGACAGCTGCTGGAATGTGGAACTGGAGCTCTGGGTCTGTATTGCTGCTGGTATGTTGAAGTGGATCTCGGTGTTTCTCCCCCTCTGCTGCAGGTATACAAATGCTCTCAGTCCAGCCAGACACCAAGCCGAAAGGTTGTGCTGGCTGCAACCGCAAGATCAAAGACCGCTACCTCCTAAAGGCCCTGGACAAGTACTGGCATGAGGACTGCCTGAAGTGTGCCTGCTGTGACTGCCGGCTGGGCGAGGTGGGCTCCACGCTCTACACCAAAGCCAACCTCATCCTCTGCCGTCGGGACTACCTGAGGTAAGAGCTCACTCTCGCACTCACACTCTCACAGTCCCTGTCTCCCAAGAAGCAAAAAAAAAAAAAAAAAACGACTTCACAAAAGCAATCAAATCCACAAGTGTGCATATCGGTATACATGGCAATATATTATATGCATTGAGAAGACATTCTAATTAAAAAAGCAAACGAAATGTACACTCTTTGCAAATGCCTTGAAATGCACATGCTAGTAATGTAATATAATGTATATAGGCGCCAAATAAATGTTTAATAGAGGCTTGCAAAATGAAAGCTGCGGCGATCGGTTAATTGAGTATTGTTGCATCTCTGTATGTCAGGTGGGTTAAGTAAGTACATCACTAAAGTGTCTGGTGTTCATGCACTGCAAATAATGCACTGTATTGATTTTGGTTTGATTGGCCCCCATATGTAAAAGGATATATAGCTTATATGTATGGCAGACTGTTTTTACATAATATACAGTAGACTCTGATATTGATGTGATCCAGCCACCTGAGATTTCTAAGTGTCCGATAGTTTGTATCAGATTATTATTAAGCAGACGCCTTTATCTAAGGCAACTTACAGGTGTGTGAAATATTGCTTGCATCATCAATGATGAAGGTTCAGAAGACGAAGAGATGGAGTTCGGTGGTTTAGGATCAGATGATACAGACTCCACAGTCTGATTGATTACGCTTTCCTGTTTATATATATATATATATATATATATATATATATATATATATATATATATATATATATATACAGTATGTAATATATTTTAGACACTGCAAGAGCTTGTAACTCTACACTCCAATTTCTTACTTGTAGAGATTATATAAAGCCATTTATTTAAGTGGACCGTAAATTTCACATGCTTATATATTTTTTTAAACATAGCGGCTTTCATTTTAGCATTTTTCACCTACAAATGTGTTTTTTCATGGTGTGCTTTTGCACTGCACATACCTAATTGTAAATGTAATCTATCTACCTAACGTTACAAATGCCTGTAATTTCGCCCCCGCTTGAGTCAATGCTTTTTTTGGCTCATCCCTTTAACTTGATTTAGTGGCATGTTTAATAAAAAACAAAAATCCATATTTCCATGTTTTAATCAAGTGTTATCAAAAAACAGCAGAACCATTCAATACCATTCAATCACTGAGTGCTAAACACACACACACACACACACACACACACACACACACTGTACCCTGTCTCTGTGTTTTTTTTAGCCTTTCTGCTAACATTTTAACTCTTAATGAAAAATAAAGAAATAAAAGAAAAGAAATGGACAGGCAACCTGCTGACCTCTGATTCTGTGGTACTCTTGGTATAAAGATGGCCACTTGTGAAGTGTGACCATGTGAGTTTGTAAAATGCTTGGGCTTTGGGGCCAGAAAACCAAGCAAGGCCTGGCAATGGATAACTGGGAAATCAGGGTTCATAGGTAACCAAATTCCATTCTCTTTGAAAAACATCATCATTTAGACTTAACTTTTGCAGTAAAAAAATGTGAG
Organism: Acipenser oxyrinchus oxyrinchus; assembly: GCA_030684275.1. Lineage (NCBI taxonomy): Eukaryota > Metazoa > Chordata > Actinopteri > Acipenseriformes > Acipenseridae > Acipenser > Acipenser oxyrinchus. Next base: position 31,185,538 of record CM060256.1, read on the forward strand.
TAAGTTCTCATAACAATATAGTTATGATACCAGGTAGATGATGCCAGTTAAAAAATGCTCAACAAAATTACAAAGTAGCCTCCTGTCCTCAAATGAGGACAATGGCACTTAATGTGTTAGTGATTTTTTATATACATTGGCAGAGCATAATACATCTTACGATCTGTTAGAACAGATCACTGATCTGATCAGCGTCCAGTCACTACTGATTCGGTTAAGTCTAGATCACTTACATTTCCTGCCATTTTGGAATTCTCATGGAATATTTATTACATCTTTAAACGGCAGTTCCAAGACTTTTGAAAGCATATTTTACTTGTATTGTCAATATCTATTGCAAGTAGCTGTCTGGCTTTTTAACATTCCAAAATATATTGCTTAAGTTTGTGCTAAACTCAGCATTTCATTCCTCATTGTGTACGGTCAGCCATCAATATTATCGTAAAAGAGAAACGAGTCCAAGTGCCCTCTGGTCCTAATTAAGATGTTAACTGGGGCCGTCTAATAACAGATTTTGTCTGCAATTTCCATCCCCCATTCAAATAAATCACACTGTAAACTGTCCCAGACTTAGGAATCAAGCGCATTTGACAAATGGAATAAAAATGAATACAAATCAGAATCAATACCAATATATACAGTACTGTGCAAAAAGTTTTAGGCAGGTGTGAAAAAATGCTGTAAAGTAAGAATGCTTTCAAAAATAGACATGTTAATAGATTATATTTATCAATTAACTAAATGCAAAGTGAGTGAACAGAAGAAAAATCTAAATCAAATCCATATTTGTTGTGTCCACCCTTTGCCTTCAAAACAGCATCAAGCATCAATTCTTCTAGGTACACTTGCACACAGTTTTTGAAGGAACTCGGCAGGTAGGATGGCCCAAACATCTTGGAGAACTAACTACAGTTCTTCTGTGGATTTAGGCAGCCTCAGTTGCTTTTCTCTCTTCATGTAATCCCAGACAGACTCGATGATGTTGAGATCAGGGCTCTGTGGGGCCATACCATCACTTCCAGGACTCCTTGTTCTTCTTTACGCTGAAGATAGTTCTTAATGACTTTCGCTGTATGTTTGGGGTCGTTGTCATGCTGCAGAATAAATTTGGGGCCAATCAGATGCCTCCTGATGGTATTGCATGATGGATAAGTATCTGCCTGTACTTCTCAGCATTGAGGAGACCATTCATTCTGACCAAATCCCTAACTCCATTTGCAGAAATGCAGCCCCAAACTTGCAAGGAACCTCCACCATGCTTCACTGTTGCCTGCAGACACTCATTCGTGTACGCCTCCAGCCCTTCGCGAACAAACTGCCTTCTGCTACAGCCAAATATTTCAAATTTTGACTCATCAGTCCAGAGCACCTGCTGCCATTTTTCTGCACCCCAGTTCCTGTGTTTTTGTGCATAGTTGAGTCACTTGGCCTTGTTTCGACGTCGGAGGTATGGCTTTTTGGGCGCAAGTCTTCCATGAAGGCCACTTCTGACCAGAATTCTCCAGACAGTAGATGGATGTACCAGGGTCCCACTGTTTTCTGCCGGTTCTGGAGCTGATGGCACTGCTGGACATCTTCCGATTGTGAAGGGAAGTAAGCATGATGTGTCTTTCATCTGCTGCAGTAAGTTTCCTTGGCGACCACTGCGTCTACGTACTCAACGTTGCCCGCTTCTTTGTGCTTCTTCAAAAGAGCTTGGACAGCACATCTGAAACCCCTGCCTGCCTTGAAATTTCTGCCTGGGAGAGACCTTGCTGATGCAGTATAACTACCTTGTGTCTTGTTGCTGTGCTCAGTCTTGCCATGGTGTATGACTTTTGACAGTAAACTGTCTTCAACAACCTCACCTTGTTAGCTGAGTTTAGTTGTTCCTCACCCAGTTTTATTCCTCCTACACAGCTGTTTCTGTTTCAGTTAATGATTGTGTTTCAACCTACATATTGAATTGATGATCATTAGCACCTGTTTGGTATAATTGTTTAATCATACACCTGACTATATGCCTACAAAATCCCTGACTTTGTGCAAGTGTACCTAGAAGAATTGATGCTGTTTTGAAGGCAAAGGGTTGTCACACCAAATATGGATTTGATTTAGATTTTCTTCTGTTCACTCACTTTGCATTTAGTTAATTGATAAATATAATCTATTAACATGTCTATTTTTGAAAGCATTCTTACTTTACAGCATTTTTTTTCACACCTGCCTAAAACTTTTGCACAGTACTGTATGTGCACAACAAGATTTAGGAATCATGAAGAAAGGTTAATGGATCCTTGCCAAAGCATTACGCAAAACCAGAATCAATTGCTATTTTAAACTCCCCTCCCTGTTCCCCAACTTTTCTTCTTATTTGCCAGATAGAGTCCTGGAGAGTATGCAAGGGTAGCCAGAGCCACACTGCTGCATTGCTTAGCTTTCCAATCCTTGTGATTCCCCTCAGCTAGTTCAAACTCATAGACAAGTAAAGGTAAAATTGATAAGTCCAGGCCCTGTTCAGAAAGCTGTAACCTGGGCAGTTGAATACAGTTTGATGCCGTTGAAGCCGTTCTAGGCTGTTTAGGCTGGATCTTTTTTCATGCTCTTTTTCCGCATCACTAACCCCAGGATTACACCTGCTGTCGCTGTCTTTATGGTGGCTCTAGTTTACAACACGAATTGGGGGGAATCTTTGCAGCTAGTGCCTTCATCTGTGTTTGTGCAGTTAAACTTTTTTTTTTGTTGTTAATTTTTATTTTATATCATCTTTGTCAAAAACACTTTTTTTTGCAAAACAATTGCATTGATCTTTCTCTTTTTTTAAATTTGGTTTTCAAGTTGTTTCAATCTTACTTTATATATATATATGTACATTATTTGTCACATATCCTGCTTATCAAATTAAATTAAAAGTTATTGAGAGTTCAGATCTGATGAAACAGCCTGTATGTAACATTTCTAATACGTAGGATGCACAGGACAGTACCGGCACAAATTAAGGAAACAACAAATGATTTACAGCAAGATTGCAATGCCCATTTTTCCTCACTCAGACCCTTTACTTGCTAAATATCTTGGCATCCCTAAATAGACGATCATCTCCTCTTTAAATAATATGCTAAATATTTAAACAAGCAAGACATCTCACAAATAGAATGGTACCTCAAAATGTTCTCCTTTTTCTAGGAAAGCAGTGCAACTGGGAATGGAGAGTTTGTAGCTGGAAGTAAAGGGTCTGTGAGGAAAATGGGCAATACAATCCCCACCCCTAATCTCGCTGTAAATCATTTGTTGTTGCCATAAGTTGTGCCGGTACTGTAGTTCACAGTAATTTACTTTTATTTTTTCATGACACCAATTTTTGTAGTTACTGCAGCATCAGAGGGTGGATGTTACCAACACACTTGAAACTTGTAATCCAATTCAACTTTATTAAAACTATAGGAATCATTCATATATTAGAACAGTTTACCCTAGTAAAATCACAGCAAAGTGTGATAAAGCACAGTGAAAGCATGGTAAAGCATAGGCAAGCATTGTAAAGCTCAGAGGGGTATGCTAAAAAAAAAAAAAAGCCAAACTGTGGTAAAATATGGTAAATGCTTAGTAAACTGAAATTAATAATATATAATGGTTCACGATTAGATAATTAATGAATTCGGTTAATTCAGGTTTAGGTGACAAACAGTAAATTGTCATACTGTACTTTACTGTAAACAAGCCATTCATTCATTCAGTGTTTTTAATATTCCCTGATTGTTTGGTGTGTCGGTCAGATAGCGGAATGAAATGGGAGCGCCATGTTTGTCTTGACGTAGTTTGGCTGAATTAGCAGTTGCAACTCTCAAGGAACATGACAGTGACACACACAGTGTTTCTCGCTCGAACGAGTCCGTCACTACCACTGCCAGCTTGCTTCTCAACCTGCTTTAGCACTTTACCTAATTAACAAAAAAAAAAGAAAAGTTCCTAATTACAACTCCCCGCACTGGAATCTCTGAAGCTGTCAAGGTGACGTGGGTTTTGGTTTGTTTTTACTGCCCTACATCTGCCGTTGTTTTCTGTGTTGTCAGATGACACTTTTGTAAAGGTCCTTAATGTATCAAATTAGCAGCGCGCTTGCATGGTATCAATTAATCTGGGCAGCTGGGCCGGTCTCCTTTGGGACAAGACTAAATACAGCTCTCCAGGTCTTCTCGTCAGCTGTTTGGGTGGAGAAAGTACGCAGACTGTGGCCTTCTACGATTCCAGACCTTGCTTATACAGGCAGCAACAGAAACATTAAAACAAACAAAACGTGCATTGGAACAGTTTCTACTCGGTCTCTTTGAAGTGATATGAAAAGGGTTTGAATTTTGTGGGAATTACTGTACGCAACCTCAAACCACCAACTAACTCTTTCCAAAATCTCTAGGAATGTGTTGGGTTACCAGATGTTCCAGTGTTCTGCCAAATAGTGTCATCGGAAGAAAAGTGTTGCAATTGTAGTCATTGCGTATGCTAAATCATTTGTGCATGCCTAGTTTATTTTTTCTGCCATCTTTGAATCTTGTCTTCCAAAAAGTGTCGCATTTCAAAGGCGCTCTGCGTGGAGTGCAGGATGTGGCTTAGGTCAGCCAGGGTGTCCTCAGCTCACCGCACACCAGCGACCCCTGTTGTCTGGCTGGGTGCCTGCGGGCTTGCCTGTAAGCTGCCCAGAGCTGCGTTGTCCTCCGACGCTATAGCTCTGAGGTGGCTGCATGGTGAGTCTGCAGTGTGAAAAGAAGCGGTCGGCTGATGGCACACGCTTCGGAGGACAGCATGTGTTCATCTTCGCCGTTCCCGAGTCAGCGTGGGGGTGGTAGCGGTGAGCTGAGCCTAAAAATAATTGGATATTCTAAATTGGGAGAAAAAAAACTAAATTAAAAAAAAAACAAAAAACAAAAAACAAACAAACAAACAGTATTCTGCTCCGCTACAGTAATAAATACACTAATTAGCAGTACAATGTTCTCTGATCTTCCAAAACAAAAATATAAAATCTATACAGTTACACAATATATTGCACATTATTACTTAATATTACAATTGTGAGACATTATTGGCACAACACCGGCCAGAAACAGTAAACATTTTAAATTTTGCTGGTTTTGCTATTGCTATAATTATATAAATGGGAGAAACGAGGAAGGGAAAAGACAAGGCGAGCAGCAGAGTTTTGGATGAGCTGGAGCAGACGGGTAGCAGAGGCAGGAAGGCCGGCCAGGAGGGAGTTGCAGTAGTCAAGGCGGGACAGTACCAGGGCCTGAACTAGGAGCTGTGTGGAGTAGTCGGTGAGGAAGGGGCGAATTCTGCTTATGTTGCTTCGGAAGAAGCGACAGGAGCGTGCCAGAGTAGAGATCTGCTTAGAGTAGGTGAGGGAAGGGTCGTGGGTGACAGAGGTTTTTGGTGGATGAGGAGAGAATCCCCTCTCAACTTGATTAGAGGTAGCCACCAAATACTTAGAAACATACAATAAAAACACCCGGTGATTGTCTGTTATTAAATACAGTTATTTAGAGTTTCTAAGGCATCAATTAATAAAACATTTTTTTGAAAATGAAGTCCTGGGAGCGTGGCAACCCATTGGTCTTCTTTTTAACAGCCTCTATTTGCTCACAGGACACGTGGATATTTAGACAGATGGATGCTCAAACAGGCTGGGGTTTACTGCCTGCAGTGGTTTAGCAGCATTTTGTCTCCCGTCGTGAAACACACTCGCGTCATGCTGTTTAAAAGCAGCTTCCGGCAGTGCTGTGCTTAGTTAGGCGACGGGAGTGTTGCTTACAGCTCCGAGCTGACACAATTCTTAGTGAAGAGAGTCGAACAGTGACAGTGAATGGTTTAATAACCACAGCTTTAAATAACATTCTCTTGCCCCTCCTTAGCGTAGGACTGTTCTTGCAGAGCCCTTATTGTTTTCCTGATTTTTCGCTTTAAGTGAGGCCAGTTCTTCCTGTCACACATTCTTAAGTTCACTTCCTTCCTGTGTTGCAGGTATATGTGTCCCCAAGATAGCCTCACCCCCTACACAATTTATTTTTTTTATTTTTAGTAAACTGGAAGTGTACCAAAAACTACCATTCCAAAAAAAATAAAAATGTAAATAAAGTATATTAAAAAAAAAGCTTTTGTAAATTGGTATGGACACAGTATGTCCCTCAATGTGCTTAGTGTATGGTAAAGCATATTAAATAACAAACCCTAGTAAACTAAACTCTTGTAAAAGTTTCCCATATAAAAGCACAGCAAAGTGTAACAAAGCATAGGGGAAAGCATGGTAAAGCATAGGCAAGCATTGTAAAGTTTATTTAAAAACATGGCAAACCAGGGTAAGCTATAGGGAAAGCATGGGAAAACTGCAAAAATACCATACCGATTTAGTGTGGTAAACTTTTCTAAGGGTACTCTGGTTAATCTGTCTGGCTGCAAAGCATGTCAGTCGTTAGGGGAGGAAGCTGGTTGGTTAATGGCAGGAAAGAAGGCGTTGAAGGGGTAAAAATAATTTCACTCTCCAGGTAAAATAACCTAGGAAGTGCAAGTGTGACAGACTAGCTGACAGTAAGGCATGCAAACATTGTTTTTTTGTTTGTTTTTAATTCAAGTTTGGCAGCAGATATATATATATATATATATATATATATATATATATATATATATATATATATATATATATATATATATATATGTACAGTACTGTGCAAAAGTTTTAGGCAGGTGTGAAAAAATGCTGTAAAGTAAGAATGCTTTCAAAAATAGACATGTTAATAGAGTATATTTATCAATTAACTAAATGCAAAGTGAGTGAACAGAAGAAAAATCTAAATCAAATCCATATTTGGTGTGACCACCCTTTGCCTTCAAAACAGCATCAATTCTTCTAGGTACACTTTCACAAAGTCAGGGATTTTGTAGTCATATAGTCAGGTGTATGATTAAACAATTATACCAAACAGGTGCTAATGATCATCAATTCAATATGTAGGTTGAAACACGATCATTAATCATCACAATCCCAGGCAGAAATTTCAAGGCAGACAGGGGTTTCCAGATGTGCTGTCCAAGCTCTTTTGAAGAAGCACAAAGAAATGGGCAACGTTGAGGACCGTAGACGCAGTGGTCGGCCAAGGAAACTTACTGCAGCAGATGAAAGACACATCATGCTTACTTCCCTTCGCAATCGGAAGATGTCCAGCAGTGCCATAAGCTCAGAATTGGCAGAAAACAGTGGGACCCTGGTACACCCATCTACTGTCCGGAGAAGTCTGGTCAGAAGTGGCCTTCATGGAAGGCTTGCGGCCAAAAAGCCATATCTCCGACGTGGAAACAAGGCCAAGCGACTCAACTATGCACGAAAACACAGGAACTGGGTGCAGAAAAATGGCAGCAGGTGCTCTGGACTGATGAGTCAAAATTTGAAATATTTGGCTGTAGCAGAAGGCAGTTTGTTCGCCGAAGGGCTGGAGAGCAAATGGAGTTGGGGATTTGGTCAGAATTAATGGTCTCCTCAATGCTGAGAAGTACAGGCAGATACTTATCCATCAGGCAATACCATCAGGGAGGCATCTGATTGGCCCCAAATTTATTCTGCAGCATGACAACGACCCCAAACATACAGCGAAAGTCATTAAGAACTATCTTCAGCGTAAAGAAGAACAAGGAGTCCTGGAAGTGATGGTATGGCCCCCACAGAGCCCTGATCTCAACATCATCGAGTCTGTCTGGGATTACATGAAGAGAGAGAAGCAACTGAGGCTGCCTAAATCCACAGAAGAACTGTAGTTAGTTCTCCAAGATGTTTGGGCCAACCTACCTGCCGAGTTCCTTCAAAAACTGTGTGCAAGTGTACCTAGAAGAATTGATGCTGTTTTGAAGGCAAAGGGTGGTCACACCAAATATTGATTTGATGTAGATTTTTCTTCTGTTCACTCACTTTGCATTTTGTTAATTGATAAATATAAACTATTAACATGTCTATTTTTGAAAGCATTCTTACTTTACAGCATTTTTTCACACCTGCCTAAAACTTTTGCACAGTACTGTATTTTTCTAGACTGTACGGTGATGAAACTTTCAGCCCTTCAGTACTTAAATACAAACAGACTATATTGTAAGATAGATAATGTATTTTTATCTTAACTTTATTGGTAGAGATCGTTTGAAATGAACCCGGTGCCCTCAGATAAATAGTCTGTATTAACAAAGAAGTAAATAACACAGGTACTTACTGTATGAGAGGCTGTATCCTTTGATCCAGAGGACTTCTCTGAGCTCTGAGCTCTGCGGCCGGAAGTGTTAACGTTTTCCTACTCTGAAAGGATGGTACCTGCTTTGTGTTTTTAATTAAACTCCATGGCGGTTTGAAGGCTATTTGACCTTTTTGCAGCACTTCATTGTGAAAAGTGCTTGCGTCGTTTCCATCTGCATATATTAAACCTTTCCATTCAAACAACGTCCCAGGAAGCTTTGGGGATTAAGGGAGGGAAGTTCCAACCTTTCTTTTAATTATTATTTTTCTTTGGTTGGGAACCATTGACATATTGCTTTCTGAACAATCACTCCAGAACACTCCAATACTGTTTAAGGACAATACCCTCCTGCTCCAGAAGGTGCAATCTGCTTGACAGTGTTGGATTGAAGGCCAGAAAAGGTTTGAGGCCGAGAGCCTCTTAGGGCTTGGTCGGTGTCAAGCCTAGGATTCTTCTAATGCTATGTTTCCATCAGCCACTGGAACTGACTTGAAAGCGATCCTGGTTCAGTACTGCACTGGGATCACATTTACAAACACCAGAAGCTGACATCGTGGAGCAGAGGTTTATATAAGGAACACAGCTATTCATGACAGACACTGGACAGCAGTGTGTTTACTATGCAGAACTGGTGTTCACGCACACACACAACCACTTCATCCAACTCACAATTACAAACTGACATAGAAATTGAATAATATTCTGTTACATGACACACAAAAGAATGGGTTTCTACAATGGCGATTACCAAGACTAGTGCCGTGTTCAATGTGGTGCAGAAACCCTGGGAAGTGTAATGAAGTATTTGGTCCCAGTTACACACACACCCCTCCCACCGAACCCACCCGCTCCACAGGGAACCTTGTTAGAGAGTTTTGAGTATCAGGGTCATGTAAGCAAAATAACTATAAAAAGCCTAACTAGTGATAATAAAAATAAATAAATTGAGTAAACAAATGCATAAATAATTGGAAAAACAGACCATGTGCTCTATATACAGTATATCTATGCCAGCAAACCCCAATATACATACACCAGTACCTGCTATCGGAGGAGTGTAATACAAGTGTATATCACCATCAGTATAGAAAAAGTAATAAAAATACAGAAAATATCTATATAAATAGTGATATATAGCTAAGTAGATGGGCATATTGGTTTAGCTCTCCTTTTGAATGTGTTTGAAGAGGATGATTATTCTTTCAGGGATAACAGTATATTTAGTGAGCAAGGCGTCCCGATTAGTTGTTCAATGTTGCATTTAAGATATTTAGTATATTAAGTCCAGACATGCAATTGCAATGCTCATGTAACACAAAAATCACAAGAGAACGTTTTTAAATAAGAGCAGGATTAATGGCTTATTTAAAAGACTTCCTGTAACTCCCATTATATACAGGTGTAGCAGGGCGATTGCCCTGCACGTGTGTAAATTAGTGTTGGTATAATTTGTATGGGGAAATGGGTTTATTGTGTATCGTTTTGGAGTTGATTTGTATGATTACATTATTGTTTACAGACGGGCGCTCGATTGAGACTTGCTGCCTGCTAGTCTTGGTTGAGGGGAAGGGCAGCAAGTGCTGTGCTGGACCTCAATCAGCAGGAAGGCGGGTCTTGACCGAGTGTCCGTCAGTTTAAAAACATCTGCGGGAGATGGCTCGGGGCGACTGCAACGCCATGCCAGAGGGGAGCGGCGTATACTCGGGAGGAGAGGGTCCGCTCTGCAGGAATGACAGCTACGCAACCCTGAGACTGCAAGCGGTGCTTGTGAAGGCAATGCCCAGCCAAGGCCATATGAAGCAGGCTCATCAGTAGGTTAGTTTAGGGGATAGTGATCTCATGTGATGTATAGCGAGGGTTACATAGTGTAGCCGGTTCCTGGAGCGGGACGCCTCGTTATAAGGCTAGCGCTCACCCTCTGTGGCACCTTTCATTTGTAGTTTTTGTACTGTGTTTTATTTTGTATTTTTGTACAGCTTGCTGTATGTGTCCTCTGTGCGTTACCATGTCTGGTAACATTACATGACCACCTTTATTTACTTTATGTTTTGTTAGTAAATCCTGCGCGCCTGTGCCGACGTTTCAACTCCACCCCCAATGTCTCTCTGTATTGCTTGAACAGCGGTGACCCACACACGTGACACGAGCGAGACCCTGTCACAACAGTTTTAATCACAGTATTTTTCCATGGTATTGTTGCAGTTTTCCCATGATTATACTCTACATTTACCATAGCTTACCCCGGTTTGCCATGTTTATTAATAAGCTTTACCATACCACCCCATACTTTACAATGCTTACCTATGCTTTAGCATGCTTTCACTGTGCTTTATTACACTTTGCTGTGCTTTTACTGTGATAAACTTGTACAAGGGTCAAACCAGGTCTGGGTGTTTTAATAAAACCCCAAAATGGCTACGCAGTTCTTCTCAATTTTTTTCAATGTAGGGACCACCTCGGTTTTTTTAATTTTTGCCACGTTTTTTTTCACAACGGTATTTCAAAACTCCATTTTATGTGTATATGTATAAGTACATGTAGAAAGTAAAGTGTTTATGTAATGTACCTAACTTAATGAGATTCCTGGGCTTGGACCTTTGCTACCAGTTCAGCAGGGAATGTTGTCAGTTGCGCATTGAAAGTTCCTGTTTCTTTTGTTTAAAATATTTTTTTCACATTCTGAATGCTTTGTAGATAAATGGCATCTCAGTTTTGCAGGTTTAAGAGTTTTGTTTGACAAAACCTCCTGACAAATAATGCACTGGGGCTTGGGTCGTCCTCAGATCCAGTAAATGTAAATACATGCCGGTCCCAGCAACCGTTACCTCGTGTAGCAAGTTAATCTATCAATTTCTAACACAACTTCTTGCACTCAGAGTCACAAACTTCGCTCGATGTATATATAAAAAACACTGGAATACGAAGACGAGGGAAGCAATTTGAAAAATTTAAAAATAATTGGAGAGTGTACAGGATGTTAGTTACCACGTCTGGTGGGCTGCGATGTGTAAATGATACGAGATTAATGGCGCACAGTCGATAGGATTTATAGCATTTTGGTTAAATATGACAGCGTCAAGAACAGACTGTACACATTATTTCCAGAATTGGTGTTAAGAGGATTTCCTTTTGGCATACAGTCTTGTGCAGGGTCGGTGTTAACGACTGCTGCCTAGGACCTCACCCTTTAGGGGGCCCCGCTCTCAACCGGACTGCCGTGAGATTTAGTGCGTTCGTTACGTGCGAGTAAAACGCTCTCAGGTGGAAATTTGCTTTTATGTTTTATTCCTTAGCAACCATAGATGATGATAGTTTGTCATTGAGTCTGGACAAACTTTGTCCAGCAAGTCAAAAAGGTATTTGGGCAATAGTAAACTTAGCAGATAATACATTGTAAAATAATGTTTCATGTTCGGAAGCCTCTTCATTTTACCGTGGAAGTTAAGCTTTGCTAGTTTATAACACATTTTGTTGATTAAAAATACTCATGCTTTGGTTAAATGCATATAAAATCACAGATTCATGCTAAAACCAGATGAGCTAATGTAAATCTAATCCATAAATACAGTTCAGTGTAACTGAATTCACTAGCTATTGTTTTGTTAATATATCTAACGTTTGGGCTACTCAGGTCTAGCATCTTAAGTTTCTTAATACAGCAATTTTGGTGTAAAGAGATTATATATACACATACAACACAACTGTTTCTAATACTGGTCATCATTTTGTTAATTTGATTTTTTTTTTTTTCCAACTAAAAATTTCGGAATGGAATAATAATAATAACAATTAAACTCCATCTACCCACATCCTAAAATATCTTCTTTTTAAGTACATGTTTGTTTCTCCTAAGAAAAAAATTAAATGTTAGACTGCTATGAGTCTTGCCATGGAAGAGAGAAATCTGGCAGAATTTCCTTTTTACAAAATATTACAAATATGGGTGTGATTATATATGGGGTACATTTTGTTAAATATTTACTGTAACACAAAACACTAAACTAATTGAAGGGGGAGGGGTGGTGATAATTTAGCACCAGTAGGCTCTTTGGTGTTAAACTTTCAAAACAGTTTAGCATCAATTGTCTAAATGATTTGCACCCCTGACGCTGTAGCTGCAGCTCGTCATGTTGGCCCCTCGCAGGTATGAGTCCTATGAAAGTGCTGCAGTACATGCATGGAAACAGATGAGCCAACAGATCACTCCAGTGACGGCTGCTTCTGGGGAGCACAGCTTTTCCAGGCTGAAACTGATCAAGACATATTTGCGCTCAACCATGACTCAAAAAAAAAAAGGATTGTCAAATTTGGCCATACTGTCAAATGAGAGCGAAGATGCCAAGAATTTAGAGTACTCAGATTTGATAAAGAACTTTGCTGCCACTATAGCTAGAAAAATGTCTTTGTAATTTATGTTCTTATGTAATTTAGAACGTAAAATGAAAAAAAGGATTTGATAATGCCCAGGGGCTAATTTGTAAAAACGTTTTTGTAAAAAGTGGCATTGCACACAGTGTCAAAGAGGGATTTTTTTGTTATTATTATTACTTCATTTATTTATTTCTGCCTGGTTATTCTCGCCGCTGACCTGTCAGAATGCATTTGTAGTCGGGCATTACAGTATTTTTCAATAGGCCTACTGGGGCATGTCATTTTAGAAAAAAGTTAATACGTGATATGTTTGGCGTAGACTGGAATTCTGAGTGCTTTTGAAGTTGTGAATTATATAAAAAAATTCAATTCACATTAACATTTTAATACCATTAATGTTATTTTACCGTATCTTAACATTAGTATATGTAGGTGCATCTGATTACATGACGCACCTATATAATAACTTTAAGATACGGTTGCTACTGTAGCATTGATTTGATGTTCGGGACCCCGCACTTAATCATCACCGCCTAGGGCACTTCACAGCCTGAGGCCGGCCCTGGTCTTGTGAGATATTAAACCTGGTTGAATAAAACCATATAATAACATGGAGCTGAAGTCGATCATTCACAAGTCATTCACAAGGTACAGTTCACAAGTCAAGCTACAAATATAGCCTCTTTTTGTTACTACATGCAGCTAAGCGCTCCAAAAACATATGGAAGTAATAGGTATATTCCTATATCCCTGGCAACATTGTAGCACAGGGTGAAATGACAGTGACAGTGAAACTACAGTACTAACGGACCACTGAGATGACTGACAGCGACCCCTAGCCATTCACAGCAGAGGAGACGGGACAGACAGGAAGTATAAAAACTACACAAATTAGAGATGATTTCGAAATGATTATTTTTGGTAAGATAATAAAAAACAGCGAGTGGTTTTACTGACGTTTATCCTATATAAATTTATTTGTCAAACTCATATTTTTTGGGAATTCGACATTTAATGAGCTTTACTGAGTAACAGCAAACAGTAGCAAGCCTAAAATCTATATTAAATTTATAAACACAACCGTAATAAAAGAACACCGATAAAGGGGAGAAATGCAGACTACATATGTATCTTATAAGTGTATATCACGTGGTTGAAGCCGTTTGCTGTGTTGCGTAGTAATAGTAGTAGCACAACGTGTGATTGTGTCGAAATTGTTTTTGCAAGAACTGCATAACCAAATTTGGGGATTTGTTTGCGGATCACCTGGAGTTTACTCGCGGACCACAGGTTGGGAACCACTGGGCTACACCATTAAACTGTATGATATGGAAAAGCAGTGTGTGGGTAAGGGGTTTTATCCAGACCTAAAGCTACAATACATGATCTAAATCCAGTACTCTATTAATTTCCTAATAGAAATTCAGATAAAACAAGCTTCATGAGGTTTCTAGGGACACCGTTTTATAAGACGCTGTCTATTATTTATTTTTATTTTTTAAAGTCAAAATATGTAGATTTAAGGAGCTTTTAAAGTAATTATTGCATTTTGTTCGTACATGAAAATAAAAGCAGGCAGTGCTCTGAAACACTGCACTGAGCTTTGCGTCTGGAAGAATAATTCCTCCTCCTAATACACTGGAAGATCCCGGAGGAGAACCTTTCATTGCTCTAAAAGCAGGACTGGTGGGTGTGTTTACATAATCCTGAATGGTACAGATAACCCAAGACACTGCTTCAAAATGAGCATGAATGGTAGCGGAGTAAAAGTATGCACAGAAGGTAGGAAAAACTTTTTTTTTTTTTACAGAGTAATACATGCATGAAATGGCAACCAATTTGATTTTCAGTCTGGCACTGTATGGCTTTGATTACAGTGTGTTAGCAGAATCTGGATTTGTAAAAGTAAATGAATAAATCTCAATACTACGTACAGCTTGTCTGATGTAATCAAAACATTTTCTCTGGTGATGTAGCAGCGTTTTAGATCCTACTACTTCACCTGGTAGGCTATTCCATGCATTTATATCTCTCTTTGTGTAAAAAAGTGCTTCCTACCTTCTGTTCTAAACTTTTTTTTCTCAGCTTCCAGTTATGCCCCCTTGTTCATCTCTCTGTGCTAACCTTGATGACACAAGAAAAAGTTTCCAATTGATAGGAGGCCTTTCAGCCCCTCAGAATTTAGTCAAGTCGGGTCTTAAAGGATCTCAATGATTCTGCATCAACAACATGGATAGGTAACCATAGCGAACCCTTTCCATCCCCTCGCCACTCTCTGTGTGAAGAAGTGTCTCCTACCTTCTGTCTTAAGTCTGTCCGCTCCTAATTTAAGAACGTAAGGTAATTTACGACCGAGATTTGTAAACGACACCCTGCTGTCATGACCAGATATTTAATGTGTGGATTGCTAAATAGAACCACAAGCACTGTGCTGTGCAGTACATTATAGAGTTATGGCTGGTTGTCAAACAGGCACACTGACCTAAATCAAGAGAAAGCTTTGAGCCCCAAAGTGACTTGGAGATTGGGTTCCACTCAAAGCTTTAACTCATTTTTTTTTTGGTTTCAATGGATAAAAAGGAAGTTTTCTATTCATATAGACTGCTGCTGGCTTTAAAAAACACAGACTAGAACATGAATGTCACTATTGGTGGATTTTTGTTTCAAGTGGGTATTGTTTCATAGTTCTAAACATTTTTAAAAGGATGTTGGGGGGGGGGTGGGGGGGGGCTACAGTATTTAACTTTTGAAAGGAGACAAACACATTTTTATTTGACAAAACTGACCAGCAACTAAGAAGTACGCTAGACATTAATGCTTACTGCAGTGAAATGCCTTTCTTTTGAAGACGCTGTTTGTCTGAGGATCTTGTAAGGGCCCCCACTTTGAGAGCTGCTGGCCTAGACCCCCAACACATTCCCACAATGCATTGCACCACTGCTGTACAGCCCAACACATTCCCACAATGCATTGCACCCACTGCCCTACAATCCCAGCATATGCCCACAATGCATTGCACCCACTCATGCATTACCCAGACGTCAGTTGCATTTTACGTCCATGTATTAAGAAACAAATCCATTCCCATTTTATATATATATGTAACAAATTATTGCACTTACCTGTCACACACGATTTCTGAGCCGATCTCTTCAATGTTACAATTTATTTAATTATCCCTCACAGCCTGTGTTTTTGTTTTTTCTCGCATGTGTAAATCAGTCTGTCTTATTGTGCAGTTACACAGCGCAGCAACAACAAAGCGAACGACAGCTACTGTAATGTCAAACAGTTAATCATTAAACAGTTTTAGATACTGTGATGTATTTATTTGTTTTTTCTTTAGTTGCTTTTGTGCATTTTCATTTGCAAGTGAACTGTGACATTAGGGCCTTATCGAGCACTATTCTGCAATTTTGAATACTGACATTGGATACGGTTTTAATTCTGGAAACTGATTTAGCTTTTGCTAAATTGAATTGCCTTTAATTTTTTTTACGCATTTCTGTGCATGGGTAACATTTTGATTTAAATTTTGCTGTTGGGTCATTAATGGTGAATTTTACATACTGCTACAATACGTACCGGATTTAGAAGTATGTACTGTATTACAGTCCACGTATCCAGTTGTCTCTTTTGGCAAGTGATATTTTCAGAATTTATAGTTCTGAATTAAAATATAGTACTGTACCAACAAAACCAACTACAGTACATCTAAGTGGAAGCCTACTTATTTTAAAACACAGTCCTTTCAGCTATGTATTTTTGTATCTGTGTTCCCTGAAAAATAGACAAGGGTTGAAACGGGCCAAAATGAAATAATCAGATATGCGTCACACAATAGTGAAAATGTTCTAGGGTTGGATATACGAGTGCTGACCTGTATTATTGTTAAGTTTTATAAAAGGCTGTTTTTCAGTTTTGCTGGTTTGCAGTGACAGTGATGAATGGACTGGCAAACAGCGATTTTACTGTGCAGTTAACTACGCGCTTATTATTTCATTTGTTTGCTGGATGTAAAAAAAAAAAAAAGAACTGAAGCAAGCAAAACAGAAAGACTGAAAGACTGAGTCTCGGCGGCCCATCGTCATCCAAGGGGTTAGGGGTAAAAGGAAATGAACCAATAGTTCAACACTTTACAAAAAATGAACATAATATGAATGACCTACAATTTGTAGTTTCAGAAGAAATACAATTAGATAATGTACAATACAGAACAATAAAAAGGAAAATAAATGGTTAAATAGACTCAATTCCATGTTGCCTGCAGGTTTAAATAGAAAGGAATAGTAGATCGTTACACTGTTAACTATGTAGTAAATTACATCACAAACACATAAATAGATTTAAATAGAAGTGAGTGTTGCTACTGCGGCATCAGTAAGTACCTCACTGCTTCATTTCAAACACACTTTCCCTTGACAAAGGTATCTTAAACATAGCAAAATGTTGGGAAGTTGGCTCTTTTGAGCTAAAACATACATTATATATACCAAGGAACCAAGATCTGCAATGCATATTTGTTTTATGAATTAGTCAAGAAAGTAAGTAAGTAAGTGAGGCAAGGTTGTGTACAAAATATAATTTGATATATTTAATTTAAATATATCTGTTACAAGGGGAAGCGAGCATGAGTCAATAACAAACGCATTGTCTCACAGTTAATTAGATCAGAGCTCCGTGTCTCCGCGCTCCGGCTGGGAGCTGACAGTTCAGTAGACCAGTCATGTTCCCTTGTAAGGCTCACCCTCTTAGAGAAAGGGGCAATAATTCATCATTAGGATTTCAGTCCAGACGGAGATGAAAACTGATGGAGCCTCCAGCGAGGGAAAGAGAAAGACAGACAGACTGTTACAGTTTGATCTCAAGCCCAATCCCCCCTGGTTTCCCCTGGCTGAGAATAATTAAGATAATATTGCCCAGAGAGGTGTTTAACGACTGCAAATCGCGCACGTGTAGAAACCCCAAATTGAAGTCTGAAGAGTCCCCCCACGTTCCTGAGCAGCTCTGTTTCTGGAAAGCCTTGCTTGCCATGCCAACAGAGACTGGGGACCCTTTCCAAGGACTTTGTTTAGGTGCAACAAATCATTTGTCTGTTATTAACCCAGAGTTTGTAATTATGCAGATTGCCATAGATTTTCCCTGGGCTGGAAGTGAGATTGAGGGTTGTACTCATGGTGGCAGGCAGCTCAGGGCTGGCCATGCATTGCAGAACTCGCCACATTTATCATGTTGACTGATGGCAGGAGAAGCAGGTCTCGGGTCCCAGTGGTTAATGTAGTGGGTAATTAACTGTCATTTGCCTAGTAATAGGCTGATGATCAATGGTTTGTGTGGAAACAAATTCCAATCAGGTAGCTGATAAATGCGCTCTAGAGGAATCGAGGCAATTGAAGGCAGCGTAATGGGGAGGGGAGAGAAGAAGGAACTACACGGAATTGCAAAACAGGATCGTCTTTCACAGGACTGGGGTTGAAATTCCCCAAACAGCAGCATCCACAAGGGAGGGAATGTTACATTTGTTACCAGGAAACACACACATATTTCCAGGGTATTTAAAGTGTGATTTGTAGGGGTTTTGGTCTTTGTGCTCAGAATCCCTGTGCTGAAGTCCTGCCTGGATGTTAACAACGCATATTGCGGCAGGTTTGTTTTTTGGCAGATCATGCAGTAGGATTTCTAATTTCAAGCTAGATCAATCGATATAAGATGTTCAACCCTCCAAGTAGTGTTTGGCAAGATGAGTAAATGCAGAACCAATTGCATCCCAGTCTTGGCAGTCGGCATTGCAAAACAATCTTTTTTGGGGGGTGAAAAAAAAATAAAGCTTGAATTTGACAACAAGTCTACTGAAGAATACCAGTATCTGTGCAAAGAAAGCGAAAGAGAAAAGGAAGGCTTTGTTCACGATCCACTTTGTTAACACTGTCAAAGAGGCGTTTAGCTGCTTCTCGCCTTCTGCAATGACGAATATACAGGCTTCATCTCGTACTTGCAGCAGTAGGAGGTTATCTGTTAGAGCTCAGGCTGCAGGTATTTCCAATGGCATGTTTGTTGTACCGATAAGGCTTTTAAAAGAGCTGCCCGTTCACTTTTTATATCGCAGCTATTTTTAAAACCACACAAGTCTCACGACTTCTTTAACAGAAAAACGGCCTTTAAAACAAACAGAAATAAATCCATTCATTATAAAGGATCAATGAGCCTCATAAAAAGAAGTAAACGCTCTGAGGTTTCTTAATGACTGAACTGTGTTTTAAAGATACTTCCTTTGAATTGATCACAGCCACAGAGCAGCTTTTCATTTGTAGAGTCCCATGGGAAGCATTACAGGCTGTGCTGTCGGATTGACAATGCAATAAAACACATCTGTCTTAGTCGCATCACCCCTCAGAGCTGGAGGCTGTGTTAAAGGAAGGCTAACCATCTTTAAAATCCATTCTCTTACCTCTTACTAGCTTTATAACATTATCACTCTCCTGTGTGTAGTAGTATTCTACAGCAGCATTGTGAACTGACTGTCTCCTGGTGTGGTAGTATTCTATAGCAGCATTGTGAAGTCACTGTCTCCTGTGTGTGGTAGTATTCTATAGCAGCAGCATTGTGAAGTCACTGTCTCCTGTGTTTGGTAATACTCTATAGCAGTATTGTGAAGTCACTGTCTCCTGTTCAACGCCTCCCTGCTGTGTCTCTTGCAGGTTATTCGGTGTCACTGGGAACTGTGCTGCTTGCAGTAAACTCATCCCTGCCTTTGAGATGGTGATGCGAGCCAAGGACAACGTATACCACCTGGACTGCTTCGCATGCCAGCTCTGCAACCAGAGGTGAGTGCGAGGAGGGACTGACAGCGGCGCGGTCCACACCGAATACCAGCTCATTTATTTCAGAACCTCACGTTGCAAGAGAAATAAGTTAGCTGGTCTTGGTGAACAATAATCACCAAGTCCCACAGGAAAAGCACAGCAAAGTGTAATAAAGCATAGGTAAGCATTGCAAAGTGCTGTTAAACACTGCGGAGTTCATAACCTTGTAGCAAAAAGAGTTCTCGTCGGGTTTGGGTAGCTTTACAAAGGTGTACTTGGATGTCCCAGAGTCTGTGTACAGTGTACAACAGGACTGTCTGTGCTTCATGCATAACTATGAACAGGAATGTTTCATTTGCCACGGGCTGCAGTGGGGGAACGCAAACCTACATACCTGTGTACTGGAGTGTCTAATCTCGTGTCATTGAGGTTGATATCGGAGCAGGACCAAGAACAGCCCTCAATGATGTTCTTAATAACATAGGCCCTCTTCTGTATAACTCTTCCAGGATTTCAGGACAGTTTGCACATCGCAGAACAAGCCACACCCGATTCAGGACAGTTGCAGTGTTAGTCTCTGCAGGACTGAATGACAGGAGGTGCTAATGAACCTCACACTTTAAACGCATGTCACTGATACATGACTGTGCACCAATCCGGTCTCATTAAGGCAGACGCTCCTATATTTCAGCGGCGTGGTTCATTTATTACTGGATGTCAGAGGTGCCTGGTTACACACAATTAGCCCTTTGTTATTGTCTTGTCACTCCAACCCCCCAGCGCAAGACAAACTCCGCTAATGTGAGAAGTCAGCTAATCTTCATCAGCGGTGCTAGGCAGAGCGCTTGGTTTCTCTGAATTAAAACCCATTCAAGCTGGGTAACTCTTTGCTTTTACATTAGGACAGACCATCAAGTGTTTGAGACAATCATCATTAGCAGGCCCTGCACGCTCTGAGCGTTATCTTGTGTCAGGCAATTGATGCCCATCACAGTATCTGTGACTGATTCCCCAGATTGATGGTAGGGCAGGGTGCGGAATTGAAGCTACTTTCTGCTACTAGCATTAATTCGGCTATACGGTGTTAAAGTTGGTGTTGCAGTACGTGACCATTGTGATTATCATTATAAGTCATGTCCCCATTGGATCCTATTAGCAGCAGCTACTCACACTCAGAATGTCAACGAAAAAGCATTTGAAACGTTTAAACCACAGCAGGCTCTATAGAAGCAGCAATGGTGGCTCGTCAGAGGAGGCACAGCCTACTCCATAATTTTAAAATAAAAGAAGTTCTTATTTATTTAGTCCAAATTCTACACTCAGTCACCACTGTTCGTTCAAAGGCAGACACCCTCTTGCCTCTATAGTTATGATTAGCACGTCTATTAGCCAATAGCTGATGAGAGTGAAAAGAAAGAGGCGCGGTTGTAACGAAGTACGTAATGCTAGTCAATACAAATACAGTAGTTTGATTTGTTTAATTTTCAATAAATGTTTTTAAATTATTAAAATTACTTTTTTTTTTTTTTTTTTTTTTTTTTTTTTTTTTAATTACTTTTGGGAGGAGGTTTTCCGTCAGCTACCTTTGCTTCAAGAGATACAGCTGAGTAATACACCTTGCTCCAGAACGAAACTCTGTCTGAATTGCTTCTTTTATATTAAATAGATTCATATGTACAGAACAGTATCTAATTATTTTGTTGGCCATTTATTAAGTTTAACAAATGAAGTCGATAGGGTGTGCTTGATTTTTGTCTGACTCACCTGCTTTAACAACTTTGTTTAGGAATTTTTTTATGCAAAGTATGTTAAAGTGACATGGTCTTGACATCTAAATGCTACATTAATGTTTTATTTTAAAACATACACTGGCTGTGTTTAACAGTGAAGTTTATTAGAATAAATTACAGTGGACTACTGTTTTTTTTTCAGCTGGCTGGTGGAGAAAATGCGTTTAACAGCTTTGAATTGGGGTAAAATGTTAAGATATGAAAAGTGGAGGCTTAAGGGGTCCATCAGCCTTCCCTGATAAACAGATTGAGTGCGTTAATATCCGGGTTCCATCTGCTTTTTATTTACGTTTAATGACATGTATGTTTCTAAGTGTTTGGTGGCTGCCTCTGATCAAGTTGAGAGTGTACTTTCTCTGGCAAGGTTTGTATGACAGGCCCTACACAGTAAAGAGTGCACGAGAATGAAATACTCAACTTGATTAGAGGTAGCCAACGAACACTTCAAAACAGAAGAGCTGAAATCTCACCATCCCTGTAAAACAGTTATAGTCAGAGATACAGAAGCACCTGAAAACTGAGCACCTACTGTATGCTTTCTATCAAAGTGTGTCAGAGCTGGCCTGTTCTATCAGACTTGCAACAGGGAGATGCAGCTTTTCTATACAGTGCAGGGAGTCCCATGAAGCAGGCAATGTCATCTGCAACGCAGATTAGGATAATCTCTGATCAATGGGAAGGCAACCTCTCGTTAACTATCTGCATCACACAGCAATCTGAATCCATTCCTCTGAAAAAAAAACAGAGAGACCATCAATATTAACAAGTATGCCTCAATGTCTGACTTCTGCGACACATTGTTACATAACACACTTCAGGGAATTGCGTTTTTGTTTATTTTAAACATCTTTCTCAATGTGCACCAGGGATGGAAGTAAGACACTTATTGCATAGCAGTTTCACCCATTCCAGGTTTTACTGCAAGCTTGATTAACCCCAATGTATAGGTAACAAGCTCAGGTGTGTCTTATTACTCATAGTGAAGCCAAGATTGGATCATACTGCTATGCAATGGGAGTCTTATTCCCATCCCTGTGCACATCTTAAATCGGCTCCAGAATAAGCTGAAATCTAAAAGCAACGAGAACCGGAAGGAAACGGTTTAATTTTATGAGAATGCAGCTACAGTTATTCTCCATACAGGACCAATGAAACAAACTGACTGACTGAATAAACAGAACTAAAAAAAAAAGCAGAGAAGAGAGATTTGTGTGTCTACTTTCCCCTCGTCTGTAGTGCCCTCTGCAGGACAGTACTGGTATGGACACGTACAGTAGCAAACTACAGCAGTGCACTGAACTAAATACAGAATTCAGAGCAGAGGCATAGCCTGAGCTTACTGTATAAACCGCACATTTATCTGTGTCAAGGGAAAAAAGGGCTTTAATCTTTTTTTTTTGGTAACAAGATTGTGAATTTACCCTTATAAAAGTTTACCATAGTAAAAGCACAGAAAAGTAATAAAGCACAGTGAAAGCAAGGTAAACCATAGCTAAGCATTGTAAAGAATAGTGAGGTATGGTAAAGCATATTAATAAAACACAGCAAACCAAGGTAAACTATGGTAAATGCATAGGATAACCATGGGAAAAGTATAAGGGAGGACACTGGGCAAAACTACGGTGGTTTATTAAGGGTAGCAAGGAGAAGGTCTGTAAAATCACAATCGCCTTAATTCTCAAACCTTCTGGCTTTTGAGGTAAATGAAATTAAATCTCAGTTGACTCATCTGGATAAAGAAAGGTTTGGATTGATTGGGTGAGTGCAAGTTCCCAAGCAGTGGAAACCTGGCAGTTTGAAATGCGTGCACCTCTTCTGTTAACACTGTCCCTTCTCCATCAGTTCCTGCTTGAGAATCCCTCTCTCGGATCCTTTGCCTCGCATTCCACTTTTTCCCCAGTTTCCAGCACTGCAGAACATTAAAGCGGCATGCTTTGACCAGCGCAATCTCCTCCATCTCATTAGAAATGGACTAGCTGATAAACAAGAGAGCTATCAGGGGTCGACCGGGTCAGGCTTTGGAATTAACCAGGCCAGCTGCAGCTGACACCAGCGTTTGAAGGTTAAGTTGACACAATCAAATATAGAAATATATATGTATAGCCATTACCTTAACTGATTTGCTGGTAAATCTACCGTAGCAAATGTTAATGCAAAGAAAAAACCCAAAGGCAGCTGTTAGTATGTGGGCTGTGAGTTCAGAACATTCACATGTAATTCTTTGTGTATCTGGTTTATCAAATTGCTTCTGCATATTACAGCGAATGTAAAGCAAGGATGTTTTATTGTGTGTTTGTTTTTTACCAACAAGGATTACTAGCCTGCAGTGTCCCACAGTCGTGTTGATTTAACATAAAAATTCTACATTTTTCCCCACAGTCTATTCTCTTAGCACCACTACTTAAGAGAAGCAGCCCTCTTCTGGACTCCTGCCTCTGGTCACACTGTCCCAGCTGTTACTTACAGCACTGGGACATGGATGCATATTCTCCCGGTCTCATTTCGTTTCTTAACAAAATAGACCATTGTGAAATGGTCCCTTGATCTTTAATAGGCATCATAGAAGTATCCAATCAGGACCATCACGTGTATCAGGATATACTGTGTCACGATATGCAGGTATTGTATTGTGACATTAAGATACCATTACTGGGGAACCCCCCTGAGTGCAGCAAACACTTAAATGTAGGGCTAATGCCCAGATAACCACATTTTTAAATTTCATTTTTGTTCACCCGTTGAAATGTTAATGATAGGACCAAAGAATATGGTTTCCCATATAAAAGTTTTACCCAGGTGAATGGGGACGGCCAGTTAGCAGTTTTCCTATCCTGCTACTGAAATACAAAACAATATTACAACTTATAACAATAAAAAGTCAATCACAATGTACAACAACACAATAAAAACATGTGCGGATCAAACTTCAACCCAAGGCCAGAAATAAATAAGATTGACCTGTATCGATCTGTTAATGTGGGCTGTAGGAGAAGCATTGGCAGGAGGTTCGAAGCAATTCCCAAATACAATCTTTAAAACCAGAGAAAGATCATAAAACTCCATCTTCATACTATGATGGAAACAGTTCCACGTCTTCGGGAGTTGATGTGCAAAAGATAATTCTCCCGCACGTGTTTGAAACCTTGGAACAGCCAGATGAACAGAATTGTCTCATTAGACAATTCCAGATTTCAGTTTAACAGGAGGTTTAAGATCGAAAGTTGCAAGCATTAGAAATGTGTAGTGTTTTAAACGACTGAAATGCTGCAAACATGCTGAACAGGTGACTGACTGGCTGCTGCATCCCTGAAGTCATACTCGGACGCTGATAAGAAATGTAAAATCCTTGCTGTGCAAACAAAGTAACTAAAACATCCTGTTACAATTAGTAATCCGTGTCATGGGAACAAGCATTTTTTAACCGAATGCTATCTCGATCTTAAATAGATTTCTTTCTTTTTTTTTTTTTTAATTGGTTTTCCTTTGTGGTGGTTTAGTGCGAGATGGAAATGATTATTCTGGTCTGCCTTTGAGGTTTAGATCTGGCTTCGCTATCAATCTTTAGGGATGCAGTGGGTTTGTACAGTACGGTGTATGGAAAGAGGCTTGACTGCTCCAATCCACTTACTGTACTCTGTCCTGCAGCTGCCTGGCTTGAATAGTAGGCTGATCCCAGGACTTCATGATATGAGTTATGAGGAAAGGTTAAAAGAATTACATTTCTTCCTAGAAAAAAAAGGGAAAGAGGGGACTTGATTGAAGCCTATAAAATCCTAAATGGTATAAAGTTAACCCATGACACAACTTCAAAGTTAGCACAGAGAATGGTGTGCTAAAAAGGGACAAGCCTTGATGGGCTGAATGGCCTTTTCTCATTCCCAAATGTATGTTCTTGCTGTTCAAACACAGTGCTCTTTTTATTTGGTTGCAATTCAATCCAATAGTTAATGTACGATTGAATATGTTAACGATGACGGTATTTAGATCAAATGGGGTGCTGTCGAAGTTGCATGTCGCATTGGCACTAGCAAAATTACCACTGACCCCTTTCTTTCAGTTGTAGAACTTTTGTTTCCTTGCTTGTATTTTGTGCTTCAGTTTGGAATGTGCAGATATGTCAAAGACAGAGCTATAGCTGTAGCTTAGACTCACTCCAGACTGTGTGACCTACAGCTACCAGGAAGCAGTAGTTTATCTATGGTGTTGTATCGAACCAATAGACTATCGGCACGTTAAAATCCCTTTATAAAAAAGTTTCCCCTAGTAACACAGCAATGTGTAACAAAGCACAGTGAAAGCACGGTAAAGCAAAGGCAAGCATTGTAAAGCACAGAGAGGTATGGTAAAGCATATTAACAAATGGTAAACATGGCAAGCCAGGGTAAATGTATGGTATAGCCATGGAAGGAGCATGGTAAAACTGCAAAAAAATACCATGCACAAATACAGTGGTAAATTTTATAAGAGAAAGGTTGCCAGTAGCAATGTTAAAAAGCTAAGACAAGGACAGAAAATTGATTTTGAATAGGGTGCAATGTTATAATATTTGCATGTTCTACAAACAGTGGAGAAAAAAAATCTGTACTCTTGCCCCACACTGTTATCTTTCAAAATAGTGGAGAAAAGCCCTGTGAATGTGTCTCTAGTTGAGCTGTCAGTGTACTACATTACAGATACATTATCAAGTGACAACAAAGCTTGATCACAAAGCTGGCAGCCTGCTCTGTGATGTATTCCCGCTATACAAATGTACATGGATTATGTTTCATACCGCTGTTCAACATTTGCCCAATACATTTCAAGCAATGCTTGCCTTGACTATTTCAACACATGTAAGAGAAATGCATTCAACTATTCAAGATTGGCACCTCAAAGTTGGCACATACTACAAAATATCTATACAGAACCCTAGTGGATCCAATTAAAGCCCTGTCAGAAATGCATTGAGTGTAAAACCTGAGGTGGTAGTGATTGCTGCAGCTTGGTTTAAGATGTATTTTTTTCTTTCTCTCTCTGTTCCAGGTTTTGTGTTGGAGACAAGTTCTTCCTAAAGAACAACATGATACTGTGCCAGACAGACTACGAGGAAGGCTTAATGAAAGAAGGCTTCGCGCCGCAAGTCCGCTGAGAGAGAGAGAAAGAACACACACAAATAAAGAACTAATTCCACAAACCGAAAGCACCAACTTCTTTTAGCATTCGCCCCACATGTACATAAGAAACGAGGCCGGATCCGCTGTATAGACTAGCTGTAGGGACTGAGGAGACTATGATACTATCAGGAGACTGTGATGGACGCAGGGATGAGGGCAGCTTTCATCACCCCCTTCCCAAAAAACTGGCTGTAGTGTGAGTGACAAGCGGGGGTTATTTAATTAACTCGTCTGTCTGGAGCAGAGGAAGGGGGAGATGCAGCCTGTCTGCTTTACACTCCGGTCCAGTGGGGCTCTAAAGAGTCGTCTGTTCATCCCTGGTCCTTACTCCTTACGCCCTCTGTGATCCGCTGTGCCCATTCAGAGAAGAACAATCTTGAACTCATTTCAGCCTGAATCTGAAACGTCCCTGGCCCTCCTGTACTGCCATCCAGATTGATCTGAGACTGTTAAAGGGGCGCTGGCTCAGGTTTTACAATTCTTAACTCATTTCATCCTTCCTTTACCTGTGATGAGTTCTCAAGCTTGAGGATAAGCAGGTATTTCAAATACAGCAGGATTAAACATTGCTGCTGTTGGCAGTGCATTTCCTGGGATGTAGGTCAGTTTTACTCCAATAGTTCAGTTAAAAAAATAAAGAAATCAGACCATGTGACCTACAGCACAGGAAGTGGTTAGTACCAGGAAGTGGCAGACATTTATTTATCTATAGAGTTGTAGCTACTGTTAATGTGTGTATCCCAAATAATACAAAGAATCCATTGCAAAATCCTTTACCCGCCCTAATAAGGATCCTGAAGCGGATTATAAAGCCTTGGTTAGTGCTCCCTTAAGAGTATTGTAAATATATTTGACACTTTGGTTTTTCTTTGTTTCTTTTGCTTGCTATTGTATATGATTGGTTTTTATGCGTCACCTGGCATGAGATGTTTATTTTCGGACGACTCTTGTACATACTGTATTGTAATATTTCAAGCACAAATGTAATACAGTTTTATTGTGTTTCCATTTGGGTTTGCTCTTTTCTTTCCATCTTTCTCTTTTTGTTCCTTCTTTCAGTAATGTTGGTATTTTGTGCAATTCCTTGTTCAGATTTTATTGTAAATCTTTTGCTTTCTGTACTGGGAAAATTTAAAACAGAGCTGTAACTTTATAGTAAAGAGTTAAACAGCGACAGACAATCCCATTATCTGATTTGCCAGACCGTCTGTCTGCACCCTGAACACCCCATACATTAAACAGAGAGCATTTAACAATGAGGACGATGTGGTTTAGAAACAGCACTGCTTTAAAAAAGCTATTAGTTACATAAAGAACAAGTTTTCTATGCGATGTGCTCCACTGCATTCCCTAGCACCTTCTCTATGTTACAGTCCGCTCGTAGTGCATCATGCTGACCACATACACCTCTAGCCATAGCTGGTTAATGCTGCAGAATTCAGTGGCAGTTCCTGGCAATTCCTTCAGCGGCAGGCTGTTCTGTGAATGGGACCCTTTGTGACGTGAATCCCAGTTTAAGTGAATGGCAGAGGTTCCACCTGACTGCTCTGTTTTTCTTGGGTTCCCCTGTGCTTTGCTCTAATGCAGGTCTTGTTATAACACACAGTCCAGTCTTTGGGGACAGGGCTGCAATGAATGTGAGATCCATAGAATAGTCTTTGAATAAGAGAAGGGGAGATAGGCACTGTAATGCAGCCTGTATACAGGACATGAAAGGCATTACTGTATCTTTCTGAATGTAACACAAAAGGAATTTGTTTGAAGGCATGTGTTAACTCACTGGTATGTCCCTTCCAGACTGCTGATCAGCCCATTTTAATATTACTTAAGTAATATACTACTGATTACTGGCTCCAAAAAGAAACCTGGCACATGTTACTGAGGACTTTCTTATAGAAGGAATACATTGCTGATTACTTTTGCTAATAATAATAACAATAATTTACATCTGATACATATTATCTGGTACAAAATAGTATCAGATGCCTGTATCATATCAATATCAAGGTATATTCTATATTATAATTTTAGGCACTATTTAGCATTTAAAATGTATATTTTAAAAAATTGTCCCCTTCTACTATGAATAAAGCCTTGAAATTTAAATATATTTCATATAGAAATCACCTGTGAAAAATATACAGTGGGCCCCTCTATTAAGAGCACTGAAAGTACAGATTAAAAGGGTCTTCAGTGAGAGTTAAGCATTCATAAAACTTTGAGGGACTGACAGAGAGGGGTCTAGCTTGTGAAACAATTCCACCAATCTTACCTGTCCTGCTCTTCCATTCTCTCTGGCGCTTTCCAAGTGCAGCTTTGAAAGAACAACTAGCAAACGAGGTTAAAAGAAACTTCTCGGTTTGCATGCATTCATTTCAGGTTGTTGGTTTACGCTTGCACCTCTTTGGTCGTTTCACCACAGAAATATATATTGTCTGGCTGCAAAGCATGTCAGTCGTTAGGGGAGGAAGCTGGTTGGTTAATGGCAGGAAAGAAGGCGTTGAAGGGGTAAAAATAATTTCACTCTCCAGGTAAAATAACCTAGGAAGTGCAAGTGTGACAGACTAGCTGACAGTAAGGCATGCAAACATTGTTTTTTTTGTTTGTTTTTAATTCAAGTTTGGCAGCATATATATATATATATATATATATATATATATATATATATATATATATATATATATATATTTTTTAAAACAATTCAGATGACATCCAGCACCACAGAAACACTCAAATGAAATGTATAAGTTAAAATGTAACTAGAGTAACAAAAGGGAAACTTTACAGTAGTTTATCACACTGGGGAGTCAACCAGGCTCTCCCAATTCAATTTAAATCACCCCAGCTCCAGTGCCTTCATCAGTGTCACTCATGTGATTGTGTCAAACCCGCACATGTGGGTCCTGATGATAATGAATAGTGCCGTGATGAGTGAGATTTACACTTCATCTGCAATAAACCCTTTAACATCTCACCATAAATAAAGGGACATTTCTTGACATGCTGGTGCATCTTAAATTAGGAAAATCCCGCGGGAAAGGCTCTCCATTCCATAAAGCTCCTCTCCCTTGATAGCACTGGAAGACGGTCATGCAGATGGGCTTCCCATTGCGTGCAGGTCAGGATGCCAGGATGGATCAAATAGTTCCAGCTTACAAGCTAAATGGGAGGGAAGTCAATCAGATTTCATGACAGCCATTAAACTACTTCACAGCCTTGCTGTGGATGGACTGCCAGCCATCCCCACACAAGTTCATTGGGACAGACTGCCAGCCATCCCCACGCTTGATTCCAATTGTTTCTATAACCCTGCTAAGGGCTTCATTCCTGCAATAAACAATTCCAGCACGCTCCATGAACATTGATAGGATAAACGTCGTTAGGAAAGCACTATCTGGATGCAGAGCTCTGGCTTGTCTGTAAAGATCATCGCTTTCTCCCCACGCGGCCACTCCACTGGGTCCCTCTCATCGCTTTCCTCCCCCCACACAGCCACTCCACTGGGTCCCTCTCATCGCTTTCCTCCCCCCACACAGCCACTCCACTGGGTCCCTCTCATCGCTTTCCTCCCCCCCACTGGGTCCCTCTCATCGCTTCCCTTCCCCCACAGCCACTCCACTGGGTCCTTCTCATCGCCTCCCCCATCCCCCACAGGGTCCCTCTCATCGCTTTCCACCCACACAGCCAGAGCCGTACCGATCACTGATGCCGCCCTGTACGAGATATAAATCTCAATGGAATGCACCAATAGAAACGAATCCTAGAGCCTACAAATGTACTTTTCTTGCCTTCAGTGATGCAAAGTCATTGATGACATGGTCATAGTTCAGAGAGTTGGCCAATACAAATTCAGTGGCTATAATGGCTAGATTGCACCAGCGTTTTTGGCCCATGGAGGTTTGGAAATCATTTTTAATCAATTTCAGCTTTTTGAAACTACGTTGGATTGTAGGAACTTGGAAAATAAAATTACCTACCTGCTTGAAAAAAGCATACTGTTAGTTGGATTGAAAAATGTTTATTTGCATGTAAAAAATTATATTATGTGAAGATTGGAACTATTTCTTTAGGTTACCAATAATCAGTATAATAATTAGGATAGTAGAAGATGCTGGAATGGAAAATTCTGCCAATCTCTCTGTTGGGTAGATTTTCTATGGAAGGTTCCCAGCCCAGAATAAAGAAAAGGAGACTCACTTCTTAAACTAGGGCTGTCCTTGCCTCTTCTTGGGAAATATTTGGCTGCAAGGCTATATTCGGTGCAATACTGGATTTTCAAAAATATTAATACTGGATGTACCCACTTGAAACCATTTGGACTATTCACTCATAACTGGTCCCCAAAAATGTTTAAGCAATTCAAATAAAATAAAAAACTGCTATTTTACATACACTAAATGTCTGGTTTAAAAATGTTTAAGATTAGACAATGATTATTTAAAACTGGAGGATATTCCACCCACAAAATAGAAGCAGCTTGGTAATAACACTGCAGGACATCTCTCAAAATGACACACTATCCCCTTTGACACAGCACCATATAGCAAAGGAACTCTCAGTTCTTTCAAATAAGACAAGTCTTCAAAATGACCATAATATAGATTACACACTAACAGCAAACGTCCAAATGAATAAATGTGATTGCTGCATGCTAAGCCATAAAAAAGAAACTGCAGGGTGCAAATAAAAATGAAAGCATTAAAAAACGGACAATATTAGCACTTGTGCCCTTTTTACATACAATATAGTATATTATTTATTTCTTAGCAGACTCCCTTATCCAGGGCAACTTACAATTTTTACAATAGTATCCCAAAGCTCTTTTACAATAAAACATGTAAAGACCATACAGCCATCACAGAAATAAGAAACAAGCAATAAAATGCATATAATTAAAAAAAGGAAATACATGAAAATCAGACATAGCCGGTCACAAATAAAAAAATAACACAACAAAATCTATGCAATAAAATAAAGAGCGGACGACTTTATATTATAGCCTAATAAACAGGCGTGTTGTGTATTTGATAGTTAAAAGTGTAGCCCGTTACCAGTAAAAAATACTTATGGTTGCATAGAAAAAATAGGGTCGGTCGGGTAGCCGAACCACATCGTGTTTTAACATTACAAAAGTGCTTTCATTTCTTTTGCAATGTTATTTTTGTTTTGAATCGTTATTGCACACATTTGTTTTACTTATTATTCGTCAGCCAATCGGCACCCCCCCTCAGGTCAGCGCTCTGTGTGGCTGAACTGCTGGATCCCCCCTTGGTACGGCCCTGCACACAGCCATTCCACTGGGACCCTCTCATCGCTTGAGATTTAATGGACAGTAAATAGCGTTCTAGAGATTTGGAGGTCCAATTTGAATTCTTAAACACTTGGTTCACAGTTTACTACCATATCACTGCAAAACTATATCCCACATACAGCAACACATGAACTGCTGAATGCAATGCTGCTGGAGACACATTGAAATGCATTGCAATTTGTTTCAGTCTTACCTACTGGAATGGGAAGGGGGAGTGTGTGCAATCAAAGAGATCAATCTGTTTTCTAAACAAGTATTCAAATACCACCAATTGCTTAATAACGACGCACAGCACATCTCGCCGCCTCGCGAGGAATGCATTACACGCTATTATTGCGATGCAATCTGAAAAGGGCTGATTGCCTTTAACCACGAGACACCACTGCATGCAAATGATGCCCGCAGATAGGATTCTAGGGGGAGTTGAAGGTTTTAGAAGTCTTTTATGTTTCGTCTTTTGATGTCGGGCAGGAACCTCTACCAGATGCGAAAGCCTAATCTGCCAGTTAACCTGCGTTTACTGCAGCACAACCCGGGCTAAAGATAGGCCACAGCAACATTCAGGAAAACTGAGAACACAGAACACTGGAATCATGTACTCTGAGTGCATATATTAAGAGACCAGGACAACTACCTCATCTTTATCAATAATCATACGTTTGTCGCAGAATGTTTTATGTTTGTGTATGTAAAATAGAAGGTGTCCTTTATGTCAGGCATCATAGACAATATTGTATTCTGCCAGTTAGGATGTTCTCTATTAAATGGGGCAACAACACCTCATTGACTATCTGCAACACACATGGTTTATTCTGTTGACACGAATCCAACAGATTTAGGCATATATTTCTGCCAGTAACATGACCGCCAGTCACATTACCACATATGGTGGCAGGGTGGGATATAGCAAACACCCACAGTCACTATTGTAGTTCACTTTTAGTTACATAAAACAAACACAGGATCAAAATAATAGTTTGAACAAAACACTACACACAGAACTCTTCAAGCTAATCAAAACAAACCAGCACCCAAGCACAGCTATCACGGTACCTTTCTCACATGGTGTGCTCTCTTACTCTCCTACACAACCCACACCAAACATTCGTTCCTTTGTTCTCTTTATAGGGTGTGACCAGGGGGAATTGACAACCAATCATTCATTACCACATGGCCACATTCCACACTTTTCAATCAACCATCATTCACTCAATTAATCATTTAACAATTAAACACAATTCAACTCAATTACCATCACCTGTGGCTGTACATAAGCAAACACACTATTCTTAGTGTGCAGGGCCTCTGCCCTGTCACACATCCTCCCACACACACACACAAACACACACACACACATATATATAGACATCATATCTGATCTTTGATGAGCATGCAATATACAGTACCATGGAAACATTTGAAAGTGTATTAAGGCACAGTATAGATGGCAATAAGCAGGCACTCTGGAAACTACATTTATAAATGTGCCCGTTATAGAAAGTCAAGCTTTGATTCTTATATGCAGCTTTTCTGTAGCATTGCACAATACTTGAGAGGCCACTTGGCTGCATCACTAGCTCTGTAGGGAAAGACAGCTGAGCTGCCATTGGAAGTTCCTCTCTACAGATAACACTGCTAGATGCTATGTCTATGTTATTCATGAAGGACATTCTCAAATGCTGCCCCCCAATAGAACCACCATAACAGCCCAATCAGTTATTAATCTGTGCATTCTACATGTGGTACGTCGCAATCTTGCTGTTTTCATAACAAGCCAGCGTTTGTTCTGAGAGGGTTATCTTGCACAAATGACTCATTAACTCAACAGCACATAATAAAACAGAACATCAATTAATTGTCAAACGAGGAGGAAAGCTGTATAATATTCTCCAGTCTTACAAGCAGACTGGTGGTCGAGCGCTGCCTATGTGGGTCATTTTGAATGGGCCGGCGCAAAGCTGTGCTCACTTCCTGGTTCTGCATTGTAAGCTTCTCTATTCCTCTTCTTCTTTAAAAAACGAACTGCTGGACCTGAGCTGTCATGCTCTGACATGGAGACATGGTTCTTACACTTTCATTTGCTCTCTCTCTCTCTCTCTCTCTCTCTCTCTCTCTCTCTCTCTCTCTCTCTCTCTCTCTCTCTCATCCCGAATTACATGTTATTTAAAAAAATATCATATTGAACTTGCATTCACAAAGAGAACCCATAATTCTGATACTTTGATTGAGTATATATTACCTAACTACTTGGCTAAACCTTTGACCTTGCTCTATCTGTTCTTACAGATCAATACCATCCCCACCTGTGAAACTAGTCTGTGTATGAGAAACAGCAGCACAAGCAGCGGGGAATGGACTAAGGATGAAAGTCAATGAAGTTGTAATCTGTGTACCTCAAAGACATTTGCATAAAACTCCATTACTCGCTCAAGTTTAACATTTGACTTTTTAACAGCTGCAATAGTTGTGATTGGCCTCCATGCTGCTGTCCCGGAATGGACTGAGAAATGGAGTTGCACTATGCAGGACCTTTTAATTTATGCAATTTTTTAAAAGTTTGATTTCAGTGCAATGTTTTATAATTTCTTTGATTACAGGATGTTAAATAAAAGATCATATCATTTTATTATTATTATTATTATTATTATTATTATTATTATTATTATTATTATTATGTTGTCTCAATCCTAAAATTCTAGGTGATGCAAAACTTTTGGCCACAGCTGTCGTTTTGTACTTCAAATCTTTTCATCAACTCTTTACACAGCCATAGAGCTAACTGATTGACTGAGCATCTGAAACTACATGGCTTGGATGGGCCCAATCATATACCATTCAATGTCTGGATCGTGGTGTGTTGTTTGGGGTATGGATGATGTCAGTGCTGTAGATCTCTCTGCCAGTCCTGAGAGAAGGAGAGAAGGAAGCCATGGCTTGCAAAACAAGCCCTCAGAATCCTCACCCCACCCCACCCCACCCCACCCCACCCCACCCCACCCCACCACACCACAACCAAAGCTCAGCATAGGCACTTAGCCCTTTAAGGTACAAGGCACACACGTGTCTCACAAATAAAACAATGCTAACTTTCTTATTTTTGCATGAAACAGGTCTTCCAAATTTTCAGTTTCCTCCTCGTGATACTTGAGTCACTCGCAAATGTATTTTAAGAAGAAACCGTTTGAAACAAACATTCTATTCCTTGTGTACCTGAAGGGATTAATCGAAGCAAAACAAATCCATGAACTGCTCAAAGCCATCCTTTTCAAAGCGGCCTCCTTCTCATCTCTGGAGCAGCTTTCTCAGTCACAGGACCTGCGAGTCAAGCTGTTAGAGGGAGTCGGAGCATGAACTCTGTGGGCTGGTACAGTACAGCCCCCAGCAGCACATGCTCTCTCTTTCTTGTTGTTCTTTGCAAGCTCGGTCCAGGGTTGTGAAGCTGCCGAGGGCTTTTCGCTGCCCCCCTCCACCCCCGCTCCTGATCCCAGTGGTTCAGCCCTCCATAGACTCCTCCCCTGCAGTGGGGTGCAGGTGGGTGTGCACGGGGGACGCAGGGAGGCGGGTAAAGAGTTTGTGGTTCCCGTTAGAATGAGTCAAGGTTTTAAAATCAGTTTTACCTCTTGTTTGCACTAGCAGCATTATCACTTCCCCCCTTAAAGGAGTGTTTACCAAGTTTTTAATATCCATTTGACTAAAATGACTAGAAATGATAACAGTTCTTAAAATCATATTTGTTGTAAACATTTGCTAATTTTTAGTAAGAGGTGTGTTTTTTAAAACCTGTGGTCCAGACCACAGCTGAGAATAAAATATTTTATAATAAAATGTAAAAGATCATATTTATTGCTACAATATACAGAAATATACTTTTAGTGACGTTTTTCAGTTGGTTGATATTTTAAAAATTCAAACGCGTGTTTGTAAGTCTTTTTTTTCCTATTATGACAGTAACTTTACTATAACATAAAATAGCCTATGCAAAACACTAGAATGCCACTTCAGAATGCAGGACACGAGTTGACAACCGAACACTGCTTCTGACCTCAGCTCACAACAAGAGCATTACATTTTAATGGTGTCTAAAAATGAAACTGATCGGCTATTGAGTGCATTCATCCCAGATGAAAACTGCTGCACGGGATGCTGTCTGTCTGCAGCCAAACTCCAGGATAGATTGCAGTTGCCCAAAGCAGTCCATAATGCTGAAAAAGTACTGAAAGTTATTTTATGTGATCCAGGAAGATATGAAACAGCTCAGCAAGGTTCAATGCATCATACAGGTATTGTTCTAACTTACATGTATGTGACACTGGCTCTGTGACTCATCGTCGTACCAGATAGCATGTTTTAAAAAGAGAGCGAGAGAGAGAGAGTGAGAGAGAGAGAGGGGTGACAGAAAAAGAGAGAGGCAGAGTGAGTGTGAGAGAGAGAGAGAGTCAGAGAGAGAGAGAGAGAGAGAGAGAGAGAGAGAGAGAGAGAGAGAGAGAACGCGCTAAAGCAGATATTTTTTTTAAACTGATTTTTGTACTCTGATCACCTCAGGGACTGAAACATGGGGGGGCTTTGAGAGGCACATGAATATTTGACGATGGGATTGATCTGCTGAAGAAGTTTTTTTTTTCTTCTTTCGTAACCTCTTGACATTGAGTCGTGCAATTCATGGTTTATCTTAGCTAGACTGGTGGGCATCGTTAAACCGTACCTCTCAGCTCTTTCATTTCACATCTGTGTGTCTGATCCCCCCTGTGTGTACCCATGACCCCAAACTTTCTGCAGGACCTCCCCGGTCTAATTTAAGAATAAACAGTGCATTTCTATTTAGTGTCTACTCTGTCCCTCAGGCTGTGACAGGCAGACAGGTACTGGGCTGCTAGTTCTGTTGTCAGAGCCTCCTCTCCCAGCAGGATCCGCAGTTTCTCAGGGTCAGGCAGGTGTGGAAACTAGGTCAATTGACTCGAGAATTTAGGAAGGTATCTGTCCCTTATTTGGCAGTATTTGGAGCAGGACAGTAGGAAGTGCACCTCTGTTTTGGCTTCTCCCAGCTCACAGTGACTGCACAGCCTGTTCTGTCTGGCCAGCCAGCTCTTTTTATGGTGGCCTGTTTAGATGGCCAGACTGTGGTCACTGACCCTGTACTTGGTCAGGATCTGCCTCTGCTTTGTATCTCTGACAGCGAAGAGATACTCTACTAGGGTAAAGTTCCAAATAGTAGTTTTTGATTTGTTTTATTATTTGGTTTATTCTGATTGGCAGTGAGTTGGCAGTGGGTTATTAGTGTGTGGTGTTGCAGTGAGCTTCAGGACCAGCTGGCTGAGGGGACTCTTTTCTGGGCTGAGTTCTTGGGTTTGAAGGGCCTTGTACTGGAGCGAGTCTGAGTCACTTTTCCTCAGATGCATCCAAAATTTGAGTGCTCTGTTCTGTATGTGGATGAGCAGTGGATAACGGCCTAATTCAGCCCTGCATGCATGGCTTGGTTGTGTTACGTTGGACCTGTAATTCAGCGTGCAGGGTTTCTATTGGATGTTTATCCCATAGAATCTCTGGAACCTGTCTCTCCTGGATGTCCTCTTACCTATCTGGACGCATGCAGTCTGTTTTCTATGCTGGACACAGTGGTGTTGCAAACCCAGTCACTTGTGGTGTCCCCCAAGGATATGTTCTTCTCTTCTCTTCAATATCTACATGCTTCCCTTGGGTCACGTCATCCGCCAACACAGCCTCATGTTTCACTCCTATGCTGACGACACCCAGCTCTACTTAAAACTCGACCCTGGTAGCCCCTCTGCCATGGTCCAGCTCTCGGCCTGGATGTCTGCCAATTTTCTTTAGCTGAACACTAGCAAATCTGAATTCCTTCAAGTAGGATCTAAAACTCAATGTAAGAATCAAAATATAGCTGCCCTGAACCTCGGAAACTGTCTGCTGCTGCCTTCCCCCACAGTACAAAGCTTTGGTGTACTTCTTGACAGCAACCTCTCCTTTGATGCCCACATCTCCTCCGTGGTCAAATCTTCCTTCTACCATCTTCGAAACATATTCAAAGTCAGTCCCTACCTTTCCCTCCCAGATGCGGAGATACTTTGTCATGCATTTGTCTCCTCTCAACTCGACTACTGCAACTCTCTATATGGTGGTCTCCTGGCATGCACCATAAACCGACTGCAGCTAGTTCAGAATGCCGCTGCCAGGATCCTTACCAGATGTAAAATCACATCACCGCCCCCCGTCTTGCCCAGCTGCACTGGCTACCGGTAAAGTTCAGGATTATTTTCAAAACTCTCCTGCTCACCTACAATGCCCTTCATCACACAGGTCCTCCTCAACCTGTTGACCCGATATGTCCCTGCCCGCAAGCTGAGGTCCTCTGACTCTGGCCTGCTTGTTATCCCCAAGCAAAAGTGCACCACACTTGGAGAACGTTCATTTAGCTTCATGGCTCCGACTCTTTGGAACTCTCTCCCAGCTTTGGTGTGTGATGCTCCCACTGTTGCTCGCTTTAAATCAACTCTCAAGACCCACCTGTTCTCACTTGCTTTCCATGCTCTTTAAGCCTGATATCTGCTATTAGCTGCTGTGTTGCTGCTACTATTTCATGTATTATGCTACTATCATGTATTATGCACTTTCCACTGTATTTAATGTATTATGCTTTTTTTTTTTTACTGTATCATGTATTATGCATTTCTCTGTATTTAAAGTATTATGGATTTTCTTGTTGTTACTGCATCTTGTAAAGCTCTTAGTGATGGTGGTCCACTATGAAAGGTGCTATATAAAATAAAGATTGGTTGATTGATTAATTGATTGATTGATTGGTCTTTTTCAGATTGACTGCCAGGGCCCAGGTCTGACGGTACTGCTCTAACAGTGCCAGGCTCTGCTGTAGTCCCTGTTCAGTGGGTGACTGCAAAACCAGGTCATCTGCGTAGAGCTGGAATTTAATTTTTTTGTCCTGTAGAGTGAGGCCAGGGGCTGCTCCAACACTGTTGCTAACTCATTAATGTAAATATTGAACAGTGTTGGGCTCAGACTCAGCAAGGTCTCTCTCTCTCTCTCTCTCTCTCTCTCTGCTTGCCAAAGGGCCTATTCAGTGTTGACATACTGGAGTGAGAGACCTCCCCCCCTCCCCTCCCTTTCTTTCTCTACCCCTCCCTCCTCTTCCTTCTGGTCATACATCAGATTATCTCAAGATATATATATATATATATATATATATATATATATATATATATATATATATATATATATATTATTACCATTATATATCATTATATATATCATCATTATTATTATTACGTTGTTGTGATTTGTTTTAAGTACACAGTGTTGCTTTTGTTTTATTTACTTAATGTAACATTTACATATATATGTATTCCATAACATTTATTTATTTATTTATTTATTCTTCTTTTCCTCCCTCCTCCTCCCTGTGTGAGAAGCCTCAGTGTTACTCCTTGTCCCTCAGGCTGTGACAGGTGCTTGTGAATTGGGCTGCCTCTTTAATGCTCCTAAGAGGATGGGGAGTTTTTCATGTTCTGGCAGGTCTGGGAATTGTTTGCAGAGATTTTCTATTTTTGGGAAGAATGCTTCCCTTAATGGGTTATATTTGGAGCACTGCACTAGAAGGTGTAACTCTGTCTCGACCTGGTTGACAGGACAGTGAGCACATAGTGTAGTCCTGACAGTACTGCTCTAGCAGTGACAGGTTCTGCTGTAGCCCCTGTTCAGTGGGTGACAACAGGACCAGTTCATCTGCATAGAGCAGGAATTTAACTTCAGTGTCATATAGAGCGAGGCCAGGAGCTGCAGACCGCTCCAACACTGTGTCCAACTCATCGATATAGATGTTGAACAGTGTTGGGCTCAGACTGCAGCCCTGTCTCACTCCCCACCCTTGTGAGAAAAATTCTGTTCTTTTACTGCCTATCTTAACCCCGCATTTATTTTCTGTATACATAGATTTGATGATGTCAAAGCATTACCCCCTACACTGCTTTGGATAAGTTTATAAAATAATCCTTTATGCCAAATTGAGTCAAAAGCTTTTTTAAAGTCTATAAAACAAGCAAATATTTTCCTTTTATTTTGGTTTACATGTTTGTCTATTAGGGTGTGTAGGGTGCAAATATGGTCAGATGTCCGGTGTATTGGTAGGAATCCAATTTGACTCTTTTTCAGGACACTGTGTTTGTTAAGGAAGGCCAGTATCCGGGCGTTAATGATACTGCAGAACACCTTCCCCAGATTACTGCTCACACAGATGCCCCGGTAGTTATTGGGGTCGAATTTGCCTCCATTTTTATATATGGGTGTAATTAATCCTTGATTCCAGATGTCAGGGAAATAACCCACCTTTAGAATTATATTGAGGAGTTTGAGCAGGGCCTCCTGCAGCTTGGGGCTGCTGGGTTTCAGCATCTCATTGGAGATGCTGTCTGCCCCACTGGCTTTTCTATTCTGGAAGGCCTGCATTTTCTCCTTTAGTTCCTGCTCAGTGATCAGGGAGTCCAGGGAGTTCTGATTGTTTTTAATTGACAATTCCATTTGTTTTAGTTTTTCATAAATATTTTTTTGGTCTAATATTTTTTCATTTTGTGGTATTGTTTTGTATAGTTTTTCAAAATGTTCTTTCCATGTGTTTCCATTTTGAATTGCCAATTTGACAGGTTTTGATTTATTCAGTTTGTTCCAATTTTCCCAGAATTGGTTTGAGTTAATGGACTCCTCGATTTCTGTCAGTTGTTTATTGGTGTGGTTGTTCTTTTTTTTTTGGAGTGTGTGTTTGTAATTTTTTAACATATCACAGTAACTGAGGCTGTGAGATGTTAAGTATTATTATTATTATTTATTTTTTAGCAGACGGCCTTATCCAGGGCGACTTACAATCGTAAGCAAATACATTTCAAGTATAATAGTACAAGTAATAATAC
Organism: Acipenser oxyrinchus oxyrinchus; assembly: GCA_030684275.1. Taxonomy (NCBI): domain Eukaryota; kingdom Metazoa; phylum Chordata; class Actinopteri; order Acipenseriformes; family Acipenseridae; genus Acipenser; species Acipenser oxyrinchus. The sequence continues at coordinate 31,226,142 of CM060256.1, forward strand.
AATTAAGAGCAAGATAAATACAATGACTTTGGTTCAAGCAAGTACAAGTGTGACAAAATACAATTCAATAATACAGCAGATAAGTGTCAGTGATAGTTACATCAGGATATGATTAAATACAAAATACTACAGATAAAACACTTGGCAGATTACAGTACTCTGAAATACAGGATTAAATGCAGTAAAATAGGGGGCAGATAAGAGAAGGTAAAGCGCATTTAAGGAAGGGTGATAAGTGTCCCAGGGGAAGAACAGAGGAGTTCTACAGGTGCTTTCTGAAGAGGTGAGTCTTGAGGAGGCGCCGGAATGTGGTCAGGGACTGGGCAGTCCTGACATCTGTAGGAAGGTCATTCCACCACTGCGTGGCAAGGGTGGAAAAGGAGCGGGCTCTGGAGGCAGGGGAGCGTAGAGGAGGTAGAGCCAGTCTTCTAGTGCAGGCGGAGCGGAGAGGTCGAGTGGGGTTGTAGGCAGAGATGAGGGTCTGGAGGTAGCTGGGTGCAGTCTGGTCAAGGCATCTGTAGGCTAGTACAAGAGTCTTGAACTGGATGCGAGCGGTGATCGGTAGCCAGTGGAGTAAGCGGAGCAGTGGAGTTGCGTGGGAGAAGCGAGGCAGAGAGAACACCAGGCGTGGAGCGGAGTTCTGGATGAGCTGGAGCGGACAGGTGGCGGATGCAGGGAGGCCAGCCAGGAGGGAGTTGCAGTAGTCTAGGCGGGAGAGTACCAAGGCCTGGACCAGGAGCTGGGTGGCATAGTTGGTGAGGAAGGGTCGGATTCTTCGGATGTTGCTCAGGAAGAAGTAGATCTTGGTTGTCTGGTTGACTGTGTTTTCTATTTGATAATTGTCAGAGTTGTTTTCTTAAATTCTTACCATCTTCGTCAAACCAATTGTCTTTCAATTTTTTTCTGTTTAGTGTTCTTATTTATTTTTAATTTAGATTTTAAAGCTGTCTGTTTATATACTATAAATTCAGATTATCTACAGCCAGATTTACTCCTTGTTTACTGTGTGGGTATGGGGTGACCAGAAACATGCTTCACCATGCTTTATCAATAAGTTAATACTGCTTGAGCCTGGGTGTATGAGTCATGGATAGCAGTTCTGGGAGTGAGGTGGGTGGGTGGAGCTGGGGATTATAATCCTAATTACGCTATACTGCAGAATAGAAAATGAGAAACACTTGTCTTTAGACTGAAGCACATGTTTGTGTGAACCCGCTGTGTATCTGCTGTGCCCATCTGACAGAGCTCTCTGTGAGAGTGGCTGGGTGCTCATCTCCACACCAGTGACAGAGCTCTCTGTGAGAGTGGCTGGGTGCCCATTCTCCAGGCTCATTTTAAAAATATTTATAAGCAGCTTCAGCAACAGCCTGGAATTGAATGTGTGACCTTTTAACCCAAAGGCACCTAAACTGGCATTGACTTGATTGTGCAATATAAATGAATCAGCACAGAACCACTGGGGCTGCAGCATTTGCAGTTGTTTTTACCCCACAGACCCAGATTGATCAATATCTTTACTCGGGGTGTGCCAAAACTCGCTATAATTACCTTTAATACATTTGAATTGTTAGGTATTTATTAAATGGAATAAAATGTGTTCATTAGGAGGCTGTGTGGTCCAGTGGTTAAAGAAAAGGGCTCGTAACCAGGAGGTCCCCGGTTCAAATCCCACCTCAGCCACTGACTCATTGTGTGATCCTGAGCAAGTCACTTAACCTCCTTGTGCTCCGTCTTTTGGGTGAGACGTAATTGTAAGTGACTCTGCAGCTGATGCATAGTTCACACACCCTAGTCTCTGTAAGTCGCCTTGGATAAAGGCGTCTGCTAAATAATAATACACAAAACAATGCTTTCTATTGGCTTCCCTGGCTTGCACAATTATTGAGTATCAATCAATACCAATCTGACAGGGTTGTTTAATAAAGATCCTGTCGTGATCAAACTAACTAAAACTCATTTATATTGTTAAGTGATTATTTGTCTTGCCTTTCTTTTATCCTTTTGATATGGACCATTTTTTTCACTTTCCCTAGTTTCCTGAGAAATAAGTCATATCTGCAGTGCATTGTAGAATTGTAGTCCTGGGCAGGGTGTTTTCTCTCATTAAACTCCATAAAGAACTACAGATCCCAGTTCCCATAGTGGTAGCTCTTGAGTTAGGTGTAAGGAAAGGTCAGGTTTACGTGACGAATCAGTTGCATTTGATAGTTTCATATAATAATTAAATGTTAATTGGTAAAGTTGAGGGAAGGGCAGCTTTTCTTCTGTGGGTTAAGGGTGATGTTAGTGAAGATCATACCGAACTTCTGAAAAGACTCCCTAAAAGCTGCATTTCTGATGTGAGACGGTATCATATAAACTACTGGAGGTCACTTCTAAACAAGCCTATACTGTTTTTCCATTAGCCACTGGCACAAGCAGTCCTGGGATAAAAGCGATTCGTATTGCAACTCACTGACAGAATTGAACCCATCTCTCCAACTGGCCTCTCTCATCCTGATTTAACACATAATTGAGCTGTCTATCTTTCTGTGTAGGGATACCACAAGCTTTCTGGATCGATACATAGAAAGAAGATGAACAGACAAGCTGATGGGCTGAAGAAAAAATGATAGAAATACTGTACTACTATTATGGCTTCTGGTAGACTTTTGCAATATCATTTTGTAGTTTCTTTGATTACGCAATGTTAAATAAAAGATCTAAATTATGTTCACATATATTTTTTTTAATTTTCTCAATCCTAAAATTGTAGATCATGCACAACGTTTGGCTAGACCTGTACACCTGTACGTTCGTCTTCTGTAGAAATGCTTTTTCTTTTCTCCCTGGCAAAGGAGCCCAGACAGATAAAGAGGCCAGCGCTGATTAATATGCAGCGTGGGGAACAGGGCTTAAAAAACAGTCCTGTAATAGTGACAGAAAGCATGTGAAAACAGACACCGCTGACTAATGTGGGAGCCTGTGCATGTCCTGCATAAAGACGACTTCACTTCCTTCCCAGCACTGCACACACACCCTGACAGCAGTGCTGCGCTGGTCCATTGTATTAGTGTGTGTTCTCTGTGTCTCTGTTGTATTAGTGTGTGTTCTCTGTGTCTGTGTTGTATTAATGTGTGTTCTCTGTGTCTGTGTTGTATTAGTGTGTGTACGCTGCACGTGGTCAGGCCAGGCTGCACCCCGGTGCAGCACTGTGCGCTTCTTCTATACTGCGCTCCCGTTGCCTCACCACAGCCACTCGAGCCTGTATATCCACCCTGGCGTATGCTACGCGCTACCTCGGGTTGTGTGACTATACGTGGGTAAGGCTAGACGCCTGTCCTCAAAGTACCCTTGGTGCTTGCGCCCTCGGAGTTAGACGTCCTCGGTGCTATCACCCCTCAGTTCTTCGGCGCCCTTGGGGCCTCAAAGCCTTGGTGCAAGTGGTGCCCTCAGTGCCACAGAACTCCACTACTTAGACACTCCTCGGTGCTTCAATGCCTTGGTGCCTCAGATCCTCGGTACCCTTGGTGCTTCGGCGCCCTCGGTGCCTCGGTGCTCCACTGTGGTTGTCAAAAGGGTCCTTGAGGGTGCACCCTTGCAACGCTAACTGTAGTTTTGCAGTCTTGAGACGTCCCACGTCTGCTGTCTCAGCTCACGCTCCCTTGTAACAGCTTTGGTATACTTTTCCCAGTAGGTGGTCGTCTTCGAATTGAAAGGGAACGTTAGATTACAGATGTAATCCTGGTTCCCTGAAAGGGAAGACGACCACCAACCTGCGAGGTCGCATCGGTCGCCTTCATGGGTTCGATGCAAAAGAGGAAGTGAGCTCCGTGGAATGACTATTTGTTCCCTCTGGAGGTAGGATCGAGGAAGTCACTCCCTGGAGGGGCCTATCGGCAGCTCTGACATAAAATGCTCAGTGAATACCTGACCTGTGGCAGGCATATCCCAAAAAGTATACAACTGTCTGTAAATACTCCCTTTATGAGTTTTGTTCCAGCTCAATTCAATGTAAATAAAGTTGTACATTTCCTATTACTATGTAACAGCAGGACAATACAACCCCCCCTCACAACGATTCACATTCCCGGGATGATAAAGGAAGCATTGCGGTCTCCAGCCTGTCTCTGATATCAAAAGCCCGGCAGCTTTCAACTCCAGCTATGCACACAGTTGTGATAAAAGACAGCTGTGTGACGCCATTACATGGCATTGATCTCACGGAGCAAACAACAGCTAAAAAATTAGCAAAGAAATGCTACTCAAACATGACAGCGCGGTTTAATTCATAGCGATAGAATGCAGGGGTGAGTAAAAAAGTTCATTTGTTTGCCGCAGCTGTTTGCTCGGGTAAATGTGTTTTAGAAATCGCACCTGTCATTTTAGGCTAGCACCCCTGTGCATTTTGAAAGGCATTTATCTGCAGGAAGCACACAGTGATTTGTACTAAAAAGCAATTTCATCTTTACACCACTTGAAACTTTTGATTCCTATTAAAATCATCTGGATTTCCTTTTAATTGGATGGAGTGAAAAACTGGGACTTTTCTTCAATTCACTGACGCCTTAGCAGCTCTGAAGCTGTTAAAATAACAGTATATAACACAACCATAATTAAAAAATGAAATATCGGTGTATGGATTGCAGATCATAACAGCTTGTTGTTTTCATTATACTGTCGTCGAATCAATACATGTTAAATGCACACAAATCCAGATTAGAAAAAAAAATAGATTAGCTATTACAATTTAAACATGTGATCGACACATTATAATCAAAATGATTAAACAAATAATCCATACATTTTTTTACTTTATTTTTGTATAATAAATGACTGTGCTGTCAACTTGCTGAGCACACTGCTATAGGTTTGTACTTACAAAAATGTAAATTCAAAAGAGCAAAACCAAGGTGATTTAACAATTTTACTGTTTCCGACCCGGACAAAAAACGAAGGCTGAAAACTGCGACAGTCAAGCCTTTGCACATAGCCTGACTGTATTTTCTTAGCTGTACTTGCAATATCACTCAACTTTCTTACTGAGTGGTAGGCTAAGGGTCTGGAGTTCTGTGCTTTGGAATAGTGGGAGTTCCCCATTGGTGCACCATATGACCATCTAAATATAAGACCAGCACCACCTACTGCCATACCACTGGAACAACACTGACCAGGATAGGAAGCTGAAATTGGTTTGAGATCCATTTTTAAAGTTAGCATAAATATGAAAATTAGTCAAGCAACTCTTTCTGAGTGCGTTTGATTACTAAACCCTGGACCCTCCTCATACCGGCTAGCAAATTTCCTTCGTTTGAGAAGTCACCAAACACGACAAAAATGACCTCCTCATCTACTGCAAAGAGACTGGCATGAGCAAGTAGATAAAACAATAAAACCAATCCACTTCCAAATGAGCTTGCTCGCTGACTGTTCCCATTAATATCAAAACATGATAAATAGGGGGTCCCAGAGTCTCCCCTGGTAAAAGCACAGCCGTGTGGTGTGCAGGATGAGTCATACAGTCAGGGGAGCGCAGGTTTGTGTCCTGGCTGTGTGAAGTCGCCGGTTTTCGCTGGGGATTCCACAGGGAGTGGCACATTGGCTCTGGTGCTCCTACGGGTTAGGGAGGCAAAACCATCAGGGGCTGTTTCTCCTCATCGTGCTACAGCAGACCCTACTGGCCAGGGGCTTTGTGAGCTCAGAGCAGACACCTGCAGGGCTGGCCTTTGTCCTCCAGAGGCTGGTAGCTCACTGACATCTGCTCTCGAGTTCCTGGGTGTAGAAGAGGAAGCTGGCTTGGTCGGGGGATTGGAGGATGACCACTGAACCTTCAATTCTCCTGTGTGGGGAATTGCTGCGATGAGGGGAAAAAATGATTGGACGTTACAAATTGGGGAGAAAATCAGGGATAAAATAGTTGGGCAGAATTGGGCTGTCATCCGGTGTGATCAGTTTTATAGTTGGATTCACATGAATTGGATTTTGAATGAACGGAAGTACAATCTTCTACAACACCAGAGCTGCATCCATTACCGGTGTAAACTAATAATGGTTCCCTTTAATATTTGTTCCTTCAGTGATTATTCGTACCCCCAGGGGTACATTGTGATGAATGTTTGCAGGCTGTTATCATGTGTTATTGTAGGTGAAACTGGACCTGTCAGAGGGGTCTGGATGGTACAAGTTTAGGGTTATGGAAAGTGGTCTTAAAATGAAGGTTTTAGTTGAAAGTGCATGGATATAACCAAAGAAAGATTACTTTGTTACAAAAAAATAAGGGGGTACAAATATTTGGAAGGGGAACCAATATTCACTGATTCCTAGGGGGAACCAATATTCAGAGGAACATATAGTCTGTGGCATCAGTAAGGTAGCACATCTGCTCTAATACAGGCAGCACTGAACTGGCATGCTGTTTACATTCTGGAAATATCGACCATTCCTGTCTATTATCTATGCTTGTCCGGCTCCTAGTAGTACCTAATTGATCCCAGGTGGCTCTTGCGTATCAGACGGTATTGTGTCAAACTGATCATGATCGTGTGAAGCTATAAATCAACCCCCCCCCCCCCTCCTCCCCCCCAAAATCATTTTCAAGTCGTTGCTTTTCTCAGCTCTTGCTTTGCTGTCACTCCTCGGTTTGCTGGCCACAGCGCTCATGAATAGCCAGCCATGCAAGTGACATCATCACTGGAAATCATTCGACCTGGAGATAGACATTGTCACGCATGTGCTGTATAGACAACGTCAACTTATTTCCCGGTTGAGCGATTTCCAGTGACAATGTAACTGGCATGCGGCAGTGTGACTGACGATAACGAGTGAAGATGGCACCAGGAGGATACCACTGCGAGGCAGGCAGGGCAGTAAGTAATTGCCTCCAGTATGTTCTACACTAATAGAGTTACAAGCTGACAGTTACTGTTCTGTCTGTCTGAAGCGCAGGTCTGAGTGCTGCAGTCAAGCATGACACCAGGTACTGGTACAGGAATTCATATAGGGGACAGGATCATGCAATCTTATCGATTAGCGGCTAAAAATGTTCAGCTGAAATCATGTTTGAACTTCCATTGACTGAAACGCTTGGTAGTTAGTAATTCTTTCTCTGCCTTGTTTTTCAGGCGCTGTTTTCAGGAGACTGAATTAGAGCCACTCTCTTATGCCCAATTCAATTGCACTGTGCTTGATCCACTACAATGCTTCAGTAAACCACAGCATTCGTTCGGCTTTGCAGAGTAATCAAGGGACTCAGGGTATACCAGGAGGGCACGCCCCACACCAGGGCAATGCCAGATCCTATCGGGGTAAACAGGTCCTAATAAAGTGGGCAGGCAATGGAGGTAAGCTCTGCTTTAGCTCAGGGGAATAAAACACAAAATCTCAACAGGAGACCTCCCTTTTTTCCTTTGGTGTTTTTGTTTACTTGGTGATATTTTACAGAAAATCATAAATATTTAAAAATAATATCCCAGACATGCAAGAGTTCAGCTTCTACAAATTGTGTTGGGAAATCCATTATTATTATTATTATTATTATTATTATTATTATTATTATTATTATTATTATTATTATTATTAACCAAAACCATGCAGGTGTCTGCAATAAAACAGTGATATTATATATGCATTGGGAAATATGTATTATTTAAAAACTAAAAGCAAAAAAAACAAACATGTTCATCGATTACCTCTATAATAAAAAGCACAGCAGCACACCATTGCCAAACAATAAAACAAACAAGCGTCTTTTCTTAAAACAAAGCTTCTCTGTGTTTTTTTCCTGGATTGTGTGTTAATTGCTTCCATGACAAACTGCCTATCGATCCGCTCCACTCCCCTTTTCCTTAATGATCGAGTCTGGGGCTGTGTTTGGAAAGTCCAGGTTCAATCACGCCATCCAGAAGGTTAAATCAATGCCATGTAAATTGCTTATGGTAATCACCGGGCTCAGATCTTTGCCAATTGCAGAAGCATTCCTGCTGACCCCAGCCAAGCTGCCTGCACTGAAACTCATAATGAGCGGTCGTTTCCTTCAGCTCCATTCCTATTGCTTTGCAGGCAGCTGAAATAAGACAAACCTGAGCTCCAATTCAATACAACTCTGTCATGTTTAAAGAGAAGGTAATTAGAAATGAATACATCCATTCTGTCCAGCATAAAGTACCATATATATATACTTCAAATGTCATTTTGTTTTTTGCATTGATATTTTTAGTTTGCAGTCATTCTGAGTGAGGTTTTGCTGCTTTATCATCTTAATCTGTCTTCACCTGGCTTTTGAGCTTGTCTGTTGAATCCTGCCGGGACTGAACAGCCTTCCCCATTCCAATCAAATCATGTGACAGTGTGACCTTTCAGCTATGCCTGCCATAACGGCTCTCTATATATGAATGTAGAGTAGATGAGGCTGGTTGAAATGTCACATGATTTAAATGGAACGAGGACGGCTGTTCAGTGCAGGCACTTAGGATTCTACGTAAAAACTCAGATCTGGAGCTACAGAACCCAGGGGCACTCAGAACGAAACAGTAAGGGAAACGTGGAAATTTAAAATGACATTTGAGGCTAGTGTACTTTAAGTAAATTCACGAAATGAAAGCTGTGAAACACGGGCAAGTTCTCTTTTAATGACGAATAAGTTCTGCAACACACAGAGAATGGTGTGCACTGCCTTTCTGACCAGGGAAAGCAGTCCACTAATCACAACTTTATTCCTTTATACCTTTATTAGGGCTCTGGACTCTTGACTGGAGGGTTGTGGGTTCAATCCCCGGTGAGGGACACTGTTGCTGTACCCTTGAGCAAGGTACTTTACCTAGATTGCTCCAGTAAAAACCCAACTGTATAAATGGGTAATTGTATGTAATAAATAAAATAATGTGTAGAAAAATAATGTAATATCTTGTAACAATTGTAAGTCGCCCTGGATAAGGATGTCTGCTAAGAAATAAATAAATAAATAATACAGTACGTACAACACCGTGCTAGAGATATTAGAGATCTCATTCATAATAATGAGAACCCTATGCACTCATCGTGTCTAGCTGTTACACTCTCTTCTCCTAACCTCCAACAGACCTTTAGTATTCCATTTGATCTCAATTGATTTTGTATACATTTTAACCTATAGATGAGTGCAGTCTGTATGCCTGTGTACTGGTTAGAAGTACATCTTTCAATCAAAGCCTCGATCAATAGTGTTTGAGGAGGCTGTGAGCTGAGGAGGGGTGCTCAGTCTGCTAGTTGTTTCACAATCAGAAGGTATTCTTTAGTGGACAGCTCCCCATCCCCATGCCTCTGCGGTCTTTGTGATTTGATTCCTGTATTATTTAGCTGCTCATATAAACAGAGTGCAATTCATGTTAATACAGAGAGCAGTCAGTGCACCTTTGAAGTCCATCACACTTGCAAAACAAATTACTGAGCATGTGTCCGCATGGAGCTCTCCCAGTCTTTTACATTATTATTATTACTGTTATTATTAGGGTGTTATACTTGGTATACTAGCTGTATTCTTTCAATACAGTTCCATAACAGTCCTTATAAAGGTTTAACATGGTACTGCTGCATGGTTCTTTTCCCATGCATATACTACGCATTTACCAGTTTACCCGGGTTTGCCGCATTTATTAATATACTTTACCAGACCTCGCTATGCTTTACCATGCTTTCACTGTAGAAAATTTTATATGGGTTAGTTTACTATGTTTATATCTGCTTTACCAAACAGATGAGAGTAAAGTGAGCTGTCATACCTCCCTGGGCTTTATCATGCTTTATTACACTTTGCTGTACTTGCACTGTGGGAAACTTTTATAATAGTTAGTTTACCATAGTTTGTTTTTTTAATTACTGTGCTTTCACTATGTTTTGTTACGCTTTGCTGTGCTTTTACTACAGGAAACTTTTATTATTATTATTTATTTAGCAGACACCTTTATCCAATATCTTACAGAGACTAGGGGGTGTGAACTATGCATCAGCTGCAGAGTCACTTACAACTACGTCTCACCCGAAAGACGGAGCACAAGGAGGTTAAGTGACTTGCTCAGGGTCACACAATGAGTCAGTGGCTGAGGTGGGATTTGAACCGGGGACCTCCTGGTTACAAGCCTGTTTCTTTAACCACTGGACCACACAGCCTCCTAAGGGAGGTGGTGGCACATTAACTATAGCAGTGCTACATTCTTTTACGTACCAGTACAACAAAATGTGTCTCATTTTAATAAACCGGATAGTGCGACACTGCAGCATTGAAGATCATTGCTGTTCTTCACTTAGCATATGAGAGCAACTCAAATTATGTGCACCCTTCAGCACTGTATTTATGTTACATATTACATTTTCTACAATGCAACACAGAGAGTGAAACAAGCAGTGTACAACAACACTGAACTGAACTGTCATTTCAAAGCCATCCAGTAGGTGTCAGTAACTCCCTGAATATGATCACCAGGCTCCTAAAACTATAAAACTGAATAAAACAGAAACATTTTCATTAAAAAAAACAAGTCTGTCACCTAAACCAGGTTTGATAACTAAAACTAAAAAGCTAAATGATAACAAAGAGCCTTTAGTAAACTTACAGTAGTATTTAGAATAATGGTATAAAAAAGTGTATTGTCGCTGAAGTCTAATTAAGTATTAAATGACTTAGAAACAGTCCTCAGCTGAATGATCTGAATCCATAATGTCAATGCTTACAGGATCTCTGCATGCTGTTCTCAGATGATGACATTCCCATTTGAATCAGGTCTATTTAAAGTACTTAAACCCTGGTGTCATGTAGTCTCGTCTGTGAATCATGCTGATGTGTTTCAAGCAATTCTTTATTGGACTGTGAGTTTAATTGGCAGTCGAGTTTAATGGACCCAGCCTGCAAGAAATGCTACATTGTATATGATTCTTAGAGCGGCTCTCTACAAAACATCCACTTCAACTGACTAAACAGGTCAAATAAAGACCCGAGTTGGTCTGCCTGTGATGTAGTTGTTCCTTCCGTCCCTCCTAAAACCACTCTTGACGACCGCTTGACTAGCTGATTCTCCGAAATCCAGATTTAAGAAAATGCCTCCATTTAAAACAAGCTGCAGTTAAACAGATCGACGAGTGGGAAAATGTAAGAAGGTATTTTATTTCATTTGGTTTTACAAGATTTCAGGTTAGAATGGCATAAAAAAAAAAAGACAAAACCCCTCATAAAAAGACATCTCTCCACGTTCTGTGCTTGCCTGCTTTCACATCTCAATAGAGAGAGTCGCTCTGTGAGGTAGCCTCAGGCACATTCATCATGACAGCCAGCGATTTAGAACTGAAAGAGAAGGGTTTAGACCCAATGGACTGCAGTGTCATAGAAGTGACAAAACAGTAATGTTGGCCAGCCAAGGCTTCAAACAGCATTCTCTCACCTATGGCAATGGATATGCTCTCATTTCGAATTAGCTAGATCCTTACAAAAGTTTACCATAGTAAAAGCATAGCAAAGTGTAATAAAGTGAAAGCATGGTAAAGCACAGGAAAGCAATGTAAAGAACAGTGAGGTATGGTAAAGCATCTTAATAAACATGGTAAACCAGGGTAAATTATGGTTAATATGTGGTATTGCCATGGAAAAAGCATGGCAAAAGTGCAAAAATACCATGGTAAACTTGTATAAGGGGAACACAAGTAACTTGTGCTATATTAAAGTAAAAAAAAAAACCCTCTAACCCTAACCCTGAAGCTGGTACCATTTCAAATCACCTATTAAAGAAAGGAGAGAAGCAATTCTTCTGTACAGACTAGAGCCTGCTGTGTGAGCCGGGGCCAGGCTGTCTCTCTAGAGGACCAGGGTGGTGCTCAGGAGCCTGTACCCCATGGAGAAGGTGCTCAGCAGGCCCACTATCCAGCTCACACCCCTGCAGGGCTGGGGCAGGGGCAGCAGGTAGGCCACGGTGTGAAGGAACCTGGAGCCCACGAATACTCGGAAGTGCAGCAGCGCCGTGGACAGGGCGGGGCCGCTCAGCGCGTACAGCAGACCGATCACCACGAAGGGCACAATGTTCTCCAGGTCATTCTGGTGGCATCTAAACCACGGGGAGAGACAGTGACACGCAACGTTAGTGTTGTGCATTTGGTCTTGTATCACGACAAACGATGCATCGCAATTCATCGATACACTGTGAACTGTTACCCCCCCTAATGTACATGGACAAGTGTACGCGTGACTTTCATAAAGACACACTCCTCAATATCCCACAACATTAAGCTCATTAACTTGTGGTAGAGTCACCAGGTTTTATCACAATTGATTTGGCTGTTCTCTGATAACAGGCAGTGTTATGTACATAAGCTTTCCATTAGATCTGTAATCATTGTGAAATACAGGTGTGCTCACTGTGAGTGAGGCCTGAGTGTAAGATATGCCTGACAGGCAGGATCTGCATTGAAATGATAGGGAGTACTGAAGAGATCCCCACCTTCTGACACGCTCCACGTCTGGATCAGTCCGGAGGAATTTCTTCTTGTCTTCTTCATTTCTTCCACGTATAGCCGTGTCTTCCGGGTTCGAAAACGCCTGGAGAATAAACAAACAATCACAGAGAGTGGATCGGGTGAAAGAAACAGGCATTGACATCTACAAGGAGCAGCTCAGAGGCATCTCTCAATGTAAAACAACATGGAACTGTGAATGATTCAGCCTGGAAAGGTGTGCCTTTGATCAGTTTTACAGTATTATTACAATTGCAAATGAGTGCTGAGGTTAAATTACAATTATATTGTAATTACAAATATTGAAGATTGAATCATTCAGTTAAGAAACATCTAAAGCTGAAGAAAACCAGATACTTTTTACTACAGAAAAGTTGTCCCCCACCAAAAAAAAGTCAGAAAACAAGAATTTTTTTAATGCAGTGTTAGTCCGAACATAGATACATTTATTTTACCAAAGTGTGTTTCAAATACTGAGATGCCATTTCCAAGATTTACACTTCAATCAAGGGTTGCCCTTCTAAAAGTTTCCCATAGTCAAAGTACAAAGCACAGTGAGAGCGCAGTAAAGCATAAGGAAGCATGTCACTCCCACGGTTCAGTGACTGCTCACTTTACTTTCATCTGTTTGTTTTTTGCCCACCTTCCTTGTCATCCTGTAGTACCCCGTCATGGGTCCCATCAACAGCATCTTCAGAACCACGATCGTGGCATACGTAGAAAACGCCAAGAAGACTTCGCTGTCAATCATCTGAGAGACTTCCGCCATCCTAAACCTTCTCCTGGGCAGACAAGAGAGCAGAGCAAAGACAGGGCCTTAATCAAGAGAGGAGAGTGGTCCTGCCCAAAATACACAGAGATACGGGAGAGATATATCCCCCAATTCAAAAACCGAATGCAGAGTTTAACCTCCTCTCCAATTCGAGTAAAATCCCCATCCTTCTAGGCGAGGAGGAGCGAACTGCAAATCTAGCAGCACAGTATGTGTCTGCCTGCCACAACCTGAGGGACAGTGTGTGACACCCTGCATACATGACCATGGGTTACTGGTGATGAGGAGGGAGGGAGGGTGGAATGGAAAGAGGGAGGGAGGGAGGTAGTTATATTGTTCAAAGGGAAGGCGACAATGGCTTTTGTGTTTGTTATGTTCTGTAATTTTATTTCTGTTTTATTATTTCTGTTTTGTATTATAAAAGCTTTGGCAATACCTGAGCGCTCTCGTCATGCCAATAAAGCATTTTTGAATTTGAATTTGAATTTGACAGGGCGTTACCCAAGAGAGGAGAGGAGGGAAGGGGCATGGAGCAATGAGAGCAGAGACAGTGCATAACCCAAGAGAGGGGAGGGGCATGGAGAGCAGAGACAGGGTGTAACCCAAGAGAGGAGAGGAGGGGAGGGGCATGGAGCAATGAGAGCAGAGACAGGGCGTTACCCAAGAGAGGGGAGGGGCATGGAGAGCAGAGACAGGGCGTTACGCAAGAGAGGAGAGGAGGGGAGGGGCATGGAGCAATGAGAGCAGAGACAGGGCGTAACCCAAGAGAGGGGAGGAGGGAGGAGAGGAGAGGAGAGGGGAGGGGAGGATAGCAATTAACACAGATAGGCTAGATCAACCAATGCGTGTTTATAGAAAAGCTGACTGATTATTTACAAAAAAAAAAGTAAAACTAGCAGTCACTGCCCTTTCCTCTCCCCCATATGGGCTGGTGTGTACAGGCGATTGTCCACTAGGGGCAACAGATTCCACATACAGTATGCATTATGGAACATATAAAACCACTGCCCTACTGTTTCAGTGTTCCTGTTCTGCACTGTGATCACGGCTAGGCTCAGTTCCATTTCCATTTACAATTGCTCGAAGGAATTGGAAAACATGTTTTAAACACACAATAAGTAATGTTTTGCCACTGCGAGAAACGCATTTTAACAGAATACCGCCAATTGCAATTTTGATCAAAGACGTGTTGAATTTGTTAAAAGAGAATTGGGAATTGATTTTAGAAAGGAATTGGATGGCCTCAATCCTGACTGTGGTGTGGTTTTCGTTTGCCAATCATAGACCACCTATTTTAACATTGATACTGTACTCATACACTCTCCTGTATCTCTCCTTCGGTTTCTGGATTGTCAACATGGAAAATTGGCAATAGAATTACTGCGTTGAAATAATACAAAATGGACTTGCCAAACTATGTTGAGTAATACAGCAGCACACCGTTTAACCAGTATTGTTACCCACTCTCTGCAGACGAGATTGAGTTCAATTTTGCATCCAGAATACACTAATAACTAAGTGTAAAAACTTTGTTATTTTTAAAGTAGTATTTAGTAATAATACACAAAAGTTACATGCATGTAGTACTAGTTGTATTCATGATCGCTTCAATGATATAAAAAATACAATTCAAAAAGTCCCCAAAAACAATATATACAAACTTAAAAACTATTTTTTTTTCATAAAAAAGATTAAAAAGTGTCCATTTGTTGTTGTTTTTTTAAATTTCGCCAAAGAAAACGAAAACGAGCAATTTTGTACAGACATGCTTGGGCAGAAAGAAAAAGAAACACGCATAACCGTACAAATCCTGGCCCTTTGTTTTGTTCCTTCCCCTTACTAAATAAACGACGTATCTTTACTGCGCTGTACCCACACGAAACACTATATGATTTTACTTTCATTTACTTAACTGACATATTACTGTCATATTACTGTTAACACTCTTACCTGTTGTGCAGACGGAAAGGGAAGAAAAACAAGTGTTTCTTTGCTGAAGTGGAATGGGCGTAACTACGAGCTACACAGTCTTATAGCAAAGGCGGGTGCGATTAGCCTTGGCTTGATCGCTTACAACGAGATAAGGAACACAGCTCGTAGCTTTTAACCCAGTTACATTCCATTTACGCGGTTCTATTCACAATGCTGAGTCATGCTTGCTTAGGGTCTGTTTTCATTAAAGCTACACATAGTGTCACGCTATCAGGTTCCATTTTACACCAGCTCTATCCTTGGTGTGAGTTTACTATATTGTAAAAATGTAGACTTACAGGTAAGTGTACTCTACTTCATCAGAAGAACTTGTTTATTGTCCAGATGGTTTGCATCCCCAACAGGTTTAGCTGTAGGGGCACAAGCCTGCACAAGCCTCAGGCCTGTGAAGCATTTGGAAATATGTGAAGTAGGGTTACCACCTGTCCCTGTATTCCGAAGTAGCTACAGATACTAGGTCCTGAAGTGGGCGCGATGCTAACGAGAGTAACCACATTTTTTTTTTTTTGATCAGCATGCTATAAATCCTTCCTACTTGGCCCGATTTTAATCATAAAACCAAACAAATGTTTTCATCAACGCTCAATGCACCATCAGTCCCTGCCTGTCCTGTCTGTAAAAAGTGACTGATGTGTTTAGGAATAATGCGTCTGTCAGACGCAACAAATGCGCTAGTAAGAAGAGGCTATCATTATTATTCACATAAATCTGACCGCAATTATTCCTGCATGTTTCTTTATGCCATATGTCAGGCCGGCAGGCTCGTGGATTATTAATTCCGAATTTCTCCAGTCCCCTCTCATACATTCAATCAGCCCCTTGCGCTCGGCTGTGATGTATAAACACGGTGCTTTTTAACTTCATTGGTGTGGGGGCTGAGGGTTGAAAAGCACATACGGTACATTGTTGAGCCCTATCGTAAATTTGGTGAAACGATTTCACAAACGAAACAGAAATAAATTACATTTTACACACACACACACACACACACACACACACACACACACACACATACATATATACACTGTCCTGTTATCTTTTATGATGTTTGCAATCCAGGATTGGATTATTATTATTATTATTATTATTATTATTATTATTATTATTATTATTATTATTATAACTTTACACAATTAAGGCAGTTGGTTGAATTTGTTCAGTACCACTATAACATATCACTTGCCATACTGTACTACCGGCACTGAATAATCTGGAGAATGCACACACCCAGAAACGACTTGCTGACTCTACACTCATTGAGACATTGGGATACATAGAGCAGCTCATGTATATAAGGTCTGATTATCCATTACTTGATCTTTCTTTCATGTTACAGGGCTGTTGATGACTTCACCTTTAGTGCCTCCCCTTTATAATGTTGAGGTCGGGAGCCATATGCAACTGTGCAATTTGCTAGCAGTTTTAGCACACACAGGTGGGAAGGGGATTGCTATTGATACAGATTACTTGGTCAAAGCTAGAAAATGTTAATATTCTGCATGGTTTTGAAGATGATGGGACAGTTATCTATACAACATATTGGAGCAGGAAAGCAAGAAGCTGTTCTGCACTCATCCAGCATTTCATGTTGAAGGATAGCGTACAGTCACAGGCTTGCATATCCTCATCCAGCATTTCATGTTGAAGGATAGCGTACAGTCACAGGCTTGCATATTCTCATCCAGCATTTCATGTTGAAGGATAGCGTACAGTCACAGGCTTGCATATTCTCATCCAGCATTTCATGTTGAAGGATAGCGTACAGTCACAGGCTTGCATATCCTCATCAGTGCCTTGTTTCCCCATCTCTTGAGTTTTCAAACAGAACGACGATCTGACCTTTAATCCCGCAGGACGGAACAGAAGGCCTGTTTGAAAGGCTGTTGTATTTCTTCCCTCTCGGAAGCTGAGGACTTCTCATAGTATTCCTCCCGGATCACAGACACCTGTTATTTATCAGCCGCTCTGATTTGAAAGCCCAGGGAGCCTGTCCATTGCGTATAGCAGTACACCTCGCCCCGGGACTCGCTTGGAAATGGAATACTTCCTCTCAGCGGGGTACCTGACTTCAGTTTTCTTTTTCAATAAAAATAGACGGCATGATTACATGTTAATTGAACACACACACAGAGCCTGGGGTGCAGTGGCAGGTTACTGCTTTTTATTCTGCTGCTCTGCTGTCGTGTTTGTCAGTGTGTTTGTACTGAATGCGTTGCTTCCCTGCGGACTGGGAGACAGTGGATCCAGGTTCCGGAGGCTAGGTGGTGTACACAGAGGGCTAGTTCATTAACCTCTCATTCATGCCTCTCCCCTCTGGAGGCCTGGGTTCAAATCTGGGGGCTTATCTTCGGACATCTTTCACCTCTGGAGGCCTGGGTTCAAATAAGGCTTTTACATTTGAATAAATCTGTTTTTTCACACCTGCACGGGTTATTGTCTGCTACGCGCAAGACCAGCACACACTCACTTCTCTGAATGGGACCATTAAGAGATGGTATAAGAAACAGACCTAAAACTAATTTCACTGTTGAAGACATTGAGAATGACTTCTAGTCGAAAAACTAGTTTGAGGGATCACCAGCCTTAGAAGTGTCCGGCTCTGCTGCCAGTGGGTTAAACGTTGTACTTTCTATGAAACATCTATTTTTGAAGACAAAGTAAACAGTTCTTAGAAAGTGACCTCAGCCCTCGTATTTGAATTTGTGGTGTGCTGCGAAAGCAGCACAGTGGAGGAAAAAGGTTTATCACCCAGGCTCCAACTCTTAACTCATATCTCACGAAGGAGCGAAGGCACTAGTCTGTCAGGACACAGCACACAGGTCATTGAGTAACATTGATGCACAGAATCAGAATATCTCAGATCTCAGGGCAGGAGGGAAGAAAGCTGTTAAATGCACCATATACTGAACAGCGGTGCCCAATAATATAGTTTCAGATTATAAACGATTTATGAGAAATCAACCAATCACCATTAAGGATTTGTCAAAATTCTTCTGCATCATATCCTGTGTGTACATATGTAAATTTAAAAAAAAAAAACAACAATTTAAAAAAGTTTAATAGCAGTTCCGTTTTTTTTGTGATTTATAATACAGTAATAAGTCATGTTTTTATTCTTTTGAAAAGTCCAGCTCCATGTCGCCTGTACTTCTCCTGTGCTTCCTCATTCCATTAATGCTATCTTCCTATTCGACAAACAGGCGGGGTCAGAATAGAGACGCTCCTGGTAGCCATGGAGAAAGCTCTGGTAGCCATGGAGATAGCATTACTGGAGCGAGCAAGTGCAAGCTGGGCTAAAGCTATTTCTTCATAAATCATAATGGACTTGTTCTTTTTACATTCTTTCTGAGTTCTTTTTACATTTTTTATGAGATCTTTTGGCATTTTTTTGCATTATGGTAAAGGCATGACCGCGTGGAGTGCAGGGGGAGGCACACAGCCTGGGTCCTTGAGGGTCTCCCCTGGTAAAGGCATGACCGCGTGGAGTGCAGTGGGGGGGGGGGATAATTGGGTACTCTTTAATAAAGCCAATGAGGCACAACATTAAAAACAGTGACCTCATTCATACTAACCAATCCTTCTCAGATGACAGTTAAATTATACTCATGCAAAATTGGCACATCACATATTAATAACAAAAGTTTCTGAACATCGCATCGTCTTACCATAAATTATCTTTAATAAACAAATACAGGGTGTCAGTGTTGGTTCATATTTTTGGGTTTGTGAACCGAATCTCTTGGAACCAGGGCCGGATTCTTTCAGAAATGTTGGGCAAAAGTCGGGGGTAAAATAATTGGGCACAAAAAAAAAAAAAAGTGTGCTTCTTTTTTCCTGATTTTTTGGAAAATAAAAGTTCAAAAGGCCTCACCTCGGAGCTGTCTGCTTTGGCTGTGCTTGCTGACTTTGAAACCAGCAGTAGTGCTTGCCCTGAATTCCACGCTTCACGGCTGCTGGCTGCCCTTCATAAACACGCTGAATGTTGTGCTCCTTTGGTTTGTCTTCTAACAGAGATGTGCTGGAGCTAATTAACTGACACAGGGTTCAGCACAGGGCTATTGACTCGAGGTAGGGCACCACAGGGGTCAGGACTCACTTTGTAAGCCATTAACACTTTGCAGACCCAAAGCTTTGAAAGCATCTCTGGCCCATGAGGCGGGGCCAGTTTCATTTTGTTGTGTTTCTCTCCTTCCCTTTTCATGCTGCTGCTGTTGGGTGCTTGTATCTAGAACTGAAACTTAGTGTGTTGCTACCTTTAAAGGAATTTACATTTTACAAAACAAATTCACATCTATGTAGCCAAGATATGTTTTTGTTTTAACCTAAACTGCTTTTTTAGTAATTTGATGAACTTGTTTGTAGCTGTTACGTTCACTTGAATTTGTGACCAGGTCACCCTTGAAAAGAAGAGATTTTAATCTCAATGGTTAAATAAATAAATAAAACTAATTATAAATTTACCCTGTGAAATCAGGTTGTATTTTTTTCACCTTTGCCTTAAAAATCCATTGCAGGACAGACACTGGACTTTATCAGTTAAACCCTCCAAATCAGAAACGCTGGCTATAAAGCTTACCTGTTTACCAAAACCGGACAATGAACTCAATATATTTGAATTTACTAAGTAATTACTATATATTACTAAATACACAGTAATTAGAGACACTTAATGTAAACTGTTACCAAAGAAAAGCGTTCTGAAAGACCTCCTCAAGGCTGATTATGGGGAAGCATATTGTGGTTGCACAGGCTTCAGTTCACCTATGAGCTTCAGCACACAGTGCAACTCCATCATGCTTCCCCTACTGAATAAACAACCTTGCGCTGCACACAAAAATATCCAGAACTAGAAATCTGAACAGGTTACTGGCCAAAATAAGCAGTAATATCACTACAGCATCATATTTATTTGGTAGTTTTTTTAATACATTCGTTAGTTTTTTTTTAGCTCCATGAGAAATAAAAACCCTCTTCATTGTGTCTCTCCCTGCTTCCTGTCTCCCGCGTGTTATTTATTGTGCAGACCCGCTGCTCCCTGACATCATTATAGACAGCTGCGCGGCACTCAGGCAGCCTGATTGATTAAGTCAACTCAGCAAACCATTCTCAAGAAAGAGCAGAGGAACACATGGTCAGAAAGAGGGAAATAACACTGGAATGCATCACAGAGACAGATTTTAAAATTCAGTAAGATTTATCCGACAGGCAGCGTCTGATTGATTGAGACCAGGGACCAAACTCAACTCGCAAGCCTTCCTAAAAAAGTGAGGGCATTCCTGGAATTTGAGGGAACAGCGGCTTGAAACCTGGTTCCAGGAGACCTAGTTTGAGGCAACTTTGCTGTAGCAAACCCCAAGTCTCCCCTGGTGTGCCATGCATTGGCCTGAAACCAAGTTCCAAGCCACAGAGTTACTTTGTGTTCCCTCAGCTTTATTCTGTTCCTCTCTGCAGAACTGGACTTGGGGTACACCATGACAACAAGAATAGTGAAGTGTGGTAAAGAAAAGTTAAAGCCTAGTGAAATTATGGTGAAGCATGCATGGGTAAGTAGGGTAAATCGGAGATACTTCTAGTATATACAGTAGTTAATAAATTGTTTAAGAATGGTACAAGTCTAGTAAAGGTAGCTTCATGTAATTCTACAGCATATGTAGTTATACTAAAAAATACAATTCTTTGAGAAATTTTGATTAGTCTTACTCAATGCAATGAACACATTGAGAAAGACTTTTAATCAAAATGTTTGTCAAGGCGTGTTATATGAGTTTTTATACTGTGGTGACGGCAGAATCCTACAGCACGGTGTACATCATCAAATGCAAACCACCACACTTAATTGGAATCAGAAGACAGCAAACCGAAGAGGTTAAAACCACAACCCCTTCCTGCCAGTGCAAATACTGATGTGCCGTGAAGTGTGATCAGCAGTGTACCCACAGGGAGGTGCGAGAAGCAGCCAGGAATGCTAGAGCTCCCATGTGGAATTCAGACGAGAGACCTGCCTGGGCTGATAACGAGACAAGCCTCTCCTCTCCTCACATGCAGCCATGGCGGTGATAGACCTCACAGACCTCCAGGAGAAGAGCTTCCTGAAGCAGGCCACTACGCAGCCCCGGAGAGCCAGGAGGAGGGCTCCCCCCAGGAGGATGCTGCAAGGGGTAGTGTGTGTCCTGCTCGTGGAGCTCTGCGAGCGCTTCACCTTCTTTGGGATCGTCTGCAACATGATCCTCTTCTGCACACTCAAGTTGGGCTATGATAACGTCCAGGCGGCCGCGGTCAACCTGTTGTTTATCGGGGCCTGCACCCTCACCCCGGTGCTGGTGGGCTGGGTCGCTGAGTCCCGTCTCGGGAGGACCAAGGTTCTCTATATATGTGCATTACTGCATTTCATAGGTAGGTGTCTGCTCTTTCTTTATATTCAGTATGCAGAACTGGGCAAAGGTTTAACATCACCTAGAATTTTAGGATTACCATAAAAAAAACCCACAATGTTTGAGTTCAGCAATTATAATAATTCCACTCAGAATAATTGCACGCATCATCATTAAAAAGAGGAAAGAATGAAATGTGATGCTACCTGCTCTTTAGTAGAGCCTTCTCATTGTCCCAGATCTCTGTGTGATACTGGATTGTTCAATAGAGCCTTGTTATTGACCCAGGTCTCTGTGTGATACTAGATTGTTTAATAGAGCCTTGTTATTGACCCAGGTCTCTTTGCAATACTGGATACCCAGGTGTGACATGTACAGCTAGCCCTTGTTCTAAAGCAGCAAGTTTATTTATTGACTTGCTATTTAAATGTATTCATAGATCTGGATAAAACATGTAATTTACAAGGCTTTCCTCTAGGCAGACAGCCGCGACATTAACATAAAACATCATTATATTCGGAATTGGAAACAAAAGATTAATAACACAATCAGAGGAGTGCATTAATAACTAAGAATGATACCTGCTGCAGAGTTTACCACCCCAGCACATGGTTAAAACACACCATGCTTTTTATTTAATGACCTTGGATTGCATTGGTTTATTTTCATGAATTATTACATCGCTACTTCATATTTTTAAAATGAATCTAGTAGAACCTTATCAGAATGCATAGAACCTTACCAGAATGCACAGAACCTTATCAGAATGCATAGAACCTTACCAGAATGCACAGAACCTTATCAGCATGTATTTGATTATTTGCCAAGTTGATATTAAAAACGGTGTTAATGTTTAATCAAGAAGCCTTATGCTTTATACAAATCATTACCGATTTAGTTGATTTGAGTTTTTATTATATTTTGTCTTCCGTATATTGAGGGCCTTCAGTCTTATTTTTTGGGAGGTTTTAAATCACTCTACTGGACGCTAAACCCTCACAGTCAGGCAAGCCTAGTGGCACCACATTATAATCCCTTGGACATTAATAACTTGGACATTCTCTAGCTAGCAATGCATCACAATGGATGGGAATCGAACATTGCACATCACCGTGGTCCTGATACAGTGTGAAGGGGTTCATACCATTGTGATAACAGAACTGTGTGAAAATATTCAAATGCTGTTGTTTTATGAGCTTAGTTATAAGGGCTGAGCTCAAACCTGAATATCGCTCATCGTATTCGGTTTGAATAAAACCTGCATAAGAAACATATAGTTTTGATCCCATGGAATTCACTATTGTTAGGTAGATTACATGCAACTATAAGTAAGGCACTGTGTTTTATTTATTAATTATTATTATTTAGTTTTTGTGAAATTTAAGTTTAAAAAATAATTACTTTTTTAGGTAAAAAATGTCAATAGTATCTGACTAGCTCAATTAAAATTAATAATGTTAATAATGTAACAGGGCTATATTATAGATTTTGTGGAATTATATCTAATATGTCTGAAGGGCGAAATTTAGTTGTTTTTTATGGCCAAATTCTTCCACTGGCTAAGAATTTTTACTGTTACTACATATTCTACCACTGACATAATTAATCATTTATTAGTAACATCAGTACTGTCATCCAATCAGGAAGCAGCATTGCAGGGCACACGGCTGGAAAACATTCAGATAAAACGTCTAGCTTTAACCCCTTCAGGTACACAACTGAGCGGCTGTTCAAACGGTTTCTTCTTCAAAAACATTTGAGAGCGACTCGAGTATCACGAGGAGGAATCTGACAATTTGGATGAGCAGATCCAACGTGTCAGTAAATGTGAAACCTTGTTTCGTGCACAAATAAGAAAGTTGCCATCATATGTATTTGTGGGACATGTGTGAAGAGCGAAATATACCTGTAAATTAGAGATCTGAGGTTCAAAGGTACTGTTTACCAGTTTAGAATAACAATAAACCTCTGGTTAGAGAGAATTGTTATCTGATAGTTGACTTTTTCTTCAGTAAGCAAGTATCATCTGAGTATATAAACCCTGCACAAATATCTTCACAGGTAAGCACCAGCTGTCATGAAAGAAGCAGGGAAACTCTCTCCTGTATACTCTCACAGATCCAAAGCAGCCAGTGTGGTGCTTTCAGAATCTGCAGGAGTCCATCTCACAGCTCATGATCATTTACTATCATGTGCCAAACCGCAGGGTAGTGACACCGTTTCCACCGTGTGTGCAGGATGACAGGCTCTCCTCAGGCCAGGAACATTGAAGAAACTGCTGTTTAGAGACAGAAACGGCCTATTCTGAAGTGCTTTTACTTAAATGTATTTGGCTAAGGGGAGCTTCTTTTGAGATACGTTAACTGAGTTCTTCTTACAGAGTCTGTGTCTCATAAGGGGCACCCAAAGAGCTGCCGTGTGGAAGAATACAATACTGTGGATTGTAAGATCGGGGCTAATAATAATATACATTTCCTTTCAGCTACACAATTACCCAGATAACGTCCCTGATAATGGGCCTTGTCAATCATGGACAGTGTGGTAATTAAGGGGAGCTTGGAGGGGGGGGGGGGGGTTGTGTATCATACATCAGAAACTGAGATAAAACCAAAGCAACTTTATATTTCTTTCATCTGCTCAACAGCTACAGTTTAGCCACGTGTCACTATGACCGGCAATTTTAAATAATGTAGGTTGACAGAGAACCTATGCAAAGTGAGGAAGATTTAGGAGTTGTTTAATCAGTGTCTAATAATGTAATATGTAGTTCCTCTTAAATTCCCATTTCTGAAGGAATAGTGTAAATATAGGTGCATATTTGTTTTACTTAAATACAGCAAAGGTTTGCCTCATTGAAGCACTGCCCGTGCTTCAACCTGGCAGCCGGCTGAAGGGGACATTTCACAAGTCTGTTATTTTTACATTTATTTATGTTTTGTGTTTGATAATTCACTGATGATAGAAATAGAATGTCTTTAAAAAATTTACAATTCAGCATGTACTGTTCTTCAGGTACTGCCATTCAGAGAGCCTGAGGCTGGAATGCTCATCACAATTCATAGGTTTCAGGCATTTGATTATTATCAAGAGTAAATGCGGATGAGCCCCATGTTATATGTTACTCTAAACCCACCTAGAGGAGCAGCACCATGCTGTCATTCTCTCAAGTGCTCTTCATGGAAACGTACTTGCATAGCAAAGGAAACACATGACCAATTACCAGCCTCCCCTTCCACCTGCATACACACAGTACCCATAGAACCAATTACCAGCCTCCCCTTCCACCTGCATACACACAGTACCCATAGAACCAATTACCAGCCTCCCCTTCCACCTGTATACACACAGTACCCATAGAACCAATTGTCAAGCAGCCACTTTTAATTGCATATGAATGTCAAATCTACTTTACACAGGGTTTACAATCATAGATTTTTACATTCATTTTTTTCAAGAATAGAAGGACAAGATAATTGTTATTGTGTTGCCATCTGTATTTTAATGGAATACACATGGATGACTCATCCCAAGGTTAACAGACTTGTTTCTTGGCCCTGCTGCTTTCTTGACTCACTCCACTGTATGTAACAGTGTATATACCAGGGGTTGCTTTGTCACTTGCAGGACCTTTTCACATCGTCTTCTTGTAAAAGGAACAGCACTCAGAACCACTGGTAGGTTTTTAACAGAGCAGGGCCTGAATATTTATTTACACAAAAACAAAATAAACAAAGCAAAACCTAACTCCACCCAGGAGTACTAAGTTTTTCTATAACCGGAGCAAACAGCTCAGATATTTACCGCTACCAAAACACATACCTTGTCAAGTTTGACCACCCAGGCTCCCTTTAGGCCTTAGCCTTAACACAGACAGAAACCACACATTTCAGCCCAGCTTATATCCCTGCCTGCTAATTACAGGCAGGTGTACTTAATTGAATTAGAGCCAGGTGATTCTGATCCTGGCTCAATAAAACAATAAAACAATTAGCCAAGTTAGTAGAAACAATTGTGGCAACCTTGATCCCCTCCGCTTTTACAGTTGTGCCTATTTGCTTGGTGCTGGCCACGGCTGCTCCATTGTTTCTTGAAACTTGCTTGTGTTTTTGATACAAGTTAGAAGAAACAATTGCGGCAACCTTGTCCCCAATCGGTTAACACACACACACACACACATATTACGGGAATAGCAAAATGGTTCAAAGTTACAGTTTTTAACAAGTAACGAGACAAACAAGATTTTGTATATAATGATTATGTATTATCCCGATTATATTGAAAGCTTTCATCTGATTTTGCAAACTATCATAGTAAGCTTGATCCGTTCATTTAGTATATTGTAACGTTTTCATGTTTAAGAAGTAGTACTCAGGGAGGCGGTGTTGAATTCTCAAAATGTTTGTTTTATTTGAAACTACAGAGAATTCCTGTCAGGGGCTGGAATTCAAGGCACCAAAATAATAACCCTGCGTTTCAGTCTTGGCACCCCCTTACATAACCTCCCATTGTTTCCCGCCGCTGTCCGGCTCATCAACCAGTCACATCCACGCTCTGCAACCCCCGAAAACAGCAACACACTCACTCCCCCTTCCCATGCTAAGTAATGGCATGACCCGTTCCCCTTACAATACATGTAACATATAAAAGACAGCTGAGACAAACTGAACAGACAACAAGTCCTGCAACAAAGCAATTATCTTGGTCATTACAATATATTTTCTAATTTGAAAGTAAAAATATATGAAAGCATGATGACCTTTATGTACAAAAATCTTCACTAAATATACAATTAAACAAGAACTGTTTAGTATTTATTTTCGTTTCACACAGTATTAAATGGCGGTGTTTATATCTCATAGTGAAAAAGAAATGAATAAATATCACAATAGATAAATAAATAAATGTCTGTGCACTGATTTATGTATTATTTATTTCAATATTTATTAATGTATTTATTTATTTATGTTTTACTTTTACCAGATATATAGGCTATCCTTCAGCATAGCTAATTCTCAAAAATTAACGTTCCTTTTTGTCCAGTGGGGACCACAAATAGCGTTACTCTGATTAACTAGTATCCAGAGGAAACCGTACTAACTTGCGGCAATATGGACCACAATGAGCGTTACATACAGATGCTCAGAATGAGCTGGAGGAGTTCCAGGAAACCAGAAATGTCATAGAAATTTGTTTGCAAGGCTTGTAAGTACACTCTGCTTTTAGGGAAAAATAAGATGAATAAAAGCAGACTGGGAAACGCCAGCAACAATTGTTACTGTTTAAAACATGCTTTCAAAAGTTCTTAACAAATTGATGTAATTGTAAATGTCGCAATTGCCGGCAGCTTTAGTACATCTCATTATAATATCTGTGGACCCCCACTTGCACTATCTCCACCCCATTTTTGTGAATTTATGCAGGAACGACCATAATTACATATGCATCTAAGGCTGAACCACAAAGAAAAGCTGCTGAGCAAAACATTTCCTAAAAAGTCGCTAACAGCATTGCGCATGTTTAGTACATTTCAACTGGTTTGCGACTATTGCGAGAGCTGCAGCACTTTAGTACATCTACCCCTAAGTGCTTTAAAAACAGATTGAAAGTGAAGTTTCCTCATCCTGGGTGCTGACATTTTTGCACCAAGGCAATTACTGGTACAAGTACGAGTACAAGTACAAGTACAAGTACAAGTACAACCCTACTTTAGAGTTTCATGTCTGAGACTTGTAAGATATTGATTTAGTTATATGTAAGGTTGTGGCTTTAATTTCTTACATTTATAATATTGGTTGATTATTGTCATTATCAATTAGAATTAATAAAGTAGAATTAGGACGAGCGTGAATGACTCCTGATTGAAAAACTATTTCATGACAGATTGTTACTTAATGTATCTAAGACGCAAACTATGTTATTCTGTTCTAATAGAATAGTATAAAAATCCACCTTAGAGTATTGTTACACTGAAAGGTGAGATAATAAAGAAAGTTCCTTATTATAAATACTTAGGCATATGGATTAATGAGCATCTTACATTTAATTAACAAACTGATTTCAAAGGTAAGACCTAAATTAGGCTTCCTTTTTAGAAATAGGAAGATCTTTTCTCAGTGTAGCTGATCAAAATTAGTGACTACTGCTATTCTCCCTGTCCTTGATTATGGGAATTACATTTACCAGTTCACTTCTACTCAGTCTTTACATAAACTAGGCGTATTTTACAACTCATACTGCAGATTTGTATTAGAATGTCCCACCCTGACTCATCATTGTGACATGTATGTAAAATTAGACTGGCTTTCACTTACAGACCGAAGGCTTTATCATTGTACTGTTTTGTGTTTAAGTTTCTTAAAGGATTGGTGCCTTGTTATTTAACTGCTCTGGTTAACAGGTATGATACCAACTATAATCTGCGTTCCTGTGATTCTGCCAACCTGGCTGTTCCAAGGGTTGGCACATGTTTGGGTAAAATGTCCTCTTTTAACCATGATATAAGGAATACATTTGATTGTCTCTCTTTTAAATGTTTTAAAATGATCTCTGTAAATTGTTTAAGGCTTCATGTAAATGTTTTGATCCTGATTAAGGATCCGTACATGTTCGGGTGAATGTCCTTTGCTTATGACTCTTAAAATGATGAAGTCAGTACTACTGATATTGTATTGTGTTGCTTTATTGTATATGTTTGTTGGCAGGACCCCCTTGTAAATGAGATCTAGGTCTCAATGGGTTAAATTCCTGTATAAATAAATAAATATAAACAGCATTACATGTATTGATTCCAAGTCTCCAAGCACACATGCATAAGAAGAGATTAACATTAGACATGTTAAAATGGTCACTAGCTTTAAACAATAGTTAGGTAGTCAGACTATTACCTTACCATTGGGAGTCACGTTGGGCATACCTCAGCATGATGTTCGGGGAGGAGAATGGAAGCTCTCAGATGCCTGTCTCTCTGAATGACTCCCAATTCATACATACAGATAAACAAGCTTGCAAGCTGTGCTAAACTTACTTCCTATGTCTACATTGTAATTCCCCTTTTCTCAGCATAGTTGTTTCCACATAACATTACTTTCCTCACACTCTTACCACCTGATATTCCATAGCTTGCTAATCGTAGTCAAAAGATGTGTTGCCTCTGGTAAGCAAGCCGCGTCCTTGAGCTCAGCCAAAGTGCACCTCCTTCAGAGAGACGTACTCTCACTTCCCATTCAGCTTAAATGTGAAACCGCAACTTGGTTCCTTTTATAAACCCCCTAGTCTGCATATGCAGACAAAATCTCTTTTCCCATGAAGACAACTTACGTCTGGTAAATATAGTTTCCATGAATAATATGAACTCTTTCTTGGTTCATGTCTAACCCTGCAGTCTCCTCCGCAGGCACAGCGATGCTCCCCGTCGTGGCGTTCCCCTTCGAGGATTTCTACATCGACACTCATCACATCGTGCACAGCCTGGCACGCAGGGAGCAGACGCTGCTCTTCTACGGGGGGCTCCTGTCAGCTTCGCTGGGGATCGGCGGGATCCGAGCCATCCTCTGCCCGCTGAGCGCCTACAGCTTGCAGGACTGCAGCCAGCAGCAGCTCCTGTCCTTCTTCAACTGGTCAGTCGACAGGCGCTGTCTCCACTCCGGCATGTACACCTGAGCTCTCCCAACATCACCTTTCATTTAAACCTGAGCTCTCCCGCCATCACCTTTCATTTCACACTAAAACATGCGCTCTAATAAACTCCACACTGTATTTTAACTTGTACCGCAGCACACTCCAGTTTCCTCTCTTCTTGAAGCTTTCTGGCGGCTCTGCCCTTATAAAAGTTTACTATAGGAAAAGCACAGCAAAGTGAAAGCACAGTAAAGCTTATGTAACCATTGTAAAATCCCAGAGGAGTATGGAAAACCATGGTAAACTATGGTAAATGTGTAGCATAACCATGTGAAAAGTGTGGGAAAAGTGCAAAATGAAGTGGTAAACTTTTATAAGGGCATCTGAGTTCTGACTAATGAAGGAACCCTCTTTTTATATTTCTTGCAGGTTTTATTGGCTGGTGAACCTGAACTCGGTGGTTGTGTTTGTGGGCATAGCCTACATCCAGCAGTCTGTGGCCAAAAACCTGGGCTTCCTCATCCCTTTCACCTCAGTGCTGCTCGCTCTCATCACTATCCACATGGCGCGCAACAAACTCATCTACCAGCCCAAGAAAGGTAAGGGCTAGATTCTCAGATAACTACTCCGAATTACTCCCTAGCGTCGACATTATAAGAACAAGACAAAGCTATTCAGCCCATCAACGTTAGCACAACATTCTCCCCTTCTGGGGGGGAACTAATTTAAAAGTACAGAATCTTGTCTTTTTTAAAATGTTCCCAGTGTTTTAGATCCTACTACTTCACCTGGTAGGCTATTCCATGCATTTATAATTCTCTGTGTAAAAAAGTGCTTCCTACCTTCTGTTCTAAACTTACTTTTACTCAGCTTCCATTCACACCCTCTTGTTCTTCTCTCTGTGCTAAATTTGAAGTAGTGTCTTGAGTTAACTTTATCTATACCATTTATAATCACATTATAAGGAGCGTGCTGGACTGTGCTTAATATCTATACCATTTATAACCACATTATAAGGAGCCACCTTCAGATCTCACACCTTACAGTACATAACAAAGAAGCACAGCAAACTGCAACTCCAAAGGCATTGCCTACTGCAACAATGCTCAACAGTGGAAAGAGACAGGAAGGTAAAATGGATAATCATTCAATCTCCATATTAATATAAGCAAATATCCAATAGCAGTCCTGAACACTTTATAATTGTTAGTAGAAAAGCACTTTTGTTTTTAATACACAGTCTCACCACAACACATCACCTGTAACCTTAACCATTTTTGTCAGTAAAATCTTTAGAAACTGTCAAACAAGAACTTCACATGACATGACATGACATGACATGACATGACATGACATCACATGAAACTTCGTATTGGGTCACATTTTCAAAGCCTTAACTCTAGTCTTTAATGAAGGCCTACTTTTTGAAGGAGACAAAACAGCAACTAATTTAACAAAACTAGAACCGAACAACTAAGTTATATATTTCAGGTGATTTTAGTAGCCCGTTTATGATCATTATGATGATGATGCAGCTGCAGAATATGCCAAATCTGTGGAAGACTGCGAATTCTGCAGGAGACTGCAAATTCTGCAATTGCCGAGGACTTCCATTATCCGCAGATTTGGACTGCTTTAACACACGGCTTCTCTTCCAGTGGGTTCCTTGCTGGCCACCTTCGGGGTGTTCCTGAACTCCCTGAAAATGTGCTGCGTGCGTTACCGGCACCTGAGTGGAGAGGTGAGCAGCTGGCTGGACCGGGCCAAGGAGCACAATGGAGGAGGATACAGCGAAGCTCACGTGGAGAACGTCAAGACCCTGGTCAAGCTGTTTCCCTTCTTCGCACTTCAGCTTTTATACCGCGCCTCCGTCACCCAGGTGAGGGTCCTTTCAGTCCCGGGACACTCCTTCTATTCTCCTTTGCAACGCCTTGCTTCTCCTAATTGAACAGTAATATGAACTGTGTATTATATGTGTTGTGCTCAGTTTTCTTCTTTTTATATTGAAGTGTACACAGTAGTTAAAGTTTCTCTCCTTCTTGTTTAAAAACAACTTAGACCAAGAGATGCGCAAAACAATGGGCTGTCGTTCATTGTAACTGTTCGTTTTCAGTGCTCGACTGCCAGTCTTCTCATGAAAATTAAAAAAAAAACATTAACACAGCATTTCTTTAAATGGTATAAGAAACTAAGAAGTCAAACTAAACCTGAGGGAATGTGAAGCCACTTTGTGGCTTGGAACTTGGTTTCAGGAGATGAGGTTTCAAGCCACTCCATGGCACACCGGGGAGAGACTTTGGGTTTGAAGCAGCGAAGTTGTCTCAAATTAGGTCTCCAAATATCCTGAAATCAGGTTTCAAGCCACTGTACCTGAAAGTGTTCCCTCAGCTTTAGTGTACACTGAAGAAGGCACTAGCCAAAACCTTTGTCCGCTTGACTTAGCTTCTTATTGTTTTTATTTAGAATTCTGATGGAGCATTTTGATGTTGTGGATGATTGTTTAAATCTGATTTTCAGTGAAGATCTGATAGTTATTTTTTTACAGTTCCACAATGGTCTCTTTAGCAAAGCAATGTTCTCTCTTCAGCAAAGCAATACATACTATTACATCGCTGTGTTCTCAATGTGTAGATTCCTTCAGGCTACTACATCCAGACCATGAACTCCAACCTGAATCTGAACGGCTTTCTGCTCCCCATTGCTGCCATGAACGTGATCAGCATCCTGCCTCTCCTGGTGCTGGCCCCCTTCCTGGAGTGCGTCTCCACCTGCTGCTTCTCATTCCGGAGAGCCTCGCTGTCCCCCACAGCACTGATCAGTAAGTTAAAGGCATTGTGTGCAGGGTGTCATGCAATCAGGGGAGCTCAGGTTTGCATTCTGGCTGTGCCAAGTTGTCGATCTTCTCTGGGCAGCATTGCATTGTCTCTGTCATTCCTGAGGGTTAGGAAGACACAAATCATCCAAGATTAAGTGACCTCTCCACAATACAGTGCCCTCTAATGGCCAGACACCTGGTAAGCTCACATCCACTGTGGAGCTCCTGGGTATAAAGAGGTGATTGACTTGGCTTGGCGGTTGGATCATGAATGTATAACCTCAAAAATGCAGGTCATAGTTTTATCCAGTGGGATAATTTACCAGATGTATTCTTCACTCATGGCGCTCAATAAGATTTACTTGCCATCCAGAAAATCTGGAGTTCAGTAACATCGAACTGTTCCGGGCTGCATTTTTGGCCAAAAAGTTGCAGAAAACAATGCGTGATAGAGGCCTGCACTTCTTAGTTTTCTCTGTGGACCTGCTTAACTGATTTCATATGGAGAGGCACTTCAGTGTTTCCTAACTCTATATTCCTCTCTCCTCCTCTCTTCTCCTCTCTGGTCCAGTTGCGGGTCACCTGTGCGCTGCTTTCTCAGTGGTGGTGGCTGGGATCTCAGAGCTCCAGCGGAAGCGCTACCCCACGGTGGAGCAGGCCCTGTCTGGCAAGGTCCTCCACGTATCCTCCATGCCCTGCCTCCAGCTGGCACCCCAGTACATCTTACTGGGGATGGCAGAAGCACTGGTCACCCCGGCCTGTAAGAATGTTTTTTAAAATCCCTTGCTCTGCGGATTTTCTTTGAGAGTAGATAAGGGTCCCCAGTGGCTCACCTATAAAGGCACAGCCAAGTGGAGTCATGCCATCAGGAGCCCGTTGGTTTAAAATGTGTAATGTAGGCTAGATTAGCCAAAGTTCCTCTATATCAGTAAGGGCCAGTTCCATTGAGCGCACAGCAGTGTATTACTGGCCAAACTAAAAGAAACTTCTTCCAAAGAAGCAGATCTCTATATGGCACCAGCTCTTTTTTTTCTAGCCTAGATTACATAAATATATGAATGAAAGACCTGCCCCTCAGCTCATAACACCTTGGCACAGACTTATTTACAGCAGATTTACATCTGCTTTGACTGTGAATTCAGGAGCTGCTCTTCAGTTCAAGTTGTCTTTCATAACCACTAGATCAGCCAAAGTGTATGTACATTACAGTAGACCCTCAGAGTTACAACCCCTTGGAATGGAGGTAAGCCTGAAATGTCTGTAACTCTTTAATAAAATGTGTACACCTGCTATCTACACCCTTAATCTGGTGAATAATACAAGGATACAGCACAGTGATGCAATACTCATATTGTTATGGTTCTAAAGTCTTTAAAATTGTAACTGTAGCAAAAACCCAGATTTAAACATCGAGGAAAACATGGGTTAACATAGCGCTTGTTTTTATTTTATTTTAAACAAAATGCATTCGTACAGCTTGCTCAGTCACTCAGCCTCCTTTAGCCTGAAATTGCACGTACTTAATTTGAAATCTGCCTCACCTTTGTCTGGGTACATTTATTGGCACAGTAGTTTTGCCGCCTTCATGACCAGCACACCGCTTATAGGAGCGCCTGTCTGGTTGCATTGCAGTGATTGCATACTTCCGTTCTACTGTAGTAAGGGCAAATTCCATTGAGTGCATAGGAATTTATTACTGTCAGTTTAACAAAAGGAAACTTTGACTGAATTCAGGAGCTGCTCATTAGCTTCAGGCCTGCTGTGTTTCCAACCTAATACAACAGCCTTTGAAAAAAAAGGAACCACTCTTTAAATAAAAGCCTTTCGAATAGAGCACAGTGGAATTCATGTTTCTACCCGGGAGGTCTCAGACATCTCCTTTCTCATCCCCTGCCCCCTCTCTCTCCCTCTCTCTTTCTCACAGGCTCGCTGGTAACCTTCTGCCTGGCTCCGAGCAGCATCCGAGGGATCTCTATGCACTTCCTGGCTCTCTCCTATGGGGGTGGCTGCTTTCTGGGGGCATTCATTATTCAAGTGATCTATCTGGTATCAGGAGGTAGGCAGAGACAGAGGCTCCGGATCATTTCTTGTATTTATCTAAAGATCCCTTACTGTGTACGCTGTTTTCAACTGAAAACCTACTTACCCTTTCATTCCTGTTGAAATAAAATATGTAGGATCTTTATTGTGAAGTCACTAGAGGGTTCGTCCCATCTGAACTCTTATAAACATGAAACAGAGTATTATAAGTCACATCCGCATTGGATGCTATTAGCAGCAGCTACACTTCCAATGTCACTGAGAGTGTAGATCTCATACTCAGAATGTCAGTGACAAAGCATTCGGAATGTTTAAACTACAACAGATTCTATAGAAACAGATCTAAAGCATTAATATCAGGATTCTGTCTGTTTTTTTATTTAGACTTAATGTTTTAATGTTTCTAAGTGTTTGGTGGCTGCCTCTAATCAAGTTGAGAGAGTACTTTCTCTTGCACTCTTTGTATGACAGACCCTGACACAGCAATTGCGTGAGAATGAAATACACTCTCAACTTGATTAGAGACAGCCACCCAACACTTAGAAACATACATTGAAAGCATAGTAAAGCATAGGCAAGCATTGTGAAGCCCAGAGAGGTATGGTAATTATGCAGTACCTAATGTGTAATTACTGCAGATTAAATATAAGAATTATCAGGGTAAGAAGAAAAGATACAGGGATGAGACCAGACTCTCAATATATACTGGATCTTCCTCACCTGAGATTGTGGTGATCCCAATCCAAGCCAGCTTCCTCTTCTACACCCAGGAACTCAAGAGCAGATGTCAGTGAACTACCTGCCTCTGGAACCCTGCAGGTGTCTGCTCTGAGCTCACAAGGCACCTGGCCAGTAGGGTTTGCTGTAGCGCGATGAGGAGACAGTCCCTGCCTATACCGCTGGAGCACCAGAGCCAATGCGCCGCTCCCTCTGGAATCCATAGCGAAGAACGGCAACTTTGCACAGCCAGGACGCGAACCAGCACTCCCCTGACTGCATGGCTCACCGTGCACACCACATGGCCGTGCCTTTACCAGGGGAGACCCCGCGGATACCTGCAGGGCTGACCTTTGTCCTCCAGAGGCTGGTAGCTCGCTGATATCTGCTCTCGAGTTATAAGCAGTCTCGTGCTCTGAAGAATCACATGGCTCCTCAGTTATAAGCAGTCTGCATGCCTCATGTGCTCTGAAGAATCACGTGGCTCCTCAGTTATAAGCATCTCATGTGTTCTGAATTTGCCCGACTCTCCTGGCTCTCTCATTTCAGGTAGCTGCTTCCCAGCAAGCCTAAGCGAGGGGCATCTGGAGGGATTCTTTTTCCTGTTAGCCTCGCTGATGCTCACAAACGCACTTGTGTTCTGGAAGATTTCACACCGGTAAATGCATATACTGTCATTTCTATATTGAGAATACAGCTATGGCCAAAAGTTTTGCATCACCTTGAATTTTAAGATTGAGACATAATTAACATGATGTAATCAAAATGATATCGCAAAAGTCTACTGTATTTCATGTTAGATTTTGAAATGTCACATTTTTTAATTTCTTGTCAATTTTAACGTTAAGTATATGGAAAACTACAGAGCAGTGTGTAATTCAATATGTTAACATAACATTATTCAGCAGGTTTCATTCAACTTTATGAAGCAACATTAGTTCATTCTATATAGAGGGTTATGCAACACTTTTGACCATAGCGGTTGGTACTTTAAATCACAGGTGAGAAATCAGCCAGTCACTGTTAAGGATTTGTCAGAGTTCCATTACATCATATCCTGTGTATAGATGTCTCCCTGTGCACAGAACATACATCACAATACTAAAGTTAAAGTACCCTTGTTTCTAAGTGTAATGGCAGTTCATGAGTGCAATCTTCAGTTATATGATTTCTAATAAGACTGCACAAGATGACATCGGTAGCTGGGGTACAAGTCTCTCGTTATAGAGAAACGAGAAAAAAGGACAATACAAACAAACGCTTGTGTTAACCTGTTGATTTTCAACTGTTGATTTCATTGCAGATACAGTACTTTGAGCCTAGAACTGGATCGAGGTGTGAGGGGCAGTGTTCTTGCCGAGAAGCTTCTAGAACACGAGAAATCTCTCAAGTTCTATGACACATTCTCTTCTATGGAGACTGCTTTGTAACCTTCTTATAGACCAGTAATGCTGGCGTTGCATATTTATTTCTAAGAAATATTTGTTATAGTTTTTCTATATACATATGAATGGCCTACAATTTGTAGTTTTAGAAGAAATAAAATTAAATAATGTATAATACAGAAAAATAAAGGAAAATAAATGGAGACTCAATAAAATGATGCTTGAAGGTTTAAATAGAAAGGAATAGTAGATTTTTACATCATTAACTATGAAGTAAATTACATCACAAACATTTCAATAGAAATAAGTGCGTGTAGTTACCAGGGCATCAAAAGCCTAGAAGTACCTCCACTGTTTGTTTTCAAAAACACTTTCCCTTGACAAAGGTATGTTAAACATATTGAAACCTTGGGAAGTTGGCTCTTTTGAGCAAAAACGTATAGAGAGAGAGAGAGAGAGAGAGAGAGAGAGAGAGAGAGAGAGAGAGAGAGAGAGAGAGACGCATATTTATATATTTTTTACATATTAATACCTGTAGTTTGCATATTTATGAATCTATTATTGCATCAGAGGCATTATAAATATGACTGCCATATATTTTATATTGTCTGTATAGTATATGTATCCAAAGCAAATAATATTATGTATGTTCAATTGCAATAAACATATAAATAAATACTTCAAACAAGCTGTGGATTATTGGCCAGTTTTAAATATTCAGCTGCGGTCTATGTGAGAAGTCTATCAAGCTTTACTTTCAGGAAAGATTTTTATTAACAGTTGGCAACTAGCTGAAGTGTTAACTAGCTTGTTAACAAATCTGTTGCAGCTTTAGAAATGATTAGGAACAGTCATCAACCTGATATAAATCTCATGTAACAATTATAAATTAAGAATATTTTTTTAAACAATCATATTAAAAATGTGGTCGTGTGTATGTCCGTGTGTATGCATGTATCTGTGTGTGTGTCTGTCGGCGTGTGCATGTATGTATCTGTCTGTCTGCGTGTGTGTGCATGTATCTGTGTGTGCATGTATCTGTGTGTGCGTGCGTGTGTGTGTGTGATTAAAAACATCAATATTTGTCCCCAGGTTTTGGGTCCTCAAAATGCAGAACGATGTGATGTGTGTGTGTGTGTGTGTCTATGTCCTAAGATGGGAATTGAACCAGAAACTGTCCCCATAATGCAGTGAAATGTCTAGCTGTTTTTTAAAGGCCAAATCAAAAAACTTGATAGATCAGCATGATAATGGAATGCCCCAAAATACAGCCAATGCTGCTCTCATTGCTAGGACCTTAGGAAAGTTGTGTCCCCAGAAAGCTGTTTCCTGACATGCAACCCATGTAAACAAGAAATGCCTTACCATACCTCTCTTTGCTTAACAATGCTTATCTATGCTCTGCCATGCTTTCACTGCACTTTATCACACTTTGCTGTGCTTTGGGAAACTTTTATAATGGCTTCAGATATTTGCATTCAGATCAATAAAACACAAACAATAGAAGCATATAGACCAGGGTATTCATGACTCTCTCAGTCTGTTCCAGTGCAGGATCCTGCTCCAATCCTGTCTCTAATTACTGCATCGAGCAGGCAGAGCCCCATGCCAAACCAGGGGCTGGGTGCATAAAACACCTTCATTATTAAGTTGAACATTTCAGGATGCTTTTTCACTAGTTGAACAGCAAAGTGACAGGCAACCTCAGAAACTGATAGTGGACTAATCTCAGGTCAGGTGACTGTGATGTCATTGTGAAGTGTGTGGTTTCAGTTGGACGGATGCACAGTTGCTGTCCATTAACATTCTGTATAAATAAAATATAAATCATATAATTAAATCCCACC
Source organism: Acipenser oxyrinchus oxyrinchus (assembly GCA_030684275.1). Lineage (NCBI taxonomy): Eukaryota > Metazoa > Chordata > Actinopteri > Acipenseriformes > Acipenseridae > Acipenser > Acipenser oxyrinchus. The sequence goes on from CM060256.1 coordinate 31,264,148, forward strand.
ACTGATTAAAAAAGAACAAAGGGCCCAAGGATAGGAAAATCAAATGTGTAGCCGTGCAGGTCTGCCTCTTTAGTTTGTCTCTGTCTATTTTAATGATCTAAATAATGGGATTTATGATCTGCCTCTGTTTAAATGGATTGGAAAGCAGGAAGTGATTACCATCAGAAAGTTGGTAAGAACATTCTTTATCCTGTCCATCTTAATGAATGCCCAGACCACTCAAGTGACCTGCATTTCACAGGTCAGACCCGCAAATTGACATTAAAACCTGCAGACCTGCTAAATAAAACTATGTAAAGTCAGTGTTTGGGTGATGTAAAAAAACTGAAGCTTGTCCTTATTGACATGTATGTGCACCTTATTGACATGTATGTGCACTCCATTCATTGAAGGGTTCTTAATTCAAGCTGCAAATTTTGAACCAATGTTGTTGTTTTCTTTATCTTTTATTGGTTCGAAATGTAATTTTAATAATTTAGCTCAGATGAATCACTTAGGTCAGCTGCATCAAATACTCTGGACCAGCATTCCAGTTGATGAAATTTGAGACTTACATAACGAGACCTGCTCATCCGATGTCCATTGCGAGCCCATGCTTCACCACGGTATTGAGAGTATGGGAATGTGGGGGTGGATTCGTAGGTGTGCCACACATACATCCAGAGAAGTGACTGATGCTTGTAGCTCTGCCTGTGTGTACAGTACGGAGGGGGTACTGCGTGCTCGTCTGTTCTGTTTTTTAATACACACTTTGAGAGATCATACATACCCCCTCACCCCTAACTGCAGCATTACTGTGGGGTCTCACACAGCTCTCGGGGGTGATGAATCCTGTGGAATAATAAAGGCGATGCTAATGTTGGTTGATGGGGGTCGGGGGTATTATAGCGCTACATGTCCCCAAGTTCCCACATGTTGCTACAACTGTTTAAATAACATACCTGTAATTTTTCTTTTCATTGTTAACATCCTGACAACTTTTTACTGTTCCTGCAGTGATTTAGAGGACAGATCTCCCAGGGCACTAAAGTGGACATTTTGAAAAGAGCTTTAAGACAGACTTTAAAGTTATACGTGTAAAAAGTTGTCAGGATGTTAACAATGAAAAGAAAAATTACAGGTACGTTATATAAACAGCTGTAGCACCACGTGGGGAAGTATAATGCTATATTTTTCAAGTACCCTGCTACTTACGCTTTAAGCCTATTTTAATAATTGTTCAAAGAGAAAACACGCAACTGACTGACACATGCTAAGTTACTTCTAGAAATGCTATTTTAAACAGCAAATTTAATTAGGAAGCAGAATAAGATCAAAATAAGTTTAAAGGCACGTCTTCTGATCATAAATAAAACCTGAAAACGTCAAGCCCTCGATATATGTAACTTGGGTATTTGTTTATGTGCTAGCGCCATCTAGTGACCTGTTACTTTGGATCGCGTTTCCTTTTGCTTTACTGGCAATAGACAGCAGTGCTCCAGATGGTTTGGGCATTTACTATATAATGACATCCACACAGTACTTCCTCTATATGGTCTTTGTGCTTTCATCATTTCCGACAGCACTGGGAACGTTGTCCCTATGTATACCGTACCAGCCTTCTGTTAATTACTCTGTAATTTGAGCTTGAAAGAGAGAGTCCAGGGATGGCAAGACTCCTATTACTTAGCAGTTTCACCCAATCCAGGTTTACTGCAGTCTTGATTTGCCCCAGTGTGTAGGTAACAAGCTCCGGCATGTCTTACTAAATTCATAGTAACACCAGTCTGTCGATCTTACACATACATTTTCCTATATATCTATGGAGCTACTTGTCCCATTGTGATGAACCTTGCTTTATTTGGGTCTTTATTATATTATTATTTGATGTCAATCAGAATCATGAACCCAGGCTGAAGACAAAGCTTCTCGCTCTTTCAGACTCTGCTGCCAGCTGCCAGCTGCCCCTGACTGGTGTTATTGTTCTGCTTGTACTGAGTTATACACAGCTCCGAGATCATTGTTAGAACCAAGTGTTCACCCTGATGTCTCTGGCATGCTCCTGTAATCGAGTTGCTACACAAGTGTTCACCCTGATGTCTCTGGCATGCTCCTGTAATCGAGTTGCTAACAGAAAGGGCTTGATCTTAGCAAGCTTTAACTCCTAAAGAAACAAATACAAAAAATAAAAAAGTATCCCCTATTCCCCTCTGTGGAGCTGTCCCAACTCCTCAGCCCCTTACTGCCCCCTGGTGTTAATTTCTGGGACTGTAACTTGGACAAGTCAGTTTAAATTGGGTGCATCTAGCAAAAGTTTACACCTTACCCATCATGCACTTCCATTCGCTATAAACATCTCAGATGTGCAGTTTTGAAAGAAACACATGTAATACCAAACAAGTCCTTTCTTTATAAATCACCTGCTACACTATCTGTTTGCTAGCCTTCCTTTAAAAAGTCATTGATGTTTCTTAGTTCATTTCACCAATAATACCTTGCCAAGGTAACTTGGAAATTTCTCTAAAATCACATACATACCAGATATCATTCTTAAATGAAAATCCAGGTTTGTTGTAACTTGCGCTCTTTTGAAAGTGGAGTCCTGTAAAGCGAACAGAAGTGAGTAACAGGTAAGATCCATTGCATGTTTTCATTACAACCCCCCTTTAAAACCTTGACTGTTTTCCCATAACCCATTAAGTGCCAGTGTCTTCGATTGAGGGCAGACTACTTTGTAATTTTTTGGAGCATTTTTAATTGACGTCGTCTACCTGTCATTTTAAGGTTCTCTTTAACTATACTGTTATAATAACTTGCTCTGATTTTGTTAACCCGCAAAAGTCTAAATGTAATGTATCAGATTACATACATACAGCTTGTGTTCTGATTTTTCAAAGAAAAATGTATTTGGTGCTTAGTGTGTTAAGAGTTTAAGCATTCTGTCTTTAACGTCAAACAAAACCTGCCTGTCTTCTCCCGGGACTGCTTCGAGAACGGTGTTGTTTGTCCCCCGTTCATTAATGCCTTCCTAATGCTTATGTAATTGGCAATCATCTCATGGAAGAACACATGCTGGTTCTCATTGCCAGAGCAGTTACCAGCACGACATCAGAGAGTTACTCAGGGGCTGAGCAGAGCTGTGACATGGTGAAGGACAGGTCTCTCACAGAGTTACTCAGGGGCTGAGCAGGGCTGTGACATGGGGAGGGACAGGGCTCTCACAGAGTTACTCAGGGTCTGAGCAGGGCTTAACACGGGGAGGGACAGGTCTCTCACAGAGTTAGGGGCTGAGCAGGGCTGCAACTTTGCGGCAACTTAATTTCGCTAATGGCCATCAAGGTACATTTTCTTACTTCCTGGTATGGAATCACTTCCTGTGCTGTGGCTCAGATTCCCTCCAATGGTCTTGCTGGAATCAAACCACATGGTGTACTGCACAGGAAGTGATTCATTGTATATCTATAGATATCTATCTATCTATAGCATTGTATTTGCAGGCTCAACTGAAGTACAAAAAACAAGCAAAAATTTTAAAAAAAAGCTCAACACAAGAAAAGAGGGAACAGGCATACTGCTACTCAGCAGTGAGAAATGCATTTAAAATCTTGGTTTACATTTGCACTGAGTGGTTCTTATTGCAATAATTCAAATTCTGTGTTCGTTTTTAGTCTGTGTTCGTTGTCGAGTTCTCAGCCATAGACGAGTGTAACACAGGATAGATCAGCCAGCATTTCTGTGTAGTGGAAGTACTTTAACCTGTACTGGTATCATACTGTCGAATTCCTTTAAAAGTATACCACAGTAATGCTGCAATACTTGGTTGGTATATGGTTATACCACGATTAACCATGTTTTTAATTATGCTTTACCAGACCCCTTCTGTGCTGTACAATGCTTCCCTATGCTTTACCATGGTTTATTACACTTTCCTATGCTATGGGAAACTTGTATAAGGGGCATTAAACCCTATTTGAAATGTACACAAACAACATACCTGTTTGTTTCCGTCAGTATACTGACAGTACAAGTATGTAAGGAATCCATTCATTTTTTCAGTAATTCGAAGTGTCAAGGGCAATGCATTCGATATTTAATTAAAAAGTTAAACAGCTAAATGAAGGCTACATTTATGAGCCATTGAATCACATCATTTAAACTCACTTAACCCCCAATTAATCCAAGATCCTTTCCTGATGACTTTTCTATTAAAAACGCCCCACGAGAAAGACATAAAGTGGCTCTACTGGACTATAAATATAATAAGCATATTTATCTGTCAACACAATAATTCAAGGCAGCTGGTTAGACTTAGGGTTTGAAAAACACACAGCCTTTCCCTCAGTCCTTCACAGAACTGTACCACATGATGCTTGGCGTCCCAGAAGTCTCCCCTGGTAAAAGCACAGCCGCGAGCGTGGTGTGCAGGGAGAGTCGTACTGTCAGGGTAGCGCAGGTTCCTGGCTGTGTGAAGTGGCTGGTCTTTGCTGGGGATTCTGGAAGAAGTGCCGCAATGGCTCTGGCACTTCTGTGGGTTTGGGAGGCAAAACTGTTAGGCACTGTTTCTCCTCATCGAGCTACAGCGGACCCTACCGGCCAGGCGCCTAGTGAGATCGGGCAGACACCTGCAGGCCTGCCTTTATCCTCCAGTTGGCCAGTACGTCAACTCCAAGTTTTCCCCACAGACACACTGTTAAATCAAAGTTTCAAAGGTTGAAACAAGTATTTCAGCTTATCAACAGCAGGGATTCTTCATCGATAATGACCAGCGAGATCAAAAACATTATGAATATCAAGCCTGCTCTATAGAATTTCCACAGCTCTTTCGTGTGGTCTAATCTAAGACTGCAGGAGTGTAATTAATAACACAGCAGTGGCAGACAGATAATCCAGACCTTAATAAACTCAAGTGACGTTCAGTAATTAACAGCCAGCGATTAATATTTAAGGCTTCTTAAGGGATTAAAGCGACTGCTCTTACAACTCAAAGACAAGGTTCTCCAGCGAAGGCAGTGCAACGTATCCAGAGAAAGGGTGCATTTTGTTTATTGAGAGGTTTTACTATTTTACATGCTACAAAACTTGTGAATAAAACAATTTAAAGTGTTGTTAGGGCCACCTTGCATCGCCACAAGGCCTGTGAGGTGTTTAAATCGTTCTGGAGAGATATCATTAGAGGCAGTCTGAATCTGTAAAAAAAACTGCAGAGATTTTAGATATCTGCAGAGGGTTCTGAGGAGCATCTTATGTGTTTAGTATTTGTATTAATAATGGCTTATTAAATGTAAATCAAGTAAACACAATCATATCAAACAATTAATGTGTTAAGTACGTCCAATTTAATAGGGCAAGAATTTGCGTCTGTAAAATCTTGAGAAACTGTCAAACAAAAACATTGCATCACATCACGAGACTTTGTATTGGGTCACGTTTTCAAAGCCTTAACTCCAGTCTTTCATGAACTCTTTAATTTCAGGTCATCTCCGCAGTCTGTTTATCTGCAGACTTGGGCTGCCTCTTGATACTGCAATTGAGAGAAAGCTTCCTTTTTTAACCCTTTAAAAAGGTACAAGGGACATGTGTCCCACCAATAAACATAATACTAACTTTCTTTTTTTTTTATTTGCACTGAACAGAATTTAAAATGTACTGACAGGTTGGATCTGCTCATCCAAATTGTCAGTTTCCTCCTCGTGATACTTGAGTTGCTCTCAAATTTATTTTAAGAAGAAACCATTTGAACAGCCGCTCAGTTCCTTGGTTAAAAAATATAACATTTTTATTATTTTTTATTTTACCTAATCTGGGATATCAAGGGTCATCTTTAATGAAGAAAACACATTGGTGTATAACCTCTTTCCAAAATACAGCAGTTTGTTAAAGACTGGAGTAAACACTCTGAAAATACAGCTCCAAGATTCTAAAATACTCCCCCATCTTTCTTCATTCCCACAAAACTGATAACATTGTCAGCTTGCTTATTGAAAATAATTCACATTCACTTGAAGAGGGAATGATTGAGATTCAGGGCTAAAGCTATTTACTACAAGTCATCCTTCGCATCATTTTTTGAGAAAGGAAAAACACCCAGTACAGCTACCAAACAAGAGATAAACAATTAAAGCCTCTTTCGCACTGGCATGCTCTACCAGTGGCATGCAGGGTGGCTACACCATTTCACACTGCTTTTTGAAGAAGCAGAGTCGATCTGGGTGACAGAAGCAAGTACGCAAGCAGCAACGTTCACATTAAGTGCTAAATAATTTTTTTCTTTGAAAAAAATCACAACGCAAGCTGTATTTATGTCATTTGATGCATTCTAAATCAATATTTCATCACAGAAAATAAATGTAATCATTCGTTTTGGCAGCAGCCTATAAAAGCATAGTGAAAAGCATAGTGAAAGCACAGCGTAGTGTAATAAAGTACAGCGAAAGCATGGAAAAAGCATAGATTAGCTTTGTAAAGCAGGCAGGTATAATAAACATGGCAAACTATGATAAATCCATAGTATGTCCATGCAAAAGCATGGGGTTAAACTGCAAAAATACAGTGGCAAATTTTTAAGGGGATACTCGCTTTGCCATGAATGTATTATTTTCAACCTGCGGCTAGTTTGATTTCTATCAGAGGAGAATGCTTGACCATTGCCAGTGATCCACAGGGGACATTTATTAATATGTTATGGGCAAATCAGTTATAACATTGAACATTGAACCTGACAACGTTTTAAACAGCGTAATCCAGTCGGCTCCCCAGTCGTTAATTACACTTGCATGTGTAAAACAGCATCTTGCGTTTCCAGAAGCACTGAAGCTGTGTGTGGAAGGGCAGGTGCATGGGGGGCCTGGCTCCTCAGCTATGCCATTGGAAGATCGTGGTATGCTGCATATCTTCCAGTCACATAATGAAAGATCTGCAGAGAGGGGAACAGGAAAGCACTTTGCTGCTGTCCAACAATACTGCAAGACTTCTCTTCTATATCCCCTTCGGGGGTCACAATTTGTTAATTTGATTTTTAGAAGTTTTAAAACAGTTTATGGAGTTCGAGAAGTTGCCCTGCCATAACTTTGGAAAAAAAACAAAAACACAGAAGCATGATAAAATAGAAACATAGATAGGAAACTTAACATGGTGCAATCGTGCCCACGGTGACTCAAGGGAATATGCAATACAATGCTGCATGCACACAATCTTACAAACAAACAAAGACATGTTACAGTAGTTTAAAATTACATTTTTTAAAAAATTCATGGCAGTGTCACGGGTAAAGTATCGTATTTCACGGAACGTGCACGGAACTATTTTATAAAATTATGTGTACAGATTATTATTATTTTTTAAACATCAAACACAGAGATAAAAGCACTGAGATCATCGACATCAACATCAAAGTTATTCAAGCACTTTACAATAGCTTGTGAAACGGTGCTGTAATTAACAGCCTGTAGGTAAAGTGTATCTGCAAGGACAGCTTTCAGTTCTAGTACGTCAGGTGCATGTTCACCACTTAGGTCTTGCAAAACAAATACAATGTGTAACCCATACTGATCTTGGGCATCAGTCGACTCGTCAGTGTGACCACTGAGAAGCAACCAGACTGTTTTACCAATTCCATAATCTCCTGCTTGTAATACTAGGCAACTTTAGGTAAGTATTCACGTCTCAGCTGGGCTGATGAAGGAATCACTCCACCATTTGCTACACTCAGTCTGAAGAATTTACAGAACTTTTGGTTGTCAATTTTTGAAGAGGGATATTTGTGCAAACAAACGCCTCTGTCAGGTTAAAATGTAATGTGTTTCATGCTTCACAGTTTTCAGTGGACTTTTGGAACATGGAAGTCACCATTTTTTGTTTCTTTGCAAGTAAAGCAGTTGCAGTACTGCTCTGGATTTCCACCTTTCTCTTTCGTTGAATACTTGAAGCTAAATGCCTGTCAGCAGCTGATTCTCGGTAGTGATCTACAGTAACGTTGCAGGACGTACAGAAGAGCTTACATCCATCGCTGTGTAAAACAGTTTCATTAATATGATTTTTTTTGTATGAAATATAATTATGAAATAATTTATTTTTATTTCTTAAAAATATTGTAAAATTTTTCGGTATTGGGCTAATTTCAAGATTTCCGCGCAGCCTGTGAAATCATGATTTACACAGAGCCTTATTTATAATAAGTGCTGGAAGGCTTCTTATGATTTCTGATTGCTTACAAATACTCCCAGTACGCAGTTTAAAAGTTTTAAACGTGTTCAATATTGAAGTCTAGAGGTTTAGAGCATTAAACAGAAACAGACACCCCTGGCCGCTGACCTGCTTGGTTTCCAGTATCAATTAAATTAGAGACAAATATTCTACCAAGCTGGCAGAAAAAGAAAGAGCTTTCTAGATGAACGGGTGTGAAGAAGAAACAAAAAGTGCGAGTGTGAGTGTGTGTGTGTGTGTGTGTGTGTGTGAGTGAGTGTAAGGCTGGCTCCAGACTGACCTGCCTCTCAATGTCACTCAGCAGGCTGCTGGCTCCCAGGCGGAACAGCGCAGGGCTCAGCCACTCCTCCCCCAGCTCCTCCTTGATCAGGGACAGCCAGAGCAGAGAGTCCTTCGCACTGCTGATACCGCCGGCTGGCTTGAACCCCACCTGAGAGAGAGGCAAAGAGGGGGTGAGAGAGGGAGAGAAAGGGTGAGAGAGGGAGAGAAAGAGGGAGAGAGGGACAGCCAGGCCAGGCCAGAGAGTCCTTCACACTGCGGATACCCCCTGCTGGCTTGAACCCTACCTGAGAGAGAGGCAAAGAGGGGGTGAGAGAGGGAGAGAAGGGGTGAGAGAGGGAGAGAAAGAGGGAGAGAGGGACAGCCAGGCCAGAGAGTCCTTCACACTGCGGATACCCCCCGCTGGCTTGAACCCTACCTGAGAGAGAGGCAGAGAGGGGGTGAGAGAGGGAGAGAAGGGGTGAGAGGGAGAGAAAGAGGGACAGCCAGGCCAGAGAGTCCTTCACACTGCGGATACCCCCCGCTGGCTTGAACCCTACCTGAGAGAGAGGCAAAGAGGGGGTGAGAGAGGGAGAGAAGGGGTGAGAGAGGGAGAGAAAAAGGGAGAGAGGGACAGCCAGACCAGAGTCCTTCACACTGCGGATACCCCCGCTGGCTTGAACCCTACCTGAGAGAGAGGCAGAGAGGGGTGAGAGAGGAGAGAAGGGGTGAGAGGGAGAGAGGGAGAGAGGGACAGCTAGGCCAAAGAGTCCTTCACACTGCGGATACCCCCTGCTGGCATGAACCCCACCCGAGAGAGAGCAAAGAGGGGGTTTGAGAGAGGGAGAGAGCCAGGCCAAAGTCCTTCACACTGCAGATACCCCCTGCTGGCATGAACCCCACCCAAGAGAGAGAGCAAAGAGGGGGTTTGAGAGAGGGAGAGAGCCAGGCCAAAGTCCTTCACACTGCAGATACCCCCTGCTGGCATGAACCCCACCCAAGAGAGAGAGAGCAAAGAGGGGGTTTGAGAGAGGGAGAGAGACAGAGAGGGACAGGCCGACCAGAGTCCTTCACACTGCGGATACCCACCGCCGACATAAACCCCATCCGAGAGAGAGAACAGAGGGGGTGTGAGAGAGGGGAAGGGTGAGAGAGGGAGGAAGGCTTGAACCCCATCTGAAAGAGTGGGAGAGAGAGGAAAAGGGAGAAAGACAGGGGGTTAGAGACAGAGGGTGTGGGGCAGAAAAAGAGAAAGGCTTGTACCCCACCTACCTTGACACCGGTCTTCCAGAAGTACTCTCGAATGGCTCGTACCATCACTATGGCAACCGGGAATGTAGCATTAACCCCTTCCTTCCCAGTCGACGTCTTAATGAAGTCCGAACCTGGATGTTCAAAACAAGACACAGAAATCAACTGCCAAAAAAAAATTATATATTGATATTTTTTTTGTTGCTATTTCTCACGTTTGGTGGCAGTATCACATTCTATCATGTGTATTTCACATACAGGACAGCCGTTCTCTACACGAGTAGATCATCTACAGCCGTTGTCAGAGAATATTCGTTCCCCCTAGGGACCAATATTTGAGAATATTGGTTCACCTTTCAAATATTTGTACCCCTTTATATGTAAAGATACGATACAAAAAATAAGTCTATATCCATGCATTTTCAACTAAAACCTTATTTTAAGACAACCAAACCCTAACCCTAACCCATAAAGTCCCCTCTGACAGGTCCAGTCTCACCTACAATAATACATGATAACATTGCTCACATTTAATAGCATTATACATGCCCCTGAGGGAACAAATATTGGGGGGAAATGATATTAGTTTACACCGGTAATCAACTGCATTCACCAGAAAAGCATATGTGGGTCAATTAGTTAACAGCAGTCACATTGCTGTTAATCACCAATGTAGTTCATTGCAAACGAAGAAGTCAAATGAAATGAAGGTTAATCAGCTTTCTGATAAAAATAGAAGATGGAATTGTGCCTTTAATAGATTTACCACAAACTGGAGACGTATAAAAATCAGTCTCTCTCTGTTCAGGCAGCAAGTTTAATAGCTGCTCGCCACCTCATTACTGAACAGAACAAGATGAACCGTTTCCAGTTCATTAAAGCAATGTTCTACAGGGTTCCTTTTCTTTTACTTCCATTGTTCTGCTGATTCGTTACGGGGCGTCTTAATTACAGGATAATGGATAATGGTTATTAAACGTAGGCTCTGCTAATGAAGCTCCATTCATTTTGCCAGCAGGGGAGAGCGCTGGGAGGGCCAAATAAAAACTGCCAGCTTCGGAGATTAATGGATCAAATTATTATTCAATTTCAGAAATCTCATCCGGAATTCATAGAAACAAGAGGAGATTAAGAAAGGAGCGACGCGACAAAAGCGATGCATTTTAATAATGATCTTAATCAGACCCCGGGACAATTTGGAAGTGTAATCGGTTTGAGACGTGATTATTAGTTAAGCACACAGTCGCGGCTTGGATTTCTCATCAAGGATGAGGGGGAGAGGGAGGGGGAGGAGAAGGCATACAGGAAGAGTGAGGCAACAGCACCATGCTGTGGAGGCTAAAGGGAATTGCAAGTGTCTTCTTTTATTAAAAACTGTGGCCGTTCCTTTTATAGGCCAACAGTGTCACAACAGCATAGCTTACAGACTGCAGAGTTTATCAGAACAGCTGCAATTCAGATCTAGGGTTAAAGACTAACTGGCTTCAAATTCAATTTTGTATTCCTGTTCCCTAAACCAGTTTACAACCCTTCTTCCTGTGTTTACACGAGCAAGGAATCAACTCTTCTAGAATTGATTTGAATCTGGTACCAGCAGATTACATGGCAATATGAATCACGATACATGTGATGGACCTGATAACATTAAGAAATGATCCTTTATTAAATGGATACCAACTATAAAACACACCTATTCTTTATTCAAGAACCTGGTGATTTACAATGAGCTATGTATGTTTTTGATCTTGTATCACAATACAAATAATACAAACCTCTATTACGCTACGATGCATCATGCTAAGAATCGATACACAGCTAGCCTGAATCTGACAAGATTGTATAACGGGCAGTTGTGTGCAATGCTGTTCTGGATTCTGTCGCATGTCAGTGAGATGAAATGAGCGAATGTAGAGACGCTCGCTTGCAGGGTCTCTGGTTCACACCCTAGACTCCGCCCTGCTCCGGCTGCATGTAAAGGATGTAACTGTGGTTCTAATGCGTGGGGTTCAGCATGTGGCGAGCGAGTGGGTGAAGGGGGTTACCTGCCATCATGGCCACCAGGCTGGCTTTGTAGATGTTGCTGAAGGATCCCAGCTCCCCCACCGCCAGGATCGTCTTCATGTGAGCTTCTCCGCAGGCCTCCCGGAACTGCCGGATCTCATCGTACAGAGCTGAGCACAGAGCAACCACACACACATCACATCCAGCACAGCAGCAACAAGAGAGCTAGCTCTTACACATCATGACAATCCAGGGTGGAAATAAGATTCCTATTGCATCGCAGTCTCACCCATTCCAGATTTTACTACGTGCTTGAATAGCCACCAGTGTGTAGGTAACAAGCACCGGTGTGTCTTATTAAACTCATAGTAAAACCAGGAATGGATCAAACCGCTATGCAACGGGAGTCTTAGTTCCATCCCTGCTGTGTGCAACTGCAATTTCTGCCCCCTCTGCAACTGCAGCAACTGTGACTTAGCACATGGTAAAATCTCAGAGGGGACAGAATTTACAGCTGCTTGGCAATGGGAGTCTTACTTCCATCTCTGAATAAGACCCACTCAGTGTGACTGTGTGCACTGAGACAGTGTCTACATGAAAGCACTGAGACGCTCCTACTTACCTTCCCACTGTGCTGTGAGAGCCAGGGTCCGGTTGATGACAATGTCGATCTCAGAGGCTCCGTCCTCCACCGCCAGCCGCACCTCCTCCAAGCGGGTCTTCAGCGGAGTCTGTCCTGCTGGGAACCCGGTCGCCACTAAACACAGTTCAGAACCGGCTCGGTCAGACAAGACTGATCCACAAGCAGTCAGCAGGGTCAACGTTAACACAAGAGTGAATATCAGTGACCTTGAAGACAAGGAGCCGCGCTCCATTCTGTATAAAGGTACCAGGCAGGGTCGTTAACTGTTGTATAGGATTATGGTTGTTTAGTATAGGACATGCAGGGTTGTTATTAGGGCTGTGCTGACGCTTGTATTTTATGAGTAACTGCCTTTAAGAAATGTGAAGTTGTTAGGTATTAATTAAATGGAATAAAACGTGTTACTAAGTCAACACAAAACAATGCGGTACCTCAGTTTCCCTTGCTTGGACAATTATTCAGTATCAATAAATAACAGTCTGACAGTGTATACTAAATGAAACTTGATAAAGGCAATGAAGACATCAGAAGAGACTTCTAGTCGATACGTTTGTAACATTTCTTTTAGTACTTCTAAATTGAGTGTTAATTGGTTACAGGTGAAGAAGGGCTATCACACTTGGATAAGAGGTTCTTCAGGTAGATGTAAAACTCTAATGGGACACACAGACAGACAGACAGACAGGCAGGCAGACAGACAGACAGACAGAAGCCCCACCACTATACCCCCATGTGACAGGGTAGCGTCACTGGTGAGGCTGGTTTCCGTCAGGGAGAGAGACTTGGCCACTAGAAACTGCAGTTTATTGAGCATGTTTAATTACACAAAACACAACAAAAACACACGAACAAACAAATATAAAATAAAACGGTTAAGACAAAACAACAAAAACGACTGGACATTCCTTCACCATAAACTCCCAACACAGTATATCTCCAATGGTCCCACTCACCTACACACCAACACAAAACAAACAAGTTTTTTCACTTTTTTATACACCTGTAACTGGAGCCTAATTAATCATCAGTTATTTCATTATGGCCCCAGCCACATTCCCATGTGTTCTGGCAGGGAGAAATTTAATCCAGCCAACCCAATATTCCCCACACATTACACAGACTGGGCTTCCACTCTGCCAAACCCAACGATGTTTAACAATAACAATAACAACAATAATAAGAATAATAATAATAATAATTAGTTTTGCAGTGTAACATGATTTCATGTTTGACTCCTATTCATCTAGTTTTAAAAATGTCTAGACAAACACATAAAAAATACTGGTTTAAAACAGGGTGAAATGTCCTGTTTGGTTGATGCATGAAGCAGGGGAATGTTTTGACTGTTCAACCTCACCTGAGGCAACAGGAATGTTACACTTGGCAGCCTTCAAGGCTTTGACAGCATCACACACTCGTGATGGGTACACACAGACAGCTGCCGAGGTTATACCTGCAAAACACAGAGAACTTGCAGTGATTCCCTTAGAAATGTTTACCACAGGGATTTTGCACAGTAATTTTGCAGCTTTCCCATGCTTTTTTCCATGGCTATACTATGCATTTACTATAGCTCACCACGGTTTGCATTGTTCTTTAATATACTTTACCACGCCTCTCTGTGCTTTACAATGCTTTCCTATGCTTTTCCATGCTTTCACTAGGCTTTATTACATGGGTTAAAGCCAAGGCATGTTCCAATTTATTATATAAAGTGACTCAGTGCATTTAATGAGAGCAGAATCTCTTCTGATTACCTAGAATGCACAATTCTGCACGACCACATACAAACTAACCACCACATGTAGTTCTTAATCAGAACACTGAAGAAGGCACTAGCCAAAGTGACTGTTTCTTAAGGGTTTAACACAGAATTGTGTTTTTAACTTATGAATGAGCTAGGGTAACCAAATGACTCCATGTTCACCGGGTCAGGCTTTTTAACTCCCATCCCAATGCATTATGGTAAATGTAGTCCTGCTTCTCTTATAAAAGTGAAAGTTACAAGTCTCTATAAAAGTACCTAAGACAGGTCAAGTGTACCAGAGTGCACTGCAATGGCAATTGAAAAGCCTGAACTGTCCTGAAGACAGAGCCCCATGGTGGCCCCGGGACGAGGGTTACCTTTGTCCTGCATGCCCATGCTCTCCATGAGGTCGTCCCGGATCGGGTGCTTTGCTTTGAAACACAGCCGCCGCACATTGGAAGGTGTGTCGTCCCCAGAGAGGGTGGTCAGGTCTATACAGGTCACTGCCTTCAGCAGCCATGCAGCCTGGGACACACAGAACAGGGTGACAATACACATCACTGCAGACACACCTGCAGACAAAACTTCTCCAGAGTCACTACCTGGGCATATCCAGGGTGGAAATAAGACTCCTATTGCATAGCAGTTTCACATATTCCAGGTTTTAATACAAGCTTGATCAGCTAGTATATACTGTAGGTAATAAGTGTATGATTAAACACATAGTGAAACCAGGAATGGATCAAACCGCTATGAATGGGAGTCTTATTTCCATCCCTGTATTTGACAGATCAATATACTATATGTTGAAATAATTCTGTGATCACTTAATTTGTCACCTGTTCAACATCCTATTATGGGCGTGTTCTCTATCATGTTCTACAAAGAACTCTACAATGCATTAGTAAGACCTCACCTAGAATATTGTGTTCAGTTCTGGTCACCTCTTTACAAAAAGGATATTGCTGCTCTAGAAAGAGTGCAAAGAAGAGCAACCAGAATTATCCCGGGTTTAAAAGGCATGTCGTATGCAGACAGGCTAAAAGAATTGAATCTATTCAGTCTTGAACAAAGAAGACTACGCGGTTATCTGATTCAAACATTCAAAATCCTAAAAGGTATAGACAATGTCAACCCAGGGGACTTCTTTGACCTGAAAAAAGAAACAAGGACCAGGGGTCACAAATGGAGATTAGATAAAGGGGCATTCAGAACAGAAAATAGGAGGCACTTTTTCACACAAAGAATTGTGAGGGTCTGGAACCAACTCCCCAATAATGTTGTTGAAGCTGACACCCTGGGATCCTTCAAGAAGCTGCTTGATGAGATTCTGGGATCAATAAGCTACTAACAACCAAACGAGCAAGATGGGCTGAACGACCTCCTCTCGTTTGTAAACTTTCTTATGTTCTTAAAGATAATTATTTGCCAGGCTTACAAACTACTTCAGCAAAAAAAAAACTTTTTCATCCACATCTGCTCCTGAAAAGACTCCTAAAAGCGAGTGAGTGCAGCCGTAATTTCTGTCTCCTCTTCATTATGATGTGTAAAGTTCCATTGCTGTGGGGAAGGGAATGCGTTTCCACAGCAGCCTTTCAAAGTGTCTTGAGTGACTATAGCAGTCGCCCTTGTGTGCATTTCTCCTAAGTCCGAGGGTATAATTATTTTCATCGTGACATAACGAGCAACATATTGCAAAATGAAACAACATTAAAATAGCGATGTTTCAGATCTGCACAAAAGCACAGAGTGTGAGCACAGAGTAAGCAGACTGCAATGTCTTTAACTCCCTTCTCAATACATCAGGATCAATTTGCAGCATTCAGTATTGCCACATTGCGGACTGAGGACCATTTTCACTATAACCCCGCTACCTTCCCTTATAAAAGTTTACCACGTCATTTTACACATTCCCCTTGCTCTTTTCATGGTTAAACGATGCATTCACAATTCCTATGTGAGATCAATGCCCCTTCCCTGCAGCCTCACCTGCCACTCTTTCTTCACTGTCCTCCGCGTCTGCACCTGCTGGGCTCGTCTCAGCACAGCCGGCTGATTCACTCGCACTCTGGAGACCCAGGCCAGGTCTGGAATGAAGCACAGCATCACCAAACACTTCCTACTTCAACACACAAACAACCTGACTGAAGCTAGCCATGAATACCACCCAACACATGGGGTGGGAACAAGACTCCCAATGCATAGCGGTTTGATCCATTCCTGGTTTTACAAGAGTTTAATAGGACACACCTGAGTTTGTTACCTACACACTGCAGCTAATCAAGCTCGTAGTAAAACCTGGAATGGGTGAAAACGTACTCCCATCCCTGCAACACATTGTTCTTTCAAATTTAGAGACATTGGTTATCAACAAAGAGCCATGTTCATACTCCCTAATGGTTTCTGAGAACAGGCCATTGATTCCTTCTCCCCGGACTTCTTGGGGCTGTAACAGGGGCCGTTGAGGGAAGGTCAGGTATTGGTAAGTTTGTGACATGGAATGACTTCTGAATTAGCTGACAACACAGTACTATGATACCATACTCGCTGACAGTACTGATGTGTCCTGTACAATATCAGCTATCAAACTGTGGTACCCAATCCTCACAGCTTGATAGCGTGAACCCAATTCTGAAATCCACTCTGCCCTGAGTAGGCTGACAGTGACTGTGCTTTGTTGTGATATTATAACCCCTCAAAAACATACAGATTTTAAAACAAACGTCATACTCTCTAAAATCTCACTAGAATTTGAAACATATAGTACTGCCAAACAAATAAATTACTACATCACAATCAAGGTAAATACAGCTATTACATGGATCAACTAAACACAGTAAATAAACACAGATCATTCTGAAAAACATTCCTTCCTGTAGCTGTATTTTTTTATAATGTGTAGTTTTTATAGTTTAAAAACCAAAACTACCTTAAATATACTCTGATAATAATAATAATAATAATAATAATAATAATAATAATAATAATAATAATAATAATAATAATAATAATCCTTAAAGTTAAGATATTTCAAAACGACATTTTTTTTAGACAGGAAGCACCAATTATCTTGTTAACCCATGAAGTGCCATTGTCCTCATTTGAGGACAGACTACTTTCTACTTTTTTTGAACATTTTTAACTGGTATCATCCAACTGTCATTTTAATTTTCTCTTTAACTATACTGTTATGATAACGTACTCTTATTTTGTTTACCGAAAAAGTGAAGTCTAAATGTTAATGTATCAAATTACATAAATACATCTTGTATTCTGATTTTTTCAAAGAAAAATAATTAGGTAATTAATGTGTAAAGTGTCCAGTTCTGTACCGAGTCTTGCTCTTAGTGTCCTAAAGTGAATCACATGGTCTATATATACTGATCATGCGTGGGTCATTATCTCGGACTTTTTTGCAGCACACTTCTGTGTTAAAAGCATTACGTTGAAAACGGGTAAATGATTTAAAAGTATGAAAATGGTAATGTGTTACAGCCAATACAAAACTATCACTTAAATATTTTAAAAAAATAACCTGTGTCAAATGAAACAGTCCTAATTTAAAACCTTCCTAATTATTGCATTCTCTAACGATCCCCGCATCTGTTTGATAGACGGTTCCGTCTTGTTTTGTGTGGGACTTACTAAAGAACTCAAAAGTCTGACTGCTCCCCAAAAAATGTACTACTTGTTTTATGTAATGTATGTTATAAAATGAAATGCATTCTTGCTGGTAAATTATCGCCAGCTGGTTTCGCAGTAGCTTTAGTTTTGTTGAATATATTCTGTACATTTTTTTTTTTAATCATGTCTGTAAGTTGGAATCGAGAATTCTGATGTGCAATGCCTTATTCTCATAATAGTGCAGCATGGCCACTCACAAGTGCATACAATAAATACAAATCATTATAACAAAAATGATTTACTTAATATAGAAATGATCGATGCCACACCACCCGACCTAAGTTAATGGAACTCGGTCCAAAAGTTAATGATTTCTGCAGCAGACAAAAATACCTCTCCACATCTGTAATGTTTGATCGTTACATATCGACTCAGTACGGTATGACAACTCAACTGCACAGTGCAACACAGCATGTGTCAGTGTCAATTTTCAAAATCTAAACAAAACCAATCGCTATTGTTAACCTGTTAGGCCCTTACCGAGTTCCATTCCCGGGTTTCTTGCAGACATGACGTGGGCACGTTAACAGTTTTACAGACAGACACGAGAAAAGTGAACTTTTAGCTCACAATCGCCACCACTGAAACTATGTAACTGCAGTAGTAAAGTTCAGTTTGACAGCACAGCCGCCGTACTTCCTGGTTCTTTCGTCATTTCCCTCCCCGTCGCCATCACCACCCCCTTACTTTGTCCAATCCCGTTCAAGTTTTTAATCGCAGTGACCAATGTGAATTATTCTTTCTGCTTCGCCAGCAAAAGTAAATGAACAATTAGCAACGACGCATGTGTGGTAAATATCAAATAGCTGTTTTTAGAATCGATATCTGAAGCTGAACAGCCGGGTAGAAAATGTAAGTGATTGCCTATGTAGCACAAACGTTGCTTAAATGAGCTGCATGCTGTCTGCCTCCCATGTGTTAAGAAAATTGCACCGACATGTAATCGGATATATAGGAAAGCAGCATCTTCCTGTTGGAAGTTGCTATAAGACAGAGGGTTTATATATATATATATATATATATATATATATATATATATATATATATATATATACATGCACACACACACTGAATAACACCAGTAATACAACTTAATTGACCAAATATAATTCTCTACCTCAAATTGTACTTTGTCAGTGTAAGGGCGGAGGTTGGGCTTGAACCAGCGACCTTGTGCACCGCGAGTGTCTCTATCTCGCATTGATTTGGCTGTATTCTGTGATATATATATATATATATATATATATATATATATATATATATATATATATATATATATATATATATATATATAAAGCTGCATCTCCTGCTACATGTCACTTTCTCTCACTGGGCATGACATCAGATCTGATTGAGACTTGGTTGGCAGGTGCTTTTATACCCAAGAACAGCACACTTCATTGTTTCAACAGGAACAAAGGATCACAGCCACCAAAGCCAGCCAGCCAAGGATACACCAGAGGTAACCAAAAATGGTCCTTCCACGCCTGGTCTTTGTTCCAGCCTTGTCTCAATTGTTTAACTGAACCAATAAAACCTCCACCTACACCCTCAAGTAATTCATAATCTAATTTTACCTGTTAAACCTGGAGCGCAACGGCCCTACAGGACCAGGATTGGCCAGCCCTGATGTACAGTATCGCTCACACCCATTCACCAGATATGTACTGCAGTCTGGCACATATATGTCCTAAAATTGTCTGGGTCACTCCAGATCAGGTGGACCAGGTTTGGGGATGTACTTACTTCATTTGCAATGGATGATACAGAAACCACAGGATATTAAAATAGCATTCGAAGGTGTGTGTCAGTGAAAGAAAAGCCTGTAACCTGCACTACAGATAAGCTTTGTAAAGTTTGTTTTATACATTTAAAAAATTATATTTAAAAATATAATGCATAACAAATACGCATAGCAATTTTGCTGCACAGCTTGAGTTTGCATGCGATCAAGCTTCTTGTTCTTCGTTGGTTCCCAGCATCTCAATGGTGAATTGTGAATGCAGTAGCTAGAGAAATGACGGGACAGCTTGCATCATGCCTGGGAATTGCCAGAAACATATTACAGTTCAAATGTAAGGTTGCAGTTTACACATACCCCGTAAGTTAGCACTAAAGTATGTACAGTATTTATTGAAAGTACGTGTGACTTCAAGGTAATGTTGCATTTCCCCCACCACTCCACTGGAGATTAAATGGCCTGATTTACAACAGCTGCCTTACAAATGTTTTGTGTACTTCAGATCGCTGTCGAATCCTTCGAAAAACACCCAAACAGGTTGATGTTGTGCACATCCTTTTTTTTTTTTTTTTTGCATTTTGAAAAAAAAAAGAGACATTTCACAACAGACCAGAAAAATATGAAAAACTACATTTAAACATTTTTATTATTTTTTTGTTTTGTCTCCGACAAAAGAAATCACTGCTGACATTACAGAAGTCTTTGTAAAACAAAACTAAGAACCAAAAAACAAAACAAAAAAAACACACCTGCCTCCTCTCTCATTCTGTTGTTTTCCAGTAAATCTCAATAAAACAAAATCCTCCTGCCTCTTAGAAATTTTCAAGCACCAGCAAAAAAATTCAACTTTCTAGATTTTAAAACAAAGAAAAACAAAAAAACAAAAAGTCAACATGACTACAGCGTTGGAAATACCGATACATCCGATAGGTGCAGTGTTGCCAACAGAGAAGGCAGCAGGCAGCTGTGCAGGGGAACACAGGTCTACTACTTGCCTTACTCTTTCTTTTATCGTTTCAGACAAACACTCTCAGCGTCCCAGTTATTTAGTTAGCCAGCAAAGTTCCCACAAGTGCCTGAAGACGAGGAGGAGTTTCTACTCTGCCAAGCCTCAGTTTCGTAACCATGCAATCTGAGTTTTGGCCTCCGTATCCAAAAGGAACCAGGGCAGTCTGTTCTCTTGTCGTTTTTCCCTCTTGTGCGTGTGGTGTGTTGGTGCTCATGCCTTGATTTCGGGAGCAGTGCTGTAGAGTGCGTCTGAGTTCTCAGACACCAGCTCCTCTGCAAGACAAATCAAAGGGGAAATATTTACCACAAACAGTTAACATCACTTCAAAAGGGACTGATCAAAAACAGTGACAAGAAGAGGAGCTGACAAGTATTTACTAATGGTATGACAAATAAAATGCATTAAAAAACAATAGTACTGTTATATCAGATGTCCTTTTGTACAGGTATTGTATTGGTTACAGACAAGATGTGCAGACACTGTGTAACCTTTACAGCTTACCTTTTCCTGGAAGCACAGCACAGGCAGTTCATTATCATCATTATTATAACACAGGTTTGAAGGGTGGCGTGCAGGTTAAATATAGGCCTTAAAAATGGTTAGGGTTAAACTGCAGTGCAAGATAAGTTTCACAAATACATACTGAAAACACAGGGGGTTTCAGATCAGTAGAAGCATTACAAAATAAAATCGGTTCTTTTCAGAGTGTATTGAGCAGGAGATGCTCTGAAGCTAGACTGGTTTGATGTACTTTTTTAACACCCCCTACAAGCAAGAAGGGAGAGGCAGGGACTCACCAGGAAGTACACATTTCCATAAGCCGTAGGTTTTGCCAACTGCAGTTTGCCAGAGTCTCAGTGTTCCATCCTCAGAACCGCTGGCGTACAATTCTCCATCCGGGCTGAACCGCACACAGTGAACTGGGCCGAAGTGCCCCTTGTAGGATTCTTCAAGAACACAAAAGAAAAATGCAGTTACCAAACAACATTAATTCAAAAGGTACCCAAATCGAAGGAACACAGTACACGTGTCTCCCGCCAAGGCTGTAAAGCATCAATATGAAACAGCTTGACCAGCAGGACTTGCTTCCAGAGTGTAAATTCACAGACAGACGTCACCATATATCCTCTGGCTCAATAACTTGTGCAGAACAATGGTGTTAATAAGTAGGGGTGTGCTGTACTTATATTCATCATTGACTAAGTCGTATTTACCAGCAGGTATTAAATAAATCCATTGTCAAAGGCAACTGCGAGTAGAAGTATCAGCACACCCCTATTGGAAATGTTCATAACTGGGTTATACTTTGAATTTTAAAAGCCTGCAAAGGCTCAGAATGCTAGTCTTATTTCCATCTCTGATTTTGATCTACCAGCTTCAACATCAAGTGAATGAACCCCTCGGCTCACCGAGTTCCTCTTTAGTGCTGTAGTCATATTTGTAGAGCTTGAAATCGTCTCCTCCAACAACAAAGAAATCCTTCTCAGGGTGAAGGGAAGCAGAGTGCACTGAAGCCGGGACGTCAACCGTCTTGATCAACTCCAGGCTGCAAGAGATTAAAAAAAAACAAAAAAAAACCTTTAATACCACTCCTCGAAAGGCCTTAAAAGAAAGTGTAGCTAATGAATTAATTTAATAAATCTGTCATGTTGCACTACCATTAGCTACAAAGGTATCAAATGTGCCCTTTTAAAATAAGCACATCATAGAACACATGTTTTTAATTTAAAACATGATCCCTGCTACTACTTTAGGTTAAAAAGAAGCTCTCCGTTTCTATGTCTTGTTCTTGGGTTATCTTCTTGCACTTCCACTTCCTGGGTCATCTCACCTCAGCAGTGTCTTCTGGGGCAACAAACGTTACTGTCTGAAAGCATGTCAGTCAAAACAGTTGAAGCAGCTGATTTGTTATTGAAAAGAAAATAGCCAGTGATAGTCTGTGAACCCAAAGGGATGGAACTAAAGATTTACACAAACCGAGACTGGGATACAC
This sequence comes from Acipenser oxyrinchus oxyrinchus, assembly GCA_030684275.1. Taxonomy (NCBI): domain Eukaryota; kingdom Metazoa; phylum Chordata; class Actinopteri; order Acipenseriformes; family Acipenseridae; genus Acipenser; species Acipenser oxyrinchus. The sequence continues at coordinate 31,286,656 of CM060256.1, forward strand.
AGGTTCCCAGCATCTTCAACCAGATACAGCAAAACCTGCAACTCTACCTGAACAAACACACTAACAACACGTTAAGTGAAACGTCTCAGTTATGCATTTAGAGTTTGGTAAAGCGTCTTCATTGTACCTGAGCGCGTTGTAAAATGCCACCGTTTTCCCATAGGAGAGGACGAGCACCTCCCCATCCGGAATGTACTCCATGCTGCTGACTGAGGCGTCGAAGGGCAGAGTCTTCACCACCTCCATGCTGCTCCGATCCCACAGGCTGCAGAGCAAAAAGGGAGCCCCCAACAATGACCATTACAACCAGGGGGGGCAGTTTCCATTTACACTTCAGTATTAAACATGTTTAAACACATTACCAGATCAGGAGTCGTTGTAACCAGTCAGGAAAGCCATCATTAGTCACTTATTTCATGAAATCATTGCTTCAACATGTATTTGTGTGCAAGACAATGTGTGCAGCATTTATTATAGGGTTATAGGGCAGCACACAGCTGTGTATGTGGGTAATATAAGGGAACAAAGTTAAGCAATAGGACTGCTAATATAACCCACACAGACACTGGCAGTCCTATAACTACTACATACTGCTATTATTAATAGAAGTTAAAAATCCAGCTATATTTGTTTTCTAATCATTGCCAGCCTTTATGCAGTCCATTGTTAATTTCACTGACAAGAGGGAAAAAGGTGGCGGAGGTGTGCGGCCCATTGTGATGTCACCGTTTTGAACGGACTCTGCAGTTGAATGGAATTCTGAGAGGTACCTCAGGTATGATTTTATCAAGCAGGTGACGTGCCAACATGGAGAATACAACATGATAAAAACAAAAGGAGGGTTTCTTGGTGATATGTCGTGGAATACAGAAGGTAAAATATGCACTCTGATTGGCTGAACGATCCCGAGTAGTTTAGAATTGTACTTAACATATTGGTCTACACTGCACACCAAGTCAATCACATGCTGTATATTTGGCCTACATATTTTCAGCAAGTTTCAACCAAAACTTTATATCTAATACTTTAAGGCTGACGTTTAATCTCTAAACTACTAACACCCAAATAGAAAATTAATTTAAGTGTTACAGAACAGCTTGTAGCGTTTTCAAGACACATGTTACTTCACATTCGCTGTAACCAGTGTTGTCTGTATCGCAAGAATATATTTTAAAATATAATCGTGGTTGTTTTGGTATTTGTATTCACAAATCAGCTGGCAATACATCCCTCAAAAGGGACAGTTTACTAGGAGAACGGTCGTTTCTGTTACAAGTGCTGCAGTGTATCCACTTCATGCTCTGTCCTGCAATGCTGGTGTTCTGATTAACATGAGAGGCATGTTGTGGGATAAAAACAAATTAATAAAACACTAGCAGCGTTTGTGCAGCTCTTGTAAATATGTCTTGTAAAACTGCAGGGTGTGGTGTAAGCCTGTAAACCTTAAGCGCATGAAGAACAGCAGGGGCATTAATAACCTGTCCTGAATACACCCGCATGCGGTGTCTAATGACACCTTGGGCTGGAGACATTTAGCTGGAGGGATCTTCACTTACCGCACTGTTTTATCATCAGCGGCTGAGAGGATCTGCTTGTCATTGTTGCACCACAGTGCTTTCTTAATGGCTGAGGTATGACCGCTGATCTCCTGAGGTTCTGAGGAGAGACAGACAGAGGCAGGACAGAAACATTCAGTTAAGACTGCAGGACAACCACTGGCACAGATGAGTAGATGCTGAACAAGGGGCTCTGGGATTTGTTTACCTGTTTTGCCCCACACCAGTATCCCTGAATGGATAACATTTTCTAATATAAAATAAACACTGAATGAAATGTATTTTAAACGGACCCACAAAGACCAATGGCTTTTTATTTCATAGAAATTTTTATTGCAACGTGCCCTGGGATGCTCCGCATGAAGAGCGCTATATAAAAGATAATTATGACAGAATATAAACCTGAATACAAATCACAGCCTCCCTTTCTTTGTATTACTGTACATGCGTAAAAGGGCTCACCTGCTTCCGGCTTATTTAAGTCATAAATGCGCAACACTTTATCATGTCCACCAGTTAGAAGGTAATTGCTGTCCTACAAATAGAAAGAAATGGGTTACAAGATGTTAGCTGCAAAACATCAGTAATTACTGCAGATTTAAACAAAAAAGTAAAATTGCCACATTTTTGTTTAAAGTAATCAATAATCTTCATGAATTTAGATCCTTCTGTTGCAAGGGCTAAATCATAATTAAAAAAACTGCAAGGGATTGCAGCAAGACTCATATTGCACAGCAGTTTCACCCATTATTACTACGAGATTGATTAGCCCCAGTGTATAGGTAACAAGCCCAGGTATGTGATATTAAACTCTTAGTAAAACCAGGAATGGATCAAACTGCAATGCAATGGGAGTCTTATTTCCATCCCTGTGAAATGCAGAATGACAAAGATTGGGGCATTAGCTAATGTATTGGTGTCCCAAAACAGACAATCGATATACACAGTGTATTAACGAGCAAGCCATCTCAAGAGTGGTACTACATATTATCCATTTATTAAGGCAGAATGACTGGGTTAGACACATGTCTTTTTAGCACTAACAGTGGGTTTGTGCAGTGTTCTTATAAGATGGCAGAATAAACCAGCTTCACTCAAAATCAACCCAGGATAACAGTAGGACTACAAGAATTGTGAAAATGTTCGTAATGCGAATGTGTTTGGAAAGCCTTGGTTATGATTACCCTTTAAAATTAGGCATACATGAGTGTATACACTGGCTTTTTATTTTTTTTTACTGTATCTTGTAAAGCGCTTTGTGATTGTGGTCCACTATGAAAGGGGCTATATCAAATAAAGATTGATTGATTTTCAAACTCATAGTAAAACCTGGAAGGGCTCAAACTGCATTGTAATGAGAGTCTTCGATCCAGCACAATGATCCAAGTACCTGAGTGAAGTTTACAGATTTGACGATGTGCTTATGGGCTAGAGTGAGGAGTTCATCCCCTGTCACTGCATCCCACACTTTGCTGCAAAAAAACAAAAACCACCATATTCCTGTGTTAGTAAAACACATATACCCGCCGTAGCTATTAACACAGAATGAAAGCAATCAGTATCATGAAGTAGATTACCATGACCTGCATCCACTGCATGTGCACAGAAAACTCTAACCGTAACATACAGACTGTATGCTAGGGGTGTCACAATTCATTGAGTATCGATGAATCATGATTCTTTCTTGACAAGATGCATCGTAATAGAGGTATGAATCATTTGCATCGTGATACAAGACCAAAAGCACAACATAGCTCATTGTAGTTGACCAAATTGTTCTGGAACAAAGAAATAACTGTTTTATAGGTATGACTACATACTCTCCCCAATCTACTTAGGTTTTGCCTACTAATAAAACAGTCCACTATTAAAATTACCATTTGATGTTATTATGCATTGTGGTCAGTACTTACGCAGTAAAGTCTGCAGCAGCAGTGGCCGCCTTGGTGGCCTCTTTGTTTAAGGTGGCTCCCCAGACAGCACCCTTGTGACCCAGAAACGTTCCAATCCAGTCCCCTGTGTCTCCTTGGCGCAGCATAGGTTTGCCATCTTAGGGAGGAAAAGATGCGAGAAAAATAGAAAATTCAAAAAGGTTATCCAAAACAGAAAATATTGTATTACTTAGAATAAGCGCCGCACTCAGATATCAGATTTGTAATAGACGCTGCCCTCGAATAAATGCCGCTGTCAACAATGAAACATTTATTTTTTTGCAAACATTTGGAAACTGTTCAGCGGGACACGCGTCTCCCGCGGAGTCCGGGGGTTTTCGGGGTGGTCTTACGCAAAAAACAAACAAACACTATTATCATAGACGTATCCCCCCAACTCAACACGACACAACCATCATGACAGTAAAATCAGACATAATGAAGCCTTATTGCCTTTGTATAAGTTAGTGATCAGCAGATGTGTCAGCCGCACGAAGAGCACAGCGTGTGGTTTTCACTAACTCTGCTGTGCATTATATATATATATATATATATATATATATATATATATATATATATATATATATATATATATATATATATTCTATGGGTAAATACCGGGACTTTCTTCCTATGCATCGGTACGTGGGACATTTGCTAGGAAATCGGGACTGTCCCGATCATATAGGGACTGTTGGCATGATGTATGCCCTTGTATCTAACATAACATACCTACCTTTACAAGCACTGATTAAGAAATATCCGTATGCAGTGATTCCGCTGAAAGCCAAGTCAACCACAGGCCTAGTGTGTCCAGAGCAAGTCAGCGGGGTCTGTCTCATTGCCATGATGGTTCCCTGAAGCAGTACCAATAACAACAAACGCTAAATAAATAAAACGAAACCGGGCCTGCAACCTGTAAAGAAAATACAAAAAAAGGGGGGAAACCATTATGTACGGGCCGAATTATTTACACGGCGCGTCACATTGTGTTGTGCCGGTGTAGTCGGGCACTGGAGACTCACCTGAGAGGTTTGAGTAGGCGAGAGGATTGGGGAAAGGGCCTAGTCGGCTTGTTTTTCGGATCCTGGGGCTGGAGTAGGAAGGCTTGCCCAACGGACAGCACTGTGCTGCCGGCTGCAGTGTCCACAGGCGGTAGAGAGCACGGCTGGGAAGAAACAGACAGAAGAGGCTCAGGACCAGCAGGAAGTGAAAAGAGGAAATCATTGACGCATGGGCAGCAGAGGAAAGAAACAAACATTCTTGTCCGGGCAGAAACACGAGACAACTGACGCCATAGGTACCTAGTGCCTAAACAAGTACGCAGTACGCGGCTCTCGTCTGTACCTCCCGGTGTATTGTTTGTTTTGCGGTTAACTGTGCGTTTGTGTTATATTTGAAGCTGCATTTCTTGGTTTACTGTGAATTTAAGGCTGCCCGCATTTCGTACAGTCTGAACAATTACTGCAAGACTAGTCACAGTATATTACCGTATTATTTAGAATGTACGTGCATACCGGAGGGTGCGCTTTGAAAGAGAAGTAAAAGAGACCAATGAACAATACTTTAATCAGTGTCTAATTTAGTCATCCCAATGCATTTATACCCCAATGTAATTTTGTTACCTATTAAGAGCAAATATTATTATTATTATTATTATTATTATTATTATTATTATTATTATTATTATTATTAGTAGTAGTAGTAGTAGTAGTCGCAGTCGTAGTATGTTTATTGTTTTTTTGTGTGAAAGGTGAAGGTGTTCTGACCAGAAATCAAGAGCAATGCTTCAGTTCAAAGTGCCTGCCCTACTGTAAACACACCCAAGGCTTTCTTTAGGAGACAGCACCATCTAGTGCATAGCTGTGTACTACTGTACCAGCAATACAAAGAGAAACTTGATCCTTAGTGTGGGCTGTGTTCAATAGATGGTGCTCACTCTTACTTTTTTCTATAATGACACTATGACTGACCTACACTGGGTTACATATAGGAGGCTGTGTGGTCCAGTGGTTAAAGAAAAGGGCTTGTAACCAGGAGGTCCTCGGTTCAAATCCCACCTCAGCCACAGAGGAAGGAGCTCCATGTGACATTCCTGGATTTGGCTAATGCATATGGTTCAGTACCACATGAACTTCTTTGGGCAGCATTTGATTTTTTCAGTGTACCGATGACAATAACAAATCTAGTGAAAGCCTACTTTGGAGATTTGCAATTTAGTTTTTTCAACTTCAGAATTCAGCACTACATGGCAATGCCTAGAAGTTGGAATAATGGCAGGATGCACCATTTCTCCACTGGCTTTTACCATGGCAATGGAAGTAATCATTAGGGCATCAAAATGGGTAGTGGGAGGAGAGCGCTTGGCTTCTGGAATGCGACTACCACCAATTCGAGCATACATGGATGACATGACAACCATGACTACAACAGTAGCCTGCACTAATCGGTTATTGGGCAAATTAACCAATAACATTGAATGGACACAAATGCAATTCAAGCCCATTAAATCAAGGAGCATCTCTATAATTAAAGGTAAAGTAGTAGATAAAACGTTCTTCATTAATGGTGAGGCAATACCAACAGTGTCTGAGAAGTCAGTGAAGAGCCTTGGGAGATGGTACGACAGGGATCTAAAGGACACAGTTCGTGTGGGAGAAGTTAGACAACAAGCTGTGGAAGGGTTGAAGAGCATAGACAGCAGCGCTTTACCAGGCAAACTAAAACTCTGGTGCTTTCAGTTTGGTCTACTGCCAAGGTTGCTGTAGCCACTGACTGTGTACGAGGTTTCTTTGACAACAGTAGAGAAGCTGGAAGCTTTAATCAGTTCACACATCAGGAAATGGTTGGGAGTTCCACGCTGCCTCAGCAGAGTGGGACTTTATGGTAAAGGAATACTGCTGCTACCTGTCTCCGCTCTAACCGAGGAGTTTAAGTGCGCCAAGGTCCGACTGGAAATGACATTAGTAGAGTCACGCGACAAATGCGTAAGGGAGGCAGCACCTGTGTTGAAAACTGGTAGAAAGTGGGCGGCAAAGAAAGCTGTGGAGGATACAAAGGCTGCCCTTCGAATTGGTGATATCATGGGGCAAGTTCAGCATGGAAGAGGGGGTCTTGGTCTCAGTTCAGCTCCTCCTACATGGCACAAGGCAGCCCCAGCTCAACGGAGGAAGCTGGTAGTCAACGAGGTGCAAAAGCAGGAGGAGAGGATGAGGTGTATAAAGGCCATTTCCCAGGCCAAGCAGGGAGAATGGATGAGATGGGAGAGTGTGGAACAATGCAAGATTGGCTGGCAAGACCTATGGTCAATGGAACAGAGCAGGATCAGTTTCCTTATAAGGTCAACATATGATGTTCTCCCATCACCACAGAAACTAAACCTCTGGGTAGGAGAGGATCCCTCATGTCCTTTGTGTTCATCACCTGCAACATTAAGGCACATTTTGACAGGATGTAAGGTGGCTCTTAGCCAAGGACGGTTTATTTGGCGCCATGACCAGGTGCTGCGATGTTTTGCCTTAGCATTGGAAGACAAACGTAACATGACCAATAAGTTGCCACCTGTTCCATCAAAACATTACACACAAAAGACAACATTCCTCCGCCCAGGAGAGCAACCACCAAGAAAAGGTGTTAAAACCAATCCTCGTGCAGGACAACTGGAAGCTGCTAGAGACTGGAAAATGCTGGCAGATGTTGGTCAACGGCTTATTTTTCCACCTGAGATTGCCACCACTAACCTTTGACCAGATATTGTCTTGTGGTCTGGATCAGCACGCCTTGTTCACCTGGTAGAGTTAACAGTGCCATGGGAGGATGCTGTAGATGAGGCGTATGAGAGGAAGAAACTGTGGTGCTCAACTAGCCACTGAAGCGGAACAGCGAGGATGGAGAGTCTGGGTTTACCCAGTGGAAGTGGGTTGTCGAGGATTTGTGGCACACTCTACAACCCGGTTTCTCAGAGATGTCGGATTCAATGGCCAAGAGTTGCGTCGCACAGTGAAGAACTTAGCTGAAGCAGCAGAGAGGAGCAGCAACTGGCTGTGGTTGAGACGGAAAGATTCTGGCTGGGGATCTCAAGCACAATAGAAAGAAAGAAACGTTGATGTACAGGTAAGTAAGCTGGGCTGAGTTGAGTGGGGGACGGAGGGGGGTGATGCTGGGATGCCAGAATCACTGTCAAGCCCTCTTGAGGTGTCGTGGGCTAGTCGATGAAACATCGAGGATGGAAGGTGCCCACTTGAAGACCCCAGAGATGTACCCTACTTAGCTCAATCCAGACGGTTGTCATGCTGATGCGCTGGGGAGACCGCACTATGGTTGATCCCCGGAGCCAGCATCGCAGCTGTTGTGTGTGCTGATGTGCTAGGGAGGCAATAAGCTGATCTCTGGAGCCAGCATTACACTTCAGCCATCAACACCAGACAGAAGGATATCTACATCATCATATGGAAGGAAGCGCAAATGGATGGAGACACATATGGATTACATTAGTTTACTGTGAAGCTACGTCTTAGTTGGTGCTTATCTTGGCGAGAGCCAAGTTCAAATCAGCATGAAGTTTTAACATCTACTCTCATGTAATGGAAATCATGTGACCCTGAGCAAGTCACTTAACCTCCTTGTGCTCCGTCTTTCGGGTGAGACATAATTGTAAGTAACTCTGCAACTGATGCATAGTTCACACACCCTAGTCTCTGTAAGTCGCCTTGGATAAAGGTGTCTGCTAAATAAACAAATAATAATAATAATAATACATATGTATACAAATACGACAGGCAACTAAGACCACTGTTCATCCATTCTGGTATGAGGAACCCCTCAGAAGGATGGCAAACCTCATTAAAAGGTAAAGCGTATTGAAATTTGAAGCTGCTTTTTCTTTAGTGCAGAGGTGTCCAATCAGGCACGGTCCTGGAGGGCTATTCCACTCATAGGCGCAATTTACATGGAGGGGCGTGGGGACATGTCCCGCTCACTTTTTAATGCTGGGAAATGTCCCCTCACATTGCAAGAGTACTAAAAGTTTTATTTAACGATAATGTATTGGTATAATCACTAGTCTGTATAGAAGTCCGGGATCCGGGATCACTGGAGCCGGATCATGAGATGGTGTTTTACTACGAGGATCTGGATCAGGCACCACTGATCCGTAATGTTGATCCAATCCTGGAGCTGCACACACCTTAACTAGGGAAACTGACCAATGAGAAGTGAACATACGTGACGCGTAGTTTAAAGGTCCCGGCTGACAAGTTTGTATGCAGCCTGAGATCACAGTAATGTTGGGAGAAAATGACAAACGGATGGATAAAGCTAGAGAAGCACTACGTTGATGTATCCAAAACACTGGAAAATGGTTAAAGTTTGTAATTTGCCATAGCTTGTGTTATTTACTAATGTTATCACACTGAGGTTTCTGTCTACTTACAGTTTAACTTTTCATTTTAAATTGAAACGGTAAACTTTAAACAGCAACATGACCTTTATGCAAATAAACATAGACATCAATAAAAACTAAATACATTACCAAGAACTGTTTGCACAATTATTATACCAAATTAATCACAATATATTACTGATTCTAAATTATTTTGCATGTTTAAATACGTCACACAGACTCTCGCATCTCTATTTATCGATGTTCCAAAAACTCACTCTTGGTCACATTTCACAAAACATTTTAAAACTAATAAATAAACAATTACCATAATGAACATTATCATATTAATCATAGTAAAGTTGTTCTTACCTGTAAACAGGAACACATTTAACGTTTGAAACTCATTGTCTGGAGCCTCTCATTAAATCTGCATTATGCCACACTCAGTGATAGCGCTCAATGCTGCCTCAGGGGCGGTTGCAGTAAACCAGGGTTTTCAACTCCGGTCCTGGAAGGCTGGTGTCCCTCCTGGTTTTTGTTCCAGCTGTACCCTAAATTACTTAATTGGACCAATTAAGCTTCTAATAAGTGCATAATTGGTCCAATTAAGTAATTTATGGTATAGCGGGAACAAAAACCAGGAGGGACACTGGCCCGCCAGGACCGGAGTTGGGAACCCCTGGTTTAATGGGTTCAATTAAACAATTTAGAACATGGTTGGAACAAAGACCAGGACTGGAAGGTCCAACTTTGCCCACCCCTGCTTTAGTGGGTTGCTATATAAGATCACCTTTGTAATACACTTTTTCCACCACTGAATGTCACTGTTCTGAAAGTTATAAATTGGATTTGAAAATCAACAGGTATCCACTTGCATCTTTTCCAGATGTTGTGAATACTGTCTCTCTAGACTTTGTGGAGCAGTACATTATAAACATCCATACCTTACCCTGTGGTAGGCTATGGAGTGGGGCTACGATCATTATGATAGTCTCAGTATTTTAGCATGGATTGTTTTTCATCATATTGGCTGATATTAGTTCCATGTGAAATGGTGACAAGCTTGTGTGAGGTGGTTTGTATAAAGTTGGGGAACACAGACCCCTAAACTATTGCGCAGGGTTTTCTGAACTCATAGATGTTTGGTAGTTAATAAAGAATATTTTGCTCTTGGGACTGTTTCTGCACAAGCCTGAGCAAGGTGGAATTTCTGCAATGAGGATAGAATTAAAATGACCATTAGGGCTGCTATAGGGGCACCAAATTTAGTAGCTTCGGATGAATTTGAAAATGATTGTAGCTAACAAAATAATTCCACGAATCGTACCTGTTGTGCTCTTCCATTTGTTATATAGGTTTCCAATGTGCAGTTTTGAAAGAAACACATACAGTAGTGAAGAAATCCTAGTTTGCAAACCATACTTTCAACAGTGTTGCACTTCCTAGGTTGTTACACTGTTACTTTGAGATCCTGAGATAATTTATCTTGTGATCTCAACATAGCACATTTGATTTTTTCTCTGTGTCCTCAATGAGCCACTGTAAGTACCAGATGCCGTGTTTCAAAATAAAAACACGTGTGTTGCTTTCAAAACTGCACAATTGAGAGCCGTGTAGCTATAGAGGTGTGAACGAGGTAAGCTTCATAAATTATTGTGTGAGCCGCAATCGTTTTGAATACCATGCGAGTGGACACACACACATTCCTTGATCACAGTTAATTCTGCTTGCTATGCAACCTGGTGTTCAAACAGCTTAGTATTTTAATTTGGCTGCTTCATGTAATGCAGGTATGCAGAAAATCCCTGCTCCCTGTGTTAGCCTCATAGTCAGGATTCCAGGGGATGTATCAAGGTTATAATCCACACATGCTGTCTTTGGCAGAGGGGAGCAGGGGCAGCTGTTTCACATCAAGTACAAGTGCATTAACAGATCAGGAAAGGGGCTATATGATGTTTATTACCTTAGTGCAGCCTGCTAATACAATAATGGGTTTCTCAGTGAAGCATCTGCCATCCCCTACAAGCAAAGATAAAATCCCTCCCCCATACGCTTTTGGCTTCTACTGGATTCTGAATGTCCATTCAGCCAATCAGAGGTAGCCCTGGAATCATGTCCACCAATCAGAATGCAATATGTTTACAAATGCTTACATTAGACAGCAACTCTAACCTGCACCCACTTACAGCCAATCATATTACTGTATACTCGTGCAATTGGGTGGATTCACTGACAGTATGTTGTTTGACTCTCACTGCTTTGGGAATGTACTGCAATACCAGGGGTACAATTTCAAAGTCTTTTGATGCTTCATAAGGAGCCAAGTGCTCTCCAGGACCATCCAATGCTTATCGGAGAATCTACGCGTATATCCAATCCTAACACTGGGTCCTATTCACAGGGCTATTTTAAGGACCAGTTTTTTTTAAAGCCCATTTTGTTTTTTTTTAAAGAATGTTTTGAAAAAAAACTGTCCTTAAAAAAACATTCCTTAAATTAGTCCTAAACATTTTGTCAAAAAATCAATAACCTGGTGTTTAAAATACAGTCCTAGTTTATTATATAATACGTCTGAAAACTAATAATACCTAAAATGGAAAATGCATATCTGAAATCAACATAAATATTCGGACATCTTTAAATATATTACTTCAAAAAATATATTGATTTCAAAGTGACCTACTCATTTTTGATATCCAGAACAGAAATCTTGATATCTGCCATAGATCATTTTTTAATATTGATTATAATATTGTCTGATATCAGAGACTCTAAAAGGTTGTGTGGTCCAGTGGTTAAAGAAAAGGGCTTGTAACCAGGAGGTCCCCGGTTCAAATCCCACCTCAGCCACTGACTCATTGTGTGATCCTGAGTAAGTCATAACCTCCTTGTGCTCCGTCTTTCAGGTGAAATGTAATTGTAAGTGACTCTGCAGCTGATGCATTGTTCACACACCCTAGTCTCTGTAAGTCGCCTTGGATAAAAGCGTCTGAAAAAAAAAAAATGTAGTTGATGTCAACTGAAAGTTATGCAACATTTGATATGTGGATGAGATTGACTGATAAAATGACCTGGCCCCTGTGAAGGTGAGGGAATGGATCAATCAAGCTCAGTGATGCCGCCGTGTCTTTGACACTGCTTTTGATGGGAGATCACATCAGGAAGTTTGCTTGAGCTATTCCATAAGTCTGCGCTGCCAAAAGCCCAGTTGAAGCCAGGCATGCTGGAGTTCTCTAGTTTGACGGTTGCTGCATATACAGACACATGAGGAAATTTCACTGGTCCTTGATTTAACTGTGTTCGGTCAGCTTTCAAATCAATAAAAGAGAAAGAAAACCTCGACATTGGTTCATTTGAAACTATATAATTTGTAACTTGAATTAAGAACTCATCAATGACTGGAGTGTACTACAATCATATATCCAGTTATTTTATTATTATTATTTGTTTATTTAGCAGACGCCTTTATCCAAGGCGACTTACAGAGACTAGGGTGTGTGAACTATGCATCAGCTGCAGAGTCACTTACAACTACGTCTCACCCGAAAGACGGAGCACAAGGAGGTTAAGTGACTTGCTCAGGGTCACACAATGAGTCAGTGGCTGAGGTGGGATTTGAACCAGGGACCTCCTGGTTAGAAGCCCTTTTCTTTAACCACTGGACCACACAGCCTACGTCAGAGTTGCTACTGCATCAATGAATTGAAGAAGAAGAAAAAAATCCCAGTTTTTCACTGGTAACCCTAGTTTCATATAAAATTCCACACGTGTCCTTTGCGTGGCTGTTACACTGTCCAAGTATCAAGTCAATGAGCCAAATGGTCTCAGAAAAAACATGACAGCCAGTACATGTGTACAGCACACATCAATCAAGACAGACAGCTCTTGGGATCAAAGCTCAAAAGTGGCTGACCAGTGGTGACCATCTTAGTTTTGCTTTTTTATTTATGGTTAGGCCAGAGACACTACTGTACTGCTACACTTGCATATAACCTTTTATTCCATACATTTTAAGAGTTAACAAAGCAATTTAAATGCAATACAGGTAACAGAGGAAAGTCAATTCTGAATCAGCAAACAACATTCTACAAAACCTTCCATTCTATGCCTAAATGGTAATGTAGAATGACTCTGGTTATCTGATTATTATAGCAGGGTGTCGTACGTGTACATGATGGGATGGAAAGGTTAAGAATAAATAGCACAGCCATCTGACAGGGATCAGAATGCTGTTGTTCACGGATGTGATGACAATATTCCTGTCATCGAGGGTTTGCAGAAACAGGCTGCCATGCAAGGCATTGTGCTGAGGGCAGAGTCTGGAATATCCGCTTACTGAAGCAATGTGGCATTGTGCTGTACAGTGATATCATTTAGGCTTTACAAGCTTGTGTTTCTTTTGTTTTTTGGGGTTTTTTTTTGGAGAAAACTACGAAGATCCATTCCCTTACCTCTTATCAGCAGTGTTTGGGCACTGCTCTTCCTCTCTTGTACTATAATGTTATTCCTAGAAGCCGATCCCGTGGGGACTCGTTGACAGCTCCGGCTTTTCCCAAAATCTCCTCCATGGATGGACTGCACTGTGAGCCAGGAATTCCAATGTTAGCCCTGTAATGCCTAATCATTTTGAAATGAGAAAAGCTACTTCATTTATGTAACTACAGCTGTGGCTAAAAGTTTTACATCACCCTAATTTGCTTCATAAAGTCGAACGAAACCTGCTGAATGACATATTGCATTACAAACCGCTTTGTAGTTTTCCATATCTCTAACGAAAAATTGTTTCAAAATCTATCATGAAATATTGTACTGCTGTTGTGGCTTCCAGTAGACCTTTGTGGTGTCATTTTGTAGTTTCTTTGACTACTCAAATAAAAGATCTAAATTATGTTCATATATAATTGTGAGCTTATGTGTCAAACCAGAGTTTACATGCTTTAGGGCCCTGGGTTTAAGGAACATAGACTACATCTGGTAGAAGTTGTTAAAGTGGGCAATTAAAGGGTTAATGGCATAGTTAATTGTTTAAATGATTGGGTGATCATTGAATGAGAAGACAATTGCGTGTTCTTTAAAGGGCTGTTAATACCAACGGGCAGTGTGGGAGAGAAGGAGAGAACGAGTAAGTGACTAAGTGTATTGCGAGAAGAAGATTGAACTGGAAAAACATTGGTAACCCAAACTGTAGGTAAGGTATTTGGAGTGTGGATTGTGACTCTCTCTCTCTCTCTCTCTCTCTCTCTCTCTCTCTCTCTCTCTCTCTCTCTGAAATAGCTTGCATCACTTGATTTTCAAGGTGTGGTATCTGAAGCATAATCAACAAGTACAGAGAAACATCAGCTGTAATTGACAAACACAGGACTGGAAGACCCAAAAAACTGTCTAACAAGGATGAGCAATACTTGAAGATAATATGCTTAAGGCAGAAGACAAGCATTGAAATGACAACAGAACTGGCAGAAGGCACAGGTGTCATTGTCCATCCATCAAGTTGAGTTTATTGCATGGTATACAGGTTCTGTACTGAGAATGTATATCACAATCTATACCAACTAGGAATCCCTATAAAAGTGTTGTAATAACTCTTCTCAACACTTTGGCTGGCTTGTCTTTGATCAGGTCCCATTATCTCACTCTGACATCTCCCAAGAGCAATGCTATGGTAATTCCATAGTTAGAACCAACATTGCATATTATGTAACAGTCCTATTGTTCTCCGTATTCTGTGGGGTAATTATTCCCATTTAAAAGCACTGTTGCTGGCTGGTTAATTAACACACCCATTATGGTTTGTTCCCATTTAAAAGCACTGTTGCAGTTCCTATTTTAAAGCACTCAGACAATGCATGCAGCTGCTATTCCGGGCTTTACATACCTTTCCAAGTAGATCATAGGATATTTTCAGAATCAGACAGGGAGATCTCTTAAAATATACTGTAAAATCTACTGAAATGCAGTAAGGTTTATTCAAATATAAATCTAACAATGTATACAGTCAAATTGAATCAAATACACAGTAAAAACAAAAAACCTATTCAGCTACACTGTACAAATCTATTAATATATACAGTATAATCTAGTAAAATAGACAGTATAAACCTATTCAAATATACAATAAGCATCTATTGGAATATACAGCAGGGGCACCAGAGCCAAGGGGGCATGGCCCCACTTTTTGACAAAAGAAACATAACTGGAAAAAAGGTGCTTGCACAGCACGCAATGTTTAGTTGCGGTTCTGCTCTGCCTATACTTTTACTTCGTAAGATGTTTGTTCAACATAATAATTTATTCTCAAAATAATATTGTCATTCCTGAAAACTGTTTTCTCATGCATGTTGTGAAATGCATTTTTTTGGCATTGATATAAACAATAGATAAAGGAAGCCTGTAAGTATTGGTGATCTGTTCAGTATGCAGTGCAAGACTTCACTAAACACTGTTATCCAGATCATGTAGCTAATATCACACACACTTATAATACAATTATTTCCATTGCTGGGTGCTACTTCTGGGATCAGTTTCCCAAATATCCCAAATTTGATCACAATCGATGAAAAGAGAGGTGCAACACCCTAATAATAGATCGTAGATCAAATTTCCACTCTATTATTTAATAAACAAACTTGACAATTGTAACTTATCTTACTGACATTTATGAATAACCCACATTACTATCTTCATATTTATATTCAATTTATATTAACTATATTGCTAGGAATAGCTTTTGCTTCTTCATCAGGGTGATGTGTTGACGATACTGTGCATTGCCACCCATTGTCACATGGCTAGGGTAAGATTTCACTCACTGAATACCACTGCCCAAAATATTTCTTTTCCGTAGCACAGGTTCTATATTTATTGTCCAGTTGCTTGGCAGATGTATGTGACATTCAGAGATAAATACTGCACTGTGTATCGCGCTCCCTGATCAGAAACTACAGATATCTGAGAGAACTTGAATTCTCCATTGACAGGTAAGAGCAATGCGCTGGGCGTTTAACTATGTTAGGAAAAAAAAAAAACCAGCCTGCAGCATCTACAGTACCTTGAATAGACTTTAATGTTTCGTTTTTTTTTAAAAATTGAATCGTAATTTGACTATGTAAATGTAGAATAATTTTGTTGCTGGTATGTAAAAATAATATATAACATTTCTGTTTCAATAAGGCGTTAACATTAGGCTATGGGTGTTAACTTTCCATATGTCAAATAAATAAAAAAAAAATCTGAAATATGACGCACATTATAGAAAAAGGGATATATGCTTAAAGAACGTATATAGACACGGGTTTGCAAATGTTTTAGAACACCTCAAGATTTGTCATTGATATCCTTTATATACCTACCTGCATGAAAACCTCAGGGTGTGAGAATTTCAATTTCCGCTCAGGAATCAGTGATATAGAAACAATAGGCACTCATGTGTGGCAATGTTAGAACACTTTGTGATTTGATTAGGCATCTTAAGCAACTTCTAAGAAGTCTCATGCATTTTACCATTTGTGGCTCTGTGTTCCTTTACTATTTTAAATGAATTGCATGTGTGGCCTATGCAAGTTATCAATTAAATGAGACTATCACCAATTAGCCTATTTTGACAATGTTTTCGGTTCCAGTTCAGTTTCATGTGCAAAACAAATCAAAACTACAGAAGCAATGGGGTGTTGTAACACAAGTGCACACTGCTGTATGTACATGTATGTATTATTTTGTATTTAAAGGGCACATCAAATGATCATTATGTAAGTGAATGGTAACGGCTTGCAAGCTTCAGTAAATGAATTGCACTGCTTGCAATTACAGTAGTTGTATTTCTATGTTTCATTTATCACATACAACCCCACAAACCATCCCTTACTGTATCTAGCAGGTGAACCAGTCCTACGATGTCCGACCAAGAGTAAGTAGTGTATTCATTTCATTACATTTGTTTCTTCAAGCGTGAAGCACGTTTTATATGTGTTTTTAACACTGTATGTGTGGACTCATATGCTATATATATAGTGGGATTACACTGAAAACGCTATTGTAACTAATTTCAAACAGATCTCATCTTTTAAAGCACAGTGCTATGTAAAAAGAATATGTATAATGAGATGCTGTAAGAGCTATTGATGAACTAGACAAATTCCTTCAGTACAGTAATCCGTCGCGTATCCGCCCCTAGCCGTTTATCCACCATGATCAATCTCTTCAGCAATGGTAAACATTATACTGAATCGAATTTTTTAACACTTTGTCGAAAAGTGATACACAATACAAAATCGGCAAGCACACATACACCCTTAAATCCTTCCGTGCAATCAATCAATTTAGGATTCAAACAGTGAAAAGAAAATGTCTAATAGATAGGTAGTAACAGGTGGCGTTCCTCCCAGGGAAAACAAGAAGAAAACAGATACAATATCAACAAATGATTCACTGGTGTATTCCTTGTGTTTGTGAATGACAGGAACCCGCTGAAAACAAGTTATTTTTTGCATGTGTCAGGCTCTGGGGTAGCATTTATATAAAAAGTGAAGTTGTATATTTGTCTTCTAACCATTAATCCTGTATAAATATGTTTCTAAAATGTGCTATCATTCCTGTCGTTCCTAATTATTCATTGCACACCTTTTCCTCCATCTCCACTAGTGCAGTGATTCACAAAATCTGTAAGTCAGTCGAGGAAGAGTTGTTATTTCGTTTCAGATGTTGTTTATCTCAGGTGTAATAAGAGGCACGCGTGTCGTTGCACCGTATTGTTTAAAAAATATATCTCAATCTAATACGACTGTAATACTGCACACTGTGGTATGGTATGGAATTTGATATCCAAATACATGGATGTCGTTGCCAGATGTATGGAAGGTCTTGTGGCACGACTGCCATTGCCATCTGTTGGTTATCCTGCATTTTTTTTTTTATTTATTTCTTAGCAGACGTCCTTATCCAGGGCGACTTACAATTGTTACATTATTTCACATTATACAGATATCACATTATTATTTTACATACAATTACCCATTTATACAGTTGGGTTTTTACTGGAGCAATCAAGGTAAAGTGCCTTGCTCAAGGGCACAGCAGCAGTGTCCTCCACCAGGGATTGAACCCACGACCCTCCAGTCAAGAGTCCAGAGCCCTAACCACTACTCCACACTGCTGCCCTGCATCTCCCACCCTTGCCCATTACCCCCCTGTTTCAACAATGTCAGCCACCCACCCCCTCTTCCTCAGTGATGGCAGTCTCTCATTCCTGCTCTTCCTCAGTGGTGTCAGCTCCCCATCACCCAAAGCGGAGCAAACGTTCAACTGTTGCCCGATCCAACTGAACTGTTGTATGATGTCCTCGTCAGGCAGGTTGGATACATTTATGCGTGGCCTATAAATTCTAGCTCGCAAATGTCTTCTCATTTCGTTGTTGTTCACAGTGCAGTGCTGCGGGCGTCTGGTGCAAAGTCTGAACTCGATGCTCCTTGTTTATTACAGCAATAGCAACAATTTCAGCAGCAGCTGAAATATGCCAGCACACAAATCCATGTTTACAATGACAATATGCCAGTTCCTATGGTGAACGCTAGGCTAGTATGCCTTTAGGTCAGACCAAACCTGTCAGTAAACTTTGACAGAAAAAAGTTTCCTTAAACATTACTTAACCTTTTGTGTATCACTTTTGTGAACTCCCAAATGACCAGTTAATGAGAAGATAACAAGCCACACAGTCAGAATTTTGTTATTCATCAGTGTTGTGACTACCTGTGGTGTTTCATACTAAACTGTTTCGTTAAATAGTCGGAGGGTGGGAAGAAGCGTTTTGTGTATCACAAACATCCGTTAAACGTGCCTTAATCGTCCCATAGTAAGACAGCTTGGCACCGACAGTTTTGAGTATAGAGCTCACTGTGTGTTGATATGTAAATAAATCCTGTTAGCCTGCAGGGCGTATCAACTTCATCTTCAACTTCTGTCTCCATCTCCTGCCTGTCACTCAGCAGCGAATGCAGGCACCCACACGGCAGACAGCTACTCTGTCACAAGCATTAATACTGTAGCGATCCTGGGTATAGGGGAAGAATCTGGATAGTGTAGGGTGTGTGTGCGAGTGCAAGGGGTTGCATGCTGGTATGTGGGTGCAGGGGTTGCATGTTATGTGTGTGCATGCAGGGGGTTGCATTGTGTGTGTATGCGTGCAGGGGGTGTATGTTGTGTGTCGATGTATGTGTAGGGGAATTGGGGTGCAGGTTTGGCGCGAAAGACATGGGGGCGGGGGTCTGAGTAAGGGCCGGAGGGAACGAGGGATATAAAGGGTGCATGGAAAAGACTGGGGGTTTTGGGGGAGACAAGTGTGTGAGATAATTTTGTGTTTAGGGGAGATAGAGAGAAAGGGAGAAAAAGGGTAGGGTAAGGAAAGATAAATACCATTAATCATTTTATTTTCATTTTCGACTCCCAGTTCCTTTCCCTGTTTTGATTATTTCTGTCAAAAATAAACGCTTCGAGCCTTCGACTCCATCACAGCCTCAGTCTCATCTTTGTCCCAAGAACCTGAAAATGCTACAATACCCTGCATCTTTCTAACAAGAGATTTAGAAGAATTCCTTAATAAAAGCTGAATCTTAAAACAATAATTGTGTGAATATAGTAATTGTTACAGCTGTGTATAATGCTATTTAAAACAGGATTCATTCATCCGACTTTATACATAAGGATATGAAACGGATTGCTGTACTTATAAAAAGAGTGATGTGGGTGTTTAATATGGTTCTGGGTATATGGTGGGGGTGTCTGTGCCCCCAACACAAACATATGCATAGACTGGGGACAAAAAATCCAGCATTTCTCTGGCTTCTCTGTATGTCACTGCTGTTGTGTTTTTCTTTCTTACGCACTAACCAGCCACCAATCCATTGTAATAAGAGCAAACTTAACACTGCAAATAACAGTTTACTGATTGTGTCCAACGTTTACTAATGTGCACACCACGTAGTGAGCTGATAAACAACGTACATCACCAGATAGCAGCGAACGTCGTCCAATAATATGCAAGCTTAAATAAAAGGGGCACCACTCAGATGCACAGCGCCATCTAGAAACTTTGACATGCCAGGAGGTGTCAGCAGTAACATTTTATTTAAGTTATATATATATATATATATATATATATATATATATATATATATATATATATATATATATATATATATATGTATATATATATATATGTTAAGATGTGCGCAGGCTTTTTTTTACTGAAACTTCTCATGCCCCACAAAGATACATTCAGTTTGAAAGCCACTGGTCTAGGGAACTGCTTATCCAATTGTAATGTTAGGACATGTTTAAAATATTGAGAGTCGCAGAATCTGGGGATATAAGAAGATGACTGTTCATCTGTGTTTAAACTGCGTATGTATTTTACACAAACATTTTTACACTGTGTCTAAACACTCTTATCCAGACTTGATTGGGATTTTTTAACTGGAGTTATTGAGAGTAGCAGAATCTGTGTGTAATAAAGAAACGGTCTGCCTGTCATTACATCACTCTTACTTTACAAACAGCCTTGTTTTACTAATTTAGTGAGCAGGTTAATTTAAAGTATAATTGATTGGTATCATGTTCCTGCATTCTTCCACAGTTTTGCCTTCTCAAGCCAGGCACACTTACTTATGTTTTTATAAATGAATAATTTTTTAATTCTGTCTTTTTTTCTCTCCTCTTTCTCTCCTTTTCAGAGAGGTACGATAATTTGTTTTTATCAATTTGTTTTTTTGATATACTGTATCTTCTAACTTCAGCTTGGGAAATGTACTGGTAATGTTAAACTAGTTTAGTAGAGGTGACCTTTGGCATAAGTAGGGTAACTTAGGTATAAAATGATTTGAGTGATAAAGCATGTGTAGAAATGTATGGAATGAAATATGGTAAATACTTTCCCACAGTAACCTTATGAAAGAGATTAGTTAGTCTTCACTTGCACTTGAATGGAGTAACAGCTAAAGGGCTAAATTCTATTGATAATTAGCAAGATAACAAACAGACTGTGGTCATGAATGTCCTTAGCCCATATGGTATAAATACTGGGCATAGTGGTGACACAGACAGAGAAGCCTCTAATACCTCCGGGATCATCATGGACCATCTGTGTATCAGTCAGAGGGCTCTCCCGATGGGTTCAGGTAATCCGATCAATCTCTGTTAATACTAGTGGCACATGTTGTAAGGTCTGGTCTCATGCTTATAGCGCAATAAAGTAGTTAATTCCATGTTTACCCAAATTCACAAACCTTTCAGTTGGGGCTTGTTGCTGCACAAGCACAGAAATTGTCCACCTGGTGTTCACCTGGGGTATAGCACTGTTCTCCCAGGTTAAGAGGGACGAGACTTACATTTGCAGAATTTGTCCTGGGCCAAATGAAGCAAAATATTCTAACAAAGGCGGTCTGTAAAAAGAGCAGAGAATAGCATTTCACCTTGTGGAGCTGGTGCAGTGGAGCTCTTGTTACACAGTCTAACATGCCTTGCCTTATGTAAAGACCCCTGAGGCCTTGGTGGAGCTCTGAAACAGATGGCATTGGTCAGTATAACAGTAAAAGTGTCCCTTCTGCAACACTGCCTCTAGTGGAATGGAATGAGTAGCTGCCGCTGTTGTATTATTTTTATACAATGCCCTAGTTCAGGGGTGTCAAACTCCAGTCCTCGAGGGCCGCAGGGTCTTCTGGTTTTCATTCCAACTTAAGCTCTCAATTAACATAATTGATCTAATTATTTGTTGAATTTGACACATTTAATGTTTTTCAAGGTCTTTTTCAGTTGATGGTTTTAAAAATGCACTTGATTCAAGGTACACTACCTATGAAACATTGCGAGGCCTGAAGAGAAGTGTTAAATATGTCCAGTTAATCAAATAATTAAACCAATTAAGTAATTGAGAGCTCGGGTGGAACAAAAGCCAGAAGACACTGCGGCCCTCCAGGAACTGAGTTTGACACCCCTGCCCTAGTTAGACCCCACCTAGAATACTGTGTGCAGTTTTGGTCATCTCACTACAAAAAAGACTGCACTAGAGAAGGCACACAGAAGGGTGATCCCAGGACTTAATGACATGAGCTATGAGGAAAGGCTAAAAGAATGACATCTTTTCAGCCTAGGAAAAAGAAGAGAAAGAGGGGACTTGATTGAAGTCTTTAAAACCATAAATGGTCTAGGTAAAGTTAACCCAAGACATTACTTCAAACTTAGCAGACAAACAATACCACATAAAAGGAAGCTGAGTAGAGTTTAGAAGTGAATGGAATAGCCTACCAGGTGATGTAACAGGATCTAAAACGCCGGGAACATTAAAAAATTCTGTGTAGGGATGAATGGTGTGCTAACAAGAGACGAGCCTTGATGGGCCGAATGGCCTTTTCTTATTCCCAAACTTTTCTTATGTTCTTATTTATTTCATGCTTATAATACTGGACTTGGCTTTCGCCCAGATAAAATGAGATAGTAGTGGTGGGAACCAAACAAGACATAGCTTTGCTGTCATATATGAGCCTTCAATGTTTTTCCTCCTTCAGGTAATGTGGATTTCCTATTAGCCTGGTGCTGATGGCTGAAGTGTAGTGCTGGCTCCAGGGATTAGCCTATTTACAGCCTCCTTGGGGCATCAGCACACACAACGGCAGCAATGCTGGCTCCAGGGATCAAGTGCAGCCTCCCTAGCGCCTCGGGCAGATTGTTGCAGTGGGGACAGGTTTACGGTTACACTCTGGTGAGCCAGATGTACTTATTAATTAGACACGTTTCTGAAAGGCTCTGGCCACATTGAGGCTTTAAAACTGTAAATGTAAAACGACAGAAACTGAAAATGATTCACAAAGTGAATCTAAACAACCAAATAGAGTCCTGCTGTCTGAGCGGACAGAGCACTGGCTTGATAGCAGGGGGCTGGAGTGGGGGAGCAGTTTAAACTGCAGTAATCAGATGGTTCTGTTTTTCTCATTCGCTCCACAACAGATTGAGGAGACTGAAGAGACAGTGGAAGAGGAGACGGAGGTTGAGCCCGAACCCCCCAAACCATCCCCCCCGAAGCAGGCAAACCCCATCCTGACTTCCAAGGCTCAACCTCATGCTAAGGTAAAACAGAAACTACAGCTCAAGACAGGACTCTACTGCGTAACTTACTGAGAACCCTGACACAACTTTCTACAGGAAAAAGTGTTCATGAAATAGCAAAACTGGGATGAATGAACAATTTGCCTGGAGGTAGTGTGTGATACGAGAATGTAATGCCTACCCGTCCAAGCATCCCACCCTGAGGATTCATTTCAAATGTTCACACACTACCTCATGCACTATTTTTTATAATCTCTGCTGAGAAGCAAGCGAGAGAAGACAGCAGCTATGTGAGGTACGGTTGGAATTCCTTTCAGTTTGACGGGAGCTCACGCTGGGTTCACTCTGTTGCTGGTGTTAATGAGCGTGTGTTTCCCGTCATAAATTAGTGAGTATTTCTTGCTAGCAAGCATTTCATGTTTTTATAATATCCCCTGTGTATGTAAGCACTATCTACCTGTCTTTCTTTCTCATTATCTAAAAACCCGTCTATCTGTCTGTCAATACTGTATCTAAAGCTATGAGTCCTGATTTAAGTTGACAGCACTATAACCTGGTAACTATCGATATCTGAGTATATCTATAATACATCAGCGTGTGTTTTTTGTTTTTTTAACCTATGTGTGTGTTGTACTCTTTATCACATGCAGTTATATTACCTGTCCCTAGCTTGTGATGTGGAATCTCTTATAAAACTTTCCCATAGTAAAAGCACAGCTAAGTGTAATAAAGCACAGTGAAAGCATGGTAAAGCATAAGCATTGTAAAGAGAGGTATAGTATTATTAAACATGGCAAAACATGTTAAACTATGATAAATGCAGAGTATAAACATGGAAAAAGCATGGGTGAAAAACACTGTGCAAAAACACCATGGTTAACTTTTCTATGGGGTATTTCATTCCCAAGTCCTTCCTAAGGGCTGCAGTAATTGTGTTCTCTTTCTCTGCAGCCGAAGTCAAAGATTTCAGCATCCCGCAAGCTTTCTCTTAAGGTACAGTACCATGTTTCATCCCGCTAGACAACTAGGCTGATGAGTTTACATTAGAACCACAAGCGTGTAAACATGTTCTACTGCAAATCAGCAAGACCCACTTGATCTTTGCTCAGAAGTTAATTTCTTTTTTGTGAAAGTAAAATTGATTATAAAACAAAGGCGTGCACTCAAAGGTGTGCTCATTTGGTCTGTTACTAGTTATGCAGCATTATACTCAATAATTGTGCAAGCCAGGGAAACCGAGGGGTAGCATTGTTTTGTGTTGAGTAATGACCATGTTGTATTCCATTTAATTAATACCTAACAATTCAAATTTATTAAAGGCAATTACTCTGAAAGTACAAGCATCGGCACAGCCCTAGTAAAGAGCTTGATGAATCTAGTGCAGTGTAGCTGGAGAGGGGACAATATCTAGTGTTTCCAGTCCGGAGACACTGCTCCTCAGCCCGGGTGCTGACCCTGTCCCATTCCCTCTACCCTCTGCCCTCAGATCCTGCTGCTGACCCGAGCAAAGGAGGCTCTGGACAAGGAGAAGCTGGACCGAGACGAGGAGAAGGTCCGGTACCTGGCGGAGCGAGTTCCACCCCTGCAGCTCGCAGGACTTACTCTGGAGCAGCTGCAGGTGATCGCCCCCTGCAGGAATTCCTCAAGCATTACACCCGGCAGTGATCGTGGCTAACAACTCGTATAACAGTCTCCCATAGTAACTGCAAAGTGTAATGAAAGCATGGTGAAGCATATAGGCAAGCATTGTAAATCACAGAGAGGTATAGTAAAGCATATTAAAAACAAACCATGGTAAACTAACCCTTATAAACATTTCCCATGGTAAAAGCGCAGAAATATGTAATAGAGCACAGTGAAAGTGTGGTAAAGCATAGGCAAGGATTGTAAAGCACAGAGAAATGTTTCCCATAAACAGGGGTTCATTTGTAAACTAATGATTTCCATTACATGAGAGTAGATGTTAAAACTTCATGCTGATTTGAACTTGGCTCTCGCCAAGATAAGCACCAACTAAGACGTAGCTTCACAGTAAACTATTGTGATCCATATGTGTCTCCATCCATTTGCGCTTCCTTCCATATGATGATGTAGATATCCTTCTGTCTGGTGTTGATGGCAGAAGTGTAATGCTGGCTCCAGGGATCAGCTTATTTTGCCTCCCTAGCGCATCAGCACACACAACGGCTGCGATGCTGGCTCCGGGGATCAACCATAGTGCGGTCTCCCCAGCGCATCAGCATGACAACCGCCTGGATTGAGCTAAGTAGGGTACATCTCTGGGGTCTTCAAGTGGGCACCTTCCATCCTCGGTGTTTCGTCGACTAGCCCACGACACCTCAAGAGGGCTCGACGGTGATTCTGGCGTCCCAGCATCACCCCCCTCCGTCCCCCACTCAACTCAGCCCAGCTTACTTACTTGTATATCAGCCTTTCTTTCTTTCTATTGTGCTTGAGATCCCCAGCCAGAATCTTTCCGCCTCAACCATATAATGGTATAATTAAGGGAGCTTGATGTTCATGTTAGGATGGCTGTAGTACCCCTTTCATGCACAACATATTGAAAATAGACACATAATAAATATATTTTTTCATTGAACATTTTATCAATTACTAAAATACTCATTATCTTAAACAAGAATTATTATACAAATTCACATTATATTTGCATACTGAACTTCTAGTTACACATATAACAGGTAATGCATTTATCTAATTGCTACAAGTATTTCCACAAAGTGTCTTTCTCCATCTTGTCAGAATGCTTTACTTTATTTAGGTGTCTGTGTGTCCGTGGCTTCGTTTGTGTTTGTGTCCGCAGTCGTAGTCTGTTGCTGTCGTCTTCATCAGCAATGTTAGCTTTCTTAAAGACATAGTTGGTAATAGAAGAAGTTCTTAATGCTGTTTGCACTACTGACTGAATCAGACAGTGTAGGAGATGTGAGTCATGTGACTTAGATTGTCTATTATGCAAGTTCTGGCATGTTTTGACTCGACTACACCACTGATCCCCATATGAGGCTGTCATGAATTTGAGTCTTACATATGTCCCCATATAACAAGTAGAAGGGTTTTTTATGCATACCCATATGCGGTCGACATGCATGAAAGGGTTAAGATATTAAGATGCCACTTTTTAGACCATTAAAGCAGATGAAACAATGGGTAGATTCTCAAAGCTATATTCTCAAGAGAAAAAAAACAAAACAATTGAACGACTAAAACGAATAAGAAACGGCTTAATACTTAATTCTTACTTAATTCTCTGAATTAAAAGTCATATCTGTTTATTCTGCTTTGGTAACTCTACTGGGTGCGTTTCTAATAGCAATGTTATGATCTTTCAATTGTGCTGGCCCATCTTGTTCTTACTATAGACCAGGTGGTCACAAAAATAATTGCCATGGCTTTGGAAACTGCTTCTCCTGTACAACTGCTGACCTGTCATGAACTTGCTGTGTTCTGATTACAGAAGCTTTGCACCGAGCTTCACACGAAGATTGAAGTTGTGGACGAGGAGCGCTACGATATCGAGTTTAAAGTCAGCAAGAACGCTCGCGAGGTACTGTCATAGAGCAGGGTGCGAATGAAATTCTCACAGCCCCGACACTGCCGAGGAAACTCATTATCTCACACACTGTCAGCATGTACAGCACTGCTGAGGAAACTCAATACCTCACACACTGTCTTAGCACTGCTGAGAAAACTCAACACCTCACATACTGCCTTAGCATTACCAGCACTGACATGAAAACTCAATACCTCACACAGGGCCTTATCATGACTCGAAGGGCTGCATTCTCAAAGCTACTTGCTCCAAATCATCAGGCCTGTCATACAAACAGTGCAAGAGAAAGTACGCTCTCAGCTTGATTAGAGACAGCCACCGAACACTTAAACATATTAGAAGTCATTCAATCTAAATATAAACTGATGGAAAGTTAATGCTAACGTATTTAATCTGTTTATATACATCTATGGACAAAAGTTTTGCATCACCTAGAATTTTAGGATTGAGACATAATTAATTTTATTTAACACGATGTAATCAAATAAACCAAAAAACAATATTGCAAAAGCCTAACGGAAGCCATAATAGTAGTGCAGTATTTCATGTCAGATTTATGGAAAACTACAAAGCGGTATGTAATTCAAGCATTCAACAGGTTTCATTCGACTTTATGAAGCAACATGAGTTAATTCTACAGGGTGATGCAAAACGTTTGGCCTTAGCTGCAGAACCTGTTGTGGTTTAAACATTTAGAATTTGACATGAGTGCGAGATCTACACTCTCAGTGAAATGACTCTATAACTGTCGATGCTGCTGATAGGTTCCAATGGGGACATGACTTCAAATATCATTTATTTCCCTAGATCCATGATCTGAATCTGAAGATCCTGGACATCCGAGGCAAGTTCAAGAGGCCCAACCTGCGACGAGTGCGCGTCTCAGCTGATGCCATCCTGCGCTCGCTGCTGGGCTCCAAGCACAAGGTGTCTCTGGACCTGAGAGCCAACCTCAAGTCAGTGAAGAAGGAGGACACAGAGAAGGTGAGGAGCGCTCTGCATCTAGGATGCTACCAGTCTACTGCTACTAGAAGAGCTGGCAAAGTTAATAAGGAGCTGGCAAAGTTAACAGGGAGCTGACAAAGTTAACAGGGAGCTGACAAAGTTAATAAGGAGCTGACAAAGTTAATAATAAGGAGTTAACCCTAACAAATAGAAACCGGGACCAGAGGACACACAGTGTGGAAATTAATTAGAGACAGACTTAGGACAGAGGGTAAGAGACATTTCTTTACACAAAGTGTGGTAAGGGGATGAAATGGGTTACCAAACCCCATTTAACCTTTAAGAATGTCTTTCTGCAAGTGGCACCACATTCACTGTAACAGCGTACCACTGTACTTCTGAAAGGGCTTGTCATTAACCTTTTGCATGCATTTGAAAGTGTGCTGTATTGGAGATGCAAGCTCATTCGCCTCTACCTGAGAGCCAACCTCAAGTCTGTTAAGAAGGAAGACATGGGGAGATGAGGAGTTCTCTGCAATTAGTATAGGAGCTGACAAAGTTCACCTTAACCAGCACTTTTCTGTGCAGCACAGAAACCAAGACCAAATGTTATCCATGCATTACCAATGGAAAGCAACGGGTGCCAATCTCACAAGGCGGAGGCTGGGTCCGAACCAGCGGCCCCGCACACTGCAAGCGAGTGTTTTAACCACAATGCAAAAGATCCAGGCTCGTCTGCATTCGTGCTTTTAACCTCATCTCATCTCACCCTGCCTGTTACACCAAGACAGCAAGCACATTCACTGTGACAGGGTACCAATGCACTTGTGAGAGGGCTTGCACTTTAAAATCCTTGGCATCTATCTGAAGGTGGGTTGTTTTGGGTGTGTTGGAAGTACAAGCTCTGTGGCCTCTGAAGGTTTCTCAAGTCTTGTCTCTCTGCTCTGCTCCCAGGTGCTCACCACAGAGGTGCAGGACTGGCGTAAGAATGTGGAGGCCATGTCTGGCATGGAGGGCAGGAAGAAGATGTTCTGATGCCATGGCGCTGGCCAGTATGTATTATAGCAAAACTGATACAACCAGTCTTGAGAGAGATCCTGCACCAAGCACTGTCTGGGTGATTCATGAGAGAGATCTAGCACCAAGCACTGTCTGAGTGATTCATGAGAAAGATCTAGCACCAAGCACTGTCTGAGTGATTCATGAGAGAGGTCTAGCACCAAGCAATGTCTGAGTGAATCATGAGAGAGATCTAGCACCAAGCACTGTCTGAGTGATTCACGAGAGAGATCTTGAACCAAGTACTGACTGAGTGATCTCATTCTGGAAGCAGTCTTGAATTCATTCAAATCCAATGACAAAATGACACCCATCTGCTCAGCAGATACAGATATTGGTCTTTGGAAAGTGATTTCTGAATTCAGGTGTTTAATGTATGTGTTTGGTGGCTGCCTCCGATCAAGTTGAGAGTGTATATCTCGCGCACTCTTTGCTGTGTCAGGCTGTCATACAAACAGTATTTGCACCCAAACAGTACCTGCTAATCAGATTTGGAACTACAATTCGAGACTTCCAATGCGAATATATAGGTTCCGGATTGTAAGATCACAGAATTGTGTGCTAAGTGTATGTAGTAAATATTATGTAGCCCGAAATCAAAGGGCACAGTAGTGTCCAATTATTTTGTTTGGCTCAGCTCACTGCTACCACCCCTGCGCTGACTCGGAAGGGGCGAAGACGAACACACGCTGTCCTCCGGCGTGTGCGTTAGCCGTCTGCTTTTTTACACACTGCAGACTCACCATGCAGCCACCCAGAGCTACAGTGTCGGAGGACAACGCAGCTCTGGGCAGCTTACAGGCAAGCCCGCAGGCGCCCGGCCAGACCACAGGGCTCACTGGTGCGCGGTGAGCCGAGGACACCCTGTTTTGTTTTGTTAATTCTCACTCTTTCCTCCTCTGAACATCCAACCCCCTCTGAGCCGAGAGTGGGTCTTTTATATTCGTGGCTGGAGCCTTAATTACCTATTAATAAATTACCTTATTAAGGCTCCAGCCACATTCCCACAAGAGTTCTAGGGAAGGGGTTTTAACCCCATCCCCACCTACTACACATTACAAGACCGGCTCTCTCACCGGTCTCAAACAATAAATAATAAAAGATGGACGGGGCTCGACCGCCCGCACATAAACACAATAATGATTAGGACAGACGGCTTTGTCCACCCGCATACAAATACAATAATAATAATAACAACAACAATACAAAACATACAGGGGCGGGGTGAACCCTGTCACAAGGCCTAATCTAGGCAATTAGTAACTGCTGATCAGATCTATGACATGTGTTCATTGGCCATCATTACTGTATTGAAAGTCATCATTACTGTATTGAAAGTTGAAGTGTAACTGTATAAGCTGACTGGTGAGGCTCTAACAGGATGACTGACTTTATCGACTGAGTGTAAAGAGCCATCGCCCGTTCCTCCTTGTTTTTCATCAATGTGTTTCTCTTGTTTTCAGATAATCTGTGTGAGATATTTGAACTGTTCCGACTGCATCTCCACGCCTCCGTTTGCCTCCTTCTCTGTAACTAGATTCCTCCATGTTTGAACTGTGCAGAACGAAGCGCCGCTCCACAAACTGACAGATGAAGCACATTTCTTCGGTTGAAAATGATATATGCATACATGCACAGTGCATTCTAGTGTTATCCAGGTACTGCAGTACAACGTCCGAAGTGCAAGCTTGTGTGCGTGTGTGTGTGTGTGTGTGTGTGTGTGTGTGTGTGTATCAGTGTGTGTGAGCGCCATCCTGTGGATTGACAGACAACACATGAGCAACTGGTAAAGCAATGCTTTAAAATCCCTTTTTTTTTATACCAGCATTAGGAACACTATCATTGCCCACCTGCCCTTTAAGGAGTGGTAAGCAAGGTTTTAAACTCAGTTTTCTTGCCTCTTGTTAGCACCAGCAACATTACCACTGATCCACTTTAAATGAATGCTTACCAAGGTTTTAAAATCAACGTGTTCTAATTAAAAACGGATACATTGACATAATATAACTTTAAAATAAAACAGCTACATTTTACTAATAATTTGTTCTGATATCTATTTACTAAAACTATAGGACTTTCGCGCGTTTCTGCACAATGCAAGCACCGAGTTTAATAAAGCATGCTTCGTGTGAAACAAAAGCAGCAATTATTTAACTTCAGTGTTACCTGTAGCACTTAACCTTTTATATATATATACATAAATATATATATATAACTATATATAATAAAACTGTAACTCTTTTATCTACTTTTTATGTACTTTTTAAATGCTTAATTTGTTCTTCTATACCAATAAATCTTTACAAAAAGTGTTTCTGTATTTTTCTTACCAATTGTAACCCCCTTAGAATAAAGTGTTTATATATATATATATATATATACAGTATATATATATATATATACACACACATACACACAATGGTGGGGACTTCCATTCACTTTATGTAATTATTATTTATTTAGCAGACACCTTTATCCAAGGCAACTTACAGAGACTAGGGTGTGTGAACTATGCATCAGCTGCAGAGTCACTTACAATTACGTCTCACCCGAAAGACAGAGCACAAGGAGGTTAAGTGACTTGCTCAGGATCACACAATGAGTCAGTGGCTGAGGTGGGATTTGAACCAGGGACCTCCTGGTTACAAGCCCTTTTCTTTAACCACTGGACCACACAGCCTCCTATATTTATGTGTCTCAAATGTGCAGCTTTGAGAGAAACACATGTTATAGTAAGAGTGTTTTTTTTTTCATTTTAAAACAACATACAGTATGCTACTACACCAGGTTCAATCATTCTGTTTGCAAGCCATGCTTTCAGTTAGTGCGGCACTTCCTTGGCCACCTGGAGAGTGAAACTGTCCTCACCCCATTCAACACCTTTCCTGTCATTAAGCAATCAGCTGCTTCCCCTGGTGACTGGCATGCTTTGCAGCCAGTAACAGGACACCAAAGTTGGAATGCTCTAGATCAATGGTTCTTAACCCCCGGTCCTGGGGACCCCCTGTGTCTGCTGGTTTTCATTCCAACTGAGCACCCAATTACTTAACTAGACCCTTAATTGAACTGATAATGTTCTTAATTAGACCTTTTTAAACAGTTGCATATTCTAAGTTACTTTTAAAATGTTACAGCTAACTTGAAATATGCAACAGTTAAGAGCTGAAAACACTTAAAAAGGGTCTAATTAAGCACATTAGCAGTTAAATTAAAGGTTTTGTTAAGTAATTGAGAGCTCAGTTGGAATGAAAACCAGCAGACACAGTGGGTCCCCAGGACAAGTTTGGGAATCACTGACCTAGAAAGTAAAACAGCAACAGACGTTCTGAGAATAAGACACGGAAAATGAGAACTTCGTTTAAACTCGCACCAGATATCATGACATCACACATAATGTTATGGGCAGCAATAGGGAATCTATAATGTTCAGGTAGTGTGTCGAATTTCACCCTTCAGAGGAGTAAGAGGACTCGGGCCATACCAGCATAGCGCATTCAAACAATGCAGGAACAGCACACACGTTGCCATCAGCCAGTAGGTGGGGCTGACCAGGAAATATGTCTGCATTTCTACTGTGTCATCACTAGATGTCACTATTTCACCAGCATTGGGTTTGTCCTGGTCCTCTACCCACCCCTACACTTTAACAAGCAGAGAGATTTGGGAGGTACAAGTGCAGAATGCATTTATATTTGCACGGGTTGGACCAAAGAATGGAAATTCTGTTGCTGGTCTTCTCCTCTCTCCCTCCTTACTCTTTTCTGCCCCCTCCGACCTCTCCTCACTCTCTGTTAATACCTTTGAATTTCATGCAGTCCAACTAACCTCTCCCTGTCAACTCCTGCTAATTGTACTGTACCGTCCCCCTGGGCCTCTCGCTCACTTTCTAGATGAACTCGATTATCTACTCTCCTCCCTCCTCTCTCTGTTTACCCCAGCTGTCATGTTAGGTGACTTCAATATCCATCTCTCCAACCCCAGCCACTCTGCTGGATTCCTCCCTCTCCTTCACTCCTTCGACTTCTGTCTCTCTCCATCCCCTCCTACCCACAAAGCTGGCCGTCAACTGGACCTCACCTTTTCCAGGGCCTGCTGCCCCTCCACCCTCTCTGCCACCCCCCTGGACCTCTCTGATCACTATTTCATCTCTTTTACTCTGTCTCTCCCCTCTCTCCCTGCTCCTCCTACCCCCACTGTCACCTCTCGTCGTAACCTCCGCTCTCTCTCCCCCTCTGTCCTTGCCTCCACTGCTCTCTCTCACCTCCCTCCTATCGACTCCTTCTCACAACTCTCCGTAGACTCTGCTACCTCCACCCTCTTCTCCTCCCTCACCTCCTCCCTCGACTCTCTCTGTCCCCTCACCTCCCGACCTGCTCGACCCTCCCCTCCCCAACCCTGGCTCTCCTCTGCGCTCCGTTCAGCAAGAATCACACTGCGATCTGCTGAAAAGAAATGGAAGAGAACCAAACTCCCTGCTGCCCTAGACCTTTACCACACTCTCCTCTCCTCCTTCTCCTCTACTCTCTCCTCTGCTAAATGTACTTATTTCCAATCTGTAATCCAAACCTCCACTAACAACCCACGTAAACTATTCTCTACCTTCTCCTCCCTCTTAAACCCTCCCCCCTCCTCCTCCCTCCTCTATCTCCCCTGATGACTTTGCCTCCTTCTTCTCTTCTAAAATCTTAGATATCCGCAAACTCTTTAACACCTCTCCCTCCCCCGCACCCCCTCCTGCTCCAACCCCTACACCCACTGCATCCCCTACTAACTCACCCTCCTTCTCCACCTTCTCGCCCCTCTCAGACTCTGACCTCTCCTCCCTGCTCCAGGTTCACAAACCCACCACGTGTGCCCTGGACCCCTCCCCACTCACCTCTTTCAAGCTGCTGCTCCTGCTCTACTTCCTTCATCTCCTCCCTTCTCAACACCTCTCTCCTTTCTGGTCTCTTTCCCTCTGCCTTCAAAAAGCCTCTATCACTCCCTCCTCAAAAACCTACCCTCGACCCCACCTCCCTCCAGAGCTACCGTCCTGTCTCCCTCCTACCCTTCCTCTCCAAAACCCTCGAGCGGACTGTACACCGCCAGCTCTCTGCTTTCCTGTCCAACCACTCTCTGCTCGACCCTCTCCAATCTGGTTTCCGCTCTGCTCATTCCACTGAAACCGCCCCCCTGTCTGTCACCAACTCACTCAAGTCTGCCCGAGCTGCCTCTCTCCCTCTGTCCTAATTCTCCTCGACCTCTCTGCTGCCTTTGACACTGTCGATCACTCTATCCTACTATCCTCTCTCGCTAACCTGGGAATCTCTGGCACTGCTCTGGCCTGGTTCTCCTCCTACCTCTCCAACCGCACTTACCAGGTAACCTGGCGTGGAGCAACCTCCACACCTCGCCCTCGCTCAACAGGAGTCCCCCAAGGGTCAGTCTTGGGTCCTCTCCTGTTCTCTCTCTACACCTGCTCCCTGGGCCCCCTCATCGCATCCTATGGTTTCTCATACCATTTCTATGCTGATGATGCTCAGATTTTCCTCTCCTTCCCCACCTCTGACTCCACCATCCCCTCCCGTATCTCTACCTATCTGTCTTCTATCTCCTCCTGATGCACTCGCATCACCTTAAACTCAACCTCTCTAAATCTGACCTCCTTTTCTTTTCCTCCTCCTCCTCCCCCTCCTCTGATCTCTCTATCTCTGTTCCTCTGGAAACTACCACACTCTCTCCCTCTTCCTCCGCTAAGAACCTTGGAGTCACCCTGGACCCCTGCCTCTCTTATTCCCAGCACATCTCCACTCTGGCACGCACTTGCCGATTCTTACTGAGCAACAGCCGAAGAATCCGACCCTTCCTCACCAATTACGCCACCCAGCTCCTGGTCCAGGCCTTGGTACTCTCCCGCCTAGACTACTGCAACTCCCTCCTGGCTGGCCTCCCTGCGTCCGCCACCCGTCCGCTCCAGCTCATCCAGAAGTCCGTTGCCCGCCTGGTGTTCTCTCTGCCTCGCTTCTCCCACGCAACTCCAATACTCCGCTCACTCCACTGGCTCCCGATCACCGTTCGCATCCAGTTCAAGACTCTTGTACTAGCCTACAGATGCCTTGACCAGACTGCACCCAGCTACCTCCAGACCCTCATCTCTCTCTACACTCCCACTCGACCTCTCCGCTCCGCCTGCACTAGAAGACTGGCTCTACCTCCTCTATGCTCCCCTGCCTCCAGAGCCCGCTCCTTTTCCACCCTCGCCCCGCAGTGGTGGAATGACCTTCCTACAGATGTCAGGACTGCCCAGTCCCTGACCACATTCCGGCGCCTCCTCAAGACTCACCTCTTCAGAAAGCACCTGTAGAACTCCTCTGTTCTTCCCCTGGGTCACTTATCACCCTTCCTTAAATGCACTTTACTTGCTCTTATCTCCCCCTTGTTTTACTGCATTTAATCCTGTACTTGAGTACAGTAATCTGCCAAGTGTTTAATCTGTAGTATTTGGTATTTAATCATATCCTGATGTAACTTTCACTGACACTGTTATCTGCTGTATTATTGAATCGTATTTTGTCACACTTGTACTTACTTGAACCAAAGTCATTGTATTTATCTTGCTCTTAATTGTATTATTACTTGTACTGTGATACTTACGATTGTAAGTCGCCCTGGATAAGGGCGTCTGCTAAGAAATAAATAAATAATAATAATATGAACCCTGTATAACAAATGAAATAGCACGACTCTTGAACATAAGTACATAATTTTGATATTTTATTTAACATCATGTAATCAAAGAAACTACAAAATTATATCGCAAAAGTCTACCGGAAGCCTTAATAGTAGTACAGTATTTCATGTTAGTTTTCGGAGTGTCACATTTTTCATATTTTGTCAGTTAATCAGTATATTGAAAACTACAAAGCGGTATGTAATTCAATATGTTAACATAAGATTATTCAGCAGGTTTCATTCAATAGGGTGGTGCAAAACTTTTGGCCATAGCTGTGCAGGTATTTAAACTAGGGAACCTCCGCGTCAGTGGAATCAGATTTTGAGTCCACTGTGTGAGGATCTGCTTAAAAATCAAATTAAGCAGTCCATTTTAATATAATACACAAGGTCACAGACAGAGAACAGTGGGGCACCGCTGAGTTTATTTTTTTGACCCTCTTCAAGGTCTTGCACACTAACTCCATAAATATAGGTGCTTAAAATACAAAGCAGTGATGTGACAATGAGTCATTTGTTAAAGGCTGCCTGCGTTCAGTAGATCATGCAAAGGGTTTATTAAAAGAGACGGGTGACGTATTACTAGCTTACTGCACATGTCTGCTTTATTATAGGTGTAGTATCAAATTCAGTTCCCAATGAAATTCAGCGCCCCGTCTGCCACAACACGTGCCTGCTCGTTTAAACAAAGCGCGTTCCAGGCGATTTTGAATGTTCTGCGGATATGCGTACAGCTTGCCATACACATTTAATGATTCAGCAAAAATAAACAACGTAACATTATATATATATATATATATATATATATATATATATATATATATATATATATATATATATATATATATATATATATATATATATAGTTGAAATGTAATATCTACGTTTTCTAAATAAACAGCACCTATAAACATGCGTTACCCATAATGTGACTCTTATATTAAGAAAACAAGGGAAACCGTATTTCATGGAGAACTGAATTTGATACTACACCGGGCTTACCGGTATGTAAATCAACAAGGAGACTTATTCCAGCATGGAATTATTCCCCTTTCTCAGCACATTCAAATACATCGTCTCTAAGGCTCAACGAAGTGCCAATCCGAGTGGACCCGTTTGTGCGTCTGACTTAACAATTTTAACTTGTACAGTACTTAAAGCGATGCCGCATAACGAATACTGTAAAACATTAACTGTTTCCTCGCAAGAAATATAACGACAACAGAAAGAAGAAAAAAAATGGTCACAAAAATGAATTAATTAAATAGTTGGCTACAGTGGTCTCAGTTCGGTTCGGTTCGGTTAGTTTGCCAATCAAACTTTGATGTTCACACTGTTCTCCAAACCAACCGAACCGTAGTAAGAAAATAATCTCCAGTGTGAACAGGCCCAGTTGTTGTATACAACTGCTAGTTCATGTAGAAAGTATCTGATTTTGTGTCCCTTCATAATTTTATTGTAATAAAAATGTTCAGTTTTAAACCTAATTTCTGAAGTTTAAATGTTCAGTGTCAAATTTAATCAGTGTTCAATCTACGTTTACTTTTATTCTTGGTTTTCTCAGCTTGGTGGTCTGGTACAACGGTGTTTTCATGTGCGGTTTGGTCTCTTGGCCTTAGACTTCCAGCTTTGTGTGTTGTTGTGTAATCCCTTATTTTACTATATAAGTCGTATTTTGTTGTTTTACCACCATGTTAGGTAACTGCACCGTTACCACTACAGTGACAACTACAGTGACATATCATTATAGATACAGCGACAAGGCTCCAAATTTCACTATGTTCTTTAAGTACAAGCATTTTAATTGGTATAAACACAAAGCATGTTTCAAAAATGGTCATATCTGGTAAGTTGTTTAAGCCATTTTGACCAATAGGTATTTTTTTTATTTCTTCTTTTACTTCATGCAGTGTTATGTGCCTCTCTCTGTGTGCTTTTGTCAATACAAGCTCAAGAACTAATAAAAAGTCATGCATCAAATCAGGCGGCAAAGCTGTCGTAGTATCAAAATAATTTAATTCTTCAAAAGGACAACGGCTTCGTACACCATAGATTGCAGAATTCTCAGGATTTTCTCTTACGGATTGCAGGTGGTATTTGTTAACTTCTGAAGTTCTTAATTGGAACTGATCCTCTGAAAACTTTTCTTTTATATCCCCATAAGTAGCCATGCAGTGTCTACAGATAAGGCCTGTACTAAATGACATGGTAAACCCACCAATCAAGTGTGCTCAGAGGTTGTCTCCAGATATTGTTGCTATTGCAGCATGTATTTTATAGTCAATTCCATTCACTGTCACAGTAACACCATTAGATGTAAGCTCTTGCAGATCTTTATGCATTGGCTGTAAAATGCTACCCAAGCCACACTGCTGCACACATTTGTACCAAACTAATACAGCAAGATGAATGTGTTTGAGCTGAGATCTGTACCTACTGTGTACATTCTCTACTGTATAGTAAATGGCACAGTGGGTTCACTACCTCAAATTCATCTTCATAGAAATGCAAACGTAATGCATCTGGGTCTGCTGAAAAGACAGGGTGCTCTCTGAAATGAATCCCATCACAGTACTCAGTTAACAAATGATCATTCCTTTCTACAACTGCCAGAGCTTGAACATGATGCCAAATGTCCTCATGACTGCAATACTTTTTCAGAACATCTCCAATGGGAATGTATGAGTATGTTCCCACTTTATCACCATTTTCATTTCGGAGAACATACTGTACAGGTTCTGTCATATCAAGTTTTGAGTTACAGTATTCTTTTAACTTGTGCTGAGAACGAATTACTTCTGCAGCCTCAGAAAAAAAGTTAGGTGTCTGAACCAACTGTTCAAGTTCAGGACATTCTGAAATACTGAAACCACTCTGTTGGAGATGATACACAATTAATGCATCACAGTTCTCTTTGAAAAATGTGAACAGGAAATTTACATTATTAAGAATGTCCTGCTGAACAGACTGCAGACTGTGTAAGAAGGTTCTTTTCTCTGCACTTCAGGCTAAAGCTACAAACATTTTCTCTGAAATTTTCCATCAACTGACCTAAACTCAAAGGAGGACAATGAACATCCTCTGCATTAACATGCTCATATTTCTCCTGACTGATGACTTCTTGAACTACACTTTCATGCGTACACTGTTGTACATGTCGTCTATGTTTTCGATAAACATGTCGTCTGTAGGATTCATATTTAAAGAAAATGCACTGACAGTTGTTTAGGCCACACATTATAGTAAAATTTGGTTCATGGGCATGGATTAAGCCAACATGTTGTATTAATTTAACCAATGCATAAGTACTACGTGAACATTTTGGTCAATGGTAACGTGTTTTGAAAGGGATTGTTGGTGAAAATTACATTTAATTAAGGAGGTTAATAATTCGTGTCAGTATTGTCGGTAGTGGTTTGTCCTGATCTAATTTCAACTGTAGAACATACCGTTGGAGGAAAGTCATAGTGTTCTTGAGATGTGATGGGTATGATACATCGTACACAAAGTAACTGCAAAATGTTGAATTACTCTTGGAGAATACAGAGCTCCACTCAGTGATTTCTGGCAATGGCATGCTTGGATAAGGGGTAGCTGGCTCATTCTGCAATAAAAAGCCGATAATACAAGTCAGTTTATGTTTTTAACCTTACACTTTAGATGTCTCCTTTTACTAAACTCCAAATACCAGTTGTCCTATAAAATAAACAGGGAACCCATTGTATGGTCCTTTTCATATAATGTATTATACTATATTTTGGGGGGGGTGGGGATGGGGAGTGACCTTCAAAATTCTAAATAAGTAAAACAAAACAATATGGAAAACAAATTAGTGCGCAGAATTTGTGTTTTTTTGGGGGTTTCAAATTGTGCAGAGACTGGAAATCATAAGAAAGACAAATGTAAAAAAAAGACAAGTGTAAAATCTGGTCCACTTTTTTTCTAACTCCAAATAAATTCATTTTACAAAATAATGTTTACATGAAAAAAATGTCATATCTCTATACAGTATATGCGTTGTATTCAACCGATTTGTCCTGAGCCAGCCGCAACACATTGGTAACAAGGTTTTCAAACCTTCCCTGGAATCTTCTGAAGATATTTCCAGTGTGTTGTAATCTATCCATCTCTTGACACAACTGTGCGAGACAGGGAGGGGAAGACACTTATCTACTAAAATACATGTAACTGAAAAAACGTAGTTGTTTTAACTAAAAATACTTGCAAATGTGTTTATCAACCTGCAACACATCAATCACCGTACAAGATTACTTCACTTTTTTTTTTTTTTTAATGGTGTGAAGAGGCATCTTACCACTGTTGGTGTGGCGAGAAATGGGGTTTTCTCTATAATTTTTCCAACACTCAATCCATAACTTATTTCTTTCTGTCGGTAAGAAAAGGTTTTAATCATCTTGTCTTCCACTATGACTTTGTCTGGCTTAGCTTTCTGGAATTGTTCCTCAAGGATCTGGATGTGTTTCAGCATAGATGCTTCATCTTCCCCATAACTCTCAAAATGCTGGTGCAAAAGAAAA
Source organism: Acipenser oxyrinchus oxyrinchus (assembly GCA_030684275.1). Classification (NCBI taxonomy): domain Eukaryota; kingdom Metazoa; phylum Chordata; class Actinopteri; order Acipenseriformes; family Acipenseridae; genus Acipenser; species Acipenser oxyrinchus. The sequence goes on from CM060256.1 coordinate 31,326,435, forward strand.
TATATAAAAAACCCACTGCATCTACAGCAATTTAATTAAAAGCACAAAACTATATATAAAACAAAAAACAACTTTTTTGGAAATGTATACGTAATATGTTATTCAGTTAAAAAGGATAATTTACTAGAAGAGGAATGTCTTACTCACAGTACTTGACCTTACTGTCCGTTTGCTCCTGTGCACATCTTCGTCACTTGTCTTTGCTTTTTTAACTTGACTTCCAAATTTTTCTTTGAACCGCTTAACTTCACTCACATTAACTAATGGTGACCGTTCATTCTTAAATTTCCTCTTCAGCGACATGTGCCCTGTATGCTGTCAGAAATATTAAGATACAGGCACTTTAGATACCTAGATATTTTTTGATGTCTTATTATAAATGTATTTGAAAACTTTCACAAATTATATATATTTTTCTTCCACATTAGCTTTAAAGCCATATGCAATATGAAACAACAATATAACTAACCTTGTATTTCTGGCCAGATTAACAAAACTACACAAATCTGCTCATTTAAGAAACATGCATACTTACATATCCATTGCCCTCTGTGTCTCTCAGGATTAAAGCCTTTGTCACCTGCACATACTGAGAATTTGATGGATACCTATTGAAATGCATTTAAAAAAAAGATGTGTGTTTTTTTAAAAAGAAAATGTTAAACACCATACGATACCTAAGTAGTCTAATATTTCAACACCGCCTGCAAACCCTTTGTGTAATGTAATTGATCCAATTCTTTATAAATAAGTGATTACAAACACCAGTATATTAATTAAATACATTAGGAAATGCATTGTGTACTACATTTTCCCCTTAAAAACATGTATTAACTCTGCTGTTAGCTGAAAAAAAACTATTTAGTTCATAAAAATATACTTTACATTGTGTATTGTGCCATTGCTTCTTGTAAAACCCTTATGCTCTTCTGTCAATCCTTGGGCTCTTTAAGACATGCCTCCTTGCTGTCCAGTTTAGCCTGTATATCTTTTGGAAATACTGGTAATGTAAATACAGTAGGCTAAATCAATGTTCTCCCTCTGCAAACAAGTGCTAGCATAAATAGCATCATTTAAAAAATGTGCGGTTTTTCCACTAATTGTACTACTGCAGCTGGACTCAAACACTAAGGGGACATACTGTACGCGTGAGTCCTTAACTGCACTTTATGGGGGAACGTGTTCAAACCGAGTATCTGGGCGTCCATAACTACATGTTATGAGGAAATACGTTCAGTTTGTGAGTGTCAGCGACAGAAAGTGCAAACACAATACTTTGATAACCAGAAATCAATATTTTGGAGATGATTATTGGCTGAGCCAGTGTCCCTGCCTGCCCCCTCTTATGCACGCCCCTGTACCTGTATATATCACGTATGTTCTCTGTCGTTGTCTGGTACTGTTTCTGCTTGCCTTAGATTATTCACCAGGCTTACTATTCCAGCAAAGATATCCTGCTTAAGAAAACACGCTTAATTTCTGAAGAAATGACCACTACGTGAGCGCAGCTGTAATTTATGTCATGACATTATCCATTTAATAACTACCGGGAGCAGTTGCCACGGTTATAGAAACGATGCTACTTTATTAAATTAAGAAACAATTTAAGACGACATACAAGCCCCTAAATGAAACATTCAAGCTGTTTGTTTCCTGCTTGGTAACTTTATCGAGTTTTTTGTCACTCTGGAGTAAAGGGCTTTCAGGATTTAGCCCAATGTGCTTGTTATTTATACCATACCGTATAAAACGATGTCCCTTGAAACTTGGGGGACTGGTATAACTGTCTGAATGACTTTGCAATAAGCTCCGTCTATTTTAAAATCGCAGTGCAGGAAGAGATTAACAATATGCCATATACTCTACACCAAGCATGACCTGACAATGCTTTTAGTATGGTAGGATGGTTAACCAGCGGGCAGAAGGGTTGAATCGTGAAGATGTGGTTTGAACATGATGCAATTATAAAAGTGTCCCTTACTAATTTAATGTGACCACATTGTGGTATGGTGTAATATACTATGATTGCACACAGGCAGTACTACAACATAGTTTATTGTACTTTGCATAACACCTGAAGTACAGTATACCTAAAGTAGTCCCTTGTGGGTTAACCATACTAAAAGTCTAGCTAAGTGTAATAAAGCACAGTGAAAGCATGGTTAAACATTGTAAAGAATAGTGAGGTATGGTAAAGCATATTACAAACATGGCAAACCAGGTTAAACTATGGTGAGTATAACCACGGGAAAAGCATGGGGGAAAACAGGAGCCACTGAGGTCGTAATCCATGCAGACATTGCTGGAGTGATGTGGCCACAATCTGCTGAGCAATGAGATCAAACCAGGTGATTGGCTATAATAGACAAATAATTAGCGCCATAGCACTGTGAGCTCAGTGGCGTGGCTTTATGGGCACACACTCCAGGCCACAGTACTTGAGTTACAATAGCGATGTCTTATTCATCCATGCAATATAACACAGCACAATCTGCTGAGCAATGAGATCAAACCAGATGATCGGCTATAATAGACAAATAATTAGCGCCACACCACCGTCAGCTCAGTGGCATGGCTTTATGGGCACACACTGCAGGCCACAGTACTTAAGTTACAATAGCGATGTCTTATTCATCCATGCAATATAACACAGCACAATCTGCTGAGCAATGAGATCAACCAGGTGATCGGCTATAATAGACAAATAATTAGCGCCACAGCACCGTCAGCAGGGTCTAGAGCCACCATGGGCTGGCACTGCAGGACAGCACTGGTTTGATGTGGCTGCTGCAGGGAGAATTGAAGAGTACGAAACTGATTCCATAACTCTTGCCTGTTGCGCGCTTCCATTCGTTACATAGGGTTTGTATTGTAGAAGTCATCTTGGGAGTGGATATTTACTCAACATTCCCATGTCCATTCTTTTCTCCAACCCTGGGGAATATAGTGTGACGCACTGGGCTCAAGTTTCAAAGCTTTTTACAGTAGCACAATTTGCATCTGAAAGGAAAAAAAAACAACAACATGGTTAACACTTTACATTAAATGTCTCTAATTAATTTGTTTTTACATAGTAACTACATGTGTACTTACACATAATTACAATGTTATTATGCATAGTTACAATGTAAATCTTTTTGTACGATAACCCTAATCCTAACCCTAACCCTAACCCTAGCTAGATCAGCCAATGTGTCTTTATGGATACAACAGCCATCGCCATCTAGTGATCTGCCAATTTAGATCAAGTTTGGTTTTGCTGGCAATACACCATCTGTGCACTAGATGGCACTGGTGCTTACTAATATAAAGTCACTGATCTAGCCCACATTATACTAGTCTATGGCAACCAACTAGACCTGAAGAGCAGTTATACTGATAGTCAAAGCACCTTAGCACAGACTCATCAAAAAATAGAAGAAAAAAAATTCCAATATTCCACTCTGAATGGTTTCGAGCATCATAAAAACATGAAATGTGAAAGGTGACCATGTAATGTGAAGCTCCAGTAGTTACTCTGGACCTGTCTTCAGGAATGAGGTTTGACCACGTTAATAGATTTAGTAAGCCTGGTGTTTCGAATGGTAGAAATGCAGTTCAGGTTGTGTTTTCCACTGTCCCACGCCAGCTCTAATAAACACCAACTTCCATATTAGGGAAGTCAATGCTGAGCTGGTGCGGGGCATGTTGTGCAGGGGTTACAGTAGTGTGGATGTTATGTACTCAATGTCAGGGCAAGGCTTGTCACAGGCAGGGGCTATTTTAGTGAACCATTCACGTGAGAGGCACAGCGGGAACCGAAACAATAAATCTGAGTGACCCCCTTCCTCCAACCTCACTGCAACAGGCTCTTTCATTGTCCTTTCCTCATCAAACGGTAAGCCACAGTAAACAGCGAGCAAACCAACTCAGAAAATCACTAAACAAGGCTTCTTTAGCACTGGTAGGTGATTCACTGTTTTCAGTGTCTTTTGTTCAACAAGGCTAAAATATTACATCATAGGTTGGTTCCTTTTTCTTGTATATTTCTTGTTTTTGTATTGATATTATATTGTTTGTAATGTGCTTTCCCTTAATATTGTATTTTTCTGATCCGATATTTGTTTCTGATGGTAGAACATTTAAAAATTGTGGTTTTGTCATTTTAATATTCAGCAGCTGATAATAAATAATGGTAGAAAGCTAACAATTAGGGGTTGGGCAGAATTAAAATCAATGAAGGCATCTTGTTTGGCAATACAGAATGCGGCTGTCAGGTTTTGTTGAAATCCAAGTATAACTTGGACACATTTATATAATTAAGGTAAGTTAGAAACCAACTATTTCTTTTTTATGAATGGCTCAACGTTTAGTCATAGTAGTACACTTAATTCAAGTGTGAACACGTTTAAACCCGACACCTGGTGGGAGCCCAGGTGGAATAGAACTCAGCACTCCTGATTGTTTCATCAACGTAAAGGCGTGACTGATACTGCGTGGATCAGCTTGTAAAACTACACCGAACCAGATGGGTAAGGTGTGGAGCTACCCACCACCCAGGCCATTGAGTGCAGCAACAACTCTGAGGAAAAACTACAGAAACACCCAAGTACAAATCCACCAGTTTGCGGGGGACGTCAGCATCCCAGCAATGCCTAGTCCTGCGTATGAGAGCTTTGAGAGGCGGCCATACGAACGCAGCCTGTCTCTGATTCACAGGAGCCCCTTTCTAGCATTCACCTGCTCTACAGTAGTGAAGACACGGTACAGGTACTGAGACCACTGTGACTGTGTTATACAGCAATGAATCCGAGCAGAACACTTTACAGGGTATTGAGAGTTAGATGTGATTCCTTTGGAAGATACAGTTTTATTTATTTCGGTCACTTTTTGTTTTAAGGGGGGGCACAGTTTTGAATTTATTAACTGTTAATAAACATCTTACTAGCATGTTAACAGATGTTGTGCATTGGTTGGTTAATATAAACTTATTTAATATTAGTATAAACGAATTCAAAAAAAGGCCATAAAACATTAAAACGGTGATATTATTTCACTTTTAAAGATGTCATCACTGTAATATGAGATCAGGATTTATTTTATTATGTTTTTTTAAATCGTTAATAAATAGGTTTTATATATTAATTATCTGTTAACACAAAATGAACACCATTTGCTAAAGTGTTAGTAAGCAAGCTGATTATTAACAATAAACTAAACACATTCTCTATTGAATTATCAATAAATAAAAATTTGAGAGCAAGACATATATTTTCACAAGCTTTAATGCAGGTAAAGCCTATTTTTCCTGCCACAATCTGTAAGTTCACTTCCTTTCTGTGTAACAGCTACTAAGTCCCCCCTGAGACCTGCAGTGCTGTTCAATAGACTGCGCAGCCCAGTAGAAACTAGGGGAAGTCAGGCAGGGGGCCCCATTACCTGTGACACAGGAGGTGAACTTGTGTGAGTGGGCTTTGTCTGAGTCAAAGTAAAATCTGGATTTTAACCACAATATTGAGAAAGAAACAAACACATTGTAGGAAGAGCGAGATATTTCACCTTTTAGTATTGTTGGGTAAAGTACATTTCTAGTTTTGTCATTTTGGTTTCAGAAATAAAAGATTCAGTTTATGCTTAGGTGTACTGTATAATGGTTTGATAACAGATTATATTTGTATAAAAATGCAGTACCAGCATTTGAAATAACAGACAATTCAAAATTGAATTTATATTTTATTAATATGATTTTTTTCTCTCTTTTAGCGCTCCAAACACAACGCAACAATGTCTGAAAGGTAAGTTGAATGCCTTTTCATTCCAGAAGTATTTATTTATTTTTGTTATATAGGTCTATACTTTTATAATCTTTCCCTGCATATTAATTATTTTTCTTCTTTCTCCTCTTTCTCCATGTTGTGTAACAGCGGAGAGGTAAGTGAACTGAATGTTTCCTACGGTAAATATGGGATTTCAATACCGTTTAAAATGTGTATTTAAAAAAAAAAAAAAACACTGAGGATTTACCTCAGTGTAGTCTTTAAAAATAGTTTTTGTCCCTACAGCAAAAAAAAAGGACTGTCAACAAAGTCCTACAACTAGAACGCACATATGCTAAGCAATGACGGAAAGTTATAAACATTCAGTTAGGAACTATATTTCAGTGTGAAACAGAACCTGATTGCGGGACACAAAGACTTTAGTCCTACAGTACAGTATTTGAATGCACAGTCAGTCCAATGTTCTAACCCAGAGCACAAAGACAGCTGATGACTGCTTAACAAAAATACACTTGGCTCTTATTTGTCGGTCCTTGATTTTTACTATTAAGCAGACAAAGCCAAAAGGTTTTTTTTTTTTTAATTGCCCATGGTTATAACATTACCATAAAATATTATCTATGTAAGTATTGTAAAGAGCATAACATACTGATTTTGGAGGACAGAAGACAACACATTAAATTATATTTAAATTATTATAAATCGTCTAATTAAGCAAAGTCTAATTGAACTGGAACACAACCCTAATTATCTTCATCAGCGCTTACAGAATCCTCTCTGACAACAGCTACACTCCAACGACAACGTCCTGTCCTACAATAAAAATAGACCCAGCGTTAAGCTTAATAATAGCGGCAGGATCACATGACAAATAGTTTAACAAGTTATCATCTGTTGCTAAAGTTCGTGGTGATTACGATACTTGATTAACAGCCTGCCGCGGCACTAAGAACACAGTATTTAAACGAGATGCCTGCAGGCTGAACGAACTAGTGAGCTGTTTGTGTCTGTCCTTTAACATAGGAACTAAGACCACGACTGTAATCATTGCCCATCCATTTACAGGAGGGCTAACCAAGAATGCAAAATACATGTTCTTACCCCTTATTAGCACATTATCACAGCCCCCGTTCAAATGAGTGCTGACCAGGGCTTTACAACATAGCTCCTCTATAATCCTGTAATTCTGTACAGATGAAACGAGAAATCCCCCAAACCGAGGCCCACTGAGAAAATTATTGATAGAGAGGGGGGGCGGGCGAGATAGATGCCATACTGTTAATATCATACTGTTGATTGTGTAGTTATTTTGACAAGCTAATTAATTGCTCACCCTAAAAGCACTGCTCCACCCCCCACCCCCCCTGTTAATAGGCGCTGGTTCCAAATTTACCAGAAGGACCGCGTGCTTCTCGTCTCTCAACCGTTTGCTGCCGTCAGTTTCTGACGCGAGTCAGGCACATTGTCACATGCTTTAACTTGGCGCTGGGAATTCGGCTCACAGCGTTAAAGAATGCGCTTTCATACTATGTGTCACATTTCATGACACTGGCCTCTATACTCAAAAGTGTCGGTACCAAAATGTATTAATAAGGAACGTTTACGGGACGTTTAAAGAATATGTGCCATTCTCAAAACACTCCTTCCCACATTCCGGCCATAAGGAATCAAATACAACTGTTTTTCATAATTCCGACGATTGACAAAATTCTGACACTTTTGCTTGTTATCTCCTCATTAACTAGTCAGTTATGCGTTCGAAGTGATACACAAAAGTTTTAGTTGCTAATGTTTAAGGAGACTTTTTTTCCGTAAAAATTTACCGACAGGTTTGGTCTGCCCAACTGGTATTTTGTCCCCGTAAACAAGGATGTGTGCCGTTGTGCGTTCGTGTTGTAGCAGGTAGGCTAACTATTCCACTTTTTGCTGTTATTAAAGGGCCAAGCAAAGCAGTCGCTGTCTGGAAAAATGATTATTACTATTTTATGTTATTATTATTATTATTATTATTATTATTATTATTATTATTATTATTATTATTATTATTATTATTTATTAGCAGACGCCCTGATCCAGGGCGACTTACAGTCGTAAAAAAAAATACATTTAAAAAAATCACATTACAAGTATTAATACAATTAAGAGCAAGATAAAGTACAATGACTTCGATTTATGTGTACTTATTTACTGCATTTACTTGTTTGAATGACTAGCAAAGCCAAATATTACTGATGTATGAAAATAATAACGATTTTGGGGGATTTTATGCAACAGCAGGGTCTTTTCAAATAGCCAAAGGAGATCTTTTTGTCATTCCCCGTGTCCTGTATCAAGTAACAGTTGCGTTACTTCATGCAGTCAGTGCTGTAAATATTCTCTGCACTGACATCAGCGTCAAAAGAAATATGCGTTATAATATTGGTGAATTTCCATCAGTACTGGGATTGCACATAGTCTACCTTCTGATGGGGCTGCAGTGTGAATAGAAAGGGAACCCAACTCTGAGATGTATTTATTGTACATAAATATTAATCTATGAATAAAATATCATGAAGGTCTATATCTAAAATAAAGTTACAAAAATTGCATTGTAACGCATTTATCGCAGATGGATGTGTAAATCAGCAACTTGTTCATTAGACTCAATTTCAAGCTTTTATAAATATGGTATTCACTTAAAAATCACCCTTAGATTAAACATGTTGGTGTTTTTGCTGTCAACACATGCCCCACAAAGGAAACAGTTGAATCGTAGTTCATCGCTTTTGCTGATCTGTTTTCGTCTTGTTTTCTTGGGAGGAAGGCAATCTACCTGTTAATTTTGTTTTCACCGATTGAATCCTAAATGGACTGACTGTACTGAAGGATATAAGGAGGAATGTGCGCTCATCGAATTCCCTTATTTTATTTTGCATTAGGCGATTTTGTTGAGTATCGCTTCGATTTTCCGACAAAGTGCAAAAAAACCCAAACAAAAACAAAACAAAAAAAAAACAATTGTTTACCACAACACTGAAATACGGACACCTGACTTCTTTAAGAAGATTCTAGAAGGGTTTCAGCAGTGTCAAACTGTATTGTATGCATTAACCCATTAAGTTCCATTGTGCTCATTAATTTGAGAACAGGCTACTTTGTAATGTTTTGGAGCGTTTTTAACTGGGGTCTAGCCACCTGTTATTTTAGGGTTCTCTTATACTGTTATGATAACGCTAATTTTGTTAACCCGCAAAAGTTAACTCTAAATGTAATGTATCAGATTACATAAATACAGCTTGTGTTTTGATTTTTTCAAGTTAAAAATGATTTGGTACTTAATGGGTTAAACAGTTTGTGTAAACTGTTTGTGTGTGTGTGTGTGTGTGTGTGTGTGTGTGTGTGTGTGTGTGTGTGTGTGTGTGTGTGTGTTGTTTTTTAATAGCAAGCAGTAGAGGTTGTATGTTACAAGATTCATTAACAGACTGATAGATTGCGGCATAAAGGGGTAACCTATAACCAGGTCCATTACCTGTAACGCATTTATTTAAAGCAGTGAGCATGCTTGACCACTAGGTGGCAGTGTATAACTACACATAGTACTTGGACGAATAAAACATAGACGTTCTGTATAGCACACAGTAGACTAGAATGGATAGAACACGATGCAAAATGGCTTTAAAGCATAACAAAATGTATATAACACAGCAAAAGTTATATAACCCATAACAAACTGAACACTATCTCTCTTTAACCATATTTCCTTTCCACAGAAAAAACCTAAAATCAACGCGTCTCGCAGGCTGCTGCTGAAGGTAAGTTGCAACCCTCTCCATTCAAGGAGTCGATTTCAGACTTCAAACGCATTCCCTTCCAGGGCAACGTATTGCAAAGAAATTACCCTTTGGTAAATACCGTACAAACACGGTTAGTTTTCAGTTAATACCCACATGTTACCGTATAGCAGTACTGAAGGTAATAACATTCTACTGCACTGTGGGGGACTGTTTTCGTGATCTTAATAAATACAGCTGCTTTTTAAGTCACCCTGCGATGATCGGTACTTAATAACATTTCTGCATACAAAGGAAATACAGGGAAATGAGGGTGATACATTGTTGGGCGGTGGTATTAAGTTCCACCACTGTTTAGATCAAGGTTGTTCAATAATTGGACATTCCAAATTGGGGGGAAATAATTGTGCACTCAATTTTTTTTTTTAAAAAAGAAACAAACAGTTTAGATGTTTTATTTAACATCATGTAATCAAAGAAACTACAAAATGATATCGCAAAAGTCTACCGGAAGCCATAATAGTAGTACAGTATTTCATTTTAGATTTTGAAAAACTACAAAGCGGTGTGTAATTCAATTATGAACAAAATGAGTGAATTCTATAGGGTGATGCAAAACTTTTGGCCATAGCTGTACACTTGGTAAATCTTTGATTTATTTCAAAATAACACATTTGAGACACACACAGTGAGTGGATGGGCAGGACAGGGAGTTATTGTTAAGAAAGCCCCTATAAGCACTGTTTCCGAAGCTGTCTCTGATTCGCTGTACCTGCGAATGTTTGAACCTCCCCCCAGTCACTCATGTTGGCGAAGGCAGCCGTCATGCTGGAGAATGAGACGAAAGAGAAGAAAGATGAGAAGGTGAAGATCATGGCAGAGCGGGTCCCTCCTCTGGACTGTGGGAGGATGTCTCTACAGGAACTGCAGGTAAACCTGACTCCTGAAGCTCTCAGCACCATCTCTCTCAAACACAGCAAGCACCTCCATCCCTATCAAACACGTCTCTCAGCTCCACTCCAATCACTGCCTATCAAACACAGATCTCAGCTCCACTCCAATCACTAATTATCAAACACAGCTCTCGGCTCCATTCCAATCACTGGCTGTCAAACACAGCAAGCACCTCCACCCCAATCACTGCCTATCAAACACAGCTCTCAGCTCCACTCCAATCACTGCCTATCAAACACAGCTCTCAGCTCCACTCCAATCACTGCCTATCAAACACAGCAAGCACCTCCACCCCAATCACTGCCTATCAAACACATCTCTCAGCTCCACTCCAATCACTGCCTATCAAACACAGCTCTCAGCTCCACTCCAATCACTGCCTATCAAACACAGCAAGCACCTCCACCCCAATCACTGGCTATCAAACACATCTCTCAGCTCCACCCCAATCACTGTAGTAGTTACATAGAAAAAATACATGTGTAATTACACATAATTACAATGTTATTATGCATAGTTATAATGTAACGTGTAAATGATTTTGCACAATATGTGTAAGTACACAATTGTTTCAGAAAAGGGTTAGGGTTAGGATTAGGGTTAGGTTTAGGTTAGGGATAAAGTTATATCATGCAAAATAATTTGCACATTAAGTACATTGTAACTATGCATAATAACATTGTAATTATGTGTAACTACACATGGATTTACAAAGTAACTACACAGTAATTAGTAATGTAAAGTGTTACCATTTCTTTCTTATGAAAAGTTACCAAGTTCTCTGCTAGGCCTGTGCAGGATTCAGATTAATTATTATTATTATTATTATTTATTTCTTAGCAGACACCCTTATCCAGGGCGACTTACAATTGTTACAAGATATCACACTATTTTTTTCATACAATGACATAATTTTTTTACACATTATTTTTACATACAATTGCCCATTTATACAGTTGGGTTTTTACTGGAGCAATCTAGGTAAAGTACCTTGCTCAAGGTTACAGCAGCAGTGTCCCCCACCTGTGATTGAACCCACGACCCTCTGGTCAAGGTCCAGAGCCCTAACCACTACTCCACATAACTGGATGGGGCCACACCCAGAATGAGTGGGGCAGAGTTGTGTAAAAGCATGTGCTATTAGTCAGCTCCTGTTCCTGCCCACTTCTGATGTGACCACGACCACCTCTGAGTTTACCCCTTAAGGTACACAAGGAATTGAGCGCTTGTTGTTCAAATGGTTTCTTCTTAAAATACATTTGAGAGGGACTCATGTATCACGAGGAGGAAACTGACAATTTGGATCCAACCTGCCAGTAAATTTTAAACCCGGTTTCGTGCAGCTCATTGCAAAATTTAGAAAGTTAGCATCATTGTTATTTGTGGGAGACACTTGTGCCTTGTACCTTAAAGGGTTAATACTTTGTTATCTGTCACGTTCCCCTTGTGCAGCGCAGTCCTGCGAATCTCAAGTGCTCCTGTACTCTACATGCTGTATCACTGCTTGTGTTTCATGCAGGAGCTGTGCAAACAGATGCACCATAAAATCGATGTGGTTGATGAGGAGCGTTACGACCTTGAGGTTAAAGTCGTCAAATACAACAAGGAGGTAATTATAATCATAATCATAATCATAAACAGAGCTGTAATCATAATAACCCATTGAGGAAAATGACACCCTTATTATGTAATGTGTATAATAATAATAATAATAATAATAATAATAATAATAATAATAATATTATTATTATTATTATTATTATTATTATTATTATTATTATTATTATTATTATTATTTAAGGAATACTGTATACACATCTGTACACTATAAGGGTGTCATGTTCATCAAGGGGTTCCGGTGATGGGGTTAACCCACAAGAACTCAAGTGACTGATCAGTGTCACCAGAACCCCATGATGTCATTTCAATACATGCTAAAGAATATACTGAGTACCCATACAGCAGTGTGTACATGTATTGGAACACCTCAAGATGTGTCATTGATATCCTTTATATACCTACCTGCATGAAAACTTCAGGGTGTGAGAATTTCAATTTCCGCTCAGTAATCAGTAATATAGAAACAAAAGGCACTCATGTGTGAAAATGTTAGAGCAACTTGTGCTTTAATTAGGCATCTTAAACAACTTCTAAAAAGTCTCATGCGTTATACCATTTGTGGCTGTGTTCCTTTTCTCTTACTATTTGAAATGAATTGCATGTGTGGCCTGTTACAGTCAATCAATTAAATAAGACAATTTTGACAATTTTCCAAGATTTTCAGTTCCAGTGGTTTGATTTCATATGCATGACAAATCAAAACTGCAGAAGCAATGGGGTGTTCGAACATATGTGTACATTGCTGTGTACTACAGTGTATGTATGTGGAGCATTTTCTTTGGTACAATAAATGGTAAAGGCTGTAATTTGTTTTACGGTTACAATAGATTTGACAATTTCCGTGAAATTTGCACATTGCTGTGTAATATGTAGTTCCCCGTAAAAAAAATCCTGAAAGAATAGTGTAAAAATATACATCATTTTTATCACTTAAAAATAAATAGAGCAAACGTTTGCCTCACTGATGCACTACCTGTTACACTGCATTTAGGAACCTGGCAGCCAGTTTAGTTTACTTCTGGTATTCGTGAAACATTATATTTTCAGATTGTGAAATGCAGAGAAATAAGCCATTTTTAACATGGAAATAAATCCAGCTCCAGTCCTACCCCCTGCTGTACAGTCCTGTACCCATGTGTCATCTCTCTGATGCTAGATCGAGGGTTTGTCTCAGAAGATCTTTGACCTGAAAGGGAAGTTCAAGAGGCCCAACCTGAAGCGAGTGCGCGTCTCAGCCGACGCCGTGCTGGGGGCCCTGCTGGGGTCCACACAGAAGGCTTCTCTGGATCTGAGGGCCAACCTTAAGTCTGTGAAGAAGGAAGAAGAAAAGGTACAGCCCTGAGCAACACCAATAGAGAAGCACCTGTACTTTACTATCGAAGCCATGTCCCAGTTAGAGCCTAGCAAGAGCACAAATAACATTGTAAATCACATATCAGAAATCAACCAATCACAGTGAAGTATTTTAAACAATTTGAGCAGCCACATAGGTCCCAAGTTTCATCAACTGGAATGCCGGTCCAGACTATTTATGGGACGGGAGGTTCCTCAAGAAAATTTTAGACACTGATTAATCTGACCTAAATTATTAAAATGACATTTTGAATCAATAAAAGAAAAAGAAAACCACAACATTGGTTCATTTAAAATGATATCATTTGCAGCTTGAATTAAAAACCCATCAATGAATGGAGTGCACATAGAATCATATGCTGATCATGACAAACCTCCGTTTTTTTACAAACCCATACAATGATCTTGTCAGTTTTATTTTGCGGTTTGTACAATGACTGTCGTGGGTCTGCAGGTTTTAATGTCAATTAAAAAATCTGCTATGATTTATAACAATGATTATATCTTATTCATTTATATTCATATTAAGGCACCTGCTTCACTTTCTCTAAACTTAAAGTCAATAAAATAGAAGTATTCCTCTTTCTTCATTCCTGATGGTGTTAAACTACTGGTAGCAGTCTTTTTGTGGTTTCTTACTGGCAATAGAGTTTGCACTGGTAAAAGGAAACCCCAGAAAGACTGCTGCCTTAATCACTCCGATATATTAAATATATGAAATACATCTCTAAAATAAATTGAAATGAAAGTGAAAATGCCCATCTGTGTGTGCTAACCCCTCTCTCCTCTCTCGTAGGAGAAGGAGGTGACTGACTGGCGTAAGAATGTGGAGGCCATGTCCGGGATGGAGGGCAGGAAAAAGAAGTTTGATTCTGGAGCACCGGCACAGTAAGAGGTAAGCAGACCCCTTCTGCTCAGAAACAACATGTATTACTATCAGTAGCCTGTAGGGGGCAGAGCAGCATAATTCACTCTGCTTTTTTATGGTCCTGTGAGACAATAAAACCATTACAAATAAATATATGTGTGGTTCAAACTTAATCAGCAGCCTACAAAAAAGAGCAACAGAAATAAGACACATCTCTACTTTAATGTGGACTAAAGGAAAAACAATGACAAGAGGCTGTAAGCAATTACCAAATACGATGATTATAGCCATTTGAAATCTGGCTGCTCAAATCAGTGAGTAAGTTTAGTCACCCTTATAAAAGTGTCCCCTAGTAAAAGCATAGCAAAGTGTAATAAAGCACAGTAAAAAGCATGGTAAAGCATAGGCAAGCATTGTAAAGCACAGAGAGGTATTGTAAAGCACATTAAAACACATGGCAAACCATGGAAATGTAATGTGGTAAACTTTTATAAGGTTACATTTTAGCCCCACAGTGTAATACATCTCAAAAGAAACACCAAACAATTCAGCACAATGCTGAGAGATGCCCCAAACCTGTACCTGACAATAGTGCTTTATTCTTATTTGTTACTCTAGTTTACATAGTGATAAGAAACTACTGGAAGACTGATGCATACAGCATTGTGAAATTAAACAACACGTTTCGTCATTTTTTCTTTAGGTGTTAGAAGAGTCATTTCCTACAAAGAGAAACGTCCCTCTGTCCGCCTCAGGGTCAGCGGATTGAAAAGTTGACAGCATGTAAAGAGATGAGCAGATGGGCAGCACTTCAAAACGACTAGTCTAGCTTTGTTATATGCTATTTTCATGAACAGAGAGTTGTAACTTACCCTTCTTCATTTTATTTTCAACAACCATATCGTTTCTTGTTTTTGAATTTATTCCCCTTCATAAGCATTTGGGGTTATGTGGGCTGTGAATGCCAGCGGATTGCATTGGAAGGATTTCCTATGTAGATATTCCACAGTATTGATATGCTATCACAATCCGGCATGGAAATAATACTCCTATTGCATAGCAGTTTCACCCATTCCAGGTTTTAAAATCAGCCTCATTAGGGGGTCCCCTGAGTGGCTCACCTGGTCGAAGTGCAGCAGGGTGAGTCATACAGCGCAGGTTCACGTCCTGGCTGTGCAAAGTAGGCGGGTCTTCACTGGGGACTCTGAAGAGAGCGTCACATTGGCTCTGGCGCTTCCGTGGGTTAGGGGGGTAAAACCAGCAGGGACTGTTTCTCCTCATCCCTCTGCAGTGAAACCTGCTGGCCACGCACCCAGTGAACTCAGAGCGGACACCTGCAGGGCTGGCTTTTGTCCTCCAGAAGTCGGTTGCTCACTGACGTCCACTCTCCAGTTCCTGGGTGTAAAAGAGGAAGCTGGCTTAGTCGTGGGATTGGAGGATGCCCACAGAACCTTCGGGTCTCCTGAGATATGTGGGGATTCCAATATGTGATTGGGCATTCCAAAAACCAAGGGAAAAATTATAACTGGACACACTAAATGTAAAGCTCATTAACCCCGGTGTTTAGGTAACAAGCTCAGGTGTGTCTTACTAAGCTCCTAGTAAAACCAGGAACAGATCAGACTGCTATGCAACGGGAGCCTTCTTCCAATTCCTGCAATGTGTCTTCAGATGACACTATTCTTTTCACAATGATGCTTTTTCAGTTAGTACAGTTTAATTACATCAAGTCATTTACATTTCAAAATCTAACATGAAATACTGTGTTACTATTCTGGCTTTTGCAATATATGATTTTGTAGTTTCTTTGATCACATAATGTTAAATAAAAGATCAAAATTATGTTTATATAGTTTTTTTTTATTATTATTATATCTCAATCCTAAAGGGTTATCTTTCCTTGTGTCTTCTTGAATCAACACATATTAAAAGAAATCCCAAAGTGCTTTACATTTAAAAAAAAAATACATAAAACACTACCATAAAAACAAAGCAGTGCAATAAGCCAGTGTATAAAAATGAGTCTTGTGGCTCGATTTAAACATAGACACAGACTCTGAGTCCCTGATAGACCTGGGAAGGGAGTTCCAGAGATGAGGGGCCAAAGAGCAAAAGGCACGATCTCCCATAGTTCGTAATTTTGGCACTGAAAGGAGATCATTTTTAGCTGACTGCAAGTTGCGTTGGAGGATGTAGCAGCAAAGCAGTTCCTCAAGGCCTTGAAGGTCAGCAGCAAGATCTTAAAATTCTATATTTAACTGGTAACTAGTGGAGAGATGCTAAAACTGGTGTGATATGGTCATGCTTGCTTTCTTCTTGTTAAAACTCGAGCGGCAGAATTTTGAATGTATTGCAACCTATTAAGAACATTAGTGGAAACACCCACAAACAAGGCGTCACAGTAGTCAATTCTCGATTAAATGAAGGCATGTATCAGTTTCTCTGCATCAAACATTGACAAAGGTGATCTAAGGTGAGCGATATTTCGTAGATGAAAAAAAGATACTCTAACGTGGGCCTCAAAAGTGTCATATTTAACACCTAGATTTTTAACTTATGTGGCCTACATTCTGATCTTTCTTTTATTTGAGTCAACCACTTCTGACAACACACACACACACACACACACACACACACACACACACACACACACACACACACACACACACACACACCGTGTACTAGTTCTGCCTCTTCACTGAAGCGGCACGTTCTGTACTGTGCAGTACCGTTGTCTATATTGGCCAGGCACCGTGTCAATCACTCTGCAGCGCTGGGCACTGTTTGCTAGTGTTTACAAGTCTGACAGCAAAGCGAATACCACACCGAATAAGGGAAACACGGGAAGGGTGAGTTGAAATATAGCGGCAGTTGGAATTAAAAAGCATACCCTTTTTGCAGCTTAGAATTCTGACCAATTAAAGGCTCATTTTTATTTTCTCATGTTATTTATTGCAATACGAATACAGTTGTAGGCAAGACTAATCAGCCACCACAGTGCGCAAAGGTAGTCGACAAAAAAGGTAAAGGTGAACGTAGACATTTAAATTATTGCAGGAGATTTTTTTTTTTTTTTTTACGTGGGCGAATAATAACCTGACAACAATAATATTGCTGATAATACAGTAATACCAGACCCGCTGAATACCGGTATATTAATTAATTACGGTCTATTCGTTTTGTATTGGCCACAACTGTAATAATTATTATTATTAATAATGTAACAGTTTTAATAATTATTATTAATAATAATGTAACCGTTTTGTGCTTGTTTAGTTTGTGGGCAACGCTCCACGAATAAACAGTAGCCGTCAGTTGGGAATCTGTGATGGGGATTCAAAACTTCAATAATAATAGTGAGAAATATAAAGTGATTAGTGAGATCTGGCAGATCATGAAACAATTTTTTCCCAGCAGTTTTAGAGGTGTTTTTGTTATTTTATTTATTTTTATTTATTTTTTTAATATTTCAAAGCACTGTTTCTAAGAGAATTCGCACTTCAAAAAACATTTCCTGTATATCAGCCTGTAATGACAGCATGCTTGGCTTTCTCTGTACTTGAAACCTGATGGCCATCATTGCGCTATTATGTGCAGCAGTTGGAGGTTATACATTGTATTTTCAAGCTCTTTATGGTTGACCTTGGACTTACGTGCCTTCTCAACACACCACCTGCGCTGCCTTGTGAAAATACAGCTATGCTTCTATAACTTCCACGTTAGCTAGCTATAGTGCATGAAGCAAAACAAATATTGTTATTTGTTTTACACTGTCTGGCTTAAAAACAATGCATCGATTTTCAAAACAGCCAATGCATCGTCAAAATAAGCATACTTAACGCTACATTTGTAGATGTGGATAATTCAGTAGTAAACAGCTCTAAGCATTAGTACATTACTGAAATGTACTAAATGTTTTAAAATGCTTTTAAAATCATGCATAATTCCACACAAAATACCAATGGCAGTGGTCAGTTTGCAGACAGGATCTAATCAGATCCAAGATGCAACAAAGCAAAAGGCATCTGTGTTTTTATTTAAATTGTCTACATGTGCTGCAGTAGCTGCAGTTTTTTCATTATTCTCTTCAATTTCAACACAGCTGAGCTCAATAGCACTAGAACTTGAAATCAGCCCAGATGCAGAGTTAAAAACAATGCACAGGGTTACCAATCAATAGTAATCAAACAATCTGAGGTATTGCTTTATCCATGCATCACCCCAGCCTTACACGTGCAGTAATTGGTTACTTTTTTATTACGGATAGCTCAAACTTTGCTATGTCAGCCGTGGTGGGGGACTCGCATGTTTCTGACAAATTAACTGCTTTCGTCTTGTTTATATTTCAACAGGGTGCCTGCCAGCATGGCGAAATGCAAGCTAGTTCTGCTGAGGCATGGGGAGGGGGCATGGAACAAGGAGAACCGCTTCTGCAGTTGGGTGGATCAGAAGCTGAGCTGCGCTGGGGTGAAGGAGGCCCAGGACTGTGGGAAGCTGCTGAAGGAGCTGGGCTATGAGTTTGACCTGGTCTTCACCTCCATCCTGAGTCGCTCCATCCAGACAGCATGGCTGGTTCTGGGGGCCATGAGCCAGGAGTGGGTACCAGTGGAGAAGTCCTGGAGATTGAACGAGCGGCACTACGGCGCCCTCATTGGGCTCAACAGGGCCGAGATGGCTCTGAACCATGGAGAGGAGCAAGTCAAAATCTGGAGGAGGAGCTACGGAGTCATGCCCCCGCCCATTGACCAATCACACCCTTACTTTTTGGAGATCTACAATGACCGGCGGTACGAGACCTGCGACCTGCCCAAGGACAAGCTGCCCCGGACGGAGAGCCTGAAGGAGGTGCTGGACAGGCTCCTGCCGTACTGGGAGGAGGTGATCGCTCCGGAGATCAGAAAAGGGAAGAGGGTGCTCATCTCGGCACACGGGAACAGCACCCGGGCTCTGCTGAAGCACCTGGAAGGTACAGTGCTGGCATAGGCCTGTGTGAAAGGAGAATACTCGATTCAATCCTGCCTTGGAGAGAGTCCAATGATGAGCAACCAGACTAATCCCAGGGTTTAAAGGAATGAGCTAGGACATTAGGTTGAGGGAATTACATTTTTTTTAGCCCAGAACAAAGAAGATTATCTGGGGGGAGGGGGCAGGGATGGAAATGACTCCCATTGCGTAGAAGTCTGATCCATTCCTGGTTTTGCTATGAGTTTAATAAGACACACCTGAGCTTGTTACCTATACACTGTCTAATCAAGTTACAATTAAAACCTGGAATAGGTGAAATTGCTATACAACAGAAGTCTTATTTTCAGTCCTGTTGAAGTCTAAATTCTAAGCACAGCACAGATACCTGGACCAGAGGAAATAGTTGGAAATTCAGTGGTGAAAAACATAGAACAGAGAGTGGTGGTTTAAGAGAGTGGTGAGGGGATAGAATGGGTTACTTGACAAAGTTTTGAGATTAACCAGCTACTAGGAACCTGTTGAGCACTGATTGGCCGAATGTCCTTCTCTCATTCTCATGTTCTTATGTTTTAAAGGACTAAGAAATTGTGTTGAAAATTGCCCTTCAATTAAGCTACCCCAGTTTAAGAAATGTGCAGTATGAAAATAGATTTAATTTAAGAGGGAAATTAAACAGGTTTTTAATTAGAGATTGTGCGATTATTATAGCATAACTTTTTGATCTTGCTGAATGTAATAAGTCATTGCTTTCCATTCCAGCACAGTGCAAGATAACAACTACCCTGCAATCCCTTTAAAGGCATTCTAACCAGACCTTTAAAGTCTATTTTCTCTTGTCATTTGCACTGGCTCTACTTTTTCATGTTTGTTGAAGAGTATTATATACTTAAAGCAGGGATGGAAAATAAGACTTCCATTGCATAACAGTTTGATCCATTCCTGGTTTTGCTATGAGTTTAATAAGACACACCTGAGCTTGTTACCTGCACACTCTTGTATTAAAACCTGGAAGGGGTGAAACTGCTATGCAGTAGGAGTCTTATTTCCACCCCTGTGTTCAGGACTAACTCCAACCTTGGAGGATGATTTGGACAGCAATCCACATTTCTCATGGTTTACACCACATCTAATTTGAAAAGCACCGCATTTTCCTTAAAGAGGTGTTTGATATTCTAGCCTTTGCCACTTCGTTAGCGTCATGCGATTGTGTTTATAACGAGGTGACCCGAGGTAACAGTGGATGTATTGGAAATATTTATCATAGCAAATGCAAGCCATGGAAACAAACCCATTATACAGCACTTTAGCTATTTAAGCATGTGGTTGATGAACCATCCTCTGCTTCCGTTTCCCCGTTCTTCCAATGACTGCAGTACTCTTGCTGTTGGACGGCCCCTGTATCCTTGCAAGGCAGTATTGTTAAATGGTTTCTCATCTATCATTAGCAGAACGCATTTAGGTATTTGTTTTCCAGGTTTCTTTAGTCTGCTTTCAGAAGAATTTGTCCTACAGACACAATACAGTAAGATGACATACCTGACCTTACATAGCTCTCTATGCGCAGTATGGCGTTGGGGTGCAGGGGTGTGCAATTTTTTAAAGGAACTTCTTGTCCAAGGGACAAAATGCTAGAAAAATATACTTGTCCTTCTGAAAAATCTACCTGCCCCCTCATCGTCCCAC
This sequence comes from Acipenser oxyrinchus oxyrinchus, assembly GCA_030684275.1. NCBI lineage: Eukaryota > Metazoa > Chordata > Actinopteri > Acipenseriformes > Acipenseridae > Acipenser > Acipenser oxyrinchus. The sequence goes on from CM060256.1 coordinate 31,347,404, forward strand.
AAAACATACACACAAATTTGCTTTTTTTATAGCAATGCCGCTTTTTAGTTTTATGTATTACAGCCTGTTATTCATGCCAGCAACACTACAATAGGAAAATCAATAAGATTTACTCCTGTCTGTCGTTGTACTAGCAATTGATTACTCATGTTCTGGAGCACTGACAGGGTGTGCAAAGTGGTGAAATAATTCCAAGTCCAAACACAAGGTTTAGCTCCCAAAAACTGTCCATGTTTATTATATGTACAGAAAAATAATAAGTTTAAAAAATCAAGCAGGTCGCCCCTATACCAGCAATGGTATAGGGGAAGCAAAAACACGGTGAGTTTCAGTCCCAAACAAAAAATAAATAAACAAACAAGACACTCCAATAGCCACAATTCCTCCGTGCAGGAAACTGTGCTCTGGTGCATATGTCTGTGGATGGCAGGTAGTTTGCTGTGCTGTGCTGTGCAGTGGAACGGTGAGTGGTGGAAGGCTGGCTCAGTGGCTGCAGCTCCACTCCTTCGTACTCCTCTGCTACTGCAATAAACAAAATACGCAGGCTGTGGCTGCTTAGTGTAGACATTCAGTGTAAGGGGCTGTACTCGCGTAGCTGCGTCCCTTTTGTACTGCCCAACTCCTCCCTGCAATCAGCCCGGCGCCCCGGGGTAACCAATCGCTGCCTGGCCCACAGCTGATCGCATAGGAATCGTTTCGAGTACGTGCAGCTATGCTCTTCCTCCAAGATGGCCGACTTCCTGTTCCCGCCCACCATCGAGTCGACCCGTCTGTGGGGAAGTGTACTACCACCCTAACCCAGCGACCTTTCTAGTCGGGAGGGAGATTTACAGCATCGATTCTTTCTCTCTTTGTCTTTCTCTCTTTATCTTAACATGTTTTAATCACTAAGTTTTACTACTTTCTGATTTTGAACTACCAATTGATTACTCCAGTTCTGGAGCACTCAAACATGTTTTAATTCACAATCCCTACCCTGGATTGTTCACAGTAGCATATTTAAATGTATTAAGGGATTGGTTAGACTGAGCAGCAGCCCTGTTTTTGGTTTGGCACACATACCCAGTCAGAAAGGCCAGACAGTTTGTGTTACAGTAGACGCTCTGTAACAGAATCTGCCCTGACATTTACAGTAAGAGGTCCCGTCCTGTATATAGTACAGTGGTTGCTCAGGGTTACCTAGCATTTGTATTTGTTGACCAGTGTAAAAGCTGGTGTACACTCCATCTTTCAACTAAAAACTTATCGCCCGATCAACACACTGCCGTCGTCCATCAGCGCACTATAAACACACAGCCCGATCAACACACTGCCATCGTCCATCAGCACAATATAAACACACAGCCCGATCAACACACTGCCATCATCCATCAGCGCACTATAAACACACAGCCCGATCAACACACTGCCATCATCCATCAGCGCACTATAAACACACAGCCCGATCAACACACTGCCATCAGCGCACTATAAACACACAGCCCGATCAACACACTGCCATCGTCCATCAGCGCACTATAAACACACAGCCCGATCAACACACTGCCATCATCCATCAGCGCACTATAAACACACAGCCCGATCAACACACTGCCATCTGAGCACTATAAACACACAGCCCGATCAACACACTGCCATCATCCATCAGCGCAGTATAAACACACAGCCCGATCAACACACTGCCATCGTCCATCAGCGCACTATAAACACACAGCCCGATCAACACACTGCCATCATCCATCAGCGCACTATAAACACACAGCCCGATCAACACACTGCCATCAGCGCACTATAAACACACAGCTGTATTGCAATGTAGCTGTCATTCTGTTATTTTTATTGACTGCATCCTAGAAAAATAACCACTGTATGTAGTAGGTAGGTCGGAAGCTAGATTAACTAAATAGACAGATTTATAGATGAATCGCTTTCAAGGTTCGTTTATTCGTTATATTCCATTTATAATTACATGTTATTGACCCATAGTTCCACACTATGGTTGTTTAATGTTATATATATTAAGATATGACAGTGCGATGACATTATGTGCCAGTCAAGAAGAAACACAATCTTGAAGCCTTTCATTTGCTGTGAGGGTAAAATACTCACAAGTGGATTGCATTTGTTCAGCAATGGTTTCCCAAGCATTCTCTTTGTTCTGCTGATCTTTATAATCTGCTCTATCTACTGCATACAGGCAGGGTTAGGCAGTAATTATACTGAGCAGCTTCTCAACAAACAGCCTGTCATCCATTTTTAGCGTTCTATAAACTAGCAACAAGGTCAGCGATGAGGTCAAAGTTCAGTTGATTTGAACTCTCAGCGACGCTGCCAGCGACTTACATTTTCGAGCAGGGCGTTTGGTCGTTGATCACCTTGTTCTTAACGATGGTTGAGCGATGGAGTATAAACCGGCCTTAAAGATAAATTCACTTACTGACTAGATTCTGTATTTCAGTGACCGTTTCCCAACTCTCTCCTCAATTTGTTTTAGTGCAACCCACCTGCTCCATCATTTGAACCTGTAGCCAAATATTTTTTACATTAGAACATAAAAACATAATAGAGGACCGTTTCCGATCGGCACCCCTCTGATTTCTATCAGCGAACTGATCCCAGAACCACATCGAGTATCCCAGTGAATCAGCAGCAATAACAACATGGGTTAATGGTAACCAGTGGTGTAGTGGGGAAAAAACAGAAGTGGGTAAACTATCCTGTTTAGTGTTCCAGGCTGGGCAGTGGCATAGCAGACACTGAGGGTGTGCAGAGATGCCTTTAGATTACACGCATGTCAGTCAAGGTGGACGTGCAGAATTGTGGGTTAAAGGTTAATCAGAAGAGATTCTGCCCATCACCAACTGCACCCAAGTCATTTTATATAATACATTGGAATATGCCTTGGCTTTAACCCTTGATGTAGCCAGGATTTGCTTATCACAGGAGAGTAGGAGCGAGTAAACGCTTTATTCTTTAAATGAGAAGTGGGTAAGCTCAGTTTACCCGTGTTTACCCTCGACTAGGCCCCCGATGGTAACCCATTCTGTACACCACAGCTGTGTGCCTCTGTCTCTGCTGCACCTACAAATGTGACTTCTGGTCCTGGTCTCTGTCTTCAGTTTGAAGCAGTGACAGTGACAGTTTTAAGGATTTTGTTGACCCCTTTAGAGGTGAGGGTATGGAATGAGCTACCTAGTCATGTTATTGAGGCAGAACCCCCTTCCCCCTTTAACTGACAGTCTCTCAGCTGACCCTTGTTCATATGTGCGTCACAGAAAAAGCAGTGGTTGTTATTGAGAAAGAGTGTTGACTCTGCTCAATAAGCAGTCTCTGCTTTCAGTGTCTCTGCCCTCATCATGTGACTTCTCAGAAGTGCAGGACTGTTGGAGAGCATTGGGCTGTGAAACATGTAGAATTAAAAAACAACAACAACAACAAATACACATTTACCACTATGTGTGCATTTGTCACGTAAGGAAATCTGAGACTTTACGAATTGATGCTAATTCGTATTGGGTAAAGCCGGGATACGGCTTTTTACTGAGTATCTTGTTTATTTTGTCTAGGTATCTCAGACGAGGAGATTTCCAGTCTTACCCTGCCCACCGGGGTGCCTGTTGCGTTGGAACTGGATGAGAACCTGCGCCCCACCAAGCCTCACAAGCTGCTGGGCAATGAGGAGGCGATTCAGGCAGCGATTAAGAGAGTGGAGGATCAAGGAAAGGTCTTGGTCCCAGCCAAATAGAACCCTGCTGCTTCCAGAACACAGCTTCATAGAGACAGGGTTTCTTTCTGCTGTTAAATTATATATATATATATATATATATATATATATATATATATATATATATATATATATATATATATATATATATATTTCATTTGAGATGGATACTGTAATAATTGATCAAATACACAGCAGAGACGCTGGCATGTAAATGACATGTAAAAATAAACAGAGCGCTTAAAAAATCCTTTTGGTTTGCGAGTAACCTGATGATGAATGTGGTACTTTTTCACATATCTGAAGCAAGTTATGTGAGGTGGTCTGTGGAGACCCCTGATCAGATGGAAGTGGAGGGAGAGAGGGAGAGAGACTGTGCTTACGATTTCAATGCAATTCTAACTTTGCAAAGCTTTCCATTAAATAAAAGTTGGGAGAGCGTCAAAACAAAAACTAAGACTATGCAAAAACATTCTTGGTTCGGTACAGATAACAATCAATACTTTTTTGCCTCTAAATTGTATTTCTAGCGATCTTTGTTTGAATATTCAGAAACGTGCCCCAATACAAAGATATAAGACTCGCCTTACATTACTTGCTGGAATTCATGTTGGTGTCAGTGTTGAGGGTTTTTTGTCATCATTGCTGATAATACCTGCTTTTGCTATGAGAACTTGTAACCTAATTGAAGGCACATTATAATACGTTTTACAAACTTTTAAGAAGTTACAAAACCAGAAGCCAACTCCTCATTGCTTCTTTGTTTAATTTTAATTTAAAAGCTACTAAAAAGCTAAGTTGTTTAGAGCTAAGTTATGTATATATGTGTTATTGTATGTTACATATATTTCTGAAGATAGAATGATGGTTTATTTAATTGCACAACACTGAGCCATTGAAATACAATATTATATGCACTGTTATGGGTTTATGTAGGGACATTTTTAATTTAACACACCTACACCAGACAATATGAAGAATGCACTTACCTTCTAATTTTAACACTTTCAAGAAAGTTGGTACCTCAAAAACTCTTTGGGAACAAAGACCATCCCATTTTGTTTTTTGATTTTTTTATTATTTGTTTGCATTACAAGCTGTACCCAAACTAGAAGGTGTCATGCATAGTTTTACCTCCTACTGCTGCATGCAGCAGCGAGAGTTAGAGTGCGCCAGAGGCAAACAGCTTTCGCAGGAGTGTCCCTGCAGCTAAAACTAGCTTTGGGGAATATAAAGAAACTGAACTGTCAACAACATCTGTTTCGTCGGACTGAATCCTGGTTGACTGATTGCCACATTCTTCCATTGCATATCCCAGTAATTCTCAGAAAACATACCTTGTTGGCTTTCCAGTTTGTTTCCATGCCCTAAAGGTAGCTTCAGCCACATGCATACAAGTTTCGGTAAAGCTCATTGTATTAACTTGCAGCAGGGGGTGGTTATGAACAGAATCCACAAGCTTGGTCTAAGCTTAGGAAAGCAAAACAAAAATGTAAACAAATGCCAAAATAAAAAAAAAATGTGATTTTTCCTTTTTTCCGGTTTGTGTTATTCTGATAGCTCTATTTGTATCACCTGGGTTCACAAGGTACACTTCTTTTCATTTAAAACCACATCATCTGCATCGTTGTGTAATTTATACAGCATGCACCAACTTTTTACAAAACCTGGGGGCAAAAACTCAAATATTTTGTGGTGTTTTTTAATAAGTGTGTATTTGTGTGCCGCTGGTTATGAAGTAAGCATTATAGAATTGTAATAGGCATGTAGATACATTGGACTCTGTGGCAATACTAGGCAAGGTTTAATACATATATATATATATATATATATATATATATATATATATATATATATATATATATATATATATATATATATATATATATATATATATATATATATATATATATATATATATATATATATGTGCACTATATGTGTTAGTTGATTAAAAAAAAAAAAAATGTCAATTTTATTAAAGCAAGACCTGTTGATGCCTCGTCAATGTTTTGTTTGTTTTGTTTATTGTGGTTACTGGTGCTTTAAGTTAAGTACATGGTGTGCAGGAAGTTTGGGCTGCTAAAACATTGCAAAATGACATCTCTTACATCAATAAGATACATCCTACAAACAACTTACTAACTTAGTCCCAAAAATGAACTTCTATTAAATATAAAAATGTGTTTTTGTTTTTTTAACTGTAGACCTATGCTGTATGTTCTATGCAGGGGATCCCTTAAAAAAGTTCCCCATAGTGAAAACACATCAAAGTGCAATAGAGGTATGGTGAAGCATATTAAAAAGCATAGCAAACCAGGGTAAACTGGTAAATACCTAGTATAATCATGTGAAAAGCATGGTAAAACTGCTAGGATACAGTGATAACCTTTTAAAAGGGATACATCTATTCACCGGAAAAGATGTACTGGAATTTGGACAAATCCTTAACTGATCGGTTTATTGCATTGATTTTGAATTCACAGCCTTCCAAACTTAAGGCTAATTCACTCTTGATTGCCCACAGAGCTTGGCATTTTGCGTACAACCAGTAGGAGGCGCCAAACACTTTTCCTATTAGAGAAGACGTATTGGTGCTGCAGAAGGAATGTGGATACATGAAACAAATCTCACCAGCATAACATGAAAGATCACTTAAACATCTGGCTGCCCTGTTCATGTTAAACACCAATATACAGTAAGACTTTCCTTCTGTAGTGAATGTTTGAAGACCCAGCTGTGCAAAGCAGTACAGTGTTGTTCCCACGTGTGGAGTGTAGGTTCACAAACGGATTCCTGTGGGAAGGGGACAGCATTTCCAACAGCTTATTGACAAAAGAATGAAAGCGATCCTGCAGAAGCAGAGTTGTGTTTAAAGAGACACAAGTGGTTTTGCAAAACAGAGGTATGATAAAGCATATCCAAAAAAAAACAACCTATCCCCTATATAAATGTTCCGTTGTAAAAGCATTGCAAAGTGTAATACAGCACAGTGAAAGCATGGTAAAGAATAGCAAATTCAAAGCATATTAATAAACATGTCAAACCAAGGCAAACCTTGATAAATGCCTAGTATAACCATGGGAAAAGCAAGGGAGAAACAACGTAGCTACTTCATCTGAGTACTTGCTAGTAGTCTTAAACTGTTTCGTATTTGTTTTAAACTTGTAATTGGTGTTTTTTTCATTACAGAAAATAGAAATGATTGAGTTAATGACAATATGGTGGCCTGTGTACTAAGCTTTGTGCATGCCCAAATATCAAAAATTGCGACATGAACGAAAGGGAAATGCCCAGTGCATGCGCAAATTCGTAAGGGCAACTGTACGCCTCCGCAGTAAGATGTTCCAGGGAATACACAGGCAGGTCATTAAGATCTCATTGACCTCTGAGATGCTCCTGATTACACATGCAGACCTGATGCACCTGTGCATAATGATATGTGCTAAAGTGAGCATATCATCGCTCCATTACCTGCACATGTGCAACTTTGCGCCACTTAGGACTTGCCGTAAATGATGTGACGAGGGCTACAAAAAGGTGTGCTTGTGTGAGTGTGTTCTCCAGACACAGATAAGTCATGACATACAATATCTGTCATGGGCAGATGTGGCAATAACATAAAAATGCCATATGTCATGACTTTTAATTAGATATCTTGTTTATACCAAGAATACATACATCAGTAATATACTGTACATACATATTTAATTTTATTTTAAACGTGTGCCTTTGGGGAAAAAGATGACGTCCCTGACTTTATGAAGGGCTATAATAAAAATAAATTGTATATTTTAATGTAATGCGGTCAGTGTTTTCGTTGTTGCTTGTCACTCTCGCCAATTACGAATGTTTTTTTGACAGTGACAAAGAAAATATCAGCAGCCATTAGTGATGACTGCTTCTGTTTTGTATAATGTGTTTTATTTTTCAATAATTGTTTAATTGAATGTTAGTAGTTAAAACACAACTGCACAATATGAGAGAGAGAGAGAGAGAGAGAGAGAGAGAGAGAGAGAGAGAGAGAGAGAGAGCGAGATAAAGCAGAAGATCATACTACTATAATCTCAATGGAACTAAAATGTTTTGCTGGTACTACCCGCGTTCCATTGAGCTCAGTGGTTCTTGCTAATTCTGCATTTTTGTCATTTGCTAATCTTAAAAAGAGTGTGTCTACAGGCAGAATGTATGTATTTTCTGAAACAAGTTGTGTGTACAGTACTGTAGTGACTACTTCTTCCTTACAAGGAGAGGAAAGCAAACAGTTTTGTTCAAGGAATGTATAGCTAGAATATTCCATGTTTTATCATCGTCTGCTATTCATGATGTACAGTAATTGAGATGGTTTAACAATGGTAATGAAAATTAATAAATAGTTTTAAATTAAATAAGGGTGATTCATGATTGTTTTAAATATTGCGCGGTATGTAATATAATGCATTTGCGTTGCAGGGTGAAAAAAAAATATTTTGTTGATGTGAAGTTTCTGTAGCCATGAGAACAATCTGTTGACTGTCATGATCCATTTGGCTGTGTGAAAGGGTTATGACGGCATTATACTGGCATCGATTGCGCAAATTTCGTACTGTGTGAATGGGTATTTTAAATAATGTTTTTAATGTCAGGGAGGAGGTGTGTGCTGCTGGCTTGCCTAGCATGTTTCTCTGTTTAGACAGGAGCTTCCTGTTGACTGGGAGATAGTTCCCTACGGCTCAGTGCAAATAAACAGGACAAGGGTGTAAAAAGCCCCCTACAGACTAGCAGCATTGCAATCCAAAACCATGTTCATAGCAAGAAACAAAATTCATAAGAACATAAATTCATAAGAACATGAGAACGTGAGAACATAACAAACTTCCTCAAAGAGAGGAGGCTGTTCGGTCCATCTAAGCTCATTCATTTTCTAGCAGCTGATTGATCTCAGAACTTTTAAGTTAGGTCTTAAAGGATCCCAGTGATTCTGCATCAACAACATGGATAGGGAACCCTAGGTAGCCCATTCCATACCCTTGCCACTGTGTGAAAAAGTGTCTCCTTCCCTCTGTTTGTTTAAAAAAAAAAAATTTAGTCGTTGCCAATTATTTTTATTATTTTTTCCCAATTTAGAATGGCCAATTATTTTTTAAGCTCAGCTCACCGCTACCACCCCTGCGCTGACTCAGGAGGGCGAAGACGAACACACACTGTCCTCCGAAGTGTGTGCCGTCAGCTGACTGCTTTTTTTCACACTGCGGACTCACCATGCAGCCACCCAAGAGCTACAGCGTCGGAGGACAATGCAGCTCTCGGTCAGCTTACAGGCAAGCCTGCAGGCGCCCGGCCAGACTACAGGGGTCGATGGTGCGCGTTGAGCCGAGGACACCCTGGCCGACCTAACCCTCCCTCCCCGGCGACGCCGGCCAATTGTCGCCGCCCCTGGGAGCTCCCATCCACGGTCGGCTGTATAATAGCCTGGACTCAAACTCGCGATGTCCAGACTAAAGAGCGCATCCTGCACTCCACGTGGAGCGCCTTTACTGGATGCGCCACTCGGGAGCCCTCCTTCCCTCTGTTCTAAGTCCAGCTTCTCTTAATGTCCAACTGGGTCCTCAGTAAATTAAGCCCTGCTCTTCTTTGGACTCTCCCCAAGGACATAATGTCTCTTTGGTACCGTGGTGACCAGAACCTGACACAGTAGTCCAAGTGTGGTCTCACCAGAACATTATACAACCTCATCATAACCTCCTTGGATTTGGAATTCCTAGATTGTTGAAAGAGATGTTTTGCCCTGTTCATCAAGGTAATTGCTATAGTAGATTTGAAGAGTCCATACTGTTTACTAACTGGGCTCTGCTAACACTAGACCTCAAAAGTCTCATCTTCAGGTGGAAGTGGAAATGTAATGATCATTAAAGACGAGGGGACTTGAGGTTTTCAAAGCTGGTGCTTGTATATCACAGTTAAAAAACAGCATCGACTGTGTAACAACTCCAGAAAACTCCAGTAAAATCCTGTTTGAATCAACAAAATATCACCTGCCTCTATCGAGCTCTCAGGTCTTCTCTCTACACAAGGAATTGAGAGCTTGTTCAAACGGTTTCTTCTTAAAATACATTTGAGAGTGACTCAAGTATCATGAGGAGGAAACTGGATGACCAGATCAAACCTGCCAGTAAATTTTAAACCCTGTTTCGTGCAGCTCATTGCAAAAATTAGAACGTTAGCATCATTGTTGTTTGTGGGACACACATGTGCCTTGTACCTTAAAGGGTTAATACTTTGTTATCTGTCAGATTTCCCTGAATGCCTTGTGCAGCGCAGTCCTGTGAATCTCCAGTGCTCCTGTACTCTACATGCTGCCTGTATCAATGCTTGTGTTTCATGCAGGAGCTCAAACACTTTCGCTCAGCTAAAAGTCTGCCCTTAGGAAACGCTGTGGATTCTTGGAGCTACTGCTTGCACTCCTCTTGGGGGCTCAGTCTTGTTCAGATCAGATCGATGGCCCTGCTCCAGGTCAGTGCTGAGGGACGGGGCCTCTCTCCCTCTCTCAGGAAGCCAGCTGAAGGAAGGGAGGGAGAGAATCACATCCTCTGCTGCCAGTCTCACCCAGCTGGCTGTATGGCAAACAGAGCAGAGCTCCAACAAGTGCAGCAAGCAGTGGGGCAGTTTCCTAGAAGCAAACCATATGTAAAGTGTACCTAGAGAAGCTGGAAAGAACATAAGAATATATGAAAGTTTACAAACGAGAGGAGGCCATTCAGCCCATCTTGCTCGTTTGGTTGTTAGTAGCTTATTGATCCCAGAATCTCATCAAGCAGCTTCTTGAAGGATCCCAGGGTGTCAGCTTCAACAACATTAGAAGGTATTGTCCTGTAGGGGGGAACTTCAGGCATCGCCCAAGACCACCACAGTCCCCGGATCTCAATCCAGTTGAGCACGTTTGGGTTGGACATGAACACTTTGTCATCACATTCTTCTATCTGCATGAAATATTCATGACTGAATGTCTCAAAATGCCTCGAGGCACCTTCCAGCACCTTGTGGAGTGTAGTATTATTATTATTATTATTATTATTATTATTATTATTATTATTATTTTTATTATTATTGTTATTATTATTATTGTATTGCCAGCGGTGGCCCAACCTGATATTAGGTTCAGTCAGTGTATGTTCATGCAGGTTAGGCACTCTACCTGTATTATTAAGGCACATGAGGAGGGACAGTACAATACCAGTCAAAGGCATTGAAACATTTCAAATCTATTCTGGTAATACAAGCAGAGCAAAGAGCAAGTTCACTGCAGGGCCAGCAAGAAGGAGAGAGCATCGAGGAGCAGCACAGAGAAGACTGTGCACAGAGATCTGAGAACCGGGGTCTGAACTCAAGCAATTACAGCAAGTCCGTGGATTGTTGCTCTCCCATCAAAGGCAATGCACTGCGGTTTAGCCAATCCGGATTAATTAATGACAGTCACAGGGTTGCAGGTCTAGCTAACCTGGGGCTACAGGGATGTCTTTGGGTGAATGAGGTTTTCAGTACCGTTGTGTTGTGATGTGTTCTCTGTGTGACGTACCCTCCAATGCCTGCAATCAAAACCTTTATTTATCCAGAGGAGTCAATTGAGAACAAATGATCATTTCCAATGACCACCTGGCAAGAGGTTCACAGCACCACAGCAAACAACATCAAACTCAATAAATAAGGAGTACATCAGCAATCATGGCACATAAAACAGAACTCTGCAGCAACTTAGCAGGTACACGGACACACCGTTCACACAGGCCGCTGATGTCAGTCACCTTGTATGTAGAGAGGGCCAGTTAATCAGATTGTAACGATATATTGTATATATGAGCAAGAAAATGACTAGTGTTTGTTGCACCCAAAACACCAAAAAACTATCAGGAAAAAAGATCAGAACATTAGGGGTTAGATGTAAGTACAGGCGCAGTGCAAATAATTGCGGATGCAAAATTCAAATTGCATTGCGGCAATGCAATTATTTTGCACTGTGCCCTATGTAAGCTTAAGAACAAAGCAAATTACTCAACACACACAAATAATGATCCGCAATTATGATAATGAGGGTCTCAATGAGCGCATCGGTCTATTTAGCGGCCGCACTTGCAGACATTTGTGGAGCACGAAAATACAAACCAAAAAAAAATATGTCAGAGGAAGGACAGCAAAGTCCTCTTGGCGCACGGAAAAGAAAATAAAAGTTTTCTGAGAAGGAGCTGAGACTCCTTCCGGCTGAGGTCACTAACCATGAAACAGATTTGTTTGGAAAAGCCTCAGCTAACATCAGTTTTGCTAGTATCCTTAGGAAATGATATGTATTGGCCTGCCCTTTTCAGCATGACATCCAGAAATTTGCCTAGCACTCTGGAAAAGGTGGATTGGGCTATCCCTCATACATTCCAACTGTGAAAGGAACCAGAGGCTAAGTAATGCAGAGAACCCAGCACTTTCACATGTGCAGGGATAGCGGTCCCTAGATCAGGGCTTCTCAAACCCGGTCCTGGGGACCCACTGTAGCTGCTGGTTTTCATTCCAACCAAGCTCTCAATCACTTAAGTAGACCCTTAATTGAACTGATAATTTGCTTAATTAGACCTTTTTACTTGTTTTCAGCTCTTAAACAGATTTCAAGTTAGCCGTAACATTTTATAAGTAACTTGAACTGCAACTGTTTAAGAGCTGAAAACAAGTAAACATTATTATTATTATTTATTTCTTAGCCAACACCCTTATCCAGGATGACTTACAATTGTTACAAGATATCACATTATTTTTACATACAATTACCCATTCATACAGTTGGGTTTTTACTGGAGCAATCTAGGTAAAGTACTTTGCTCAAGGGTACAGCAGCAGTGTCTCCCACCTGGGATTGAACCCACGACCCTCCGATCAAGAGGCCAGAGCCCTAACCACTACTTCACACTGCTGCCCTGTCTAATTAAGCAAATTATCAGTTCAATTAAGGGTCTAGTTAAGCTATTGAGAGCTCCGTTGCAATGAAAACCAGCAGCCACAGGGGGTCCCCAGGAGCGAGTTTGAGAAGCCCTGCCCTAGATTGACGCTGGGGTCTAGCTCATCCCTCAATTCAGCTATTAAGTCGAGGACAATCTGTGGAGTGAGACGATAATGCTTTAGCACCGCATCCTCTGCCATCCCAAACAATGTGACCGTGGGATTGAATATGCAGGGTCTTCTTTGTCTTGCCCTTCTTCTCTGAATGTGTTCCTGCCTCTCCTCAACAAGAGCCAGGTGTCACCGCATCAGGAAGTGTACCACAGCAGCCATCCTGAAGCCAATGTCAGGTCTCTGCAGGTGTGTGCTTTTATACAGCTCTTAGTTACTTGCTTCTACAATGGTTTGCACCTTGTAAGAGGAGGTGTAGAGTTTTTGAAGGGTCAGCAATTGCCAAAGTGCAAGGCAAAATCCTTGCATCACATTATAATGATTGCGCTCGCTTAGTATACAGATTCCACCCAATTCCATGCTCTTTTCTTCATTTCAATGCATTTCAATATAATTGTAATGGATTAATGATGGCAAAGTGCTAACGGGTCCAGAACGCCAGATGAACACCATTCTTTACTACCTCATTTAAGTCTCTTCCTTTAAACTACTGTGCCCTGTGACTTTGGGCTACATACCCCTAGGTGTATAAGATCCGGGACCGTTTTGTTTGCAAATGAGTTTGGGGCCCTGCACCTTGAGAAAGATGTGCAGATGGATATCAGCGCCTTTCTAGTTTCACTGGTGCCATTGGGAAACAGCGTGTGGCTCCTTGCCGAGTGAATATGTGGTTTGGTTTGGAAGCAGGCAGCCACCCAGGGTGTAAATTAACTTTAATGTGTAAAGCTTCATTCTGTGGTAGGGTTTATAGAAGAGGGGCTGTTTGAAATGGTTAAATCGCTAATTAATACGGAGTAAGTTGTTTACAGCGAAAGCGGAGTCTTGGGTGTGTTTAATTGCTTCTGTCTGGACTGTTGTGTGCTGTGTGTGTGTGTGCCAGGCCAGTGCATTCTTCCACAGATTTTGTTTGTTTGTTTGTTTGTTTTGGAAGTAAACATACATGGACACCAATATTCAGACTGTGTTATTACAGTTAGCCTTGGTTTTATGTAATACACGAGTGGAAATTAGACTCTCATTGCATAACAGTTCGATCCATTCCTTGTTTTACATGTTTAATAAGACACACCTGAGCTTGTTGCCTATCCACACTGCAGCTAATCAAGCTCGCAGTAAAACCTGGAATGGTGAAACTGCTGTGCAATAGGTGGTTTATTTCAATCCCTGTAATACATTATATTTTGGTTGAAATCGTTGAAACTGTTTCCTCGATTTGTTAATATTTTAGTAATCTACACAGACGCAAAAAAATGTAAATCAGAGAATGTAATCAAAATTAGAAAATGTGTCATCCTATGTCCATCCTATGTGGTCATGGGATGTGTCATGTGATCCATTAGACCTTCTAGAGAGAGTTCTGTGCAACTATTCTGCAACAATCATGGGAATTGCAACCCAAACCACCCAAGTGACCCGCACTGACATGAAAACCTGCAGACCCGTGAAAGTCATGGTACAACCTGCAAAAAAAAAAAAAAAAAAAACTTCTATGTAAGACCACTGTTTGCAAAAAAAATATCATTGCACTCCACTCGTTGATGGTTTCTTAATTTAAGTTGCAAATTATATAATTTTAAATGAACCAATGTTGTTGTTTTCTTTTTATTTTATTGATCCAGGTTAAATCCAACCCTCTTTAATTCTATGTCTTTTCTTTGTTTCCTAAACTTTCCAACAAAAATGCTGCCTTTCCAATCAGTCTTGATTTCTGCATTCAAAGTGGCTGGGTTTCAGGCCAATGCATGACCTATCGGGCATTGCTGAGGTTTCAGAAAGCATGTTTCAGCAATAGCTGCATTTACTCATTTTAATGACTGGAACTGATTATCATAATATTTGACTGGGAGTTTGCTGTAAGTATTCTCCCTTGAGTGAGAGGCACAACCGCAGTTGGAATTGCCCTGGCTGATTGCTTCAGCGTGGCCGGCTTACTGCACAACAAAGAGAGCAAAAAAAAAGAAATGGAAGAAACTGTTTTGTGGGGAGGAAACCCACTTCACATGCAAGAGGAAAATGAAATGGGGACGTACTGCTAGCAATTTAGGATCTGTAGTCTTGGATCGGGAGCCCAGCTTGTCACCACAAACGGAAAGGGGAGGAGTAAGTGTTAATCTCCAGGGTGTTTCACTCACAGATCGTATAAACTGCAAGGACACTGCCTGCCTGCCAGGAGCTGACTCTCAGCCTACGCTTTTATCAAGTGCTAACATGCAGGCCGCTTCCATCCGCTCAGTCCCTCCAGCAAGTATTGAGACAGACTCACTCTTCTTTTTTCAGTTGGTTTGCATCACCCTATAGAATGAACTAATTTTGTTTCATAAAGTCGAATGAAACCTACTGAATAATGTTACGTTAACATATTGAATGACATACCGCTTTGTAGTTTTCCATATACTTAACAAAAAACTGGCCAAAATTGAAAAATGTGACATTTCGAAACCTAACATGAAATACTGTCCTACTATTATGGCTTCCGGTAGACTTTTGCGATATCATTCTGTAGCTTAGCAGTCCAGTTTATAGTAAATGACTTACAAAGTTTAGTTTAGCACTCCTGGAAGGAGTTAGACTTTTGTTTATTTTTGTTTGTTTCTTTTGAATAAATACATACACAGGGACCGTCATGTTTGCAAAATAGTGTCCAGTGTTCTTTAATACAAGAAGACAGTGTGAACGGTCCCCAAGCGTGGCAAAGCTTACCCTACTTTGCCACAATACATACATACATACATGAGGGTGGTTCGAAAAATTCTGAGCCTAATACAGAAGGAAACACCAGAGAGCATTGCTGTTATGTCCCTGTTCAGTATACTCAAACTGCCAAGTCACAATATCCTAGATAACTTTCTTAATTATGCTGTTCCATTCTAAGCCTGTATTTCGTATCCTCTAAGAATTGAGGCAGTGATGTTCTCAGCAGCATTAACTTCACACAGTACCTTTGTTTTAAGTCTAGAAACACATCATTGTGCTTTGAAGGAAGTTAAGATTATTCATTGTAAAAACACATAGGGGAATCGGAATTGGATAGCATTTTCTAAGCCTGCGTTATTTTGTATCCTCAAGGAATTGAGGCAGTGAGGCTCTCACAGGTAAGAAATACACACAGTACCTTTGTTTTAACCACAGAAACACATAAGCATGTTTTGAATGATGATGCACGTATTTACAAAAGTAAAACAGGATAGACAGGAAACAGGATCAGAGTGCTCTGTATCTCAGAAAGCCAATCTCACACTATTTTGGCAACATGATAATGAGATAGCTATCTAGACATCGTATATATACTGGTAACACATATACACATATACAATTCAGTATTCCCTACATTTTAGTGATTATCATAATAGCCATGCATTTGTTAGCATAAAACATTAAAAAAAGAATGTGATCATGAACAGGCATGCAATTGTGTTGTATTGAAGAGTACAGAAAAATAAACATGAATTAAAAGGAAGTATGTCAACTGTACGGTTTGTGTGGCCTAAGCAATCATAGCTATGAACCTTCATTGAGAAGTGAGGCTAGTTCATCAGTTAACAAAAAAACAATTGCATGCCTGTTCAATTACAAATTCATTTTTATTAAAATGTGTTGCACATAACTACGTATGATTATGAAGATTGCAAAGACAGCTGGATCTGTGTGGTTGCACTGAGACAGCAACATGGCTTAGAATCTGAATGCTAGGTGAGTCCAGCTCATGTTCTAAACCTGTGTAACCCTTAGAAGGTTTACCATGGTATTTTTGCAAGGTATTTTTCTAGCTTTCCCATGCTTTTCCCATGCTTATACTACGCATTTCCCATAGTTTACCCTGATTTGCCATGTTTATTAATATGCCTTACCATACCTAGCTATTCTTTGCAATGCTTACCTATGCTTTACCATGCTTTCACTGTTCTTTGTTATACTGTGCTTTTACTGTGGGGAACTTTTTCTTCTGGTGTGCTTCAGGTTATACACGATTGTGTGAGCTCCAGCAAGTTCACTGGGGGGCTTTAAACTTATACAAATCCACAACTTTAAACTTATACAAATCCACAAAGCTCTGACAGCCGAGACAGGAAATGATGCAAGGTCCGAGCCAAGCTGCTCTCCAAAACAAGCAGAAAATAAACCGATCGTGACTGACGATTGCCGGCTGTTTTTATTCTACACGAAAGACTAACGAGATTGGGTTGCATCCCAAGGCATTTGAACCCTTCGCCCTTTAAGTGCCAGCTCTAATTATTGCACTTTAAAAATATATAAAATCCACACGTGTTAACAGTTATGTCAGTTATTTAATATCTTGTTTTAACAGAACATCTCCAAATGAGGCTTTGAAAAACATTCATTTGCAGACGTGAGGTTTTATAAATAACCCCCTTTCCTATTATGGTATGGCTGTGTTTTTCTTTTTGTGCTGGTGTGATAATACACTGACAGCCTGTTGCTGAAGATTACTGTCCAGCTTTCATCTTTTTAAAAATTCAGATTCCTTTTCCATTATAAAATGTGTGAGAGGACGGTTAATAGGCCCAGTGGGTTAATGCCCTTGGAGACTGAACTGCTCCCTCACCCCAGAAGAGAAAGGGTGCTCCTTCCAGTCCAGGGCAGGCTTGAGACATTGAGACTGAACTGCTCCCTCACCCCAAGAGAAAGGGTGCTACCTCCAGTCCAGGGCAGGATTGAGGCATAGAGATGAATTGCTTCCTCTCTCACACCCTAAACTGTCAGCTTTTAATTGTTCTCATTTCAGTATGTCAGTAAAAATGATATGGTAACCTCAGAGACAGGCTATCGGAAACCGAAATGTTAGTTCACAGTCACTCCCTCCCATAGATGAAATGGAATTGCTGCCTCATCCTCATTTGCTCACGTTGGCTTTTATCCATCAGCTATTCAATAATGCAAGGATTCTAAAACCTCTCATGTGCTTATATCCCTGGCCCTGGGGGTGTCATGCATCCAGTATTCCTATAGAGTCCAACCTCACATTCAAACCAGTCAAGGCTTCACACATTTTCACAGTCCCTCTCAGTGTGCTCTTATTAACTGCAAGTCAATTGTTAAAGAGATCCTAGCTGATTAACTGTAGCATGTTTTCAAAGACGCACTTGTAGAAAATACAGTTGCACTGTTGCACACCATTACCAAAAAAAGTTGTCTAAATTGAAAAGACATTGATTGAATAGCTGTCTGTTAATTGAACATGTATCAAGTTTAAAAACATTAATTTTGCTGCATTTTGACAGTACTTGTCTTTACCTAAGACTACAGATTGTCCTTTTCAGACCCATTACAAATCTTAAATGGGATTCTTTAAAAGAGCCATATTGCGTAGCTCAGTCCCTTATAAAAATGTACCACGATATTTTTGCACTGTATCTTTGCAGTTGTACCATGCTTTTCCCACGGTTATACTATGCATTTAAAATATATTATCCTGGTTAGCCAACTTTCTTTTAAATATGCTTTACCATATCTCTCTGAGCTTTACAATGCTTTCACTGTGCTTTATTACGCTTTGCTGTGTTTTATTGTGGGGAAGGCTTTATATTACTCAAGAGTCCTGCTCTGGCCAGCCCTGTTCTAAAGTGTAATAGTGCTGCTCCTGTACACTGTAGCCTTGATGGCTTTGGCAGGCGATGCCAGGAGCCCTGTTTGTTTTGCAGGAGGTGACTTCTCCATTGTTTTATTCCCACAGTCACACTGCCCAGCATGGGGAAGGAAACAAGCGATACACCCTTGCAAATGAGCTCCTCTATCAACACGAAACAGCATCATATCGCTGATTTGATTTCTGTTTCTTTGTAATATTACATAATAAATAATCCCTGCCGTGTGAGTCTTCCTGCCAGGCAGTATTTTCATGTTATAAAGGGAGGTCGCCATTCACGACACAGCTTGGAAATTGCTGTGGCAGAAGCAGGGATTGTGCTAGATGAATGAGTTCCTGTGTGTTTCATGCTGATACATTTAACAGCACGGGCGCTTCCTGATTCACCTGTTTTATTGCACCCTACTGGGAAGGCAGTTTAGTGACGGAACTTTCTAGGAACATTCTTCAGCTGTGGAGAGGATCAGAATCCTGAGTATGGAGGCTTCTGGCCTCATATCCCTTCCATGAACATCAGGGGTGTCCCAGGTTCCACTCCTGGTCTTTGTTTCAACCCTGTTCTCAATTGTTTAATTGAACCAATTACATTTCCATCATTCCAGACCCTGAAGTAGTTTATTATCTCATTTTATCTGTTAAACTTGGAGTGGAATAGCCCTCCAGGACCGGGACTGGACACCCCTGATGAACATACTGTGCATGCAGGTCATGGTGATTCATAGAGTTGCAACAATTCATTGATGCATCAATTATTGATCATCTGACCTTAAATTTTCCTGAGCTTCGATAACATATTGATGAATTGATGCATCAAATTAGCTCCTGGATTTGCATTGGAGTCACATCAGTTAAAATATTTTATTTTCAATTTCCTGATTTAAAAATGAAAGCTACCAATTTAAGAAATTGCCAATGGCAGCACTAGTGATTTACTGGTTGTGAATTCACAGCAGAAGGATGTTCACCTTTTCAGTGGCTGAGAAGCATTTAAAATGCAGAGGAAAAGGAAAGTAAGCAGGTCTGCTTGATGATAGCATTGTATGCACTGTATAACCCTATACATGGATAGCATGAAACAAGATAGATTCTCAAAGCTATTTACTACTAATCGTAATTGCTGCAATTGTTTCTGAAATGAAACACACATTGCTATTCTAAAGCTAATAAGAATTAATATATGGTGTGTGGTATTTCTTGCATCCACTAGGGGCAGCATGTGTACAACCCGATTTACATGGATATCAGACATGGATAGACCAGGCTCCCTGATAAACAATAAAAATAATTCCAAACAATTACTACACATGCCAAATATTCTACACACTACACTATTATTATTATAATACATTATTATAATACATTTATTATAATACACATACATATATACATACTATTATATATATATATATCGTCAACAATTTACTCAAAGCCTCCACTAGTGTTTTCTACTATTGTAACAACCTTGACTTGCATAAAGAAGGAAAAACATTGAGTGAAATAGCTTGCATCACTCGATTTTCAAGGTGTGGTATCTGAAGCATAATCAACAAGTACAGAGAAACATCATCTGTAATTGAGAAACCCAGGACTAGAATACCCAAAAAGCTGTCTAACAAGGATGAGCAATACTTGAAGATAATATCCTTAAGGTATAGAAAGCGTTGAATTGACAACAGAACTGGCAGAAGGCAGGGGTGTCGTTGTCTATCCATCAACAGTCCAAAGCACCTTTGACCTTTGTTCTGTAGTCTTTGCATTATCATTTTGTAGTTTCTTTAATTACATGATATTAAATAAAACTGTTCATATGTTTTTTTTTAAATCATTTCTCAATCCTAAAATTCCAGCATTTTTAAAAACATTCCCCACACTCCTGCCTTACATCTTTGCAATGTGTGTCATGGACTGGAAGCTCTTCAACCAGGTGTCTTGCCACTTTTAAACCAGCTGTTCCATACTTGGAGAAGGTTGTTCCCTTATAAGCACATGCTGAAACTTTTGGAGAAAATCCATGTGCCCCCTGACAAATAACATTTATTTTATTTATTATGATTTCCAAAAAAAAAAGCACTAGAAATAAACAGAAAAATGTTAATTTAATCTGGCTTCATTTTAGCACTCACACACACACACACACACAGTAAACTGTGCGCAATCTGTTTTTATGTTATCATACCAGCCCCTGGAAGGCAAAGGCCAGTCCTGCAGGTTTCCACCTGAGCTCACTTGACAGTAGGGACTTATGTAGTGTGATAAGGTGAAACAGTGCCTCCTTAACCCACGAGATTGACTGAGCCAGTGCGACACTCCCTGTGCAAACCTGCACTTCCCTGACTGCATGAATCAACCTGCATTTCACACGTCAGACTCGCAAATTGACATTAAAACCGGCAGACCTGCGACAGTTATAGTACAACCTGCAAAATAAAACTTGCATGTGAGATCACTGTTTAAGTGATGTAAAAAAAGTTTGTCATGATCAGCATATGATTGTATGTACACTCTATTCATTGATGGGTTCTTAATTCAAGTTGCAAATGAAATGAATTTTAAATGAACCAATGTTGTTATTTTCCTTTTCTTGTATTGATTTTAAATGTAATTAATAATTTAGGTTAATAATTGTCCAAAATGTTCCAGGAAGGGATTTTTTTCTGATTTGGAGTGAACAGCTTTGAGAACCTAGCCCAGTGTCTTTTGTAGATGAAGCGGAGCATACTGGGGAAGAATGCTGTAAACTGGGGCTGAGGAATGTCATTTTATTGTGAATCGGAATGCTGTAAATGAGGGACACAGTGGCTAAGTTATCTGTCTTGGTTTGTACAGTAGGTACACTTCACAATGTTTTAAAACACAGTAAAACGCAAAGCAAACTTGACAATGCCAAAGGTACCCTTTAAAAAAAAAAAAGAAAACATTTTACACAATCATTTTAATTAGATACTGTAATTATGACAGATTAGGGATACGGATTGCACATGCGCCTGTGAATTTGTTAACAGACGGATTACCGTAAAAATACAGTTTATATCACTGGAGTAAACAGTTAAGCGGTTAGCAGAGAAGCCGAGGAATGCGTTTGGATGTTGTGTTGCCCTGCCAAAGCCAATCATTGACCTTGTTTGACCAGCGTTTGACAGCAGCTGTGAGTTCCGAGCCTAGCATTCTGATTCTATTGAATTCCTATTGATGTGAAGGAGGGAGTGCTCTTCAGCAGCAACGATGGTTAATAGTTAATGAGAACATTTCTCAGCATCCTTTTCAACTTTTATCTGCAAGACATCCATGCTAAATCTCCAAGAACCAGCCCCTGGAGGGGCTGCCTAAATTACACATAGTTCTGTAAACAGTGGTTGTATATTAGAGGCAGACAGCAATATAATAAATGTCAGGGTTGCGGAAAGCTGTTTTAAATCACAGGAGCTGTTACAGTGGACGTACTGCCCTGTGAGCTCTGATTTATACAAACAAGAGATGCTTCTCAAGTTCATTCCATGTGTTGGAGCTCTTTGTCAAAGTCCAGCTGGTCCCCCGGACTCCATTTAAACCAACCAAGGCTTTCTGATCCAATCCCTTATCTCTCCTTGGGCTCCATTCACAAAGCTTATGTTTTCGGATTTGTATTAAAAGGCAGAGATTGGAAGGAGGGATTATGAATGCTTGTTCCCTCCTTCGATCACTCCCCACTATGATGTTTAATAATCAGGTAAACTCACCTGGCTGTTGTTGTCGCAGTCCTAGTTATAGTCCTTTCCTCTACCTCGCCAGGTAGAGGAAAGGACTGTAACTAGGACTGCGACAATTGTAAATGATCATAACAATATACTGTAGCAAGGCAGGGAGCGGGTTAAAAATCCTCCCTGCAAAAAACATGTGAGAATGTGGCTGTTCCCAAACGAGATAATTGGTGTCAGTTGGGAACAGCCACATCATATAAAAAGAGAGCTTGAAGCTCCATTAGAGAGATCACCAGGGTGTTGAGAAGCCAGAAAGCCAGAAAGCCAGAAAGCCAGAAAGCCAGAAAGCCAGAAAGCCAGAAAGCCAGAAAGCCAGAAAGCCAGAAAGCCAGAAAGCTGGTATTGTGTGAAACCATAGTGTTTTGATTAAAACTGTGTAAAAAGTGTTTGTATGTCAGGTAAACAGCTTAGCCATCCTGCAAGTTAGTCAGGGACCTGACACTGTTTATTAAGTGCTTGGAAGAGCTAAGTGTTTGTTTTGTTTTTGTTTATTTATTTAGTTTTTGTGTTATTAAAAGTGCGCGTTGGCTGTAAACCTTCAATCTTTGAGTTAGGCCTGAGTTTTAAAGGGGCGAATGAACAGTGTGTGTGAAATTAAGTAACGGGTAGATAGATGCCAGTTAAAAGCTATACAAAATTACAAAGTAGCCTGTCCTCAAATGAGGACATTGGCACTTAATGGGTTAATTGAAAACACCTGAGCTTCTTACCAAGTTATATCAGTCCACTGCCCTCAGAATGTTGGCATCTTTGGGGTTAATTGATCAGATTTAAAGTAACAGGCATGAAGTCAAAGCATACACCCATGGCTTAGCTTGGTTATTATATGAGTCAACCCCTGCTACGCAAAATGTTTATTTAGTCATAATAACTGAAAGGTGGGGAGGGCAGAGGTCACCGCTCTCTCTCCCCTTATAAGGCAATTGTGTTGATATTTCTAAAGGAATTCCAGGATTACTGGGAAGATTACTGTATAGGAGTTACAGGCAAATTAATCTCAAAAGCAATGTTCCCTAAATAGTGTAACCAAGGCTTTGAAATCTATTGTCTGACTTATTAGGATGAGCAACCTTATCACCGGTCTGCTGTTATAGTTAAATCAGGATTACTGATTTTCCTAGCAAAATCCTAGAGAATAAAATGTAACTGTTGCCTGTTCCTTTCTGTGCTGTATGTTACATGGCCTGATTGCAGTTACAACATTACACAATACAATACAAAACAATTCACATATCTATAGTGCCTTTCATCACAAGGATCCCAAAGCGCTACACACACAAATAAAAATAAATGAACTATTAAACCATTAAATTAAAAACAGTCTAATACAAAATGTAATACAATTTTAATACAAACTCAGAAGCTGATGTCTAACTTCACCCTTGTTTTGCATTCCTGAAGCGGGCCAGTGGTAATGCCACTAGTGCTAGTAAGTGAGGATTCGAAGGCCTTCGTTAACACTGTTTAAAAACATATTTGGACTGTCCTTTTGATTCTGAGAATCTGGCTCCAGTCACCTGTACACTGAGTTTGGGGGTCTCAGCCTAGCCCCTAGTGCAGGGTTGTCTCTTCCACTCCTGGTCTTAGTTCCAACCCTGTTCTTAATTGTTTAATGGAACCAATTAAACCTCCATCCAGATCCTGAAGTAGTTCATTATCTCATTATACCTGTTAAACCTGGAGTGGACTGGCTCTCCAGGACCGTGATTGGACAGCTCTGCCCAAGTGAACAGTAATGTTCCTCCACCTCACAAAAGAATCCTCTCACCCTTGTAAAAGTTTGCCATGGTATTTTTACAGTTTTCCCATGCTTTTCCCATGGTTATACTATGCATTTACCATAGTTCACCATGGTCTGCTATGGTTTTTTAATATAGCTTTACCATACCTCTCTGTGTTTTACAATGCTTCCCTATACTTTCACTGTGCTTTATTACACTGTGCTACGCTTTTACTATGGGAAACTATTATAAGGGCAGGGCTGGGTGTTCAGGTCAGGATTGAGGCGCGCTCTCTCTCTCTCTCTCATTGTCCCTCACTTTTACATGAGAACTAAATTCACAAATACCAAAACTGAAATAAAACAAATTGGCTGCCATTCTAAAATCTGTAACCAAAACGATTTCAAATATGACAGTTTTGCCGCGTGATAGATGTCTCCAGTGACACACAATTAACTGGAACCAGCTGCAACACAGGGTTCCCATAGCGACGCAGTTAAAAAAAAAAAAATACAAGGCCTAACACAAGACAAGACAACCCAAAACAAATGCAATGCACAGGCAGGGTGGAAATGTCCCTTATGACAAAATATACTGCACATATATTGCATATGTGTTGACAAATATTTTCAATATATTTTAATGCCATATTTTTTGAAAGAATGTGTCAGAAAATATATTCCGAGTTGTATTTTGTATTGAGGGGAACAAACTACTGTACCACATGTATTTACTAGGAAAAAATAATAATAAACTCCAGCTTTTTTATCTGAAATATGGAACTCATCTATTCTGTATGGCTTTAGGTCTTCTTCCTGGTTTATCCAGCTTTAAAGAAACTCTGTACCAGGTAGCATGTGGATTAAATTATACCACTGATGCTGGCACAGTGCCTTTCATTATACAATTTCAAAGGCATGTTTTCTGAAAGGTATAGTGCTGTACACCACAGACCCTGACAGCAACCCACAGGAGATCATGCAGAAATGCATTACATTTTATAGCTGCTTAGAGGGTATAGCTAGTAAAAGTAGTTAAAGCAAATGGAGCTAACAATATATTTCCATACAAATTCCACGCCATGCACCATTCAGCCACTATACAGGTCCTTAATGTGTATTTATGAAAGAAATGCAGGTTTTAGCAAACTGGAAATGTACAATATTTCATTTTCAAACATTTTAAAACATGACATCTGGAACTGTAGGTTAAAGAAAGTTCTCCGTTTCTATGCCTTATTCTCAGGATATGTGTTGACTCAGGAAGGAAATGACCATGGAAGTGCAATGCTATCTGAAAGCATGGCTTGCAAACAGAGATTATTTTAACCTAGTGTAGTATCAGATCTCATGCTTTAAAATGAAAGTTTACTGTAACATGCGTTTCTTTAAGAGCTGCATATTTCAGACTTGTATATGAAATAGAAGTGCAGAAGAGGTAAGATTTGGGAATTATTTTGTCTGACTGTCTGACATACAAATGTTTTATTTCCCTTTGCATCTAGTGAGGTTGTCTACAGCTACGGCCAAAAGTGTTGCATCACCCTACAGAATTACCTCATTTAACTTCATAAAGTCGAATGAAACATGCTGAATAATGTTACGTTAACATATTGAATTACACACCGCTTTGTAGTTTTCAAAGTCTAACATGAAATACCGTACTACTATTATGGCTTCCGGTAGACTTTTGCAATATCATGTTGTAATTTCTTTGATTAAATGATATTAAATAAAATATCTAAAATTATGTTCATATAGTTTTTTTTTTTTTTTTGTAGTTATAGGATCAAAAAGAGTTGACACCAGAAGCCACAAATGTCATTATTGGGTTGAGCCATTCACTTTGGCAGTTAAATTCAGAAAGCAGTCTCTTAAATGAGGACTTGTTTAAGAGATACCTCATGTGTCTAATCTCTCAACCCTATATTTCTCAATAATCGAAAGTAGTCTCTGACACCGAGTCCTTACATAGACAATGACAGAAGGTTTACTCGTATGGTTACCACGGCTACCTTCTTGGCTCAGCAGCGTTATTTACATTAATAAAAACATAGCTGCTTGTTGCAGTCAGAGAGTGGGCCCTGTTTGCCAAATATGTCTACAATCTGTGATTGTTCGGCTCAGACAAGGTCACTGTGTTTAATGCAGGTATTGTAAAGCAGCTGTGCTCCGAGAGTCTTTTTTTCCATTCTTAAAGATACGCTGGCTGCACGGTCTGGTTTTAAAAATAGAACAGAAAGATGCACTTAAAAGAAGAGTAGGGGTTGTATTTGTACTTGAGTGTTACAAAATCGAGGTAAAAAAATATGACTTAGACAGAAGCTAGTGCGCTCTTAAATCACAAGCTTCATTTATCCGATGAGTGAATTGAGAACAAATTCTCATTTACAAGGATGGCGTGGCAAGAGGCTCACACCACCACAGCAAACAACAAGAAATAAAAAGTACAAAAATAATCAATCATTAAAATTGAAGCATAAAACCCAGCAGCAACTTAGCAGGTACACAGACACACCCTTCACACAAGCCGCTGCTGTCAGCCC
This sequence comes from Acipenser oxyrinchus oxyrinchus, assembly GCA_030684275.1. NCBI lineage: Eukaryota > Metazoa > Chordata > Actinopteri > Acipenseriformes > Acipenseridae > Acipenser > Acipenser oxyrinchus. The sequence goes on from CM060256.1 coordinate 31,373,865, forward strand.
TGGCAGAAAAGTGTGTGCTACATATTCCTTCAGATTTCTATCACACACATTTTGGCTACTCAAACAGCTCACTCAATGCTGCTGCCACACTACTGCCACAGCCCTGTTAATTCATGTGGATTTAATTACCCGTATTCATTCAATGTTTTTTTGTAACAAATTATGTTGATCACATAAGGCTTAAATCATGATGAATTCATATCCTCTTGTGAGAAGTGTTCATTCAGAATGACAGTGTGTGTGTGTGTGTGTGTGTGTGAGTGTGTATGTGTGTGTGTGACAGTGTGTGTGTGTGACAGTGTGTGTGTGTGAGTGTGTGTGTGTGTGACAGTGTGTGTGTGTGACAGTGTGTGTGAGTGTGTGTGTGTGTGTGACAGTGTGTGTGTGTGAGTGTGTGTGTGTGACAGTGTGTATGTGTGACAGTGTGTGTGAGTGTGTATGTGTGTGTGACAGTGTGTATGTGTGTGTGTGACAGTGTGTGTGTGTGAGTGTGTGTGTGTGTGTGTGTGTGTGTGTGTGTGTGTGACAGTGTGTGTGTGTGTGTGTGTGTGTGTGTGTGTGTGTGTGTGTGTGTGTGTGTGTGTGTGTGTGTGTGTGTGTGTGTGTGTGTGTGTGTGACAGTGTGTATGTGTGTGTGTGTGACAGTGTGTATGTGTGTGTGTGAGTGTGTATGTGTGACAGTGTGTGTGAGTGTGTATGTGTGTGTGACAGTGTGTATGTGTGTGTGTGACAGTGTGTGTCTGTGTATGTGTGACAGTGTGTGTGCTTTTATTCTTGCATGTATTTTCTGTCTTTGGGAAAGACAGAAACTAAATTTTGGTTCTTTCCTATGGGAAACTTAACACTGAACCCGAAGATCATCTTGTTTAAATTATAGCTTCCATAATCCAGGGCGAGGCAGCTGTATGTTCAAGCGAAGCACCAAACGCTCTCAGGTTTGATTCTGGTTGTGCTTTGGGTGTTGATGATTGACCATTTTCATTCCAGTTTTTCAAAAGATATTAGATACTGAAACAAATTGCCTCGTGTGTTTGTACTGTATCAGGGTTTGTAGCTTCAGCAGTGGCTCTTCTCACTCTGAACAGGCACTCTGCTTGTTTTGAGTCAGTGTGGTTTATTGAAATGTATAGAAACACATGTGCTTGATGTGAGGAGCTTGAAGAGCTCAGGGTTTTCTACACATCGCACTGTGCTGTGTGCTACTTACTGCTACTTTATATGGCACAACCTTTCAATACTGTAAAGTGTACTAGAGTAAAAGTATAGCACAGTGTAATAAAGCATAGAGAGAGCACGGTAAAGCATAGGTAAGCATTGCAAAGCACAGAGTAAAGTATGTTAACAAAAGCATGACAAACCATGTTAAACTATGGTAAATGCACAGTATAACCATGGGAAAAGCATGGGGGAAAACTGCAAAATTGTGGTGAACCTTTATAAGGGTAATTGCATGTGACGTTCTAATCTTATGCTTTTGTTAGTCAAAGTGAACTTAAGTGAGGTTGAAATGAAATGACACAAAATAAAGTTTTAAAGTTGTAAATAAGATGTCAAAATATCGTGTTTAATAATGGAAGCAAGGCAAGCATTAGGCTTCCTTTCAGAGAGTAATGCTGAGGGAATACGACGCCACTTTGTGGCTTGTAGCTTGGTATCAGGAGACTATCAGGCCACTGCACGGCACACCAGGGGAGACTTAGGGTTTGATACAGCAAACTTGCCTCAAACTGGGTCTCCCGGTCTCCGGGAACCAGGTTTCAAGCCACTGTTCCTGAAAAAGTGGCTTTGTGTTCCCTCAGTTTAAGACACAGTAACAGCCAGTCCTGAGTTTGTTGTATGGGCAAAACATTTTTTAAAGGACTTTTAATAGACATTTCATGTACAGTAACCCTGTCTGGGAATGTGAGCTGATGTCAGGGAATATAAAAGTTTCCAATTCCAGCAGAAACTTCACTCTGGGGTCACAGCTCCCTTGACCTGCTACTTGAGACTCTGAAGCACCATGTAAAACACAAGGAGCATTCTGATAGGCCACTGGATACTGTGACGTACCATATAAAACACAAGCAGCAATCTGATAGGCTACTGGAGACTGTGAAACACTGTGTAAAACACAAACAGCAATGTAATAGGGTACAGAGAGACCACAGGGACATAGGTACCAAAAGAAATACACCCCCCTCCCGCCAAATTCAAACACACTGTGTCAAAGCTAGCACAGTAAATGCCAGCGCGCACGTTTGAAATTCACTGAAGAACGATCCCAGAGGACAGTGTTTTTGATTCTGTGACCTTTGTATTGCCCGTCGAACTTCTGTAGGGAGAGTTACAACACCAGGGTTGAGTGTGTGAATGCTATTAACACACCACTGCTCTTCATGTTTTATGCGTCTGTTTTAAATTGTCCAAGTTCTTGATTTTGCAAGTTGAACAGCTTTCAGGTTTTTTTTTGACAATTCTCCATTTTGTTTAAATTAGCTTTAGTTTTCCTTTACCCTGAACAGTACATTTTCTTGGGGGCACCTAACACAGTACAGAATTACAAAAGAGCAGTGAATTACAAATTAAACAAAATGCTATGATACATTTCAAGTGGAAGAAAATAAAAATTAATATCATGGGGTTTTAATAATAATAATAATAATAATAATAATAATAATAATAATAATAATAGGTAGCTGTCTGGAATATATCCAACAATGCTATTTGGCAGTTCCTCATTCCTCGTGAAACTATTTTTAAAAAGAGGTTAAAATTAAGGTTTTAGTCTAACAGATTTTTTTTTTGCTTGTTTTGTTGTTTGTGCATGTGTAATAATCCTTAATTATGTAACTCTTTCTAATACAATTAAAAAACATTGTAGCAGCTGACTGACTATATATCTTTATTATCTAATTGATTGCTAATTTGCTTGTTGCGGGAATAGATACAAGTTTGCCAGTCCTTTGTCTGCTTTGTACCCTAACAAAGGCAATGCTAAGCTGAAACGCATCCATTTTTAATGGTTTTTTATATGTAAGTTACAGGGTTTCCTTTAATATGTTTTGACAAACTTGATAAGATTCCAAGCAGCATGTTCTGTTAGCTAACTCTGGTGACAGTGTCTGCAGTGCAGCCTCCCTGCATGAAAACCTCTGGGTGTGAGAATTTCAATTTCTGCTCAGTAATCAGTGATAGAGAAAAAACAGGCTCTCATGTGTTAACATGTTTGACCACTTTGTGCTTTAATTAGGCATTTTAAACAACTTCTAAAAAGTCTCATGCATTTTACCATTTGTGGCTATGTGTTCTTTTTCTCTTACTATTTTAAATTAATTGCATATGTGGCCTATTAAAGTCATCCATTAAATTAGACAATCACCAATTTGCCTACAATTTTCCAAGATTTTCAGTTCCAGTGGTTTGATTTCATATGCACAACAAATCAAAACTACAGAAGCAATTGGGTGTTCTAATAAATTTGCACACTACTGTATGAATTCACAAGTGAAGCTTTGTCATATCAGATGTGTCTATCAAAGCATGTATTTTGCAAGCAGCTTCAGCCGTATCAGAAGTGCAGGAAGGAAAATCTTCACACCAGCCAGGGAACTGCACCAGCTTTCCTGCAGCTGGGAGGATCAGCCCAGCCCAGCCCAGCCCAGCCCAGCCCAGCCCAGCACAGTACAGCTTAGCCCAGCCCTTCCCAGTCTGCCCAGCCCATCCCACCCCAGCCCAGCTCATCGCAGCACAGCTCAGCTCATCCCAGCTCAGTCCAGCCCATCCCATCCCAGCCCTGCCAAGCTCAGTCCAGCCCAGCCTGGCCCAGCCATGCTCATCCCAGAAGCCCAGCTCAACCCAGAAGCCCAGCTCATCCCAGCCCTGCCCATCCCTGCCCAGCCCATCCCATCCCTGCCCAGCCCAGCCCAGCCTAGCTCATCCCTGCTCAGCCCAGCCTAGCTCATCCTTGCTCAGCCCAGCCCAACCCAGCCCATCCCAGCCCTGCCCAGCCCAGCCCAGCCCTGCCCAGCTCATCCCTGCTCAGCCCAGCCTAGCTCATCCCTGCTCAGCCCAGCCCAACCCAGCCCATCCCAGCCCTGCCTAGCCCAGCCCAGCCCAGCCCTGCCCAGCCCAGCTCATCCCTGCTCAGCCCAGCCTAGCTCATCCCTGCTCAGTCCAGCTCAACCCAGCCCATCCCAGCCCTGCCCAACCCAGCCCAGCCCATCCTGACCCAGCCCAGCACTATAACATATAACTCCCCCAAATATAGACAGTTGAACCCCATCCCTCCTTCTATACAGTATATAAACCAAACACCCCCCCTACATGTATACTAAACAGAACTAAACATAACCCCCTACTCCCCTCCCCCCCACCTGACAATAGTCAGTACCAGTGTTGACTGATTGTCTCCACAGGCTGTGACAGGCAGACTTGTATTGGTCTTGTCTCTCTCTCTCTCTCTCTCTCTCTCTCTCTCTCTCTCTCTCTCTAAGGGGAAGCTCTCATGCTGCCTGTCTGCCTGCCTCATGCCTGTCCCTCGCTTTTCATGAGCAATAAATTCCAAAGCACCAGATCACTTTAAAAGAGGAAAGGAAAACAGAAGCAGCCCTGCAACGCTAGTACGACAGGCCCTGATATATATATATATATATATATATATATATATATATGGACTGGAGAGGAGGGCTAAAGTGGAAAATTATTGACCCGAGGGAAGACTATTGTTACCGACAGGGGACTATAATGCTCGAGGGGGATTTCATTTTCCACTATGAGTCTGCAGTGCATATTTAATATATGAGTCAGTCAAAATAATGAGAGGCAAGGTTGGATAGTAAATATGACTTCATACCCTGTAAAGCCATAAATATTTGCAAGCCTTTTATTATGTGTTTTTCGTGTATCAAAAAAAAAACGTAAACATTTTTGGCACGAATATCAGCAGTTTTTTCATTCAGCCATTTGATCTCGTTGTTAGGAGGTGGCGGGCGTTCCTTTGAAAAGGGGCGGGACTGACAGTGATGGGAACCAATCACATGACAGATGGAGACTATTGCCTGGTGGTGTAAGGATGTTAGAGCAATAGGTCAATCTATTTTTCTTCTTATGATGAGGTTTTAACCAATCACAGGGCAGAATTTCCAACCATCTCTCTCTCTCTCTCTCTCTCTCTCTCTCTCTCTCTCTCTCTGGGAGGGGCCTGCTGTGAGCAGGGTTTGTGAGCTGTGCGAGAGCGGTGGTGAGCTCTATCTCCATTTATTTATATATTTATTTATTATATATTTATTAAATTTTTTTTCAGAAAATAATGATTCTGTTGAAGATGTGCTGCCTGCCGTGGGGCGGGTTGTTGGTTTTGATGAAATCAAATCCACCTCGCGGAAGGGCAAGGCCATAGTTGTTTTCCTCAACAGTGAAAATCTGGTAAACAAGATAGTGGAAGAGGGGTTTGTGTTGAAAGCTTCTTTGATTACCGTTACACCGTTGTCAATGCCTCTAACAAACATGATATTATCTAACATTCCACCTTTTATTAGTAATACGCTAATCGAAAGAGAACTTTCCTGATATGGGAAAATAATGTCCCCAATAAAGATGATTCCGCTAGGATGTAAAAATCCAGAAATTAAACATGTTGTGTCATTCAGGCGACAAGTATTTGTGTTGATAACCCAGACAAAAGCTTAGATGTAGCTTGGCGGTTTAATGTAGAGGGCAGGGACTACATTGTTTTTGCCAGCACAGATGTTTTTAAATGTTTTTCATGCGGGGGACAGGGGCACCCTAAATATGCTTGCCCCAAGCTACAGGCTGGGACACAAAGTAGTAGCAGTAATGGGGAAGTGGTTCGGGGTTGCTGGGAGAACGGAGGTAGAGGAGCCGGCGAGACCTGAGCTGCTGCCCCAGAGAAAGAGAGCGGTGCTGGGTATCAGCGAGGCTGCAGCCGAACCAGGGGCTGCAGCGCCGGCCAACGCAGACAAAGATGAGATGTACACCAAAGTCGTTAGGAAAAAATGGCTTTAGAAAACTCCTGCTGCTGCCTACCCGCAGCGGGCAAGAAGGAGTCTGTGTGGGGGCCCCTTACGGTCTCTCACGACAGCGACGGAGGGGATCAAGCCTTAGGGCTCAGGCGAGCGTTGATGGAGATCCCCCCAGTGATGAGACTCCTCAGCCTGCATGGTCGGTGGCAGAGATGCCGGCAACTGAGGGGGACCAGGCGGTTGATGGAGACCCAGTGGATATTGCGAGCGATGCAGAGGATGGATCGGTGGGATCGGGAGAGGATGAAGGAGAGGAAGGAGAGGAAGGAGGGCTCTCCGATGACTCGCAGTTCTCTGATATCTCGACAAGCCAAAAAAAAAAAAAAAAAAAAAAACAAGAGGAGAGTAAACATAAATTCCTACTTCCCAGATCAGAAACTATTTTTATGTTCTGCAGATATGGTGTTGAGGAAGTCGACTTTGGCTGAGTTTGAACGGATAAAAAAAGATACAGACTTAGAAATATGTCAGTTCAGTTAGAAAAATGTTAGCTGCACCTAAACCTTTTTAATGGCTAATTTTATTAAGACATTTTTTGTTTTAATGTGTTTGTTATTGAGCAATTTTTTTTATCCATGGAGAAACTTAATTTAAGTTCTTTTAATTTGAATGGGTGCAGAGATTTTTATAAAAGAGCACAGTTATTTGAATTTTTAAATAGCAAACATTGGAATGTGATTGTATTGCAGGAGACGTACTCAGACAGTGCTAACCAGTCTCACTGGCAGTCTGAGTGGAGGGGCGACTGTATTTTAAGTCACGTTTCTGATTTTAGTGCTGGGGTTGCTGGTTTATTGTCTCCAGGATTTGGTGGAGAGATTTTAAATATAGAAGAGATTGTTCAGGGCAGACTTTTAAAAGTCCAGATAAAACACACTGGTATTTTTATTGATTTTTAAAATATTTATGCACCTAATATTGGAGAAGAGAGGATTATATTATTTAAAAAGCTCAGTCAAGTACTGGGGGGGGTGTAATACTGAAAACATCCTTGTGGTGGGGGGAGATTGTAACTGCACTATTGACTCAAGTAAAGATAGAAACCACGGGGAACCCCAACCCCAATCTGCCGGGGAGCTGGCCACTGTTTTAAACACTTTTGACCTGGTAGGTATTCTAATCCCACCAGCAAACAATACACTTGGATTAAGCTTAACCAAAATCATCTGTCTGTGGCGCACCTAGACCGTTTTTATACTACACAGCAGCACATTAATAAAGTTATTAAAAGCAGTATAGTGCGTAGCAGTATTTCAGATCATCATTTTATTTCTCTTACTGTTTTATTACCAATTAATTCACATTCAAAATCTTATTGGCATTTTAATAACAATTTACTTCAAGACAAAAACTTTATTAATTATTTTGAATTATTTTGGAAACAAATAACAATTACAGTAGCTTAAAACAGTGATGGGACATAGGAAAAATTCAAATTAAACTCTTCGGTCAACAATACATGCAAAATGTCACCCGGTCAGTGGACGCAGTGGTCAGTGAGCTGGAGAGAGAGATTGTTGAGTTTGAGAGCCAGCTGGTCAGCGAGAGCGATGAGGGGGCCTGCAGGAGAGGAAGGTGAAGGGCTCTCTGCTCCTAGCCTGCTTTACTGAACTCAAAGATATGGATGCCCCCACAGCCTTCGGCCTGCAGAGGAAGACAGCAGAGCGCAAGGCAATGTGCTGTCTGAGGCTGCCTGGGGGGAGAGAGGTCTCCAGCCCTGCTGAGCTCAGGTCTGTTGCAGTAAGCTTTTGGCTGAGGGTTGCGACCTGGGAGAGATGGTGCGGCTTCTCCAGGGTCTCCCCAGCCTGGACAAGGAGGAGAGCAGCGGACTGGACACTCCGCTGGTCTTCCCAGAGCTCACTGCAGCTGTGGCGCAGCTCTACAAAGGGAAGGCTCCCAGACTGGATGGACTGCCTGCAGAACTCTATAAAGGACTCTGGAGTTGTTGCAGTGAGGACCTGTACCAGGTCCTGCAGGAATGTGTCTGGGACGGAGAGCTGCCGATGAGCTGCCGCAGGGCAGTGATAACGCTGCTACTCAAGAAAGGAGACCTCTGTAACATCAAGAATTGGCATCCTGTCTCCTTGCTGTGCTCCGATTACAAACTGCTTTCAAAGGCTCTCGCTAATCATTTAAAGACCAGCATTGGATCAGTGGTGCGCACAGACAGGTTGTACTGTGTGCCCGAGAGATCCATTTTTGATAATTTGTTTTTATTAAGAGACCTTTTTAATGTGTCTAACGTTTTTAAGGTTGATTTTGGTTTGGTTTCGCTTGACCAGGAAAAAGCTTTTGACAGAGTTGACCATGAGTATCTGTTTTGTGTTTTAAAAGCTTTTGGTTTTGGCCCTGTTTTTATTTCTTTTATAAGACTCCTTTATTTCAATGTTTTTAGTGTTGTGAAAATCAATAACATCCTGACTGTCCCCTTCCCTGTGCAGAGGGGGATACGGCAGGACTGTGCTCTCTCAGAGATGCTCTATGCTAACCCCTGTTGCACCAGCTAGAGAGAATCTGCCTGGATTGGCAGTGCCAGTTGTGCCCAATGCAGTCCCTGTCAAGCTCTCTGCATATGCAGACGATCTCAGTGTATTTGTCACTACCGACCGAGACGTCGCAGTGCTGGAGTCCTGCATTACAATGGCTACTTCAGCACGAGTAAACTGGGCAAAAAGTGAAGCTTTTCTTGTTGGCAGTTGGGAAAATACCCCTCCTCCATTACTGCCTTCGGCTTTGAACTGGATTAGAACTGGGGTCAAACTTTTAGGAATCTATTTTGGGAAAGAGCAGTTCATGCAGCAGAACTGGGAGGGGCTGCTGGACAAGGTGAAGGGGAGGCTGCAGAGCTGGCAGTGGCTCCTCTCTCGGCTCTCCTTCTGGGGCAGGGTCCTTATCATTAACAATCTGGTCGCCTCCATGCTCTGGCATAGGTTGGTGTGCTTGGACCCTCCCCTTTGTTAAACGAGATACAGAAATGTTTGGTACAGTTTTTCTGGAGCGGGCATCATTGGCTGCGCCCGGCTGTCCTGTATCTCCCTTGTCAGGAGGGAGGGCAGTGGCTCATTGATATCCCCAGCAGGATGGCAGCATTTAGACTGCAGGCTGCACAGAGGCTGCTGTACGCCCCACAGCTGAGCAAGAGAGACTTGGCTTCTGTTTATTGCAGAGGGCAGGCAGGCTGGGTTTCGATAGGCAGTTATTTTTAATATCTCCTGATAGTTTTAATGATGCAGGGCTGGAGGGTTTTTATAAGAATATGATGAACGCATGGAGACTTTTAAAATCACGAGATCGGAAGAATCACAGAGCACACAGTGGGTTTTGAAGAGCCCCTGTTTTTTAACCCCATTTTTAATTGTGAGGTTTTTAGCTCTGTTTTTTTTATCTGCTGTATTTTATAAAGCAGGTTTTACTAAATTAGGGCATTAAATTGATTTTAATCTTTTTAATTGGAAAGCCAGCAGGGTTTTATCCCCTGCACTGAATATTAGATCAGTGTGTTTCCTGGAGAAGGTGCTTAGCGATCTTCAGGCCTGTCTGCCTGGCACTCTCCCAGTTCCTCAGCAGGTTTCTGGAGGCGCATGTGGCTCCAGAGCAGGAGCCCCTGTTCCCCGTAGTGCTGGTCTCCCCTTCAGTGGCAGTGGAGGAGGAGGAGGAGTAGGCTGGCAAGCTGCTCTCGCTGAGGAAGGTCACTGAGGTGACGTTCCACACAATCAAGAAGAAGACACTGTATGAAATCTGTGTGAAAAACAGACATTTTAATAACTTGAAAGACCTGGTGGACACAAAGTGGAGGGCTCACCTCGGTGTCCCTGACAATGAAGCTCCTGTCTGGAGAGTGCTGTATCAGTCAATGTCCAGTAACTGTCACTGTCCAGTGTCCCGTGGCGGAGTCCATTTTCCACCTGTTTGTGGATTGCCCTCTACTGCAGACCTTCTTTCTGTTTTAGGAGAACCTGCTGGCTTTCCTTGGGAGTTACTTTTACTAAACATATTTTTGTTTTTAGTATAAGGTACAGTTTTGCACAGAGGGATAGATGCTCATTGGTTAACTTTGTCCTTGGTCAGGCAAAATTAGCTATTTTAAAATCCTAAAAAAAATAAATTTTAGCCACTGATTTTATAAATCCTATCAGTATGTTTAGGATCCTGATGGTCTCCAGGATCAAGATGGAGTTTACTTATTTTAAAATGGTGCATGACCTGGACAGCTTAGAGAGATGATGGTGCATTGGGGAGGGGGTGTGTGCCGTGAGTTTGCTCTGTTCATATGAGAAACACTCTCTGAAAAACTGAGATCCCGTTGAACTGAAACTTTTGAAACCGGACTGAGAGACGTTGGATCTGTTATGTTATTTTGCACCAATGTATTTTTTTAATTTATTTTTTAATGGCTTTATAAGTTTTATATTGTATTCTAATTTATAGAATATGATATGCTTGTGATATTTACTTAATTTACTATTTCACGAGTTTGTATCATATGAATATAAATTATTACACATATATTGTCCATATATATTTGTGCTCAAAAGAGCCAACTTCCCAATGTTTCAGTATGTTTAACAAACCTTTGTCAAGGGAACGTGTGCTTTTGATGCCATGATAACAACACTTGCTTATTTCTATTTAAATTTATTAATGTGCTTGTGATGTCATTTACTACATCGTTAATGATGTAATGATCTACTATTCCATTCTATTTAAACCTTCAGGCATCGTGTTACTGAGTCTATTTATTCATTTATTTTTCTTTATTATTATTATTATTATTATTATTATTATTATTATTATTATTATTATTATTATTATTATTATTTCTTAGCAGACGCCCTTATCCAGGGTGACTTACAATTGTTACAAGATATCACATTATTTTTACATACAATTACCCATTTATACAGTTGGGTTTTTACTGGAGCAATCTAGGTAAAGTACCTTGCTCAAGGGTACAGCAGCAGTGTCCCTCACCTGGGATTGAACCCATGACCCTCCGGTCAAGAGTCCAGAGCCTTAAACACTACTTCACACTGCTGCCCTTTATCCTTCTGTATTGTACGTTATCTAAGTGTATTTCTTCCCAAACTACAAATTGCAGGTCATTCACTTTATGATCATTTTTTGTAAAGTGTTGAACTATTTGTATTTCTTATGTTTGAGAGGTGATTCTGTATTCTTTTATATAATGCTGTACCTGTCTCTGGTAGAAATAGTTACATAGACAGATGTTATTGTATTCAAAAACCCTTTTTTGAAAACAAGGCAAATACTGTACTCCTAAAAAGAGTATCCACTTGTTCTGGATTGTGATGCTGGTGGGGACATTTGTTGACTGTTCTACCCAACTTAGACCTCCTGTTCACTAAATATCGTGGTATCCCTGAATAGATAATTGTCTGCTCTTTAAATATATGCAAATTACCATAACGAGCAAAACTTCCTACAAAGTGCAACGGTACCCCAGAACGCATCTCTGACGAATGTGTAAAGACTGGCAGCACACTGAAACGAGAGTTCTCTATCTACGCAGCTTTCCCAGCGCCTCAAGAAAGTGGGACGCATCTGAACAAAATACAAAAGATTTGCTCCGACCCTCCGCTAGCTGTAAAAGCAGCTCTTCCTACACAACAATATTCTCTTGTCGAGGCTTGTCCCAGTGATCATTGTTATGAGGTACTTGGCGGACAACTGGGCTACTGTTCAACTGCGCGCTGTGCAAAGAAACACAGGGGCCATTGTTACTGCATCAATACACCCGCATCTCAGGATGAGGCATGCAGAGGTATATATTATACAGGCCTCGAGAAATACTGAGCTGTGTGTGTGTGTGTGTGTGCGTGCGTGCGTGCGTGCGTGCGCGTGTGCGTGTGTGTGTGTATATATATATATATATATATATATATATATATATATATATATATAGCCTACTTCCCAATGTCTCGTTATGTTTAATATACCTTTGTATATAGTCTAGATAGAGAGAGAGATAGAGAGAGAGAGAGATGCTGATTTTGGATTTAAAGTTTGATATTGATATCTATATAGAAGAGAATTGAGGATTATAAAGCCTTCTGTATATCATGCTAATATAGAAGCCAAAGCTCTGTATTGTACAGGTGGCAATGCCACTGGCCTGTACTGAACATTAACACAAACTAACATCACTGAATCACACAAGAGCACAATAATCCCAACAGCAGAAAACGATACTAGTAATAAACTATTTCATTGGGCTGAATTCCCTTTATATGTGTGTGTGTGTGTGTGTGTGTGTGTGTGTGTGTGTGTGTGTGTGTGTGTGTAAAATATACCATTTGATTTAACGAATAAATAAAAATGGCCCTGTTCTATTTGAACTACATCCTGGAATATGTTCATCAAACACATTTTACACGTGTATCCAGATTTAAGAATATATTTAAAATATACAATAAGTGATGATCAAATATAATATTTCATTGATATCATTTTGATCCATACAGTAGCTGGGCTAAACTGAACAATACACCGGTAGAGATGATGACGCCATGAACATACACGCTTGTCGACTTTAGTTTATCATGCATTTTTTTTATTTCTAATCGAGTGTTTAAAGTAAAGACAGGACCGTTTGCAATAATTATTCACAAGACGGCTTCTTTTTTCTTTCCTCAACTGCCTTGGGGGGAGAGAGAGAGAGAAATGGATGGCGGAATTCTGCCCTCCTCTTTATTTTTTTTTCTCCAAGATTAACATTTCATATGATTGTTCCTGACAGAAGATTTACTTCAAGGGGCCCTGAAAAGGATAACCAAAAAAGGGCATGTTGCAGAAGTTCTTGGCAGCACGCTCGAATTTTCAGAACTTTTTTAGGTCTTGTTTTTACCCCCCTCTCTCTCTTTCTCTTTCTTCCTCTCTCGGCTCACTAGCGTCTTCCTAAACCTGGCAATTGGCATGTACCCCGAACGATACCGAACCCACCTCGGAAGGCTCCAATTGGCTCGTATTAGATAATTATAATAGGCGACAGACAATGCATACATACCAGTGGCTACCGATTGTAAACATGGGGAAATGGGTTTAAAGAGAAAGGGAGGGGCTAAGGCAGGCTCGTCGTTTTATTGAATAGGAGAAGCGCTGACTGTATTAAAGACCGCTGGTTGAGATAGTACTCGGTCGTGTTAGTATTTCTATTCAAGTGCTTTGGTTGCTGCTTACAAATAATACAATAATAATAATATCAGATTCGAAGTCGTCGGCAATTCTCAGGTAAGAATAACTAATGTACTAACGAGGTTCTTATGCAGACTTTTAGACATTTTTTTTTTTTTACTTTCCATTTGGGGTGTGGCGAGAAATCTGCAGAACATAGAGAAAATTGACTGGATTTTTTTGTGAACTTTAGTAGAGCGTGCTTTCTAGAAAAACAGTTTGTGTTTGTCTATTTAAATATGTATCTTTTTAAAAAGATGATTTAGTGTGGTACATACGGGATAACTAAGTGTACTGCTAAAGCCGACTAGTTCAGTATAGTTGTGGTTTATAGAGGTAAATTTTTAAGCCCGCAGCATTTTTTTCTTTCCAGTGGTCGAAAACATCTGGATGACGAAGTATGATATCCTAAACCGCGAGCGATTACTGAATTGTTGCACAATTCATTTTGAAACAAGCACTACTCATATTCATTCAACTTGGTTGACATCAACATTATTGCGCGATGTTATTATCATCATATTCAGTCCTAGTGCGTATTACTAATGGTGATGAACCAGTAAGTCATATAGCATATTTGCCATTTTCTCTTCAGAAAAGTTTCTGTTTTCAATATAACGCACGCAGGTTATTTGATTTTTTTTCACTTTTCTTGAAGGCTGCCTCTGTTGTTGTTTCCTTGTACCTCCTTACAGATTAACACGCTATTACCTACTGTATTGTAAGACCACCTGATTTGCAGTAAAATACCATCATCATTGTGCGATGTGCGAGCGTTTGAATGCGTGACGGTGTGGGTGATATTCAGGGCCGGATTAAAGGGCGTGGGATCCCTACGGTAACCCATATTTTGGGGGCCCTATGCACATTATGGCGAATGGTGTTATTGGCATATTGGTTAATCCGACCGTGCGTTGGGATCAGAGAGTGGGAGCGGAGCAAGCCAATTGTATTTGGAGCGGGGGAGCGGAGCCGGTAATTGCTGGAGAGGAGCGCGGAGCGGATAATTTCCGACCCGCTCCTTCACAGCACTGAGAAGAACTGAGCACGGTTTTAGTTTTCTTAAATACATGTTCGGCCATGGAGTTTTTTTTTTTTTTTAAAGGTGACAAATACAGATGCAGTCACTATAGTATTTTCCATCATGCCTGTGCATGGTAGCCATTCATTTTCCAGTTTTAAACCCAAATTAGGCACTTTTGTGTTTTGCAGACTTGAGAATTGGATTTTAAATAAAATGTATGTGATTGGCGTTGCACTTTATAATTCATTATGGAGGGAAACCTATGTATTCCCCCGATTGTGCAGCTGCCATATAAAAATGTGAGAAACGTCGTCAGTGTCTCTGTCTGCGGTTGTTACATCGCCGTATACTGCTGTGTTATACAGTTCTATGGTTGTGCCCCATACAGCGCTGTGAACACGGTTTATATTTTCTGCACTCTTAAGGATAGTTCATACACTAGGTGGTCCGTCAGCCCCGTTGAGACTCATTCATATGTGTTTATTGGGTGCTTTGAGCTCCCGATATTCGGATACGAACGGATAGAAAGTTAATTTGATACGAATTTGAAATATGTCAGTGCACTGTATACGACGTCGTAGGAACCTGCTAAAAACCTATTAATTGCAAGATGATATTTCCTAACTTGTACTTTATTTTCAATATAGGCTAATATTTCAGCACCAATCAGTGATAATGAGAAAGCGACTTCGAATTGAATTAGGTAACATCTGAGCACTTCATGTCGGATTTTTTTCTTTGCTGATCACAGCTGAACGCCCAAATGAAAAAGGAAAGTTTTTAAAATGTAAAGAGACATAATGTGCACATTTGAGACAGGACAGGTTTTTAAATTGTTCCTAAAACTGCAATAAATGAATACGTAAATGGAGCCCGATTCATACATTTTATCCTGCCGACTGATGCCTCTGACGTAGTAAGAGACTTGGGAGAGATCTCTCCCAGGAGGTAGAGGGCGATGGGGGATTTGGTATTGTTTGTACATTAGCAGGACTTGCGCGAGAGACTCAGAGAGCAGGTATGCTGTAATCGAGAATGAAATGCATAACCGTCATAAAAGAACACAATTAACCAAAAGCAGGCTTCTGTGCGCCACTGTTCCTGTGTGTGTGTTTGCCCGTCCGCCCGCATGCAGGATTTGTAAAATGTCCCAAACAAACGTTGACCTCGCGGGGGCCCCAATTCTGCTGGGGGCCCGACGATATAGCGTATAGGTTAATCCGGCCCTGATTATACTTGCATGAATGCAGTGTATTGGATTTTAAGGCACTGATTTCTTTCCTGTGTGTTATCAGCTTGCATACACAAACCACTGTGCTTCAGTATTTTGCATTGATGCATTCCGCGATACGCGTAGCTCTAGCACTCAGTACGTAAAGCATGTGGGCTCCGTAAGAAGACGGGCCCTGGGGACCTTCGTGTAAAGCGTCCACTTTGCATCCCCAGTAAGATTCCTATCAGGCTAATGTTCCCGAGACAGAGGAAACTGGCTTTCAGCGCAGCGGGCGGTGCCGGGCAAGCTGAGGCAAAAGATGCTGCGCAATAATGATACTAGTTGAGATACAGATTTCTTTATCTACCCCACTGTGGAATGCACAGACTGACGCTGCAAGGCTATGGGATGGCATAGGGGTCTGACGAGTGTAGTTTGCTTTTATATTTCACAAATGCTTATGCTTTATTTTCCATGAAAGCAATGGTGCTGCATAAGCTATTTACACATAGCGAGTATGCTAGCGAGCTAAAGGTTTGTGGCTCCCCTTTATCTGTGTAACTGGACTATATATATATATATATATATATATTAACTATATATATAATTAAATAACTCGTGAGTTATTGCTTTATAAGTTCACCTCACTTCCTGCGTTTCAGATAAAAACACCCAGCTGTGCCTTACACTGTCATTCTGTGCTGCACATTGGCAACCACAGGATGTGGAGTCAGGTGGGGTCCTTGTGGCTTTAACACAGGAAGTAGATGGGGGAGCGTACTTCCATCAGTCTCATGGGAGGATAAATGTGCTTGACCTGAGTTAGGGTGAAAATAAAATAGATTAGTGCAAACAATAAGGCTTCCCAATAAAAATTTACCATGGCACGGTACGATAATTTTGCTAGCAGACCTTTGCGTCTTTTGCTTGGGAATGGAATATATGCTCTGGCACAGTGGTGCAGTTCTCTTTCTTTTATAATAGGGGTGGTGTGCAATTGCCAACTAAGTACATTTTTTCACATTTTAACTCTTGATGTACAAGGTAAAACACCACCAATACTGGAAACCAGCATTTTAAATGCAATGCAGTTTATGCTAAACCAAATGTGCCAAATGTCTTCAGTGGCAACACTGCACTGATACTGCAGTGGCAATGCAGTGGTTCTGTAATGTACTAAGAGGCAGTGGTAGCACAAGGGCAGGTACAATAGTACCATAGGGTATATTTGCAGAAATTAAATAGTCTATTGCCACACTGTTATATTTCACCTGTGTATAAAATCCAATACCGTCCCACTTAAGTTTTTTAAAGAAGTTGAGCACATTACAAATGGATTGAAAGGAGGACAAAATGACTTTAACATTAGCACAACTGCACAAGTTAGAAGTTGATTTCTGCAAATATACCCAATGGTGGTTCCATTAAAGGTGAAACAACTGGTCAGACTCCTTATTAATTGGAAAAAAAACCTTTGCATTTAATTTAAAAAAAAAAGGATATGAGAAAAAAGTCAACTTTTAATGACGTGGTAAAGCCAATGTTTTGAAATCAATTTTCCTTCTGCTGCTGAAGATCTTCTGCTGTACTTTAGTTTGGGATATGCAAACCCCAGAGAAGAAAGGCTGTTAGTGCTTGATACTTTATAGCCTTCTGTGGAATCTGATCTGATAAGAGAACCATGTTGAGGGGGAAAAAATGACTAGAATGCCCTGAATGCATAGGCCTTATAAGGAGCAGCCTGGAGCTGGTGATGGGAGACTGGCCTGAGCTGAGGAATGCAGAGAAGATTCCCGGTTGGGCTCAGGCATCTGGAAGCTAACTCTGTGCTCATAATGAACACGGGCATTGGACGCAATGCTAGGGAGTGTACAGGACCAGCTTTCTGATCGATTTATAGCACTGTGGACAGTAGCTGGTAATGTCGACAGCGATTATGCTTTGGCACGCGTGTTCTTTTTGACCAGTGGTTTGCATACCTTTGCTTTCCAGTAAAAGGAAGCAAGCCACTAGTTTTGAAAGGAGATATTGACCCTTTAAGGGACATGTGTATGCCCCACAAGTTAAAATGATGCTAACTTTCTTATTCTGGCAGTGAGGAGTCATGAAACAGGATTTCAGATTTACTGACCGGTTGGATCCGGTCGTCCAAATTGTCAGTTTCCTACTTTGATACTTGAGTCACTCAAATGTATTTTAAGAAGAAGCCGTTTGAACAACAAGGGCTTAGTTCCTTGTGTCTCTTAAGGGGCTAAAGACACCAGCAGAGCTGCAACTCTTAAGCCATTATTTGATTATTGATCACCATGAATTTTACTTTGCCTCGGTTAAACATTCATTAATCAATTAGTCAATAGACTGTATTCTGTATGTTCAAAGCAATACATTTAATAGGGAGTATAGTATATGCAGCATACACTCCAAAAACATGTGTAACATGTCCGGGTACATGGAGTCCAACCATCTGACTGTCTCTCAGTCTGTCGTCTGTTTGTCCAACTGTCTGACTGTCTTTCTGTTTGTCATTTTAGTACCTTCTTTGGCACAAATTATTGAGAGTAATCTGGGAGTTTATGGAGTCAGTCTGTGTGTCTATCCGCTGTCTGTATGTCACACTTTTACGTATCTCGTAAGGTAACTGGTAAGAATTTGTTAGTTCAAGTTCTGGAGTGTTTCATAATCTGGGGGATTCTGGAAGCTCTCTGTCTGTCTCTATGTCACACTTCTATCTTTCATTCTAGCATTATAAAGCCATCCAGCATGTGTTGCAGGTACAGCGACTGCACTGTTCAGGAAGGCATTCCACAAGCGTGGAGTCACAGAAACCCAAACCCACGATTGTGTTTATGACAAATATGCAAGAAGTGGGTCTCTGGTGTTTTCATAGTAATATAAAATATAATCATTTCATTGTTTTTTTACATTGAAGCCAACCCCAGAGGACCTGAAACAAGGTCAAAACTCAGAAGCACTTTGTGTCAAGGAGGTTTAACAGACAGTACTGTGGTGCCAGGCTGTAGCCAAGTTATTAGGTTTTAAATTCCTTAAATGGAAGATCCGGATGTCAGGCTCCTTGCAGGGGGATGAATGCAGTTTCTGACTGGGACTAGGTCCACATCTAAAGGTTAGGAATTCAGGTAAACATGGAATTAACTACGTTGTTATGCTATAAGGATGAGACCAGACCATGTTTCAAATGTTAACAATGTTTACCATTTATTAGTTCCAAATACCCACATTACATTCTACATTGAACGTTATTGTTTAGATACAATACGTGCCACTAGTATTAACAGAGACAGGCAATTGATCAGATTACCCGAACCACTGGGGCCGGTTTTTCAAAACTTTGGTAATTGATTTTCGCGTGCGTTTGATCTGTATTATATTGTGCAATTGGGTTTTTCAAAACATCGAAATGTGATCGGGAATACTGTGATCCGGATTTCGTTTTGGTAATCCGATCGCACTTTTAATCACGATTAAATGTTGCAATTGGGTTTTTCAGAATTTAAAGAGGAGCTCACGATTACCTTGATCCAAAATACCAGGATAATTGTGATCCTACTGCGGAGGTGGATTTAGCTTTTAAATGATAATAGAACAGCGATATTTTGTTTGCATTATCATAGCAAACACATGCTATATCTCCAAATAGAGTGTTAGAATATAATATTTACATATTTATTTCAGTTTTGTATCCATGCAAGCAAAAAGGAAAACACGTATTTAGTGGTATAGCTTTAATAAAAAAGCATATGCATACGCATCAAATAGGCCTCCTTTAAACTCGTCTGAGAGATGCTGGACTCCCGACTGACGAGGAAGACGATGAAGATTTTAAAAAAAACAGATACTTTTTTCAAAAGTTTTATTTTTATTCAATTTATTTATTTAATTTCTGCTAAGTGGGCATAAATAAAATAACCATTATTTGCATGCGTTATATTTGCACTAACATTAAATGTGATTTAGATTTTGTTAAAAAAAAATAATAATATAAAACAAAATAATCCAGATTAAAAATTTTGAACAACCAGCCCCTGGAGAGAGCCCTCAGACTTATTCACCGATGGTCCACGATGACCCTGGAGGATCCTTTCCTATACATTTCCCATACATTTCTGCACATGCCTTACCTCTCCAATCATGTTACCTTAGCAACTCTGCTTATGTCAAAGTCATAACCCTAACCCTAACCCTCAACATTACCCATACATTTTACTCTCCTATGATTAGCAATACATTTTACTCTGCACAAAGTGTGTCGCGAAACAAGACATACAGTCATTTGAGGACTAAAGAGCGATACTGAAGGTATTCATCACAGAGAGAGAGAGAGAGAGAGAGAGAGAGAGAGAGAGAGAGAGAGAGAGAGAGAGAGGGTAAGAGAGAGAGAGAGAGAGAGAGAGGGGAGAGAGAGGACGAGGATGTGCTTATGGTGTGCTATAGGGATGTACAATATGAAGTGCTACCAATACTGGAACTGGAATAGACCAGATGGTCTTCAATGGCAATGCTGCACTAATACTGCAATGGCAATGCAATGGTTCTGTAATGTACTAAGAGGTAGTGGTAGCACAAGGGCAGCTACAATGGGACGAGGCTGCCCTCAGTGGAACTATACTGATGTGGGAAGATTCCAATCGTGTGAACCCATACATGTAATTCAGTAATCGGAACAGGCGTTAAGTGAGACAGGTAGAGAACGTAGCCATACCAACTATAGAACACACATATTCTTCATTCTAGTACCACTTGGTCAACTACAGTGAGCTATGCTGTGCCTTTGGTCTTGTATCATGATACAAACAATCCATACCTCTACTACGATACTGTAGCGAATTGTGGTCCCCGTAGGCAGGCGCATCACACAGAGCGAGGAAATCCACACACAGGCGGAGGGCGGGCGCGAACCGGGACCTCTCGCACTGAAGCATAAGCGCCCGATACCGCTGTACAAAAGAGCCGGCTCCCTTGCAAGGAGCGTATATCGGCTTATGTCTTTGTATGTGATTACGTCACCTACCAGCCCTGCTGCTGCCTTACCCGTGCACGCTACACTCTCCCCTGCCAGCCTCAAGTCCGCCCGGACTTGCTAACCAGGCTACAGTCCGACGAGTGTGTGCTGGGGTACCTGGCCCACTTCTGACACCAATGTAGCGAATTGTGGTCCCCGCAGGCAGGCGCATCACACAGAGCGAGGAAATCCACACACAGGCGGAGGGCGGCGAACCGGTACCTCGCACCAAAACACAGCACCCGATACCGCTGTACAAAGAGCGGCTCGCTTGCAAGGAGCGTATATCGGGCTTATGTCTTTGTATGTGATTACGTCACCTACCAGCCCTGCTGCTGCCTTACCCCGTGCACGCTACAATACTATATGGCATGCAAAGAAATCATCACAATTCATCGGTACACATTGAATCGTTACAGCCCTAGTTAATTGCACACCCAGTATTATTATTGTGATCATGTGAATCTCCCTACTTACCAAGTTACAGTTTTTAAAGGCATTTCCTCGCTTTTGAGATACACCAGGGAGATGCAGTTTTTATATATTACAGAATGGTATTGTATTAAACTGCTTGTTCCCAGGGGTCAACAGTTTTTGGTTGTCAGTCATTTCAGTTTGCAGCAGCCAATGACTGGAATGAGTTTCAGCAAAAGTTCAAATGTGAATGGTCCACATCTGAGGTTGCTTTTAGCTGTAGGTTCAAGGTCAAGTTTTATGTTCCTATATCTTATGATTGATTATCTTTGTACTTTTTATTGATTGAGTTTGATGTTGTTTGCCGTGGTGCTGTGAGCCTCTTGCCAGGTCGTCATTGGAAATGAGAATTTGTTCTCAGTTCACTCATCTGGGTAAATAAAGGTTCTGATTGATTTATTGATTGAGGAATGCTCCAGTATTTGTCATAATGTGAAAGATTTGCACAGGATCATGTGCTATAAGTTTCTATTTTCAAGTCCAACCCAGCACAGTCAATGGCACCATTATTAAACATAATTACTTCAGCAAATGGATTACATCTGGGCAGTTTCATGGTTTTTTTGCACTACCTGTCTCACACAGCAGAACGCTTGCTTGGGTTCGCGTGAGCTGATCACAGGGAAGAAATACAAAAGCACATGGCTGTAGTTTAACTGGTGATTTTATTGTGCAAGTCAAATAAATACCCAGGCATATTATCTTTCTGCTTCCTTTCTTTGAGCTCTAACGCTGTTCTTTCATCCCCTTGTTAACTGATGTGTGTTTTTATGGACGCTAAATATTTCCAGCCATATGTCGGATATTCATTTACTTTTAAGTCACCTTCAAATCATTAACAGATTAATAAAAGCGTGGGCTTTGGTTATAAACGTATACATTTCTGATGCTGATTTTGAAATTTCATGTAGTTTCTAGAAAGATTGTTTTTAACAAATGTGTTACGTGTGGAAAAAAAACCCTTTTATTGCTTTGTTATTTTTCCTTAAAAAATAAATAAATAATTAAAAATTAAATGCTCAAGACAATGAAGTGTTCAATAGGTGTTAGACTGTACTTTTACAGATGCCTTCTGCTTTAACGTCTTTGAGAGAGATAGTCACTAGGTTTACATTTTAATTGTGGTGCCGCTGCATTTAGCTGCACCATTGCATGCAATCATCATAGTCATTGTTGTGAAGTTAGCCACACCATTCATTCAAACTCCGCGCTCTGCATCCTTTTCAATGACACGCTCATCCCCTCCAGATAACCCCAGCATTAATAACAATGATTTTCAGTTGAAATAAGGAGCTTGTTTCTGCAGTTCATGCCCCCATGCTATTTATTTAAAGAGCCCTTATTTATTTGCTCTAGCGTTCAGCTATCTAATCAAAAGCATACCCATAACTTCTAAGGCTGTGGCGTGCTTCGGGAATGTATTACCAGCAGCACAGGAATGCTCCTGGACTTTATTCTCTCCCGCCTTGGCGTCTCATTGTGCTGGTCAGAGTAATTAAATTTACTGATCAAAAGCCTAAAATAGTTGGACGTTTACCTCCTTAACCCCCACCCACCCCCTCCCCTTCCCTCCCCTCCCTCCCTCCCTCCCCATTCACCTCTGACTGGATTATTAGAGTTCTCTGTATACTGGCCTTCCAGTTGTAATACCAATTTGTAGACCGGTGTGAAATGCTGTGAAATAAGCCATTTTTTAATGTGAAAAAAACCCCAACCCCAGCTATTGCTTATATCAGAATGTGGGTCTATGGTGGACACTCTGTATGTTATATGTTTGGCACATACTATTAATGTGGGTTCTACTGTGAACATGAAACTGACTGCTCTAATTATCCCTCAAGTTATAACAAAAGTGCCTATACATAATAGGCGTGTAATGATTCATTGTGCATCGCTGAATCATGATGCTTTCTTTACATGATATATCGTTACGTAATAGAGGTGTGGATCATCTGGATGGTGATTCAAGACCAAAAGCACAACATAGCTCATTGTAGATCACCAAGTGGCTATTGAATGAATTGTGTTTTATAGTTGGTATGGATACATATTCTCCATAATAATAATAATAATAATAATAATAATAATGTTATGCCTTTAAATGATCATTTCATCTTACTACGCGTCATACAAGTAGCTCATCACTTCTATCGTGATGCATATCGTATCGTGACCCTCGTTACACTCCTAGTATTTACTGCTTATCCATCGTATGCTGGAACTTGGGCGGGGCATTCTTTAGCACAGTTATTGAGCTTGGAACTGGGGTTGATTTTTGAGGTTTCTTCAAGATGCTTTGGGCTCTTCTTTAATGACCCAGTGGAATAGTGCCAACCGTCACCTCAATGTAAACCCTCCTTCACAGACACAAAGCAGGGCTGTGCCACATCCATAACTCACAGTGAGAACTCATTGCCTTGTAAAGCATTGTAGCAGTCAGATAAAAAGGGCTTTGGCAATACCGCAGTGCTCTGTCATTTTGAGGGCTGGAAGAAGTCCGTTTTCTGCAATGGTTCTCCTTTACACATTTCACACACCTGCCTTCACTGGTGGAGTTGGACACTGTTCAGATGCAGCTACATCCCACTTGAAGAACTCATGTGAGTTTACTGTATGTGGATTCATTGGCGATGCTCCCTTCTCATCCCATTCCTTCAGTATTAAGCAGCCTCATACCTGGAACTGGGAAGGAGGGAGTGTTTTTGTGGGGTTAACGTTGCTCAGTAATGGAACATGGAACTCACGTTTTATTAAATGCCCCTGACTTATTCTGATGCAGGTAGCAGTCCCTGTTCA
This sequence comes from Acipenser oxyrinchus oxyrinchus, assembly GCA_030684275.1. Taxonomy (NCBI): domain Eukaryota; kingdom Metazoa; phylum Chordata; class Actinopteri; order Acipenseriformes; family Acipenseridae; genus Acipenser; species Acipenser oxyrinchus. The sequence continues at coordinate 31,397,606 of CM060256.1, forward strand.
CTCCGTCGAACGAGTGAGAAAATGAAAGCGAGTGAATGAAACTTTAAAACTGCTGTTTCAGAGAATAAATCAAAGCTGTCTAGTCGCCTTGTAAAAAGCCTGAAGCACTGCAAATAAAAGATGTTCATCAAAAGAGAAAGTAAAATATGTTTAGCTCACTGAAACCAAAAACAACTGACTACACAGTACCGAAGAAATTGAAAAAATAACTAAATATAAGACACAGGGGTCTGTTCAGGTCTTAATGTATTGAAGGTTTATACTATACTGCCATCAATTTTCCCCAGATCAGGGATTGCAGTTCCCTTCTTTTGATCATCTGCTTCTTAAACCTGCCTCAGTAACTCACTTTGCTGCGACATGACATAAAATCAAAATGTAAATCGACTCGGACGAGATCAGACTAGGAGGTTGGACTCTGTTTCAAGCAAATGTATTTACAACTACCGCCAAAAGTTTAGCATCACCTACAATTTTAGGATTGACACATGATTTAAAAATATATATGGACATAGTTTAGATCTCCTATTTAACATCGTGTAATCAAAGAAACTACAAAATGCTTTCGAAAGAGTCTACCGGAAGCCATAATAGTAGTACAGTATTTTATGTTAGCTATCGAAATGTCACTACGAAGCGGTATATAATATCTTAACATAACATTATTCAGTAGGTTTCATTTGACTTCATGAAGGAAAATAAGTTCATTCAATAGGGTGATGCAAAACTTTTGGCCACAGCTGTATGTTGAGAGCTCTCGTCAGTGGTACAGGCAGTAACATGTCTTGTCAAAGGCTCTGGGAAAGTCAGTGAACCGTGTTTGCTTCAAGAGTCACCAGTTAAACAGAAATCAGTGATATGGTCTGTGAGGCTGCATTGGGAACCCTGTGAACGATTTCATCTTAATTCAGCAGACAGTGACATTTCTACCCGGGAGCATTCTGGGCAATTTGAGAGCTCAAATATCCTTTGAATTAAAAAATAAATAAATATATGTATACAGTATATATATAGTAGCACAGCAGGGAAGGGGTTAATATTCTCCCTGCCAAAAAAACCCCCCTGTATTAATGATTTTCTTGTTAATTATTACCTGCACCTTGCTATCGGGTGCAGGGTATTTAAGGAAAGCAGCTCTCTTCATGGCTGCTGTGTGGAAAGCCTGATTGATAGTGTGCTCAATCGTAACAATAAAAGGTACTGTGTGAATCCGTTTATGCCAGGTCCTGCAAGCTAGTCAGGGACCTGCATGAATGTTTAGTAAGAGCTCCAAAGGAGCTAGGTGTTGTGTTTCGTTTTTGTTTATTTTGTATTAATTAAAGTGCGTTAGCTACAAAACTTCAAGTTCCTGTGTCCTGGGTCACAATTATTGGGGCAAACGAACGACTGAGTCTTGGTGTGTTACAATATGTGTGTGTATATCTATATATCTATATATCTATATATATATATATATATATATATATATATATATATATATCTCTCTCTCTCTCTCTCTCTCTCTCTCTCTCTCTCTCTCTCTCTCTCTATATATATATATATATATATATATATATATATATAATTAGAAAACTGTCATGCAAAACTAGCAACCTTGTTTATGGTATATTTTGCCAAAAATTAAATCTGACAGGTACAGCAGAATCACCATAAAGAATCACCTCTCAGACAAAAGTAAATGAACCAAGAAAAATGAGCATTGCATGAATGATCTACAATTTGTAGTTTTAGAAGAAATAAAATTAGATAACGTACAATACAGAAGAATGAAGGAAAATAAAGGGATAAATAGACTCAGTATCATGATGACTGAAAGTTTTAAATAGAAATGAATAGTATATTGTTACACCATGAACTATGTAATAAATGACATCACAAACACATTCATAGATTTAAATAGAAATAAGTGCGTGTTGTTACCAGGGCATCAAAAGCCTAGTAGTACCTCCACTGTTTGTTTTCAAACACACTTTCCTTGACAAAGGTTTCTTAAACATACTGAAACGCTGGGGAGTTGTCTCTTCTAGGCAAAAACTATATATATATATATATATATATATATATATATATATATATATATATATATATATATATATATATATATATAATCAGACAGAAAACATATTTCCTGTTCGTTTTTATACCACCGGTGTTAGGACGTCACTTTTCCACTTCAGTGGAGGCTGTAAAATAAACGTCCCTGCAGCTTGCTGATTACAAAGCAGTGGGTTTGAGTGAGCATGAGGCTGTTGTTCATGATCCTGATGTAAAGGGATTGATCCTGTTCCACTTTGACCCTGGAGGACTGAGCCACTCTCCTTGTTCATGCACTTATTAACAAGCTCATGTCATGGGACCGAAGGGAAAGTGGGATTCCACTGTTGTGAAAACAGGGAATGGGAAATTCCTATTCTGTGATCCATATGTAATGCATCCTACTGATGTACTGGGAATTTTACAGTCATGTTAATGCACTACAGAAATGGAGCTATGAAACAAAAAAACCAGTCCCATGTAAATTAGGAAATAAAAAAATATTCCTGTTCCATAGTTTCCAAATATTTTTTGTTTACATTTTCACTGCACAATTGTACCATGTTAAGTTTCCTATCTATGCATCTATTTTACAATGCATATATGTTTTTTATAGTTGTTTTGCAGGGCAGCTTCTCGAACTCCATAGAGTTCACGCAAACACAATTGAGCGAAGGGGATAGCTATAAAACAAAAAGTTCTGAAAAACTACAAGAAATGGAGCATTTGCATTTGTTTTTAAGTCATTTATAGCGACAGATAAAATGAACATAAAAACAGATACATTCAGCTACCAAAAGTTATTGAAAGAGATCTATAGTTACCACGTAATTGTTTATCTTTTTGGATGTTACAGATTGTTTTGCATGAGAAAGCCGCAACCATAGTTTAAACACTGCCACGGTATTTGTGCACAGTATATTAGTTTCCCCATGGTTTTCCCATAGTGATGCCATGCATTTACAATAATTTACCCTGGTTTGCAGTGTTTATTAATAGGCTTTACCATACCTTGCTATTCTTTACAATGTTTCTCTGTGCTTTACCATGCTTTCCCTTTGCTTTATTCCACTTTGCTATGCTTTTACTGAGGGACGCTTTTATAAGGTGAGCCCTGCTTTGCAGCAAGCCCCAGTGTTTTGGGTGAGTGTGTGCACTCTTGCAGCAGAGTTGCACAGCTTGCAAGCCCCTCCCTTCCTGCCTGTGTGAACCCTGCTGAAGGGGCTGAGCGGTGCTGTTATCTTAGTGTCAGGTGTAAGGCTGCAGTACCTGCACTGTGAGCTTCAGCTTGGGAATCGTCCTGCTTCAGTGCCACCTCTGCTCCTTGATCCCTTTTGGGGTCAGTTCTCAGCCTCACAGGCAAAGCACACAAGGGCAGTGTCTTCAGAGTGGGCCCTTGGACAGGCACCAGGGAGGAGGAGGAGGAGACTGAAGCTTTGCTGAGGAACCTGTCTAAAGATTTATGAGCTTTGTAATCTGACAGCAAAGCGCAGGTTTCTCAGACTCTGCTTTTCAATGTAACTGTAAACAAATTCTCTCAGAAAGGCTCTGATATACATAGTGTACTTGGCTTCAATTTGGAAGGTTGGTTTTATTTTAATGATAGTTATAATTATATTATATGTGTTAGGGATGTTTTATATCATATGTATTTTCCTAATACAGTAGTCATATCTAATGTAATTGATTTCAGGGGCCCATCGGATATGTGAAAATATTGTATCTCCGAGGGAGTCGTTAAACTACATTGCAGTTGCTTTATAACATCAAGGCATTATAAATGAACAATGTCAGGTATATTGGTGTGTCTAAGACACCAAAGTACAGAATGGTTCTACATGCATACTATACAAAGAAAATCAGTGAAAATCATTGCAAAGCCCAGCACTGCAATACAGTATTTGGCAATTTACAAAACAGATTGCCAAAAACAGTTCTTACCACACTTTCTCAGCCCATGCTTTCATATGCAACTGAATGCATTCTGTTTTGCCGAATTTCCTGTTTCAGACCCATAATAAAATATGCATTGATCATTTTCCATCAGTAGCGTTCAGTTGGTAACAGTCTGTGTAAATGACACGTGCCAGAGGTCCATCGGTTAATAGAGGGGATTCTATCTTACAGGATCGGATAGGACAGGTTTGACTGTAGTTCATTTCTTACCTGTTAATTATCCTATTCTTTGCATTCTCTGTCATTCTCTAGTGGTGTTTCTGTGTGGATCATTGGTTACTATGCTTACTAACTGTTCCAACAAAAAACTCTTTTTTTTCAAACACATGGTCTGCTTCTGAAAAGACTCCTAAAAGCTGAATTTGTGAATTGTTTTGAAACAGCCTCATTTGGAAGATGTGCAGCTCTGATTTCTGACCTCTGATGTTTATTGAAAAATGTGTGCTTTTAGGAGTCTTGAAAGCACAGTATGCCTTTAATAGTATTGCACAGAGCAGTGAATAGGGTCATATAAATAATCCACGCCATTGGCTGTTTTACCTGTATATTACACACAGAAATCTGTAATTTTATAAATTATGTGTACAGATTTTTTTTTTTAAACATCAAATATAAAGAGAAATGCACTGACACCATCAAAATCAACTTCAAAGTTATTCAAGCACTTTACAATAGCTTGTGAAACGGTGTTGTAATTAACAGCCTGTAGGTAAAGTGTATCTGCAAGGACAGCTTTCAGTTCTAGTACGTCAGGTGCATGTTCACCATTTAGGTCTTGCAAAACAAATACAATGTATAACCCATACTGATCTTGGGCATCAGTCGACTCGTCAGTGTGACCACTGACAAGCAACCAGACTGTTTTACCAATTCCATAATCTCCTGCTTGTGATACTTGGCAACTTTAGGTAAGTATTCACGTCTCAGCTGGGCTGATGAAAGAATCACTCCACCATTTGCTGCACTCAGTCTGAAGAATTTACGTAACTTTTGGCTGTCCAATTTTTCAAGAGGGATATTTGCGCAAACAAACGCCTCTGCCAGGTTAAAATGTAATGTGTTTCATGCTTCACGGTTTTCAGTGGACTTTTGGAACATGGAAGTCATCGTTTTTTGTTTCTTTGCAAGTAAAGCAGTCACAGTACTGATCTGGATTTCCACCTTTCTCTTTCGTTGAATACTTGAATCTAAATGCCTGTCAACAGCCGATTCTCGGTAGTGATCTACAGTAACGTTGCAGGACATATGTGCATGCACATTTTTAGCCTTTTTCGACATCCATTTTCTTGTTTACAGTGTGTAGTATTTTAATTTCATATGCCATATAGTCACATGACATAATCACTGCACAGCACTATGTGCATGGCGAATAGTACACACAGACACACTGCAGAGCTGTACAGTTTCGTTAATGTGATTTTTTGTATGAAATACTAATAATAATTATAAAATAATGTATTTTTATTTCTATTGTAAATTGCAGTATTCAAAATCATTTCATAAATCTTACCTGTCATGCAATTGTATTCACTGTATACAGTAGGTTTCAAATGTGCAGTTTTGAAATAAACACATGTTATAGCAAACATGTATTTCCATTTTAAAACATTAGGTTGAAGAAATGTCTCAGTTTTCTTGCCTTGCTTTCCAGGAGTGTTACTGCTTTACTTCCTAGGTCATTCCACCCCAGAAGTATCTTCGGGGTCAAAGCATCTTACTGGCTGCAAAGCAAGTCAGTCATTAGGGGAAGCAGCTGATTGGTTACTAACAGGAAAGAAGGCCCGGACAGGGTGGGGACAATTTCACTCTCCAGATGAAATGACCCAGGAAGTGCAGGACAGAACCTGGTAGCATGGGTTGCAAACAGAAATTTCTTTCAGTGTAGTACCAGATATCAGGTTCTAAAATGAAAATACATCTTTGCTAAAACATGTGTTTCTTTCAAAACTGCATATTTGAGTTGGGGATTAAAGTGCATGGAGGGTAAAATGTATGGAACTGTTGTGTTACAGTCACAGAGTATGATAATTGGACACTGCCCCTTTAACTGACAGCCCTGTAATTTGACTCTGGCGGTGGTTTTGTTTTGATGCGGTTCACGGACACATGGATTGAATCAGTTTCAATAGCTGGGGGACGAGCGTTCACATCTAGTCTTTCTTAGAAACTTTCCTTGCTCAAGACCTTCATTAAGCAGTGTAAGCCTCCCCACACCTGGTTTCTGTCTCTAACGCAGTATTAACTGCTGTCTGATTTAATGAAACGCAATGGGCTTGGTTTTCAAAGCTACAGCTATGGCCAAAGGTTTTGCATCCCCTGGAATTTTAGGATTAAGACATAGTTTTAAAAAAAAAACTGTATGAACATAATTTGGATCTTTTATTTAACATTGCGTAATCAAAGAAACTACAAAATGATATCGCAAAAGTCTACCGGAAGCCTGAATAGTAGTGCAGTACAGTAGAAGCCCGGTCATCAGAGCAGCTTGGGGGACATAAAAGTAGTTTGTATGAACGCAAGTTTACAAAGAAAACAGCAATAAATGTACATATAGTGTACTCTAAAGGTTTATTTAAACAATAGCATTCTTCTCATAGCCTCAAACACTGTGTTTCCTTAGTGTTGCACTGAATCATTTTCTGACGAATCGGTTTTAACTCTAGCTCAGTTCCCCTGCTAAGCAAAGCTGCCCGATGCCATGTCTTTTTATTAAATCTATACACCCATCCATCACTAGCTTTAAAATGTGTCCCCAGGATGTAGTCGACTATGGAGTAACAGTGCTTTCTCTTTAAGTACTGGTCCTGAAATCGGAGTGCCCTTTTACCTGTCTTGTATGAACCCCATGTTCTCTTGCATCGTCATGAAGAGTCGCATAGAGTTGCAGTTTTTGTGTCAGTAATTGTTTACTTTCCCACGCATAGCAAGTTGAACACCGCGTTCAGCCTTTTCTGAACATTCAATATTTTTTCAGTTAGAGTAAGTCCTGTCCTTTTTCGTTTGTCAGCCATTTTGAATTTGTCAGGGACACGCTTGCAGGGAGGTTAACAAGGCGATTTGGATCAAAGGGGTTCGAAGTAACAGACTTCTACTGTATTTTATGTTAGATTCAAAATGACACATTTTTCATTTTTTTGTCAGTTTTATATGGACAACTACAACACATATGTAATTCAATATGTTAAGGTAACATTATTCAGCAGGTTTCATTCGACTTTATGAAACAAAATAAGTAAATTTTCCCCTCTGTTGAGGCCTTATCGGTGCTAACCATGTCTTTCAACACATTTGTTTTCCTCTTATTAGCTCAAGCACCTTTATAAAAGCTTCACATAGTAAAAGCATAGCAAAGTGTAATAAAGCAAAGACACAGCCCAAACGAGTCAGCGCTTCCCTCAACCCAGCAAACAGCCTCCGGGACACAGCCCAAACGAGGCAGCACTTCCCTCAACCCAGCAAACAGCCTCAGTTCTCAGTCTGTATATATATAATGGAAGCCATGCCTGCACATTGACTGCTCGGGAGCTGCAGGAGTTCTCAGTCTGTATATATAATGGAAGCCATGCCTGCACATTGACTGCTGCAGGAGTTTCTGCTCTGTGCCTATATAAGGCAACAGAGGAAATGAAAGGGAGGCTACAGGGATGTGGCACAGCAGTACTGTACATCGCCCTTGTTTAGTAGCAGAGTGCGTGTACAGTACAATAGCGGCTGGCGGATAATGTATCAGATTGTCTCATCAACTCTTTCCCAGAGCAATCAATTAGATTTTGGTCAAGAGAGAGTGTGAGTCATGGCAAAACAATGAGGGTTATTACTAACGACAGCAAAACTGTTAGAAAGTTAGAATTAGGCAGATGCTTTTAGCTTGCTCAGCTTTGGAGTGGAGAAGTCTATCAGATGCCAGAAATTTGGCTATGTGGAGTAAATCACACGGAGAATAGCACTGCAATTTTGTATTTTTCCCATGCTTTTCCCAGGGTTATACTGTACATGTTTTTTGATATGCTTTACTTTACATCTCTGGGCTTTACCTATGCTTTTAATGTGGTTTATTAGGGTCTGTGAGGGATAGGAAAACAAATGATAAAATAAAGGAAAACAAATTATTTTTTAACAAATAATAACAATATACAGACAAACTTTTGGCTGCCTTTGAAAGCAGCCCACTGGAGCTCCTTCCTATGCCCCAGCCTCTACACGACTGAACAGACAGGCTAGTGGCAGCCTTTCATACACACCTGCATCAGTTAAAACAAATTTACATTTAACAAAGACACTATTAAACATTTATCCCAAAAATCAGGGGTGGCCAAAGTTGGCCCTTCCACTCTTGGTCTTTGTTCCAACCCTGTTAAAAATTGTTTAATTGAACCAATTAAACCTCCACCCAGACTTAATTATATAATTTTACTTGTTAAACCTGGAGTGGAACGGCCCTCCAGGACCATGATCGGATACCACTGCCAAACCTAACCAAATAAGAAATAAAGATAATACTGCTATTGATGTAGTTGAATATGGCAATTGAAAACCATTACCGGTACAACATAAGTAACAACACAAAATACATGAACATAAATAAACACTGTTTCCATGCGAGGGGTATTCACCCTGTCACAGGTCCCCCTGAACAAGACAATCAGTCCATTGTGAAATGCAGCAGCAATTTTGGAGTAATCTCGAGGTAAAATGAGTTTATTTAGTGTCCTATTTGAGGTTTGTCAGGACCTGTCAGTGTTGTTCTGGATTGTATGGCTCAATGTTTTGTTGCTTTCTTGATGGCTCTCAAACTGTTTCTTTTGCCGTGTCGGTTTGATTTTGAAAAGCATTTTCAGGAAGTTCCAGTCAGGAAGTGACATCAGTTAGGGCTGGGAATTTCAGATAAAACATGTTTGAGTACCTGTGTAGTCTAAGGCTAGTCTTTTGACAGGCAGAGTAAAAATTGTGTTTTATCACAAATACAAGAAGTAGGTGACATCCTGAACCCTCTCAACTCATGATTTGTGGGACCCCCCTCCCATAAAAATAAATACCCACCCCAGCTTTAATAATTGCTTCACAAATTATTTGAATACATTGAAGTAATGCACTATATTGAAGCAACGCATTAATTCATTGTTAATTAATATTCATCTAATTTTATCTAACTGTTCAACTCATTTGATAAGAGTGTGGTTTTGAGTATATGTTTTCCTCATTATCCAGGTTACAGCAATCCCTCCTTGTTTTTACAGTGGCCTATACTTTGTTTCCATGAGCAGGGTCTGACTGTCAGTCCGAGCCGATTCGGGTTCTCCCGCATTCCTCCTGAACCCCCATTGATAGTCTACCCGGTGAGTGAAAGGCTCATTTTCCATGCAATGTGAGTTTCACAGATGTTGGTGGTTCTTTCCCAGCTAGCCTTGCGGCTATGGTTGCCTTCATTGGTTTACAAAACCGAAAGGATGGATGCTATTGCTTTGCTTCCGACCATCTTAACAATTCTTCAGAGTTTTTTGTTACTAAAAAAATGATCTGAGAATATTAAAGCACGGAGAAGCCTGCTCACCCCGGATGTGGATTCAAGGTTAACGCCCACTCGTCACTTGATTGGTCAGTGTTGTGAGGTAGTTCCAACCATCCCACTTTGGCACGCTTTGGAGAAAGGTCAGAAAAAAATCAAGGGCAGCTTGGATTGGCAGCCAATGCGGGTCAGCTAAATTACCATGGAAACGCAGAATCAGGGGCAGCAGGGTTTTGAACCCGGGTAGAGTGGTGCATGGAAACTAGCTACTAGGATGGCCTAGTTCAGTGCAAAGATCCATGCAGATAGCTTTGAGACTAGCAGAGTGTCTTGTAACTTGAGAAGGGTGTCTCACGCAGGAGGGTATCCTGACCTACTTCTGTAAGCAGAAACAAAGGAACACATCTCTGAGATGTGCACTGCAGTTGGAGGCTGGGGCCACCTCACTCAGAGCTGGAATTGACATCAATAAAAACAACTTGAGCAGCAAAAAATGTATTCTAGCCTTTTGAAAAACAGCGTGCTTTCTTTTGTAATGAAACCCCAGTCATTCTCTACAAAAACCAGTGCTAGTTTTTGGTTTGTTGCCTGTGTTACCCAAGTCATACCACCATCAGGGTCTGCTATATATTATAAACACATTTCAGATGGCTGTATCACATCAATATCAGGGTCATCTATAACTTATAAAGACATTTCAGATGGCTGTATCGCGTCAATATCGGTCTGCTATATATTATAAACACATTTCAATTGGCTGTATCGCGTCAATATCAGGGTCATCTATAACTTATAAAGACATTTCAGATGGCTGTATCACATCAATATCAGGGTCATCTATAACTTGTAAAGACATTTCAGATGGCTGTATCGCGTCAATATCAGGGTCTGCTATATATTATAAACACATTTCAGATGGCTGTATCACATCAATATCAGGGTCTGCTATATATTATAAACACATTTCAGATGGCTGTATCACATCAGTATCAGGATCTGCTATACTGTACAGAATTTTTGGAAAGTTCTGTTCTTGACTTGACAAGAGGCTCAGTTAACATCTAGTATGATGTGTTGTGGGATAATCAACACATTGTGGGTGCTGGTTTGTGCAGACCCTTGCCTTTGCTCCGGTGGATTAATCGATTACAGTGGTTTTCAGAATTTTTCTAGATGGGACCCCTTGAAAGTGGCCTGCCACAACCCCCTTGTTAAAAAATAAACTGCTTTCCAATACATGAGAGAAATACATCCTAGGAAATGCATGGATCATAAAGCATACATATCGTGGTATTCTTGGTGGGCCAGTTTTAAAATGCAATGTCCTTCCTTCCCTTTTTCTTAATGGATTCATTCAAGTGTGTTGAATTAAGCTTCTTTGCAGAAGTACAGCTCCTTTCTGGGGTGCAATATTATCAGAAGACTGTACCATGGGCAACCTGCCCACTGTGGCAGTCTGGGCCCCTGTCTGTTTTTCTATGTACAATACTACAAATGCTTGAGAAGTTTACAAACCAGGCAAATAAAAGGGAAGGTGGATATTCTGGGTACAGATAAGTAACACCCGTACAGTTGACTGTTATAAAAGTCTTCCATAATAAAAGCATAGCAAAGTGTAATAAGCATTGTAAAGCACAGAGAAGTATGGTAAAACATATTAGCAAAAACATGGGTAAATTATGATAAATGCATAGTATATAGCCATTGGAAAAGCATGGGGGAAACTACAAAAATACAGTGGTAAACTTTTATAAGGGTGCTTCTTTAAGAACAATCTAGAAATGTTTCATGATAACCACATTTTTCTTTTTTTTTTAAACCCAACAATGTTATTTAAACAATGCTTGAGCTAATGCTTTGTGAAAGCATGGCTCGTGGCTACATCTGCATACTGACAGCTCTGAATCGTAATGCCAGACAGCTAACGAGCTGTGACTGTGGGTCCAGCACTGATACACTCTCTTACAATGAACAAGCCCTGTTCTGTGGGAAGTCCACAGGGAGAGCCAGAGAGCCAAGAGCCACACAGCGTCATGCCACTACGTTTAATAAACTCAGAGCTGGCTTCCAGGAAAGAGAGGCTTTCTTCCCATATTTGGTAATGTGAGCTGAAGCCAGGGAGCTGTAGTCTTGATGTATAGGCATGTGCCACACTTCTTAAAGAGCTGGCGTTCTGTTATTTGCTAACAGAGCCAGAACCAACTTAGTGGCTTTGATACTAGGCACGGGACACAGCTTTATCTATTAATCTGTTTGTATGTTTAGTTTGAAGCTGTTTGGAGAGCAGTGGAGAGTCCCTTTTCTCTTTTTGCTTTATTTATTGATTTGTGTGTTTGTGTGTTTAGTTTGAAGCTGTTTGGAGAGCAGTGGAGAGTCCCTTTTCTCTTTTTGCTTTATTTATTGATTTGTGTGTTTGTGTGTTTAGTTTGAAGCTGTTTGGAGAGCAGTGGAGAGTCCCTTTTCTCTCTGCCCCTCGGGCTGCCAGGCTAATTGTTTACAGGGCTGGGTGTTGCAGACAGGGTGATGAGATTCTCAGTCACTGTGCTTCTGAGCTCTGGAGCCCCATCATGAGTTATACATTTTCGTCTGGCCGAGCGAGAACCAAACCATGAAACTCTGGCCTCACAACACATCTGAACGTGGCTGAGCAGGGCAGGGGCAGGTTCATGATTTTCGTTGTTTCGTTGCGGTGTCTAAGGCCGACTGTCTTGCTTGTCAGATCCAAATTACACTCTATCCGAGAAGCATTCTTCTCCTCGTTGCATAATCAGCCTGTCCTTGCATTTCAGTTGTCTTCAGGAATATATGAAGAACAAAAACAGAGGAAAACACAACCATAACCTCTGGATCCGCCATTCTCAACTCAAACACAGTGGCTCTTAATACGACATCATCTACATGCGACTTGACACGGTCATTCCATGTGACGTCAGCTGCACAGCTCGGGCTTTGCAGTGGAACACAACCAGGTTCCTCCTAAGCCCTGGCGCGGCATGGTGGTACAGTGGGAAAACCAGGGCCTAATGGCACAGTGGACTAATCCTCTGGAGCTCACCACATCCTGGAAGACTTGGGTTCAAATCCGGCAGCTCAAGGGGTCTCAACCTACCCAGTGGACATTAGTGTCCCATCACAAAACAACTAGCACTGATTCTGCACAGCTGTCATGCTGCTTGAGAGAGGCCCAGGACTGCATGACTGTCTGCCTGACTCTAGCCAGTGCTGTGGTCACCTTTCATGAGCGCTAACAAAAATCCTAAATGAGGTAATTAACACGGAATGATTTGCCGATAACCTCATCTTTTAGAATCTGTAGTACAGGACATTAGTTCATCAACGCTATTTGATAGCTAATGTATAGTGCAGGGTGTCCAATGTTGTCCCTTCAATCCTGGTCTTTATTCCGACTCTGTTCTAAATAATTTAATTGAATCAATTAAACCACCATCATTCCAGACCCTGAAGTAGTATACTATGTCTGTGCTTGTAAGGTACAGTCAACTGGTAATCAATTACATGCTGTACTATAGTGGTGTACAGTAAGTGGTGTTATAGAAAATGCTGAACACTTTTGGGATTAAATTATATGAGTATAGTAGATATTTATGTAGTACAGCCCATCTGAAATTTTGGCAGAAAGAAGGACATGTTGTTTACCTGGTGCAGAAAAACTGTACTACATTCTTTCCAACACATGAAACACCTCTTTGAGCTGTTGCTTGTCTCTAGACCCTAACCCTAATGTTGAATCTTAAACCCAGTATTCAAGTTCTCTCAGCTGGCCCATCGCTGAAAAGCCTGACCCGTCTTTCTACACCTAAGCCGCGATTTCTTTCTAGTTTGTATCAGGTGGACATGACGTCAAAGTAAGATTAGCTATGCTGTTTAATCATTCTTTGAGCTGCGTGTAATTGGAAATTAATTACAGCAGCTGCTTTTTACACTAATTCCTGAGAAAGACATTTAAATAGATCTGTAGTACTTGTGAGGCCGCTGATCCTCTACAATGATTCATAGGACACATTGCCTCCTGGGAGAGAGTTCTGCTCGTCTAAGGTTACTTGAGGCTTCATTTGCGGGGTCCTATGTTTTGGTTGTATTTGTAGGGTAGGTGGTCTGGGTTAAAAAGGTCACGTCAAGCATCCTGTTTGAGATTTCCTTGCCGCTCCTTCTCCATGGATTGTGGGGCTGTGGGATCTGTTTTAAATTCCTCTCAACTTCCAACATGCAATCCAGGATTCTGAGATAAAATACTACAGGACACAGAAAGACAAAGAGGTTGAAGGCATTTGCAGAAACCTTAATCAATTTGTCAGTGGTAAAACTGTAAAGATCTAAGGATTGGATTAAAGCTTTTTACAGAACTGGGGATCAGGAATGGATCAACAAACTATCCAAAAATAAGTGTTGGTCGCAACCCCTGAGGTTTCACTAATTAACCCGTAACTTCTAACATTCAGTCCTACATTTTGAGTTAAAAATGATCAATGTCGGACAACTTCAAGTAGACAGATATTGCTTGAGCTGATCACGTGAAAGTATAACCCTGCTCTACTTCTGTGCAAACGGCTGCAAAAGTCCACACGTGCAACAAGTGGCTCTTCAAAACCACGTACCGTAGCATGCAAAAGGTGCATGTTTTACAAGGGTTGTTACCTGTGCACACTATACAAGGTGCACGTTCAATCCTGAAAAATAACGGCATGCGATTTAGGCGTTTTTAAGCAGCAGGGTTGGAAATCAATTCTGAGCAGGTACTGCTTGCAAAAGGCTTAGAGATATTATTTAAAAACCTGATTCGTTGAACCTTGTCTGGGAATGTGACCGAGTGTCTAGGAATGCAAGTCCCTTTCTTCATCTCAATCGGAGAGGAGAACACAACAGTTGCAGCCTCGTTATTTCCTCCCCTGTAGACACCGCAGGCACCTCCTGCCAACTTCTCTACTCTCCTTCACACTCTGAGTCATATCATCTGTTCCCCTGAACCCCAGGAGCTGCTCTGCAAATTCACAGGTTTGAACTCAAAAGGAAGTCCCATTAGTTGTCTATCGTCATTCCAATACAACACGCCAGGAGAGCTGGCTCAGTATTTTTCATTTAATTTATTTCAAGTAATAATTCTTTTAAGAAGGCCGGAGCTGCGGTCCTTCTCAGAGGCTCTGCTTTTTCATTATTTAAGCAGGCCCTTCAGCAGATGTTTTTGAGATTGTGTTAAGAGCAGCGCTGTGCTTGGCAGAGGTCCCGCAATGAAGTGAAATGGAGCCCTGGCTTCTTGTATACTGTCTCCCAGTACACATTCCTCCAACTTGATACAGTATAGATTCTAAAAGACGAAAGACGAAAGAAATTACCAGAGTTGTTTTTTTTTAATTTTAAGACAACTGAGGTAATTAGACATGCTATATAATTACAGTATTGTATTAGACTACATGTGAAATAGAGGCAGGCAGTTTTCACTAGCCTCTCATTCGTGCCACTCATTCTCAAGCCTTTCCCCTCTGGAGACCTGGGTTCAGTGGAGACGTCAAATTTCCACTGAAAACTACATTTCCCAGAACTAGGGAACCGTACGCTAGAAAAAAACATTATCCAATCTCTGGTTAGCCCTGTTACCTTTGCAGCCAATCAGAGTAAGAATTAATACAATTTCAAAGCTACTCAGAGTTGTTGTCTGTGGTTACGGTCATGTGGTTGAAGCTGAACACTCGAGTGAGAAAGGAACGACACTGGACCCGCGACTTGTGTCACCTGTAGTGAACAAAGGTGCCTCTCCGAAATGAAATGAGTTTAGAAGCTCAAGCGATCCCCCAGACAGAGGATGACGGTGTAATCCACATCACAAAAACAGCATTTCAGGGCAACTGCTTGAGAGAGGCAGGCCCAGTTAGTAAGTTAGATGTATGGACTGTAGGTCATGGGGTTGTTTTCATGATACTGATTCTAAGTTTACTATACCTAAGTGTTATTATTATTATTATTATTATTATTATTATTATTATTATTATTATTATTATTATTATTATTATTATTATTACTGGTATCCAGCCAGTGTATAGGTAACAAGCTCAGGTGTGTCATGAAAGTCATAGTAAAACTAGGAATGGATCAAACCGCTATGCAATGGGAGTCTTATTTCCATCCCTGTAATATCTCTGTGCATACTCTTACCAGTATCCTGTCCATGACAGACATGCCAGTCTCTCTTGAGAACATAACAAACACAGCCCCCTGCCTCAATCATTAGAGTGGGAGCTCCTCAGCAATGCTAATGTGGAACTTTTCCCATCTAAGCAGAGGGCTGCTCTGGCTAACAGACCAGTGGGCCCTCTGCCAACGAACATAGCGTAGCTCCAGGAACAACAGCCATGAGACATATACATTATCAGCTAGCTGGCCCGCAGCACTCACCACATCATCTCAGTCAGAGCACTGCAGGAAACAGAACCCTCTTTGTGGCGCTGGTACCATAATTATTACCATGCAAACGGAGCAGCACGGTAATGAGGGAGGTTTAGCTTCTAGCGTATTCCAGCGAGATGAAGGAGAGTTTGCAATCTTGAGAAAGTAGGGCAAGGCTTTCTCACAACATTCCTCTCCAGACCTGAGGCCACAGAGAAAGAAATAGGACTCTAGTTTACTTAAGGGGTAACCGCATTGCTGTGGCGTGTTACAAAGTAATAATGGTTCATTATGTGAACGAGACGGTTCCATTATTCCAGAGTAGCAATGTCATTGTCACTATTATACAGCACTACAACTTTATTTATTTAGACACAGAAACTATTTAACTAGATATATTGAAGTTATATTTCTGTAAACTTAGTGACGGACGAGTTCAAATGTAATTATGTCATCAGACATGTTTTTGGGGGCTGGTCGGTCTGTATGTAATCATTTCAGATTGTTGTTTTATAACTTTTAAGTGACGAGTTTTATTACTGCAATGTTGTTAAGCGGGTTATTTTGCTGTGCTGCGGGTGACTGTGTGTCTGGGTGGGATTGAGGTTTCGAATCAGGCACTGAACGAGTGACTGAGGTATTGACACATTCTTTGTGGTTATTAATATTTTACAAGAATCCGGCAGCATGGTACGCTGATGAGTTCTTGACTTTTCCTAAATATGTGTATTAAATACCCTGATGGCGTTTAAAAGGTAGGATACCAAAAATAAAAGTGTTATAATCCCCTCTACCTAGAACCACCAAAGGAGTCATTTTGACTGCCTTTTACAATACATGTTTTTATTTTGAATATAACCTTCAATATTCTATTTTATTTTTATATACAAGCCTGTTGTTATCTCTACTGGACCTGGCAGCCATCAATTCTTTTGTTTTGTACAAGGAATGCACTGGGGAAAATATCAGCAGGAGAGATTTCATCTTGAAGCTAGCCACAGCGCTTTGGCAGAAATATTTCGATCAGAAAACTGCAAAGCTGCAGCAGCTCAACCTGGATTCAGTGCTGCACCGAGTGACACACGCAGAGAAAACATATGTTACTTTCATTTTAAATTAAAAACTACAGATTTCTATGTGCATATACCTGTTTACACACTAGTTTCTTTTGAAATGTTTCTTTTATTATAGTTTATCATATTTTGAAGTAGTGCTTCATACGTGGCAAGTTAGAAAATAAACCCTTTTATGTTTAATTGTTCTTTTAAATACAGCGTTTCGGCTTTGCAGATGGTTGATATGACGTGCTTGAATAAAACTTTTGAGTTGTATCTAATAGTTTGTCTTCCAATTTAATACGGATGTTGTTTAAAATGTATCCGTCATAATGACTGCCGGCGGCAGTTTTAGGTATTTAGGTTAATTGAACAAACAATAAAATCATACAGTTGTAATACAACTTCATGTGCATGTTCTTCAGCCTGTGATCTAGCTTGGTGTGCATATTCTTCTGCATTCCGTGTCTTGGGTGTTTGTCCTGAACTTCTGAACCCTAATTTTGAGCAGATTCCAGTTCCTAGTCCAGAACACATGTGTAACCCGTGTCTTGTCTGTTTAACCCTAGATATCCCTGAAGTGTAATAGTGCCGGCAGCTGCAGTGAGTGATCGACAGGACTGGAGAGCTGTGATTTTGATCAGGTAAGTTCAGAGAGAAAGAAGAGCCCAGCGCAGTCTTTATTTACAACCGGGAAGAAAAATACTAAAAATAATAATTTATATATACTACAGTGCTCAACGCCTTCACTGGATTCCTGGGAGTCTTAGAAATTAATTTAAAGTTCTGCTTACTACCTGCAGTACAAGGTCCTGATCTTATGTAATCCGCAAGACCTGATTAGTGATCAAGAGAGAGTAAATGTGTATTGTATTGCATTCTATTGTATTGGCTGTAAATAATTTGAGAAGTCCTACATTGGGTGCATTCCCGTTTTGGCTTTAACTGTGGAAAAATCCGCTATTCTCCTAGAAACATTCTTCTTGTTAGACAGAGTAAGCTTATTCTTCAAGCTTTGAGGGCACGCGATCCTTGCTTCCAAATGTCAGAGCTGATTGTGGTCAATCATCACTTAAATACAAGCGGAATGCAGTCTGCAGTTAACTGTCAATCGAATGCGGGGCCCCAGAGCTGCAGAATACCCACACTTCAAACAAGCTGTGTTTTGCTTGCTGGGGATTCATTTTTAATGTTAAAAGAATTCTTTGGGAATTCATTTAGAATGCAAAAATGAAAGTAATATACAGAAAGTGATTTTTTTTTTAATATAGACTTTAATATAGAATATAGACTGGAGTAAGCACTTGTAAGCAGTTGGGATTATGAACTGAATACTTTGCAGAGTGAAAACGTGCCAGTTGTTTAAAGTCATGACAAAGCCTAAAGAAATGGTAAATAGGGATCTGTGTTAAGTGGTTGTACATGATGTAATATATATTATAACATTTTTATAACAGATGTGTGTATTGTACATAATCCTGAAATCAATGTAACAAAGACATGCTTGTGGTGTTTCTGCTTTGAAATAGGATTTATTAAATATATGAAGTGGTGTCAAAAGTGGATGTGGAGGGAGGGGGCAGTTTCTGTAGCTGGGACATATAGCAATAACATAGAAAATAAACATTCATTTCATTGGGATTGGCGCCTTTGCGGTCCTGAACTCTGTCTTCAGAGGACCGGAGGGGGTATGTAACCTATTACATACAAAAATCAGCACACAAGCTGTATTTATGTAATTTCATACATTCTAAATATTTCTTCACCGAAAAAAAATGAAATCCTTCATTTTGTTTACAAACTGCTGCATCCTATTTTGAGGATAGACCGTAATCAGAGCAGTGAAATTTCACGCCGGTCCGTCAGTCTGTTTGTCACTCTACGTGGTAATTGTTTTGATTGGGTAGATTTCCCCAAACTTTCATCAGATTTGATACCATTTGTGTGCACTGGTCTATTCTGACGTTGACAGTTTTGGCTCCAGATTCTTTCCCAAACATGCAGCTCATTATTCCTGTCATTGTCTCTAAAACCTTTTAATAAAAAAGTCCAGCACCACTTATTGCAAAGATAGCCTTCCCAGTCTCTTTGATATAGTCATGAACTGAATACATTTAAACTGAACTACCTAAAGTTGAAGTGTTAAGCTGAGGGAACACGAAGCCACTTTGTGGCTGTTTCAGGAGACAAGGTTTCAGGCCAATGCATGGCACACCAGGCGACACTTGAGGTATGATACAGCAACCTCAAACTACGTCTCCTGGAACAAGGTTTCAAGTCACTGTTCCTGAAAAAGTGACTTTGTGTTCCTTCGGCTTTAGAGTCTGTTTAATTTCCTAAACATTTAAATAGATTAAACATGTTGAAACTTTTAAACTAGTTGGAAAGTTGATAAACACTCTGATAACGCATAACAATAAGCGCACAAATAGAGTTAAAATAATTGACTGCAATATTGATGTGTATATGGAATCGAAAAAAATACCAATAGTATAAACACTAAGGCCAACATCGGTAATTAACATGAATATTTCTGAGAACGTTAAACGTTTAGATAAAATACTGAAAGTGATCACAGTTATTGTTTTTACCGTGACCTAGCTGGGAATTTAACTTTGTATTTAGCTTGTGTAACTGGGGGAGGCTGGGTGCGAACCAGTAACCCCTGCGCACCGCAAGCAAGCGTCTCAACCACAATGCAGAAGAGCCAGGCTCGTCTGCAATCTGGGTTTTAGAGTTTATAACCTCACCTCACCGACAGGGGACAGAATCCGTAACGGCACTGCATCACACAACACTGCCCGTTATGCTTGGCAGCAAAATCAAAAAAGTTAATCAATAGGATTGCGATGACGGCTAGGACAAAAGATCTATCACCGGGTTGCCTTTAAACAAAAAGAAGACAGAGTCATTTTCTAAACGTAATGTGATGTGACTCTAATCCAGACACAAATGAAACATCACTGGGAGGTACCAGCTGCCTCCTGAGACGACGGAGCAACAGTTCACATAACTGGAATACCTGCAGTGTCTCTTTAATAAACTCTGGGGCTACGATAGCATCGCATGACACAGCACACAAATCCCAGCCTGCCCTGGGGCTCTGTCTGCAGGGTCACTCCAGCACTTGCCTCTTCAACACTCTCGCTTCACTGAGGCCGGAGCACGCTGCCTCTCGTACCCATATCTTGCTTTCTTTTATTCTTGTCTAAAAGAACAGTCTGTACAGTTTGGCCAGTTCCTTGTACTGTAATTATGCTTAATGGAGAATGTCCTGTTAATTAATTAAATGCCAGAAAGCAGGAGGGCCGCTATCATTTTTTGCCGATTATGTATAAATAAATATGCAAGCTGAGCAAAAACATTTGTTTTGGCAATATTTGTCTTTTCCACACATGCATTTATAATAATTTCGTATTTGGCATGTAAGTAGCGGATGCAGAATAAGCATTGGGTTGCATGAGAGGATGCCTGCTGCAGTTCTGTCTGCTGTGTGGCGTTGTCTCAGGAGCATTGCCCTGGTTATTGTACACAGTTTAGTATACTTTACCTTGTATAACTACAGCACCTGAATGTGTAACACTTTCTTGAACTGTGTTTTTGACAGAAAGAATGGAAATAGTGGTGCTGTCCTTAGTTTGTTTATTTGCAAAAGCCCATCCATAACTAAGCGATAATAGACCGACCCACTGTCCCATTACCCCATTGCTTCTGTAGTTTTGATTTTGTTGTGCATATGGAATCAAACCGCTGTAACTAAAACTCTTGGAAAATTGTCAAAATAGGCAAATTTAATAGGTCACACATGCAATTAATTTAAAACAGTAAGAGAAAAGGAACACATAGACACAAATGGTAAAATGCATGACTTTTGAGAAGCTGTTTAAGATGCCTAATTAAAGCACAAAGTGGTCTAACATTTTGACACATGAGTGCCTATTGTTTCTGTGTCACTGATCACTGACTGGAAATTGAAATTCTTACACCCCCAGGTAGGAACACTACTGGACAGTAATCTGTGCTGATAGAAATTATGGAAACTGAATTTCAATATCGTAATCCTATGATAATTGTGTAAAGCACTAAACAGCTGTATATTTTAACCAAGGGCTATTAGTGGCTTTTGATTAAATGTAAATATAAATCAACGTAGACTAGACAAGATGGTACAGATTACTGTACAATCAGCGCTCCGAATGAATCAGTTATCTGACCAGCATCTGGTTCCAGTGGGGTTGAGATAGCGAGATTCTTCTGTACATATCTACAAATACTATACCTCCACTGCCTGGCCACTTTATTGGGACACTGTCTACCCCGATAGGATCTGGCATCGCCCTGGTGTGGGGCGTGTCCTCCTGGTATACCCTGGCTCCTTTGATTACTCTGGAAGGCTGAACGAATGCTGTAGTTTATTTAAGCATCGCTGCAGATCAAGTCCACCCAACAGTGCTGCTCTTGTACCCTGATGCTAATGGCTTCTTTCAAGACCATAATGCACCCCACTACGGTACCAGAATTGTGTGCAGATGGTTTGAGGAGCACGACAAAGACTTCAGGCATGGCCCATGGCCACCACATTCAGGATGAACTTCAGCGACACGTTTAGCCTACCTCCCTGATTGTGTGAAATATTAATCTTGAGGTACATAACAGATCCCTCGATCACCTTATGGAGTCGATACCCCGTCGTGTCAAGGCTGTGATCAGGGCAGCCTGATATTAGGTGCATGTCCTAATGAAATGTCCAGGCTGTGTGCATACTGCGCATAAATACATACATCTATAAATGTGTTTGTTTCTGTGGAATTATAATCTGTGTGGAAGCAGCCGGTCATCTGTTCTTGCCCGGTCTTTATCACTATCTAGTCCAGGGCAGTGCTTTCCTTTTCACAGCTCCTGATACAGTAACGCTGTGGTTTCTGTTCTTGCCCGGTCTTTATCACTATCTAGTCCGGGGCAGTGCTTTCCTTTTCACAGCTCCTGATACAGTAACGCTGTGGTTTCTGTTCTCGCCCAGTCTTTATCACTATCCAGTCCGGGGCAGTGCTTTCCTTTTCACAGCTCCTGATACAGTAACGCTGTGGTTTCTGTTCTTGCCCGGTCTTTATCACTATCCAGTCCGGGGCAGTGCTTTCCTTTTCACAGCTCCTGATACAGTAACGCTGTGGTTTCTGTTCTTGCCCGGTCTTTATCACTATCCAGTCCGGGGCAGTGCTTTCCTTTTCACAGCTCCTGATACAGTAACGCTGTGGTTTCTGTTCTTGCCCGGTCTTTATCACTATCCAGTCCGGGGCAGTGCTTTCCTTTTCACAGCTCCTGATACAGTAACGCTGTGGTTTCTGTTCTTGCCCGGTCTTTATCACTATCCAGTCCGGGGCAGTGCTTTCCTTTTCACAGCTCCTGATACAGTAACGCTGTGGTTTCTGTTCTTGCCCGGTCTTTATCACTATCCAGTCCGGGGCAGTGCTTTCCTTTTCACAGCTCCTGATACAGTAACGCTGTGGTTTCTGTTCTTGCCCGGTCTTTATCACTATCCAGTCCGGGGCAGTGCTTTCCTTTTCACAGCTCCTGATACAGTAACGCTGTGGTATCTGTTCACGTTGCCGGAGCCCCTGCTCACCACAGTTCTGCATTTCCTGGCAGCAGCTGAGTTCAAAGCAGAGCAGTGCTCTCTAGCAGTGTATCTGCTCCCTCTCTGTTTGTAATTACTGTGGAGCACAGACTTCTGTTGGGGAATGTCCTTCGGGATCAAACATGTTTCAAAGTTTAACACGTCAGGAATGTCAGTAACCAATCAAATGACAAGAAGCCTTCCATAAATTATATAAATGATACAAGTTTCATAACAGCATTGATTTGTATATGGAAAACACTATGATGCAATATTGAATAAGAAATCAATTGGCCCACATTGTACTCTTTCTGCTACTATATGTAAACCCTATATTCTTAACTTAATGTTAAACTAATAACACCCCTAACTGCTGTGCACTGAGAAATACTGTATGGTTCCGCTTTTCCCATGATACTATGCATTTACCATAGTTTACCCTGATGTGCCATGTTTGTTAATTAAGATGCTTTGCCAGACCTCTCTATTCTTTACAATGCTTGCCTATGCGTCACCACGCTTTCACTGTGCATTTACACCTTTCTATGCTTTTACTATGGGAAACTTTTCTGCAGGTTAGTTTATTGTGGTTTGCCGTACCTTGCTATACTGTAATTTGCAATGCTTGCCTATGCTTTACCATGCTTTCACTGTGCTTTATTGCACTTTGCTGTGCTGTTGCTGTGGGAAACTTGTATAAGAGAGGGACTGTATTATTGCTCATTCCCCATGGTATTAACTTTAGAGAAGCTGGGCGCCTGTAAAATGTTCCAAGCAGAAAAACAATTGTTACAAAACAATACCCATAGATATCAGTGTGAAAAATCCAACAGGACCCTTATTATAATCTAAGTGGAATCCCACAGGTCTCTTAATTATAATTAGGGCTTCTGATTTTCGGGTTTTATTAATTGTATTTTTCGGTGCTTATTTTTAGCTATTTAAGAGTTTTATGTAAATCGTTTTTTTTTCGGGGCTTTCGTTTTTGATATACTGTATGAAATTAGTGTTTTCGGTTACTTTTCAAAATGCGTGAGGGTTTTTTTTTTTTGGTCAAAATATGTCTAGTACCTCGACAGTACTTGCACACTTAAGTTGTACCTTCTTTCTATTGCTGTCTTCCACAACGAAATCCCTATGGTCACATTCTTCTGGGGTTTTTGTGTGTAGGCATTATTGTACCTTTCGCCACAATTCTGTTTTAAATCCTCCGTGTCTTAACTGTAATACAGCTTGAAATCCCGCTACCAAGCCTCCATCCTGATTGTAATCTCGTTTTAAATCTCGCAAGTGGAGTCTCCAATAGAAATGTAGGAATGTGTTGTCACTCAGTTGTTGGGGCGGGTTTAAAGTATTGAGAACGAATCAATGATAGATGCAAGTCAGGAAGGCGAGACATTGCCCAGCAGTATTTATTATTATTTTTGTAGTAGGCTTTATTTTTTAATGGGAATAGGGTAAAGTCAACTTGAATAGATTAACCATTTCCACAGTTTTTCCAGTGCTTTCCGGTATTTATTGGCTATCCACCGATTTCATTTTTTTTGTATCGGTTATTGGTTAAAACCGAAAATCAGAAGCCCTAATTATAATCTAAGTGAAATCCCACAGGACCCTTATTATAATCTAGTGAAATCCCACAGGACCCTAATTATAATCTAAGTGAAATGCCACAGGACCCTTATTGTAATCTAAGTGAAATCCCACAGGATCCTTATTGTAATCTAAGTGAAATCCCACAGGACCCTTATTATAATCTAGTGAAATCCCACAGGACCCTTATTATAATCTAGTGAAATCCCACAGGACCCTTATTATAATCTAAGTGAAATCCTAGCAGAAACAGTATTGTATCAGTGTAACCAGTAGCTCAGTCAGGAAACTCAGGCGATAGATTGTTTATTAAAGTTTAGACAGGACAACACTACTACATTATACATATTTTATAATACATTCGTTGGCCTTTGACTTCTCCTTTCGAGGTTAATTAGCTTGCAGATAAGTGGAGAGGCTGACCGTAGGGAAGCCATGGGCAGGGGGGCAGGATAGCTGCCCTTCCCATTAGACGAAGCCAACAAGCAGGTGGAGGCTGAGGAGGAGGAGGTGAACTCTGGCGCACAGTGGGGACGTAATGGATTGAGGTAAGATATAAATCCCTTCCTTGCCAATCATTGGATGTATTGTTTATCGAGCGATAAATAAGATTCTAGCTATTCGACTGCCGATTTCCTCTGGTATTGGAAGAGCCTAAAATATGCTTGATGTTTACGAGAATTGATCTAAGGTTAAAGAGAGTTCCCTGCCAGAACCCCCACTTTGCTTAATGGATATAAATACTATAAAAAAGTTATTAAATGTTTAAACTTCACCAAACATGCATGTCAAATCCAGAGCTCAGATGTAGTGTTTATACACCAGGATATGTGCAGCTCAAGCTTGTTTATTCAATAGGGGAAGCATGTTGCAGCTGCACTGTGTGCTGAAGCTCATAGGTGAACTGAAGCCTGTGCAACCCCAATATGCTTCCCCACAATCAGCCTTGTTTTGCAGTAACCTTTTACATGACATGTCTCTAATTACTGTGTATTTACATAGTAGTTACTTAGTAAATCCATGTGTGCTTATACATAATTACAATGTTATTATGCATAGTTACAATGTACTTAATGTGGAAATCTTTTTGCATTATATAACCCTAACCCTATCCCTAACCCTAACCCTTTTCTGATAATTGTGTACTTACATATATTGTGCAAAATGATTTTAACTATGC
This sequence comes from Acipenser oxyrinchus oxyrinchus, assembly GCA_030684275.1. Taxonomy (NCBI): domain Eukaryota; kingdom Metazoa; phylum Chordata; class Actinopteri; order Acipenseriformes; family Acipenseridae; genus Acipenser; species Acipenser oxyrinchus. The sequence goes on from CM060256.1 coordinate 31,422,943, forward strand.
ATAATAACGTTTGTAATAATGTGTAAGTACACATGTATTTACAGTGTAACTGCTATGTAAATACACGCAATTAGAAACAATTGCTAGAAAGTGATACCTTTTTTGTTGTTGCTGGAATACTTAGTAATCATGGCATCTTCCTATCTGAATCCTCTGTGCAGATTACCTTTTCTTTTACCAGCTCCAAAACAGCATACCCCCTTTTTTAAAGATCGAAATATTATGAGAAAAAACAGAAGTTGCATTAAAATTCAAGACCAAGTTCCTACTGCTATCACATCAAACGTCTCCTGGGTTTTATGAGACAAAAGTTAATAACTAGAAGAGTGCCATGTGTTGCATTTTAAAAGCAGACATTGCATAATTTAAGCAATATCTTTTAAATCAAGCCAGATTTTTTTTCAGTGTTATATCGTTTTATTTTATTAAACTTGGGTTAGGTCAACACTTTTTTTTTTTTTTAATAACAGCGAAACAGGAATGCTGATGTGGTTGCATATAATACATTAGCTAGTTTTTCAAATATTTGATAATTTTGTTTAGTTTGGATGCAGTTCAGGTTTAAAAATAACTTGTATGCAACATTTGTCGGAAACATAAATTCTAATAAAATTACCCAGACCTACAGCGTTTCTTGATCTCGTTGAGTTTTATACTGAAAGATACAGCAAATTATTAGTGTCTGTTTATTATAGTACATTCTTAAATAGTTCTCCTTCTCTGAAGTCAGTCAGAACGCAATTACACTGCGAGACACAGACACACTTCTTTGAAAACTTGCAGCAGTAGGATGTTCAGTAAATTCATATTATTATTATTATTATTATTATTATTATTATTATTATTATTATTATTATTATTATTATTATTAATGTGTCATTTAGCAGACGCTTTTATCCAAAGCGACTTACAGAGGCTAGGGGATATGAAGGTGACTAATAATGGATAGAATTTGTGGTTGTTAATGTTGCAAAAGATAGAAACTTGGGCTGGTAAAGATAGAAACTTGGGCTGGTAAAGATAGAAACTTGGGCTGGTCCCGCATTAAACATTTGTGAATTCACATGACCTCATGTTTATTTTATCTGCATTCCCGAATGAGCTATTCTTGTGGGGGAAGAACAAACTAACGTCATAAAAGCACAGTACAAAAGTTCACTGTCTAGAGACCGTCCCCAATATGGACACATCTATTGTGGTGATGACAAAAAAAAAAAAGTGAAATCACAGAAAAACCGTCCACAGTTTGATCTGAAGATGGGCTGTCTTCTCAGGGAGATGTCAAGAGATTTTAATGCTGTCATCAGTCTCTGATGTATTGGGAGTCTCCCCCCTTATAAAAGTGTCCCACAGTAAAAGCATGGGTAAGCATTGTAAAGCACAGAGAGGTACGGTAAAGCATTACAAAAAAAAAAAAAAAAAAATACATGGCAAACTATGGTAACTGCTATGGTAATATATATACACACACACAGCTATGGACAAAAGTTTAGCATCACCTACAATTCTAGGATTGAGATATAATCAAAAAAATAATAATATATGAACATTGCAAAAGTCTACCAGAAGCCATATTAGTACAGCATTTCAGATTTTCAAATGTCATATTTGGCCGTAGCTGTATGTGGTTTTTCAACAGAGAAAGTTGAGAGAGACGGTGAAACCCTTTCTTTACTTTTCTTTGACATGTAAAATAATGATGTACAGTCTTAGTATTGCTGAGATTGGTCATGTTAGTGTCAGTGTTGCTTTGAAAGGCTATTTTGTGATATGTTTTTGTTTAGCTACAAACAGATTTAGTAGCATTGGATTTTTATAACACAGTGTGCATGCGAAGGCTCAGCGTGAGAAAGCTATATCAGGATCAATGTATGCGTGCGAGAATTAAAAAAATCAGTGCATGCGAACCTATCAAGCACTTAATATACGGGCCCTGGCCACTGATTCATAGAAATAATATATTTAATTGATGGTAGTTCAGAAACCCAGGACTGGGTGCAAAGGTAGTAACTCTGTCTCTGATCCTCTTTTCCATGTCTTTTACTGAAGATCTTTTGGTTCTTTGTACCAGTATTTTAACATTCATTCTAGATGTGTAGGTATTTCATATTACAGAATGTCCTGACCATGTTTCACCTCAGTAGTGTCAGCAGTTCTTCTGTCTAAGCATGTAAGTGTGTTGTCTGTACATACAGACCGGCGCCTTCACTGTCTCCCCATTGACGGGGATATTAATGCATAAACTAGGTGTGCATGATCAGAAAGAAGCCTTTTTGATCTGCCTGTCTCTCCTGTAAACGGTTATTTGGGATAATAACACTCCAGAGGGGCGGGGGGGTGGAAGCAGCAATCCAGCAGATAAGAAGAGGGAGGGCCTGCCATTCATTCTGAGGCCTGTCAGTGTTAGAAACACCTGGGTGGTCTTCACTAAGAAGAAGAAAAGAACGCTTGGGTGTAAGTGTAGCTACCCATACGGCTTCAGTATTACTGGGCAGTAGGTATTTACAGGGAAATGCACAGCGTCGATATATATAAAAACAAGAGGTTCTCCCACAGGACATACTGAAACGCTATGCCCGTCAGGGAAATGTTTGCTTAGTTTACTAGTTTGAAGTTTTCTGAATAAAATGCATTTTAATATGGGCTTCTTTTGGTGTGTTCTCCTCGCATACCAGAACAGCTTTCAGGAGTCTGTCATTTCGTACAGTATTAAAGGCAGTGGAGACTCGCTAATCCGAACCCAGGAACTCCATCTGATCACTGCACATTCAACATGTTAAAGATTGATAACCGGGGTAGGAGAATGACATCAGGTTTTGTGTTCGGGTACATTAACTCTTTCAGTCCTGCCTTATCTTTGTGCCGTATGTTAACACATGCTGCCGGATCATCTATGTTGAACAGCTCTTGCAGTTGAAGTAGAAAACATGCTAACCAGCCCTCTGTCTGTGGTATCTGCAGTACAGTTCCATTCTGTACTGTGTGCTTTTATAATATCTTTTCTTCAGGGGTTCTTGCTTGGGAAAGTCATATAAACCGTTCTGCAGTTTTATTTGTTACTATGCTATGAGAGCCTTTCTCTGAACACTACCATTGAGTTTGGATGATAGCGGCTTCACCGTCCCCCTGTTTGAAAGGAAAGTGTCCCGTCTGCAGAGCTGTCATTGAAGAGCCGAGTAGGAGTGCACTTGGATTTCACAGGAAGTGCAGGAGGCCTCCAGCGCTGTACAGGAAATAAGCTGAGAGCCAGCCTGCCACCATCAGCAGCAGAGCCCAGGGAGGAGGAGGAGGAGGGAGGGAGAGAGAGAGAGAGAGAGAGAGAGAGAGAGAGAGAGAGAGAGAGAGAGAGAGAGAGAGAGAGAGAGAGACTGGGCAGAGGCAGGCGTTTCCTTTCTGGTAGTCAGTAGTTTTCTGAATTCTTTGTGCTGCTCTGCTGGTGGGATATAACCCATACTGCCGTGTGTTTGGTTGCTTGGTGGTGGGGGGCTAAAGGAAGAAGGGAATCAGTCCATGGACTAGAACACAGTTGAGAAAAGGTACAGCAATATTCTCTTCTCCCTCTGCTCTTGGGTGGCCTGTTGTAGTTCCTTTTTTTAAATGCAAATTTGTCTTTAAAAAACCTTTTTCTTTCTTTCTTTCTTTCTTTTTTTTTCTGTATTTTTTCTTCCTGTCTATTCTTTCTTTCTTTCTTTCTTTCTTTCTTTCTTTCTTTCTTTCTCCTGGTTTGAAGCATGTGCTTGTGCAATTCTAATGTGCAGCCTAAACATTTTTATTTCTACTTTTAGATTGAGTTTCTTATAGTTTTACATGGGCTTTTAGCAATTACAGCAGATACTGCTATACCGATAAAGGCATTAGTCACAACACTGACGAGGGCATTAGCCGGATGATTTGTCTGTCTACCCTCGTATGATTGAGTGTTGAATTAACAAAGGCTTTAAAAGATCTGCAAAACTCTGCAGCTATGGCCAAAAGTGTTGCATCACCCTGTAGAATTAACTCATTATGAAACCTTCTGAATAATGTTACATATTGAATTACATACCGCTTTGTAGTTTTCCATATATTAAAAGAAAAAACGACAAAAATTGAAACATAAAATACTGTACTACTATTATGGCTTCCGGTAGATTTGAGTGATATCATTTTGTAGTTTCTTTGATTACATGAGGTTAAATAAAAGACCTAAATTATGTTCATATAGTTTATTTTTTTATTGTGTTTTAATCCTAAAATTCTAGGTGATGCAAAACTTTTGGCAATAGCTGTAGCAGTGCTTGTAGCCTAGCCTACAGTGCGTTAGCTGAAACATGACTTTCTGTGCAATGCAAATGTGAAACTCCTGTTCCTGTAGAAAATGAATGCAGATTACCACACCAAATAATGTGGAAGCATTGCAAAATACAGCATTATTGTTATTTATTTCTTAGCCGATTTCCAATTGTTACAAGATATCACATTATTTTTACATACAATTACCCATTTATACAGTTGGGTTTTTACTGGAGCAATCTAGGTAAAGTACCTTGCTCAAGGGTACAGCAGCAGTATCCCCCACCTGGGATTGAACCCATGACCCTCTGGTCAAGAGTCCAGAGCCCTAACCACTACTCCACACTGCTGCCCAAATAGCATGAAAAAGCAATGTCAAACAAAACACAGTAAAAGCATTGAGAAATTCAGTCCATGTGTATTATAAATACATCTTAGACAGGACTGGGATGTAAGCAAGCTGTGCACAATAGAAACCAGAGTTTGATTCAAGTTGTCAGAAGTCTTGATTGGTCATATTTTATAAGTAGTCCTTTTTTTAATCGCTTAAAAATAAATACAGCAAATGTTTTCCTTATTGACGCACTACCTGTTGTCCGCTGTTGGTCTGTGGGCGAGGTTGAACCCAGGACTTAATGGCTTGTGAACACTGAAAGCATTGGCCCAAATATTAGGAAACAATCTCCAGAAGTACAGTGACTGTCAAAACCAGCTATAAAAGAGGTGAAATATGGGGCGGTAAAACTTAGGTCAGTGTGATATACAGTTTAGTTAACATGTCCTGCATCTTCTGTATGCTAGAGGGCATCATCTGACTTGAAGCTGGTTTGTCACGGATTACTACTGAAATACAGTGTTTCACCAGCAGGTGTCACACACTGAAGCTCGTGAATACCAGAATCACAAAGCTTACATTGAGTTTAAGTCATTTTTATACTGTACTGTACGATTGTGGCAACAGCTCGAATATGCAGAAGCCTACAGTATATCAAGAAGAGACGCAATGCTTTTGCTCAGCTGAAGAGTTGTAGAAATACAGCATGCTGCAGACCAAAAGGAAATAAATATGGTGAACTCAGTGTCCAATATTACAAACAGAAGGAAAGGTCAGTGCATTGATATTCTGTGCTAATGACATTTTGGAGTAAAGAGCTTTGAGAATCTAGCCCTAAGTCTCTTCCTCTTGCCTTTCAGGACCTGAATTTCAGACAGTGACCGCACATCCCAGGACCTATCATGGATGACTTTGAGCGCCGCAGAGAACTGAGGAGGCAAAAACGCGAAGAGATGAGGATCGAGGCTGAAAGGTAGGCTCCTCTCTCAGATTTAACAGTCCCAGCATCCTCGGCTTCATAACCATCCCAGCATCCCCTGCTTCAAAACGATCCCAGTATCCCCTGCTTCACTAACCATCCCAGCATCCCCTGCTTCAATAACCGTCCCAGCATCCTCTGCTTCAGTACCAGTTTCTGAGCTTGTGGTTGTATAGTACAGTACAGTGCACAGAGCGGTACACTAAAAGGATTCAACCATCCCTGCTGGTTTGTACCCTTGTATTTGTGTGCTTCTGTATCAGGACCACTGTACTGTCCAAATAACTGCATCGCTGCGTCAGTGCAGGTAGGTCTGCTCACTACAGCAGGGTATCTTCAGGGTAATACACCAGGGTTAGAACACGATCCCTGTGGGAGTTCTGGAGAGGGGCGAGAGAGAGAGGCGGGTCCAGTGACTCGGGGGCTCGCGATGTTTTGACTTTGGGCCTATTTCTTTCTTTCTTTCTTTCTTTCTTTCTTTCTTTCTTTCTTTCTTTCTTTCTTTCTTTCTTTTCAAGAGCCACATGAGACAGCTTCTAATTTAACAAGTGGATAGATTTCCTGTGTGTGCTTATCCCAAACTGTGTTGTCATCATGAGCCAGTCTTCACTAAAATTAGCCATTTTATCTCTCCCTGAACATGTGGGTGTATAAGAGGAAAATGACGCAAATATGTCCTGCCATCCAGTTCAAATAGGGCCCTTCTAGCACACAACGGGCGTTGCTAAATTCATTATTATTTTTCTGAAATGTCATTACTGTCTTTGTTTGAGTGATTTATAATTGTATAAGAGATGTCATTTCTCAGCTTCGCTTCGCTTCGTGGTACTCTTGCCCTAAAATGCACAAGGTGACATGTCTTGTATAATGAGACACCTTGACCACAACATATTCGCTTATAAGAAGTGTTGTTGCATTGCCTGCTTATAATGAGGCCCCATTCATCACAAGGAGCGTCTCACAGCTTTGTGATGGAATGTGACCTTCATTTCAGTGTGAAGTTGTTTCTTCCACAGCATCATCGCAAAGAGGTCTGTACAGAGGCAGCTACCCATAAAAGAGATTGTTGCTCTTTATCGCTGTGCTCAGTTGACTGCCAAGGTATTCCAGAGTGGAAACTTTGTGCTTTGAGATGGGGATGTTTCTCTTATGCTAAGGATTCCCTTTTTTATAAACATCCAGCACTCTGCATTCCCATACATGGAGAGCTGCTTGGCATGACAGGGTTGAGAAGATGTGCTGTACAATATATTGGACGTCAGGAAGCATTGCAGCTTTTAAAGTAACTCAGCCATGCATGAAGAGTCCCTTATACAAGTATCCCATAGTAAAAGCACAAGAAAGTGTAATAAAGCACAGTGAAAGCACCAAAAGGTATGATAAAGCATATTATTATTTTTATTTGTTTATTTAGCAGACACCTTTATCCAAGGCGACTTACAGAGACTAGGGTGTGTGAACTATGCATCAGCTGCAGAGTCACTTACAACTTCATCTCACCTGAAAGACGGAGCACAAGGAGGTTAAGTGACTTGCTCAGGATCACACAATGAGTCAGTGGCTGAGGTGGGATTTGAACCGGGGACCTCCTGGTTATAAGCCCTTTTCTTTAACCACTGGACACACAGCCTCCTATATATTAAAACAAACCACGGCAAACCCACGGTAAACTATGGTAAAGGCATAAGAAAGGCATGGCAAAGGCATGTGAAAAGCATGGGAAAAGTGCAAACTTACCCCAGTAGACTTTTCTAAGGGGTGTCTGTCTTATCTTATTTCAATTCTGATACAGTACATGGTAATTAAGAATCCTAGTAAGGGGGAGCTTGTATGACTTTCAAATATGCCACTTTCACAGCTGCTAATGTCTCATATATAACATATTTTCAGTGTTATGGGCAAATATAACAGCACCCTTCATGTTGAACCGTACTTAACATGGCTGCCATATTGGGGTCATGTGACTTAATGGTTTCCTTGTAAGGGCCTACAGTATAGCTGCCCTCTCTGTAACATTTCACTGCCACACTGCATTAACCTCTGGACATATACACGATAGAGATGAAACATTTCACTGTCACATTAAGTTAATCTCTGGACTGATACACGATAGAGATTAAACATTTAACAGTCACATTGCGTTAATCTCTCTCCTCATCGTGCTACAGCATTACCCTACCAGCCAGGCACCTAGTGAGCTCAGAGCAGACACCTGCAGGGCTGGCCTTTGTCCTCCAGAGGCTGGTAGCTCGCTCACATCCGCTCTCGAGTTCCTGGGTGTAAAAGAGGATGCTGGATCGGAGGACGCCCACTAAACCTTCAGTTCTCCTGAGCTGGGTGGGGAATTGCTGCAGTGAGGCGGACATAATTGGATATTCTAAATTTGGGTGAAATAATTGTGCATTCTAAATTTAAAAGACAATTATAATAATATGCCTCTTGGTCCTAGCTGCTCATGGTATATTTTGCCAAGTTAAAAGCAAAACAAAGTGCAGTGGAGCACAGTGAAGGAGTAGTTTAACATTGCAGAGACAGGCTTTGTTTTTATATGTCTGATATAAAATCTTCCATTCATGAAATTTCATCGACCTATGTCAAATAAGCCAACGACAGCTGAGCAGAGATTAATACATCAAACTGAATTTAATTCATCAAAGTTTTTTATTAATGTACAATATATACGAGTGGACAGGTTGGCAAGTGTGAACTCAAGACTGCGTCGGCTGTGCTGAACTACAAGCTGTGGAGGAGAGGAGGGAGGGATGCTTCACATCAGTCCTTCCAGACAATGCAAGCTCTTTGGCGCCACTGGAAATCCTAATTGTTACGTATCGATGGTTGTTAAAGTGGTATTTATGTGCCTGGGACACTGATGTTGTTATTTTTGTGTGTCTTTAAAAGCTTTCATTACTGCATTCAGACAAGCTCTTTAGTTGAGTGAAGTGATTTAGATATACATAGCAATATAATCACTATTAGTAATATTGTCATTTGACCCGCTATTCATTTTGCTTGTTTATTTTACTTTGACGTAATTTCCAGATTATTTTAAAAGGGAGCTTCATGGTGCCCTGGGACTTCCTCTTCCGTAGGTTAGATTCATTCAGGCTGTGTGGTCCAGTGGTTAAAGAAAATGACTTGTAAACAGGAGGTCCCTGGTTCAAATCTTGGCTCTCTCACTGACTCACTGTGTGACCCTGAGCAAGCCACTTGTGCTCCGTCTTTCGGGTGAGACGTTGTTGTAAGTGACTCTGCAGCTGATGCATAGTTCACACACCCTAGTCTCTGTAAGGTGCCTTGGATAATGGTGTCTGCTAAATAAAAATAATAATAATAATTGTGATGCTTGCAAGCGGTAGTTTAACCTGAAAGAATAACAACTTGTTTATTTCTAGTTAGGTATCTTTATTTGCTGTGTTTTTCCTTTGGAGTAAACAGCTTTAAAAGGACATCCTGTGACTTTGTATTTGAAAGAACCTGATCTATGACATTGTTTATGCTAATAGGTAAGATAAGATGTATTCACTGTGCGCACGCATACACCCACACACACACACACTCCTATACTTAAGGTTACCATATGACTGCATGTACACTTGGACAGTTTGAGACAGTTCAGGCTTTTCAGCTCACACCCCAATGCATTCTGGTAAGTGTAGTCTTGCTGTATCTACGTGACTCTCTCCTGTCTTCAAAAACAGTCAGGCTGGAGTGGTCCTCTGTTTCGTGCATCTAAGTATTTCTATTCCTTCGCTCGGAGAGAATTGTCTGATTTCCAGTCACTAGACTGGTGGGCTACACGTACACACATTAGGACATTCCACAAACTAAAACGAGACGAGCGGTTTCTCAATGTAAACTGAACATCCAGATGTTTGTGAAACTGGTCAATGATTAGTGTGTGTGTGTGTGTGTGTGTGTCAGTGACCTGACTGGCTAAACCTCTACACTCTACTACCTTCATCTGTTCTACTGAACTACACAGTTGAAAGAAAAAAGAGACTTTTGTGGGAAATCATATATTTGATATTTCTAGATTTTCATTACATGAATATTGGACTCGGCTTTTGCCAAGATAAAATCAGATAGTGGTGGGAACCATGCTAGACTCTAATATATGAGCCTTCAGCACATTTCCCCAGGTAATGTGGATTTCCTATTGGCCCAGTGTTGACGGCTGAAATGTAATGCTGGCTCCAGGGATCAGCCTATTTACAGCCGCTCATCAGCATGGCAACTGGCTGGTATGGGCTGGTGGTGGGGGGGCACGTCGAGTCATCAAAAGCACTAAACCAAGCCTTTTTTTTAAAGGAAAAAATGGTGGTTTTGTTTTTGCTTCACAATTATGTTAGACTAATACAGACATACAGCTTTCCTTCTGAGCACCATGGTGTATCCAGATCATGCTCCCTCCTGCAACAAGGCTGGTTTTCTGGCAGGGAGCTCAGACTTACCCTTTCAGTGTGAGTGCTCTCGAAGCAGGCCTGGGAGCAGTAGAGGCAGGGAGCTCAGACTAACCCTTTAAGTGTGAGCGCTCTCGAAGCAGGCCTGGGAGCAGTAGAGGCAGGGAATTCAGACTAACCCTTTCAGTGTGAGCGCTGTCGAAGCAGGCCTGGGAGCAGTGGAGGCAGAGAGCTCAGACTAACCCTTTCAGTGTGAGCGCTCTCGAAGCAGGCCTGGGAGCAGTAGAGGCAGGGAGCTCAGACTAACCCTTTCAGTGTGAGTGCTCTCGAAGCAGGCCTGGGAGCAGTAGAGACAGGGAGCTCAGACTAACCCTTTAAGTGTGAGCGCTCTCGAAGCAGGCCTGGGAGCAGTAGAGGCAGGGAACTCAGACTAACCCTTTCAGTGTGAGCGCTCTCGAAGCAGGCCTGGGAGCAGTAGAGGCAGGGAGCTCAGACTAACCCTTTCAGTGTGAGCGCTCTCGAAGCAGGCCTGGGAGCAGTAGAGGCAGGGAGCTCAGACTAACCCTTTCAGTGTGAGCGCCCTTGAAGCAGGCCTGGGAGCAGTAGAGGCAGAGAGCTCAGACTAACCCTTTAAGTGTGAGCGCTGTCGAAGCAGGCCTGGGAGCAGCGGAGGCAGGGAGCTCAGACTAACCCTTTCAGTGTGAGCACTCTCGAAGCAGGCCTGGGAGCAGTGGAGGCAGGGAGCTCAGACTAACCCTTTCAGTGTGAGCGCTGTCGAAGCAGGCCTGGGAGCAGTGGAGGCAGGGAGCTCAGACTAACCCTTTAAGTGTGAGCGCTGTCGAAGCAGGCCTGGAAGCAGTGCAGGCAGGAAGCTCATTCTGAAAGAAACCAGGTGGAGCACAGGAAATAATACCGATCTCCAGTAAATGGACCATTTTAAGCTTTCTGATTGCTTCATAAAACTTGAATTGCCACTGCAGGCACAGCAAGGCTGTGTTACAACAAGTGGCATAGTCATAGCACAGCGTAGCATAGCATAGCGTAGCATAGCATAGCATAGCATAGCATAGCATAGCATACCGTACCAATTTCATTTATATAGCGTCCTTCATGCTCAAGCATCCCAGGGTGCTTTACAACAATAAACAGCAAGTCAAAAGAAAGTGGAAGTCCAAATCAATGAGCTGTGTTTTGAGCTTAGATTTAAAAATAGTGACAGACTCTGCATTCAGGATAAAACCTGGGAGTGAGTTCCAGTCGTTTTGAAATCAATGCACTGCTTCACAGGATGCCAATGAACTGACCTTAAAACTGGGGGAATGCGGCTGATAGTGTGTGTAAGTATTCGTGCTGCTGCCTTGTATGTCAGTTCCTGCTCTGCTGCACTTGGGGGCATGCTTCCGCTGGGCTTGGTACCAGTGAGAAGTTCAGGACTGAAGCAATGAGCTTGAGGACGTTTGTGCTTCTGGACTTATGTCTCGATTTTGCTCGATTTTTGCTCATTTTAGAGATTCTTTCAATGCCCACGAGAGCTCGGAATCAGATTAGAGCAGCCAGCAGCTGACCTTGTCTAAAAGTATCAAACAAGAACATGCAAAAGATAACAGCATCCAATAAGAACATGCAGAAGGTACAGCATCCAATAAGAACAGGTAGAAGATACAGCATGGAATAAGAACATGCAGAAGATACAGCATCCAATAAGAACATACAGAAGATACAGCATCCAATAAGAATATGCAGAAGATACAGCATCCAATAAGAACATGCAGAAGATACAGCATGGAATAAGAACATGCAGAAGATACAGCATCCAATAAGAACATACAGAAGATACAGCATGGAATAAGAACATGCAGAAGATACAGCAACCAATAAGAACATACAGAAGATACAGCACCCAATAAGAACATGCAGAAGATACAGCATCCAATAAGAACATGCAGAAGATACAGCATCCAATAAGAACATGCAGAAGATACAGCATGAAATAAGAACATGCAGAAGATAACAGTTTGTCAAGTTTATGTACTTCATGTGACCTTGACGGTGGCTCGGGACGCATAGCTCCATCACTGTGGCAGGGAATTAGTGAACCTGCAGGAACTTTTTTTTTTTGGTATACAGGGCCTGAATCTGGGAATTATTTTGCATGTTATGCTATGTTATGGAAAACATTTACAAAGTAACTAGAAAACAAGGTAACTCATTGTGTGACCCTGAGCAAGTCACTTAACCTCCTTGTGCTCTGTCTTTCGGGTGAGACGTAGTTGTAAGTGACTCTGCAGCTGATGCATAGTTCACACACCCTAGTCTCTGTAAGTCGCCTTGGATAAAGGCGTCTGCTAAATAAACAAAATAACTCGCAAACAAAGGACTCTCTGTTTACAAGCCATTACCCGTGACGTTTGTACCTCAATCTGCTGCGTGGGTCACAAGTAAAAGCTACCAGTGGACATTCAAAACCAGACAGGAAAAAAAAGGTGTTTTCTACAAGAAACGGAATCTAAAGTAGCATTTCTCATTTCAGAAATGCTTGTGCATTTACAGGGTAATATATATATATATATGTACAGTACTGTGCAAAAGTTTTAGGCAGGTGTGAAAAAATGCTGTAAAGTAAGAATGCTTTCAAAAATAGACATGTTAATAGATTATATTTATCAATTAACTAAATGCAAAGTGAGTGAACAGAAGAAAAATCTAAATCAAATCCATATTTGGTGTGACAACCCTTTGCCTTCAAAACAGCATCAATTCTTCTAGGTACACTTGCACACAGTCAGGGATTTTGTAGACATATAGTCAGGTGTATGATTAAACAATTATACCAAACAGGTGCTAATGATCATCAATTCAATATGTAGGTTGAAACACAATCATTAATTGAAACAGAAACAGCTGTGTAGGAGGTATAAAACTGGGTGAGGAACAGCCAAACTCAGCTAACAAGGTGAGGTTGCTGAAGACAGTTTACTGTCAAAAGTCATACACCATGGCAAGACTGAGCACAGCAACAAGACACAAGGTAGTTATACTGCATCAGCAAGGTCTCTCCCAGGCAGAAATTTCAAGGCAGACAGGGGTTTCCAGATGTGCTGTCCAAGCTCTTTGAAGAAGCACAAAGAAACGGGCAACGTTGAGGACCGTAGACGCAGTGGTCGGCCAAGGAAACTTACTGCAGCAGATGAAAGACACATCATGCTTACTTCCCTTCGCAATCGGAAGATGTCCAGCAGTGCCATCAGCTCAGAACTGGCAGAAAGCAGTGGGACCCTGGTACACCCATCTACTGTCCGGAGAAGTCTGGTCAGAAGTGGCCTTCATGGAAGACTTATGCCAAAAGCCATACCTCCGACGTGGAAACAAGGCCAAGTTTACTCAACTATGCACGAAAACACAGGAACTGGGGTGCAGAAAAATGGCAGCAGGTGCTCTGGACTGATGAGTCAAAATTTGAAATATTTGGCTGTAGCAGAAGGCAGTTTGTTCGGCCAAGGGCTGGAGAGCGCATACTAATGAGTGTCTGCAGGCAACAGTGAAGCATGGTGGAGGTTCCTTGCAAGTTTGGGGCTGCATTTCTGCAAATGGAGTTGGGGATTTGGTCAGAATTAATGGTCTCCTCAATGCTGAGAAGTACAGGCAGATACTTATCCATCATGCAATACCATCAGGGAGGCATCTGATTGGCCCCAAATTTATTCTGCAGCATGACAACGACCCCAAACATACAGCGAAAGTCATTAAGAACTATCTTCAGTGTAAAGAAGAAGAAGGAGTCCTGGAAGTGATGGTATGGCTCCCACAGAGCCCTGATCTCAACATCATCAAGTCTGTCTGGGATTACATGAAGAGAGAGAAGCAACTGAGGCTGCCTAAATCCACAGAAGAACTGTGGTTAGTTCTCCAAGATGTTTGGGCCAACCTACCTGCCGAGTTCCTTCAAAAACTGTGTGCAAGTGTACCTAGAAGAATTGATGCTTGATGCTGTTTTGAAGGCAAAGTGTGGTCACACCAAATATGGATTTGATTTAGATTTTTCTCTGTTCACTCACTTTGCATTTAGTTAATTGATAAATATAATCTATTAACATGTCTATTTTGAAAGCATTCTTACTTTACAGCATTTTTCCACACCTGCCTAAAACTTTTGCACAGTACTGTATATATATATATATATATATATATATATATATATATATATATATATATATATATATATATATATATATATGTATATATATGTATATATAGAATATATGGATTTCTTAATTACCTTCCCTCAGAAAACAAATCCTTTGGCTCTGAGCACTCTGGCCACTTGCTGGCTTTGGAAACACAGCCAGCGCAGAATATTGTGCCAGCATGTGTTACGCGGTGCCAGCTGGACGGAGCCCTCTCCATTTACTTTGCAGATTAGCAGGGTGCCTTGCTGTATCGGCTGAGCTCCCTCGACCCCCCAGTTCAAGAGAATGAAAACATTTCTGTGTGCGCACAGTCTGTGGCCCCAGTGCAGCATGAATCATTAACAGAGACCCAGAGATACACCTGTTCAAAGAGGAACTACCGTATCAATAGACTTAAAGGTACCTAGTGCAAACACTTCCAAAACAAATGTCGTAATCAACTATAATCATGTCATCATTCTCACTGATGTATGTGTGTGCATGCAGCTGTGGCCAAAAGTTTTGCATCACCTACAATTTTAGGACTGAGACATAATTAAAAAAAATATATATATATATATATATATATATATATATATATATATATATATATATATATATATATATATATATATATATGAACATCATTTAGATATTTTATTTAGCGTCATATAATCAAAGAAACTACAAAATGATATCGCAAAAGCCTACTAGAAGTCATAATAGTAGTACAGTATTTCATGTTAGAGTTTGAAATGTCAATTTTTTCCATTTTTGTCAGTTTTTTGTTAAGTATGTGGAAAACTACAAAGCGATATTTAATTCAATATGTTACCATAATATTATTAAGCAGGTTTCGACTTTATGAAGCAAAATGAGTTAATTCTATAAGACGATGCAGCATTTGTGTCCATAGCTGTATACACACATGTTCATGTATTTCTGTGTATACATAGAACCCTATGGTTTGTTGTACCATATTCTCATTAAACCTTCACGCAGACCCTAACCTGTTAAGGTACAAGGGACACACAAATAAAAACTCACTTTTATTTTTGCTAACTTAAGCTAACTTTCACTTGCAATGAGGTGCCACAAAACAGGGTTTAAAATGTACTGGCAGGTTGGATCTGGTTGTCGAAATTGTCAGTTTCCTCCTCGTGAGTCCCTCTCAAATGTATTTTAAGAAGAAACCGTTTGAACAACAAGCGCTCAATTCCTTGTAGTCACTGACCTAATTTTACCTGTTAAACCTGGGGTGGAATAGCTCTCGATGACCGTGATTGATTGGACACCCCTGAACTAGAGGCTGGTGATCAATGAGGAATGACCATATAAGAAGTATTCCATAGGAAATACTTTCTGCAAAAGGTAAAGGGGCATTGGTAGTTTATCTTGTGTAATCCGCCCACACAGAATGCAGGGGTTTCTGTTTGTCCACAAAGTGAGTGCTGTCTGTGTTGCAGAGAATACAATGCAATGCTGTCACTGGTAACCTTGGGCTCACAGTGGCACACACAGGATCGGCTAGACTGTGCCCGCTCAGTATCAGAGCTCTGGACAGTGGTAAGAATTGAGCAATTCACTGTATCAGGGAATGGTGAGTGTGTGAAATCAGTGCGCAGTGCTCCCCGGACCACATTCTGCATTGCTGTGCTCCTCAACATGACTCACAGAGCAGGGATCAGGAACCGCTGGCTAGCTCTGTCCAAGTAAGTCTGCTTTATCAATGCTTTTCAGCACCACTTGGGCTACAGTGAGCCCCTTTTTAGCCTGTGGCTCCCGCTTCTCTCTTATAAGTAACAGGAGGTCTTGTTTACCGGGATGTTGTATGATTTAGTTATCTTGATAAAAGGGAAGGCCAGGCTTTGGGCCTTGTGCTGTTTACACACCCTCTCACACTCCCGCCATCAGATTTTTTTCAAAGTAAAGTTTCAGATAAAACTACGTTTAACTAACTAACTAACATTTTGGCTACTGTCTTCTTCAGTACACTTACATACATCAAAACGTTTGCGTCCTTGACAAAATAGTTTTACCTTAGTTTTGTATTGAGAGTTTTAATGTTATGGAGGATAAATAGTTGAAGTAAAGATAAAGGTTTTAGCTAGATAGCTTTTTTAGATTAAGGTTTTTGCTAGTGTCTTCATCAGTGTACTGTATACTGTATATATATACGTTTCGTGTTGTAATGTTTGTAACCCTGTTAATGTTACACTAAAGTAGGACTCGTGTGTGAATGTTTACTCCCATAGTTTTGCAGTCTGTTAACATCGGCAAAATATAGGGGGCTTCGTTTACTCACTGGCCTGGTTTATCTTCATTTACCCCACCCCCCAATATCAGTATTATGATATAGTAGCACAAATTACAGCTATGGCCAAAAGTTTTGCATCACCCTATAGAATTAACTAATTTTTCTTCATAAAGTTGAATGAAACCTGTTGAATAATGTTACTTTAATATATTGAATTACATACCGCTTTGTAGTTTTCCATATACTTAACGTAAAACTGACAAAAATTGAAAAATGTGGCATTTCGAAATCTAACATGAAATACCGTACTAGTATTATGACTTCCGGTAGACTTTTGCAATATCATTTTGTAGTTTCTTTGATTACATGATGTTAAATATAAGATCTAAATGATGTTCATATAGTTTTGTTTTATTTTTTTATTTTGTCTCAATCCTAAAATTCTAAGTGTTGCAAAACTTTTGGCCATAGCTGTAGCCTGCATAACACTGCAATGTAGTCTACATATTTCTTATGTGTTTACCTATTGCAATGTGTTGTACATGTACATCTTAACAGACTGCACACCTCAGCAGTACACCCCATCACATAACAATAGCATTTTACTCTTTAAGACATACTGTAGCTGCCAAATCCGTGCATCAGTAACTATGGGAAAGCATGGGAAACGTAAGAGCAAAAAGTACAAATCTGCAAGGGGCTCTCCTTTTGAATCTGATATCTGAACCATTATTTTGGGTAAAGCACTTAAGGGAATTTTCCTGGCAGGCGAAAGTCTATCTCAGTGATTAAAAAACTGCAGAGCTCAGGGATAATGGGCAGCAAGGCTCGGAGCCAGCTGAGCGGGCGAGGGTAGGGCGGGCGAGGGTAGGCTTGGCAGGTACTTCGGGCAATGTGGCTTGGCAGCGTACCATTCCATAATGATGGGGCTTGCATTGAGAATGCACTGCTGAGCGCAGGAGAAAAGGGTGGAAAATACTGGATGCACAGAGCTTACAGGTCTTTGCACCTTGCAGAGATTTTTTCTCAGGGCAATTAACCCGGTTTAAAATACAGCTGTGTGCACATTTATTAGAGCACCCCATTGATCTGTAGTTTTGATTTGTTGTGCAAATGAAATCAAACCACTGGAACTGAAAATGTTGGAACATTGTCACAATAGGCAAATTAGTGATTATATAATTTAATTGAGGACTTTAATAGGCCACACATGCAATTCATTTAATGTAGTGAGAGAAAAGGAACACATAGCCACAAATGGTAAAATGCATGACTTTTTAGAAGCCTAATTAAAGCACAAAGTGGTCTAACATTTTCACACATGAGTGCCTATTGTTTCTATATCACTGATTCCTGAGTGGAAATTGAAATGCTCACATCCTGAGGTTTTCAAGCAGGTAGGTGTATAAAGGATATAAATGACAAATCTTGAAGTGTTCTAATACATTTGCACACTGCTGTATATTTGCTATTAGGAACAGGCAAAATACAGAACAGGCATATCCTTTATCCTGTTGGATCAATAACGGGTCTCTAATCGCCAGTAAAAGATTAAGGGACATATTTTCAAAGCATTTACTCCTGTTTTTTGAAAGAGGTAATGAGGTTAATTTTACAAAACTAGAACAACACCGCTAAGTTATACATTTCAGGTTATTTTAAGGGTCTCAGTGTCTTTTTGTTTTTCATTTTGTAACATTAACATTTTGTTTTTTTCTTTCAAGTAAATAGGAGTTAATCAAAGAAATGAATTGAAATGATGGCCCCATGAATTCTGTTTTAATATTGTGAAGGACTGAATTGAGCAGTTCTAACAGGGATACTAAAGCATGATAGCTACCGGATCACATGTGGGATTCTGAATAGACTGTAAACTTAATGTTGGTTAAATAAACCATCCAATTTCTAAAAGCAAATAAATACACAAATTCAGACATCTTTTGTACCTGTTGCAAAAAGTCATTCATGTTTTAAAACTAATACAAAGTGTGCTTATTGTCCTCTTGCTTAGTTCATTCTACCAAGTGGTATAAAAACAAGATGCTATAGTTTAAAATATGAATACATGGTAAAATAATAAATGAAAGAATAACAGAATTAAAAAAAACAGAGAATGACAAAGAATGTCTTAGATTACTTGTGTGTGCATTTCAATTGTGGCTACCAGACAACTTCATTCACATATTTTGTGTGTGTGTGTGTGTGTGTGTGTGTGTGTATATATATATATATATACACACACACACACACACACACACACATACACACAAAATATGTGGATGAAGTATATATATATATATATATCAAACAAAATATTAACAAAAATACAGATCAAAGAATCGTGATAAGTTTTCAATATGAAACATCACACACTGTCCAGGACGTGGCCTGTCCCTCACAGAGCCAGTTTCCTGGTTTCTCTGGTCTAGTCTGCTGATTGTTGAAGCAGAACATCTCATTCTCCGGTCAACTTCTCTCACAGGCAGGTTGTTTCAATCATGCCGATAGCAACCAGGCGATCTTCATTACTCAAGTGGGGTGTGGTCGTATCTTTCACTGTTCTTGCGTTAATTAAAATCATGTCTTTTTGAATGTTTATTTATACAGATTCGTAATCAACTCATTTTGGCAATTTTAACTCAACTCAAGTACCAAAAACTGAGCACCTTGCGCTTTTATGAAATCACATGACTTGAGCTCAGTATTTTGTTATCTCAAGGAACAATACTACAAACCTATCTGCTCACTATTTAAAATGTAAATAACATTATGTATGTGCCCAATGAGCTATTGATGTAAAACTTAGACTGTTGCGTTTTCATTGTGCATCAGTATATATATAATGATTTCAATCTTGTGTTGGTTGACACACTTCATTGCTTGAACTGACGCACTGCATATGATCTGTAGAACTGAAAAACAGCTTTCAGCTTCAAGAATTATTTTCACTTACAATTCCAAAATGGTTTTACTGCACTTGTAATGAAAGAACAAATGGAAATGATCTTATTATGGAAGCAAATCATGAGAGTCGTTAACAGCCGTATCGTTTTATAGCAACTGATCAAGTTCCAAAGTGCTCGGACTTTCAGTAAACATGTTTATTACAATGCTGTTAAAATAAAAAGGATTAATACAGCTGGGAAAGGTGCTAGCTTTTTCTTATTAATTCTTCACGGCCCTTCATTTAAAAGGGTCCCTTAAGCTCTGCCAAAAAACAACAAAGAAAACAGATTACGTATGCTTTGGACTTCCACGTTGCACTTTAAGTAGAGCAGTGCTGCACGAGCCCATTGTTCAATTTGTGGGATCGAGCTCTCCACAGAAATCAGGTGCTGACAATCAGGTGAGGGTCACTGGTGTTGTGGAGAGCTTCATCTGAATAAGGGAGTAATGGCTTTGTGCAGCTCTGCAGTAGTGTTGGATCACTATGGACAGGCAGAACTACAGTGACTTGACAGGATTGGTGTTTAGAGTATTCTGGAGGGATGGTGATAGGCTCAAGCAGGGGTGACCAATCACAGTCCTGGAGGGCCATTCAACTCCTGGTTTAACAGGTATAATTAGATCAGGGGTGGCCAAAGCTGGTCCTTCCACTCCTGGTCTTTGTTCCAACCCTGTTCTAAATTGCTTTATTCAACCAATCCAACCTCCATCCAGACCCTGAAGTAGTTAATTATCTTATTTTACCTGTTAAACCTGGAGTGGAATGGCCCTCCTGGTTTCGAGTTTAAAGTCTGGCCTCGGTCACTCAGCACTGTGTATTTTCGCTCTGTTGAAATTTAATAATTGATTTTAGGACAGCTCTGGTTCGTTATTTATTTGACACTGCTGATTCATACAAACCCTGACTGCCAGTAAATGGCCATGAACGCCCTTTACCCCAAGCAACTTTGAATCCACGGCATTGTATTTGCAATACAGTTTAAAAGAACAAGCAAACAACCAAGACAGGGGAGGAGAGGGCAGTGATGCCAGTGTTAGTGCTAATATGAAGTCATTTAGCAAAGTGGTGGTTCAGGCAGGGAACTCACTTTAACCTTAGATCACAATCACGTAAACATCAAGCATATTTTAGGTGCTTCCAATACCAGATCAAATCGTCAATCGAATAGCTAGAATCTTATTTATCGCTCGATAAACAATACGTCCAATGAAGGAAAGGATTTATATCTTACCTCAATCCACTACGCCCCTGCTGTGCGCCAGAGTTCACCTCCCCAGCCTCCACCTGCTTGTTGGCTTCGTCTAATGGGAAGGGCAGCTATCCTGCCCCCCTGCCCATGGCTTCCCTACGGTCAGCCTCTCCACTTATCTGCAAGCTAATCTATGGGCAGGGGTACCTTGTAAGGTGAGGCCAAAGAACGCAGTGTAAAATATGTATAATGTGGTAATGTTGTGTAGTCTAAATTTTAATGCACATACAAGGGAGAAGAACCACAATGATCCAGATAGACCCCAAAGTCACATATATTTCAACTCACCTACTGTTTAAGGTCAAGAAAATACCATTTATTGAAAAAAAAAAAATAACGGTACCCTCAAGTCTGTATTCAGGAGCCATAGTTAAGAGACCATGCTGTTTGTGTTCCGCCTTATAACCTAAGTATAAAGGGCCACCTTATAAAGGGGAGCACCGTATATATGTGTGTGTTGAGGTTAGTGACGCTATGCTGTGCTTCTGTTTGTGTCCCAGGCTGGCGTTCCAGAGGACTGATGAGGATGACGAGGAAGCTGCCCATGGCGTCGGGCGCCGAGCCCGTCAGGAGCCATGAAACAAGGATGAGGGGGAGGAGACAAGCAGCATGAGCAGCGACAAGGTGGAGATCAACAACCAGAACAGGTAACCTGATCCCCTACTCTCTTCTCCCTCTCCTTCTCCCCTCTCCACTCTCCCTCCCTTTCCCCTTTCCCTCTCCCTCTCCCTCACTTTCCCGTCTCCTCTCCCTCTCCACTTTCCCTCCCTTTCCCCTTTCCACTCTCCCTCTCCCTCTCCCTCCCTTTCCCCTCTCCCTCCCTCTCCCTCTCCACTCTCCCTGCCTTTCCCCTCTCCCTCTCCCTCCCTCCCTCCCTCTCCACTCTCCCTCCCTTTCCCCTCTCCCTCCCTTTCCCCTCTCTCTCTCCACTCTCCACTCTTCCCACTCTCCTTTCCCTCTCCACTCTCACCACTCCCCTCTCCCCTCTCTCCTCTCCCCTCACCCTCTCCCTGTTCTCCTCTCCACTTTCTCTCTCCCTCTCCCCTCTCTCTGCTCCCCTCTCTCCCCATTCCCCCTCCACTGTTCCACCTTTAATTGAAGGCTGTCTTTGTGTCCCTTTGTGATCACTTTAATGCAGTTGGGTACAGGTAAATATATCCAGATCCTTGCTGGTCCTTATTCCAAATGACAAAATTGACCCAATTTAACCACCTCCTTCTTCTCAACCAGAATCTGAATCTGTGCACCTCTGCGTCAGCGCATGTTGTTTTCAATATCGGAATCGGGGGAGGCGCCTGTCCGTCTGTACATCACTTACATCACATCCATACACTGGATCGTGGTCTTGGTATCTCATTTTTCATGACACCGATAACTTAGATTTTGTATTTACTGTTTACAGCTGTGGCTTAGCATCATCTAGAATTTTAGGCTTGAGACATAATTTAAAAAAAAAAAAACTATATGAACATGATTTAGCATCATGTAATCAAACTACAAAATGGTATCACAAAAGTCTACTGGAAGCCATAATAGTAGTACAGTATTTCATGTTAGATTTCAATTTTTGTCAGTTTTTCATTAGTATATGGAAAACTACAAAGCAGTATTTAATTCAATATGTTAACATAACATTATTCAGCAGGTTTCATTTTGACTTTATGAAACAAAATGAGTTCATTCTATTGGGTGATGCAACACTTTTGTCAATAGCTGTAGGTCTGGTGAATGTCTAGGGGACTGGTTCCAGTGTAGTGATTAGTTCCCTTTGTAGAAGTCAGCGGCTGGCTGCTGCACTCAGTGATTCTGGGCACAGCCTGCTGACAATCCCAGCTCAAGACTAGAGGAGAGCAGGAAACGCCAGCCAGCCTGTCAGTAATGTATCTGTGTAAAGAGGGTCTTCACAGAGACAACGACTCCCTCGTTAGTGAAAGCTCCCAGTACCTGTTTGTGCTTCCAGTGTAATCTCACCAGCCAGGGGGGCAGTCACACTTCTCATGCAGCCTTTTGTACTGCTGGCACTAGAATAGACTTACTGTACTATAGAAAGACATTGTACTGATCTAGCAACATGCCTATGGGAAACTGGAACTGAAGAGCAGCCTTGGGTAACAGCACCGTAACAAAGATCATCCAAAAAGTGAATCTATCTATCTATCTATCTATCTATCTATCTATCTATCTATCTATCTATCTATCTATCTATCTATCTATATATCTATCTATCTATCTATCTATCTATCTATCTATCTATCTATCTATGTGTGTGTACATTATATAATGCAAGAATTGATAAACTAATTGATAAACTGAAAGCTATTTTAATACTTAGATACTTATTAAAAGAGTGAGTTTTCAGTTTATCAATAACTTTTTTTCTTCATTAAGTATTTCCAGTAACTGATGAGTGTCCTGTTGGATCCTGATTCTCCTTAGATATAGAGCTGTTTTTGAACTCTCTCTCTCTCTCTCTCTCTCTCTCTCTCTCTCTCTCTCTCTCTCTCTCTCTCTCTCTCTCTACATATACTATTACTTGCTACTGCAGTTTTCAATAGTTAGCACAGCACAGTGTAATAAAGCACAGTGAAAGCATGGTAAAACATAGGTAAGCGTTGTAAAGCACAGAGATATGGTAAAGCATATTAAAAAACATGCCATGGTAAACTAACCCTTATAAAAGTTCCCCATAGTAAAAGCACAGCAAAGTGTAATAAAGAACAGTGAAAGCATGGTGTAGCACAGGTAAGCATTGTAAAGCACAGAGAGGTCTGGTAGAGCATATTAAAAAGCATGGCACATCAGGGTAAACTGTTTTAAATGCATAGTATAGCAATGGGGAAAGCATGGTGTTGTAACTGCAAAATGAATGTTAAAGATGGTTAATAGTTCCAGGTTAACAATTCTCACGTAGAATTCAGTACTGGTTATTTTACGCAATGTGTGACCCGTTTGCTGAGCGCTGGCTGCAGTGTTTATAAGCTCAGTCTTTAAGAGATTGCTGATCTTCAGAGTACCCGCTGTTCTCATTGAAAAGCTCTTTTTAAAGCTCCTGCACTGATAGTGGAAGGATTATTGCACACATTGTCAAACAGGTAACAGAAAAGCCAACTTGTATATATATATATATATATATATATATATATATATATATATATATATATATATATATATATATATATATGATTTTTCAATTTATGTTTTTTGTTAAGTATATGGAAAACTACAAAGCGGTATGTAACATGACATTATTCAGCAAAATTAGTTAATTCCATCGGGTGATGCAACACCTTTGGCCATAGCTGTATATTTCTCTCTGTAAGAATATTCTTTAGCACAAGTTTTGTAATCTCAGGATGTTTTAGTTTTGCCTCTTTGGAAATACCCTCAGCTCAAAAGGACTAGAGGAAGCGATGAAGAGGGGAGTTGACAGGGCTGAAAGGAAAGTTTATAAATAATGCTAATGAGAAAATTACAAAGTCAAGCAGTATTTCCTGGACAGGGAACAGCTGTACAGATCACTGCAGCTCGTAAGAGGACACTGTTTTTCCACAATTGAAACTACAGCATTTGAAAGCATGGATATGAATGCGGTCTGCTGCCACTGCACAGTGGCTTCTTCATGCCTTCATGATAACTGATTGTCCTCCCCCAGTTCATGCTCTGCAATTTGACTCCAAGCCTCCAGCCTTCCTTCCATATCGAAACCCATTCCAGCAGAATGAAACGGGTCCGTCATGCCAACACCCTCAAGATTCAACCATTCAGGAAAACCCGTCAATGAACCTGTATACAGACCAGCATGGTTGGTACATGAATGGACGCCCAGGCAGTGAGATTTCAAGTCTAACGTGGGAGCTGTGTTAGCATATTGTAATGCTGGGTATTTATTCAGTTGTGATACATCCTTCATACAGCATTCTTGAGCATGAGTTATTGAGAGCAGCACAATCTGGGAATACAGAGGCGCCTGTTTGTCTGTCCGTACGCCACACTTACATAACTTTTTTCAGGATTGTCAAATTCTGTATATACAGCTGTGGTGTAATATATACGTTTGTTGCCAACACTTGTTTCACCTTTGAACTTTAACCACTCATTGAATTGTAGTCATTCTTTAATTAGCTCCGTCACCCTGTTGACCTCAGATCTGTTTAACGATTTCCAAACCACATCATTTTTTTTGTGCACATTTTAAAACCATTAAAGAAAGATTTTAACAGGACGGTGAAATAACACTAACTCTGTCAAAGCTGCAGACCTATCTTAACTAGCTATTCCAGCAAACAAATACAGTACCTGCAATGATCTATTCAGGGATAGCAAGAGATTTCGTGAGCAAGTAGTCTGAGTGAAGTTATCTGGCAGCAAACTCCCCATCCCCAGTTGTACTGCTTTCCTAGAAAAAGGAGATCATTTCACGGTACCATTACTTGTCAGATGTCTGGCTCATTAAAATATTTAGCTTATTTTTTCAAGACAAGGTGATTATCTATTCAGAGATACCATGGTATTTAGTAAGTAAGGGGTCTGAGAGAGGGGAAAATTGGGCAATACAATCCTCACCCCTAGTCTTGCTGTAAATCATTTGTTGTTGTCATAATTTGTGCCGGTACTGTAGCTTCTAAAGAGCCATTGTATTGATATTCCCCAGATATGGAGCTGTTAAGAGATAAATGTGTTGAATGTGTAGTTGTTTAATATATTCCTATTTTATATGTTGCTATGCTTTGTCTGTGTATTTTCTGTTTCTTCTATTGGAATTGTGTAAGTCCTCAATGTAAAGGCAAGCTTGTGGAAGTTACTGATAAAGACTGATAATTGCTTGTTAGAGTATAATATATAGAGGATGTCTGTGTGTTGCAATCTCTTGCAGTGATATATTTTACTAGCAGTGTGTGTCAAATGCATGAATTGTGTTTATTAGAAGGATGAGAGGAATGACACCCCCCAAAATTGGTAATTATGCAGAAAATGCCTGCTTCGTATTGCATGCTGATTTTAATGAAGTATTACACTGACTAATTGTTGTATTGAGCGAATCACTCTGGGTTAATCCAGTAACAGGGTCACAAAATGCCAAAGGCATCAGCCACTTGTGTCACTGCCCCGTATTACATCATTGCTGAGATTCGAGTTTGTGTTTGTCTGTTTAGTGTGACGGAGGAAGAGCAGCAGAGCGCCCCTGTGGGTCCCCCTCCCCCCCAAACTGAAGACGACTCTGCTCTCCAGGTCAAGCTGGACAAGCGCGAGGAGCGGCGCCAGAAGAGACTGCAGGAGGCGCTAGATAGGCAGAAAGAGTTCGACCCCACCATCAGCCTCCCCAAGGAGAACAACAGGGAGGAAGAGGAGGAGGAGGAGAGGGGCCGATACCAGCAAGAGGAGGAGAAAACCAACCAGCGCAATGCCTGGAGGGACAAAGAGGAAGAAGAGAAGGTAGAGCCAGCCCAGGAGAAGGAGGAGGAGGAGGAGCAAGAGGAACCACAAGAGGAGCCAGAGGAGGAGGAGAAGCAGGAGGAAGTGATAGTGGAGAAACCAAGGCGATCTTACATGACTCCGGAGGTACGCGGCTGTTTTACACCCTCGTCGGTAGAATTAGGAGTTTGATTTGCCCAGTTTAATCTTTGCAGATTTTCAGCTTGAAAAAAAGGCCTTATTTCTGAACATAGACACACAGTAGGGTGAAATGCTTGGGTAAATAAAACAAGCTTCACATATTAAAACACTTTCATTTTGTATGCATTATTATTATTATTATTATTATTATTATTATTATTATTATTATTATTATTATTATTATTATTATTATTATTATTTATTTATTTATTTATTTCTAGCAGACGCCCTTACCCAGGGCGACTTACAGTTGTATCCAAAAAATACATATTAAGAATTACAGTACATGCCATATTGGTATAACATTGTACATGTAATTTACTGTTTAAAGGCCCTTCACTAATCCACCAGGTAGCTACAGTTTTCAAGTAATTTGAACCCTTGTTTATCTCTGTGTCACTCTTATATTTTGCGACCTGTACATCGAGAGAACCGCTTACCCGGTTATGATGAAAATTTAAAAGGGTATTCTTTAGAATTAATTAAGAGTATCAGAATCTGTGGATGTCTGGATTCACCTGTCCATCTGTCAGACTTTCATTTTTCCATGTGGATACTGTGAATGCAGGTGATCTACTCTTTCATGTTGCTTGTTAGGTATTAATTCAATGGAATAAAACATTTATTACTAGATACTAATTGTGCTGTACATTATACACTCTCTTTTATTTTCAAAAAAGTAATTTAAATGTTTTTTTTAAAATTTGTTTTTAAATAAGTAATTTAACAAAGGGTTTGCTTATGGTTATCAGCACACCCCTGTTACTGATCACTCTGGTTTTGCGTCAGCAGTGAAGGGGGTGGCTGTGAGTGATAGGTCTGTTCATTTATTGCAGGACGTCATCGAGGAGAAGCCAAAACAATTTTCCAGGAGAGATGAGGTGTGTTTCTATTAATGCTGTTGTCTCTTTTAACATCTCCTTAAGTCATTTTTCTTCCAACGATTTTTTTCAAGCGTTCAAATGGCAAGCTCTCGATTTTGAGCATTGGTAGTATTTCGTAACAACAGCTGACATGTTTTACTTATTTCCGTTTGGCAGGAAGTGATTGAGGATAAACCGAAGCGGTCATACGAGAGAGCGGAGGTACGAAAAACATCAAAACAAAAACCACAAACAAACATGACCTGCGCTATGTCCCAAGCAGCACCATTTTAATCCCATTTTTGTTTCAACCCAACAGGAAGTGGTCGAAGAAAAGCCTAGAAGATCTTACAAGGAAGAAGAGGTATAAATGGGTTTGTTTTATTTTTTATAAGAGAGAGAGCGAGAGAGAGAGAGAGAGAGAGAAAAAAATATTAGGTTTTTTTAACCCTTTAAGGTACAAGGCACATATATGTCCTGCAAATAAAAATGATGCTAACTTTCTTATTTTTACTGATAGGTTGGATCTGGTCATTCAGATTGTCAGTTTCCTCCTTATGATACTTGAAGAAACCGTTTGAACTACCACTCAATTCCTTGGGTACCTTAAGGTGTTAAAACACAGATCGAGAGAGAGAGAGAGATTAATTCAAGGCTTGGCATCTGTTTGTTAAGTCAGTAACTTATACCTAGTGAATTTGACAGGCATTTGCCACAGCAAATGCTTCAGTTCTAGACGGGGAGGCCATTTATCTCTGTGTTGTTCTGTGTCCAGCTTATTGACCTTTACAGTCAGCTCACTGCAGCTTACTGAGGTGTCTGTTCAATGTGTCTTCTCTGCTCAGATCCGTGTGGAGAGGACAAGCAGGGAGGTTGAGGTGATCAACACCCCAGCGCCCAAGCATCAGAACGGGGGAGACTTCCACGAAGGCACCCCTGACAGGCAGAAGAAACCCGAGCGGAGCCTCAGGTACCTGGTGGGGATTGTGATTGAGTTGGGAGGGATTCACACACAGCACCAGGGTCTATTAGTGCTTCACTATTCTCAGAGACTCGGGAGGGATTCACAGCACCAGGGTCTATTAGTGCTTCACAATTCTCAGAGACTCGGGAGGGATTCACAGCACCAGGGTCTATTAGTGCTTCACAATTCTCAGAGACTCGGGAGGGATTCACACACAGCACCAGGGTCTATTAGTGCTTCACTATTCTCAGAGACTCGGGAGGGATTCACACACAGCACCAGGGTCTATTAGTGCTTTACTATTCTCAGAGACTCGGGAGGGATTCACACACAGCACCAGGGTCTATTAGTGCTTCACTATTCTCAGAGACTCGGGAGGGATTCACACACAGCACCAGGGTCTATTAGTGCTTTACTATTCTCAGAGACTCGGGAGGGATTCACACACAGCACCAGGGTCTATTAGTGCTTCACTATTCTCAGAGACTCGGGAGGGATTCACACACAGCACCAGGGTCTATTAGTGCTTCACTATTCTCAGAGACTCGGGAGGGATTCACACACAGCACCGGGGTCTATTAGTGCTTCACTATTCTCAGAGACTCGGGAGGGATTCACAGCACCAGGGTCTATTAGTGCTTTACTATTCTCAGCTCACCAGCTCTGAAATAGCAGATAATGAGGCACGGTTTTCAATACAGCCATTATTGGGGTCATTCAAGTCATCTAAAGAGCAGAACAAAATATCTATAAATATAAGATTGTGATGCAATGGACACTAGAATATTAAAAACAAACAAAAAAATGTTAAAGTAAAAGTAATAGTCTATATATATATATATATATATATATATATATATATATATATATATATATATATATATATATATACAGTACTGTGCAAAAGTTTTAGGCGGTGTCAAAAAATGCTGTAAAGTAAGAATGCTTTCAAAAATAGACATGTTAATAGATTATATTTATCAATTAACTAAATGCAAAGTGAGTGAACAGAAGAAAATCTAAATCAAATCCATATTTGGTGTGACCACCCTTTGCCTTCAAAACAGCATCAAGCATCAATTCTTCTAGGTACACTTGCACACAGTTTTGAAGGAACTCGGCAGGTAGGTTGGCCCAAACATCTTGGAGAACTAACCACAGTTCTTCTGTGGATTTAGGCAGCCTCAGTTGCTTCTCTCTCTTCATGTAATCCCAGACAGACTCGATGATGTTGAGATCAGGGCTCTGTGGGGCCATACCATCACTTCCAGGACTCCTTGTTCTTCTTTACGCTGAAGATAGTTCTTAATGACTTTCGCTGTATGTTTGGGGTCGTTGTCATGCTGCAGAATAAATTTGGGGCCAATCAGATGCCTCCCTGATGGTATTGCATGATGGATAAGTATCTGCCTGTACTTCTCAGCATTGAGGAGACCATTAATTCTGACCAAATCCCCAACTCCATTTGCAGAAATGCAGCCCCAAACTTGCAAGGAACCTCCACCATGCTTCACTGTTGCCTGCAGACACTCATTCATGTACGCTCTCCAGCCCTTCGCGAACAAACTGCCTTCTGCTACAGCCAAATATTTCAAATTTTGACTCATCAGTCCAGAGCACCTGCTGCCATTTTTCTGCACCGCAGTTCCTGTGTTTTCGTGCATAGTTGAGTCGCTTGGCCTTGTTTCCACGCCGGAGGTATGGCTTTTTGGCCGCAAGTCTTCCATGAAGGCCACTTCTGACCAGACTTCTCCGGACAGTAGATGGGTGTACCAGGGTCCCACTGTTTTCTGCCAGTTCTGAGCTGATGGCACTGCTGGACATCTTCCGATTGCGAAGGGAAGTAAGCATGATGTGTCTTTCATCTGCTGCAGTAAGTTTCCTTGGCCGACCACTGCGCTCACGGTCCTCAACGTTGCCCGTTTCTTTGTGCTTCTTCAAAAGAGCTTGGACAGCACATCTGGAAACCCCTGTCTGCCTTGAAATTTCTGCCTGGGAGAGACCTTGCTGATGCAGTATAACTACCTTGTGTCTTGTTGCTGTGCTCAGTATTGCCATGGTGTATGACTTTTGACAGTAAATTGTCTTCAGCAACCTCACCTTGTTAGCTGAGTTTGGCTGTTCCTCACCCAGTTTTATTCCTCCTACACAGCTGTTTCTGTTTCAGTTAATGATTGTGTTTCAACCTACATATTGAATTGATGATCATTAGCACCTGTTTGGTATAATTGTTTAATCATACACCTGACTATATGCCTACAAAATCCCTGACTTTGTGCAAGTGTACCTAGAAGAATTGATGCTGTTTTGAAGGCAAAGGGTGGTCACACCAAATATGGATTTGAGTTAGATTTTTCTTCTGTTCACTCACTTTGCATTTTGTTAATTGATAAATATAATCTATTAACATGTCTATTTTTGAAAGCATTCTTACTTTACAGCATTTTTTGACACCTGCCTAAAACTTTTGCACAGTACTGTATATATATATATATATATATAATAAATAGAAAAGGAATAGTAAATATAAATAAATAGAATACATTTAAATAGAAAGGAATAGTAGATCATTACATCATGAACTATGTACTAAATGACATCACAAACACATGAATAGATTTAAATAGAAATACGTGAGTGTAGTTACCATGGCATCAAAGCCTAGAAGTACCTCCACTGTTTGTGTTCAAACACACTTTGAATTTACAGCAGTGTCTGGGGATATGTATGTGTGGACTTCCTTCACAGAGGAAGCATGAATGTCTCTCTGGTTATCTCTGGGGAGCCATTGTGCTGGTGATAGGGCACAGTCATGCTGCACTACACATGAGCTTTACATTGATCAAGAGATCCACTTTTCCACATTTGTTAATTGAGGATCTCAGAGTCTGGGTGAATATGGATGTTTATTGATATGTTGTTTTTTCATTTATCTTAAGCTATGGCCAAAAGCGTTGCATCACCCTGTAGAATTAACTAATTTTGCTTCATAAAGTCGAATGAAATCTTCTGAATAATTTTATATTAACATATTGAATTACATACAGCTTTGTAGTTTTCCATATACTTAATGACAAAAATTGAAAAATGTGACATTTCAAAATCTAACATGAAATACCAAGCTACTGTTATGGCTTCCGGTCGATTTCTGCGATATCATTCTGTGGTTTCTTTGATTACATGATGTTAAATAAAAGATCTAAATTATGTTCATGTAGTCTTTTGTTTTTAAATAATGTCTTAATCCTAAAATTGTAGGTGATGCAAAACCATTGGCCACAGCTGCAGGTTAACAAGGTCCATTCATTTTTAATAGAGGAGGGTTGATGTGGTAAGGAGAGCTGTTACCTGATATAGGTCTTGGCTGCCTGTGTGTGTGTGTGTTACTGACTGGCTGACTGACTGTACCGTGCCTCTGCGGGCCCCTTCTCCCCTCAGCCGCGGCGGCCTGCGCTCGAACCCGGATCCCGTGGACTCGGAGCAGGACTCGACGCCGCGCCAGGGAGGCGGAGCGCAAGCTGGAGGTGCTGCGTCGTCGGAGGGACGAGACAGAGAGCGAGGAGTTCCACAGGATGAGGCTGAAGCAGCAGGAAGCAGAGCAGGAGCTAGAGGAGCTGAAGAGAAAGAGGGAGGAGAGGAGGAAGGTGCTGGAGGAGGAGGAGCAGCTCAAGAAGCAGGAGGAATCCCAGAAGAAAGCCAGGGAGGAGGTGAGGATGCAGGGGGGAGGAGGAGGTCAGGAACACGGTGGGGGATTTCAGGGAGAGCAGCTGGGATTCCTGTGGAATTCCACTGGACTTCATTACACATCTGATGTGGCCAATGAGAATAACTAGGAAGAAAATGATTATGAATGAGGAGAAATTCCAAAGCTGCGTTCTCCAAATTGTTATAAGGAAAAAAAAACAACCAACAACAATTCTGAAATAATACTTCCACAGAATGGTATTCAGAGGTATTAGATGTGATTAATTTAGTAAGAACGGCACAGAGCATCCGCAACACATCTGAGAATGTTTGTAAAAATGGGAAAGGGTTATCTGATATTATTTCTCCAAATGTGATAATGTCATATTTCATGATGCATGTTTTTTTCCTGTATATTGCATGAACTGACATCATGATTTTAGAAGTGCTTTCAGAGTCGAGCTTTAAGTATTCAAAAGCTACTCCTATGAAATTCTACTGGGAGGCCTATGCATTTGCAGACATTGCATTGTTTTGAATGAGTTGTATGAACATGCAACTAAGACACCTGTATGGAACCTCAAGAAGTGAAGCTTTAACAACTAATGCTATTTAAGACTGGTCTCCCTTAGGAATGGCATATACATGCGTGTAAAAATATTGAGCAGCTTTGTATAAATATGCTTGAAACAGAACAGGAGGGCAGCAGATCTGGAAAATGAGCTTTTATCAGCTGATAGAGTAATGAGAGCTCTCTCTCTCCCTCTCTCTGTCTCTCTCTATCCCTCTTCCTCTCTATCTCCCTCTGTCTCTCTCTCCCCCCTCTCCCTCTCTCTCAGGAGGAGAAGAGGAGAATGAAGGAGGAGATTGAGAGGAGACGGGCAGAGGCAGCTGAGAAGAGACAGAAGATCACCGAGGATGTTTCCCTGGAAGGGGAGGGCAAGAAACCGTTCAAATGTGTCAGCCCCCGGGGGTCTTCACTGAAGGTGAGAGCCACTGGGGGAAGGGGGTCTCTGTTTCTCTGTATGCCTGAGACAGTGTATTTTACACATTAAAAAAAGGAATATTCTACGATTTAGCATTTACTGTTTTTCAGGTAAGCATTTCAATATTTACAAACACTTGTATAATATCTCTAGAGAAATGCGATTTTGAATGTGACAACACTATTTTTTCTGCTTTAATAAATATTTTAGAATGTTTAATCGTGAAATATCTGGAAATGCCTCCTATTATTTACCATGAAAAAATACAGCCCTACTCTTGACTTTACGAGCGATGCTTCACACTCAGTGGCAAACAGATCATGTGACCTACAGCAAAGGTACCAGGATGCAGCAGTTTATATAGTGTTATCGTTAGGGAAAAATGGTATAATGGCTTATTTCTCTGCCTTTCACAGTCTAAAAATAGGTATTTCAAGGTATTTATTAAAGCAGAAAAAAATAGCATTGTCACATTCAAAACTGATCATTTACTCTATAGTTATTATACAACAAATGTTCCTAAATATTTAAATGCTTACCTGAAAAACAGTGAATGCTAAATTGTAGAATATTACATTTTTTTATGTCCACCAAAATACAAATACAAATATTTCCACTCTTTGATGCAGCTGGTGTCTTTTTCATTGAAGACATTTTAAAGAAATCGTGCAGCTCTGTGCAGTGTGTGTTCAATCATTTAGCGGAGGCAAACTAAACCGGCTGCCAGGTTTCTAAATGCAGTGTAACAGTGCGTCAATAAGGCAAACGTTTGTTGTATTTATTTGGTTAAAGAAAAGGGCTTGTAAACAAGAGGTCCCCGGTTCAAATCCTGGCTCACTCACTGACTCATTGTGTGACCCTGAGCAAGTCACTTAACCTCCTTGTGCTCCGTCTTTCGGGTGAGACGTTGTTGTAAGTGACTCTGCAGCTGATGCATAGTTCACACACCCTAGTCTCTGTAAGGTGCTTTGGATAAAGGCATCTGCTAAATAAACAAATAATAATATTAATAATAATAATAATAATAATAATAATAATAATAATAATAATAATAATAATAATCTTTCAGAAATGGAAATGCACAGGGAACTGCATATTAAACGGCAATGGGTACATTTCAGGGAAATCGTGAAATCTGTGATAACTGAAAAAAAGGCATATTTTAGTTATTACTGATATAGCTGCATATCCCAAACTAACAAAAATCAAAGCAAAAGATCTTTTAATGTGGGCTGTGACAGTAATGCTCATGCTCTGAAGAGGTACGGACAGGGATTGATTAGAACACCATTAAGCAGGAAACAGCTGCAGATTAACAGAAGACTAACATGTCTCCGTGTTCTTGATCCTTTCCACAGATTTACTTTATCGTGCTGTTCACTGTATGTACTGCGCATGGTGTTTTTTCAGATGTAGTGGCTTGACTTTTGTATCTGTTGGTCATGTTGTTGATCATGTTTATTGCAGGTGTGAGATACAGACTGCAGTGGATACTTGTGTTCTCTAGAGGCTGTTAGAACAGTACAGCCCTGTAGTGTGTGTTTGCATGCCTGTTTTCTTATTTGCATTAATGACATTATCACCGGTCCCTTAGATCTGTGGTGAGAATAAAACATGCAGATTCAAGTGCCAGGCTCTGCCATCAGAGCTTAAACTACTGTGACTGTCTGTGTCAGCAGGACTCCTGTGGTCTATGAAAAACGCTCATCCAATTGTGTTGAAACTTGGTACTGACAGTGCTTGCTTCAATTTCTTTTGACCTCTAGTGGGTTAACTGAGCATTTGAAAGTTCAGCGTTTTTTAAAACTGCAGTGTCCCACAATCCTCTTCAGTTTCTCCCTAAAACTATTCCCCAGTGTCCGTGTCCATAATTTAGACTTCTGTCCATCTTACTGCAGGCTGTTTACTGTCCAGTTTGTTTTTGTCCCTTAAAACTTACCTGCCACAACAGAATTCTTCCATCCAAACATTGGTAGTTACTTGCAGTCCTTATAAAAGTTTACCACAGTATTTTTTCATAGTATTTTGTTAATTTCCCCTTTTCCCATGGTTATACCTTCCCATAGTTTACCTTTACTGTACCTGTCTGTGCTTTACACTGCTTTCCTATGCTTTACCGTTACTATGCTTTAACCTTTATTACACTTTGCTATGCTTTTACTATGTGAAACTTTACCATGCTTTCACTATGCTTTATTACACTTTGATGTGTTTTTACTATGTGTATCTTTACCATGCCTCACTATACATTATTACAGTTATTGCTGTGCCATTTACTATTTGGAAACTTTTTTTTTTTTTTGCTAGAGTAAAATAATATAACCTTACACATTAAAGATACAAGGGACATACGTGTCGCGCAAATACACATTATGGTAACTTTCTTTAGTTTTGAAATGAGGTGCACGAAACAGGGTTTAAAACGTACTGACCAAATTGTCAGCTTCCTCCTCGTGATACTTGAGTCCCTCTCAAATGTATTTTAAGAAGAAACCGTTTGAACGAGCGCTCAGTTAAGTGGTTGAATACCCAGTTCTTCCATTGTGAGTGCAGTAGAACTGATACTGAAGCCAAAGCAAGGGATATGGAGCTGTGCTGGATCCGAGCACTGCACAAAAAACACAAACACGCAAAGGACTCTGGGGAGAGATCATGGACAAATATGGCAAAGGAAAAAAAAGGGCTTGAAACTCGGGCATTTCCTGTGATTGCTATTTAAAGAACTCCCATTCCTTCAGCGACGGCTGACATTTTCCTTCAGGACCGTTTTGAAGCAATGATCTGACCTTCGTCATAAATATTTTCCACTGGTTCCCACAGCCAAGGACATGTTATGCTAAATAGTTTTAGAGTGTAAGGCTTTCCTGGTAATAATAATAAAAAAAAAAGCTGGATGCTGGTTCAGACTATTAAGAACCCATCAATGAATGGAGTGTTGATTGTCGATAATGACAAACTTCAGTGATCGTACATGTAAGTTTTATTTTGCGGGTTGTACCATGGCTGCGGGGGTCTGCAGGTTTTAATGTCAGGTTTTATCAGCGGGGGTCACATGGTCTGTAAATCCTCTCCTTCAGTCTTTAATTAACTCCTGTTTTTTTTTTTTTTAAAGTAGAACAAAATCATGTTAATGTTACAAAATGAAAAAGAAAACACCTTGAGACACTTAAAAGAACCTGACATGTATAACTTAGCTGTTTGGTTCTAGCTTTGTAAAATTAACAAGCGTTTTACCTCTTTAAAAAAAAAAAAACAGGAGTAAATTAAAGACTGGAGTAAGCACTCCAATATGGCCCTTAATATCTTACATTGTATAGTAAGATTCCCAAAACCTTCCAAAACAGTGGCTGCCAGCTCTAGTGGGCTTCTATCAGACAGTGAATCACCTGGGGATCAAACTCAAACCGGGCAAGTTTGAGTTTGGGACAGCAGATACCAAACAAAGACACACCTGGTCCGAAATTTATTTTATTATCCAATATTTTATACCGACAAAAGCAACCAGTCCTGTACCTGTCAACTACCACATGGTAGAGCATTCATCGATGGACATTATTGCTTAAGCACTGATTACTGTCAGCTGATCCTGGCACGCAGTAGCATTCATTATTCTGGCTGGTAAACTGGACCCACTTAATGTCAATCGACTCTTTATCTGCACAGACTAACGAGCTGCAGATATATTGTGTGAGTCCCTATATTTAGTATCCAAGCTCTGCAGGTCTGAAACAGGCCACTCATTCAATACTGAAGCACTGCTGCCATCTAGTGTCCTCACAGGTCATTGCAGGACGTATAGTTATTCCTCATTTAGTTTTAGTGTCGGTTTATTTAAGCAGGGTCAGTTCAGTGCATCATGGAATAGTGGTAGTAACAACACCTTTTTTTTTAATTTCATTTTGCGTAGCAGTGTGAGATGTTGCACGTTTTATTAAAAGATTAATCTGACACACAGACGGTTCTTAAGAACCTGTGTGGGGAATGAAGCAGAATGTAAAGGAATATTATTAGAATCCATGTTGCTGACAAACATTGATTACGAAAATAAATCTTCAAATATGTTTTTAATTAGGATGTAAATCTTTAAAGGTTTACACTGTAGATTCAAATGTAAACCAAAAAAATAAACGGCATAGTGTTTTACCAAACGTTCAATTGAAAATGTCCTTTTTATATTTTTTCAAAATCTTGAGTCATTTATAGTACAAAACTACTGTAACTGAATACTCTGTGTCTAAAAGGTTAATATTATATATACAATACAGAGAATTCAGAAACAGCACACAGCTCTATATCTCAGGAGAATCAGGATCACAGGATTCTCATCAATACGGTTGCTGTCTTTTCAAATTCTTTTTTTAGTGAGTGTTTGCATGATGTTTGGGTTTATTTTGTGTGTGTGTTCTGTACATGCAGTGTGTTCTCTATCAATAGAGACATTTAAATGCATAATAATAATAATAATAATAATAATAATAATAATAATAATAATAATAATGCATATGTATTTACAGATTGGCGAGAGGGCAGAGTTTTTGAACAAATCAGTCCAGAGAAGGTAAGTTAGTTACCCTGCTCTTTACTGCTGTTTAGAATCAGCTACAGCCAAAAGTTTAGCATTACCTAGAATTTTAAGATTGAGACATAATTAAAAAATATCTTTTATTTTTTATCATGTAATCAAAGACACTACAACACTACAACATCGCAAAAGTCTGATACTGACGCTCTGTTTCTGTGACTCTGGCAGCAGCAGTGTTAAGAGCTCGCAACCGACTCTCCAGGTCTCCAAGATTGACAACAAGCTGGAGCTGTACACCTCTGCTGTGCAGGTAAGACCAGCGCTGACAGTACACCTGCACTGTGCAGGTAAGACCAGCGCTGACAGTACACCTGCACTGTGCAGGTAAGACCAGCGCTGACAGTACACCTGCGCTGTGCAGGTAAGACCAGCACTGACAGTACACCTGCGCTGTGCAGGTAAGACCAGCGCTGACAGTACACCTGCGCTGTGCAGGTAAGACCA
Source organism: Acipenser oxyrinchus oxyrinchus (assembly GCA_030684275.1). Classification (NCBI taxonomy): domain Eukaryota; kingdom Metazoa; phylum Chordata; class Actinopteri; order Acipenseriformes; family Acipenseridae; genus Acipenser; species Acipenser oxyrinchus. The sequence continues at coordinate 31,460,686 of CM060256.1, forward strand.
GCACTGACAGTACACCTGCGCTGTGCAGGTAAGACCAGCACTGACAGTACACCTGCGCTGTGCAGGTAAGACCAGCACTGACAGTACACCTGCGCTGTGCAGGTAAGACCAGCACTGACAGTACACCTCTGCTGTGCAGGTAAGACCAGCGCTGACAGTACACCTGCACTGTGCAGGTAAGACCAGCACTGACAGTACACCTCTGCTGTGCAGGTAAGACCAGCACTGACAGTACACCTGCACTGTGCAGGTAAGACCAGCGCTGACAGTGCACCTGCACTGTGCAGGTAAGACCAGCACTGACAGTACACCTGCACTGTGCAGGTAAGACCAGCACTGACAGTACACCTGCGCTGTGCAGGTAAGACCAGCGCTGACAGTACACCTGCGCTGTGCAGGTAAGACCAGCACTGACAGTACACCTGCGCTGTGAAGGTAAGACCAGCACTGACAGTACACCTGCACTGTGCAGGTAAGACCAGCGCTGACAGTACACCTCTGCTGTGCAGGTAAGACCAGCGCTGACAGTACACCTGCGCTGTGCAGGTAAGACCAGCACTGACAGTTCACCTCTGCTGTGCAGGTAAGACCAGCACTGACAGTACACCTGCACTGTGCAGGTAAGACCAGCACTGACAGTACACCTCTGCTGTGCAGGTAAGACCAGCACTGACAGTACACCTGCACTGTGCAGGTAAGACCAGCGCTGACAGTGCACCTGCACTGTGCAGGTAAGACCAGCACTGACAGTACACCTGCACTGTGCAGGTAAGACCAGCACTGACAGTACACCTGCGCTGTGCAGGTAAGACCAGCGCTGACAGTACACCTGCGCTGTGCAGGTAAGACCAGCACTGACAGTACACCTGCGCTGTGAAGGTAAGACCAGCACTGACAGTACACCTGCACTGTGCAGGTAAGACCAGCGCTGACAGTACACCTCTGCTGTGCAGGTAAGACCAGCGCTGACAGTACACCTGCACTGTGCAGGTAAGACCAGCACTGACAGTACACCTCTGCTGTGCAGGTAAGACCAGCACTGACAGTACACCTGCACTGTGCAGGTAAGACCAGCACTGACAGTACACCTGCACTGTGCAGGTAAGACCAGCACTGACAGTACACCTGCACTGTGCAGGTAAGACCAGCACTGACAGTACACCTGGACTGTGCAGGTAAGACCAGCACTGACAGTACACCTGCGCTGTGCAGGTAAGACCAGCGCTGACAGTACACCTCTGCTGTGCAGGTAAGACCAGTGCTGACAGTACACCTCTGCTGTGCAGGTAAGACCAGCACTGACAGTACACCTCTGCTGTGCAGGTAAGACCAGCACTGACAGTACACCTGTGCTGTGCAGGTAAGACCAGCACTGACAGTACACCTGCGCTGTGCAGGTAAGACCAGCGCTGTCAGTAGACCCGTGCTGCACTCCCCTTCCTGCTTTACAGAACAGAGTCTGCAGCTGGCACCAGCTTGAGGCGGCCTTACTGTGGCCCCTGTTGACTCCTGTGAGCTGTGTGTGCCCCCTGCTGGCCGCGAGACCTGACGGACTGCATGCTGCTCTCTTTCACCAGACCAACAAGGAGATCAAGCCCTCCAAGCCTGGGGCGTCCGACCTGTCTGTGGTGGGAGAGGGGGTCCGTAACATCAAGAGCATGTGGGAGAAAGGAAACGTTTTCAACTCCCCCGGGAGCCCTGGAGCCCCCAACAAGGTAACACAGCACTGGTGTACTAGAGCACCTCTTACTAGCACGAGCTAAACAAGGCTTATTATCACTAGCAACATTATCACCGGCCCCTATTTAAAGCAACGTTCAAAGTGCTAATGAAGGCTTTCTTAGCTAAATCAAAATGATCACTGGCTCCATTGCAAACGAGTGTAAGCAATCCATTTCCGTACCTATTCTTAGCACTAACAATATTCCCACTGCTCCCCATTTTAAATAAGTGTGAATCAAAGCTTTTAGACGCATCATACTTTCTCACGCACCAGCAGTTCTGTGCTGTATCACAGTGGTGCGTAATAAAACCTTAATACCTCTAATACAAAAAAAACGAACTGTGTGCCCTCTATTGCTGTAGTGTTTAGGAAGGGGTTTGTTAGACTGCATTTCTAGCTGAGCTGTGCTGAGCTCTAACCACTTCATTCTCTGCTCCTTGCTCCAGGAGACAGCTGGCCTGAAGGTGGGGGTGGCCAGTCGCATTAATGATTGGCTGAACAAGACTCCGGAGAGCAAAATGGCAGGAGGCAAGCCCGCGGTAAGTGTAGTTTTCAACCTGCTGCTTGTCACCAGCTCGCTGCCTCCAGTGCTGGGGCTTGGAGTCCTGGGGTCAGTATTACACAACTGTTTCCTAAGTCAGTCGTGTCTACATTTGCCTAAGTGTTTCATCTTATCCTAACATTCGTTAGGAAATCCTAACTTTAGGTTGGAAATCCTACCTGACGTGAATCTTATCTGTAAAGGACTGATCGAATCTGGATAGAGGTTACAGCTCAAGCTTCAGGTAGTTGACCCCGTCAGAAACACCACTCTATACATGATTTTAAGTTTTATAATATGGCCCCTGATTCCTGATGTAACCTAAACGCTGTGTTAGGGGTGGAAAACCAAAGTTCTGGAAAAGTCTAAAAAAAAAATGCAGTTTCAAATCAACTTGCCCTTAGTTGTATTTTCTGTTGCTTTATGCTTTGAACTTGTTGAGACAATGTGATAGATCTTGTTTCCTTTGGTTGATCTTAATATGAGTTAGTCATAGTTTGGCTGTGGTGCCATACCTATCATCTGGAAATAGACATTTAAACATCAATAAAGACCTGAAACGTTTAATGTTTTTTAATAATTCTACATACCTTTGATTGAGTGTTAAAGTTGTGTCTAGACCAGGGGTGTCCAATCCCGGTCCTGAAGGGTCAGTCCACTCCAGGTTTAACAGGTAAAATGACATAATGAACAACTTCATGGTCAGGGTGCAGGTTTAGAACAGGGTTGGACCAAAGACCAGGAGTGGAAGAGCTGACTTTGGCCAGACACCGCAGGGGAAGCAGCTGGTTGCTTAATGATGGGGAAGTTGAAATTGAATGGGTGGGGAGACTTTTGCTCTCTTGGTGAAATTACCCAGGAAGTGCAAACCTCTCTGCAAGCAAGGCATGTAAACAGAGCACTTTCTTTAATTTCGCATGGTACCAGATATTATTCCTTTAACAGTACTTAGCTGGAGACACCTGTATTAAGAGTGTATCTATTTTCACCAGCAGTCTGCATCTCCTGTCATCTTTCCTATGCTAATCTCCTGCCTGTTTCTCTCTCTTTCCACTAGCTGATCCCTTTCCTTCTTCCCGGTGTTCATTCTTGCACCCCTGTCTTCCTGGAGAGCCAGGCCCCTCTTTCCTTCATGCTCTCTGCTGCAGTTCTGTCTCTTTCCTGCTGGACTGGGTCCTGAACAGAGCTGATCACAACCTGCTTCCCTCAAGGTGCAGTGACCCCGACTCTGGAATTCAAACTGAAAACCAAATCAACACTGGCCTTTTACTTCTTTTTTTTGACAATTCAGTTGCAGTAAGACCGCTGTTACAGTGAAACCTTTTTGTTATTAGGGACGGTGCTGATATAGGGTTAGAGGACAGAGAACGACTGTGTATGAATATTAGCAGGAGAAGAAGCGATCGGACTGAGGCTGAAAGCAGAGGTCTGTTTAAGCGCTATGAGGGTCCTGCAACCCATACACAGACGCTCATAGTCCTATAACTATTAAAATACAGCTTTATTAGTAATACACAAGTTACAAATCCAGCTATATTGTTTTGTAATCATTGCCAGCCTTTATTGAGTCCATTGTCAATTTCATTGAAAATAAGGAAAAGGTTGAGGAAGAGAATACTCTTAAGTGGCTGAGGTATGTGGTCCATTGTAATGTCACCATTTTGAACGGGCTTTGCAGTTGAATGGGATTCCGAGAGGTGCCTCAGGTATGATTTTATAAAGCAGGTGACCGCCAGAAGGTGAAACGTGCTCTCTGATTGGCTGAAAGTTCCTGAGCAGTCTATAGTTTTGTATAAGTAATGCAGTATCATGAAACAGTTCTAGAAAAGAGTTTTTATTATCAAAAGCGCTTGCACATTCAATACCAAAACATTATTAGAAGGATATCCTCCACTGTGACTGGCTTCTTCACATGAACCCAGCTGTATAATATTTGCAACTGTATGGCCAAGCAACACAGACACCAGCACTGAAGTCTTTGTCACCTGTTTCGTTTGTTCCTCTTGTAGGATCTGAAGCCTGGAGATGTAACCAACAAGCGCAGCTTATGGGAAAACAAAGCTTCTTCCCCAGATAAATCAACCACCCCTGCCAAGGTAAACGCAAAGAGAAACTCTTACTTTCACAGTGCAGCCTCAATGCCAGACTGCTATTCATTTATATATATATATATATATATATATATATATATATATATATATATATATATATATATATATATATATATATATACACACACAGCAGTATAGTAATTTAAATTTCAGTTTATTTACTCTATATAGTGCCTTTCATCATGTCGGTTAAAACAGAACAGAAGTATGCAGTATTAAAAAGTATTAATTATAAAAATAACAATAATTCTAATAGTAATATCCATAACAGTAAATTAAAATCTAAATAAAACCATTGAAAAAAACAAGAAGTGAATAAGAATGATAGATAAAACACCAAGATCACAATAACAAGCCATTGAAATGCAGAAACAATAAAAACGTACAGGTAAGAGGGAATGCAAGCAGGGGAAGCTCACTGGTTAAATGAACTCTGTGGTGTGTGATGATGCCCCCAAGTCCCTAAATAACAATGCATTTTGTTTGTTTGTTTTTCTGTTTAAAGATTTCTCTTAGCTAGTTGGCTTCATCCCTTTCTCATGATGTGCAGAACAGGTAAATATTGCCAGTGGATTCCTGCTCCCTCAGGGTGACCACATGACTCCATGTTCACTGGGACAGCTCAGGCTTGTTAACTCCCATCACAGTGCATTCTGGTAAGCGTAGTCCTGCTTCTCTTAAAGAAAAGAAACAAGAGACAGGTCAAATGTACCAGAATGCATTGGGGTGTGAGTTGAAAATCCTGAACTGTCCCAAACTGTCCTTGTGTACATGGAGTCATGTGGTCACCCTAAGCATGCTGCATGGGTGGAAATGAAATATAATCTGAAAACATCCCAACCGAAGCACTGTGCACTGTTTATGAATGGTTACGATAAGTTTCAATCTGCAGATATTGGTTTAACTGTGTCCAAAGCAAAGTACCCTGAAAAGCTAAAAAAAAAAAAAAAGGCTCATTTGGCCAGTAAAAATAGTCTTGCTTTTTATTTCTTTTCTTTTTAACTGGGCATCAAGTACCTTAAATCACTGTGTATCATTGCATGGTATTTCTTTAATGCTAGCCTCAAACCTAACCTTAACCTCATCATAATTAACTAATTCAAAGTAATGAACTCACTTGTTCCTCCGTGATGGTTGCTGATTTTGTCCGGTTTATATCAGGCTGGACTCTACATTATTATCCAGACAGATTAGAAAGTGCCTCTGATGTGAAAGAATTGAATTAAGTTCTAATAATAATCAGGGAGTGGGTCCCCAGTTTTTTATGTCTCTCGCGGTGTGAATCTGAACAGTCTATGTAGATATTTATGAGGCATATTTCAGAAGAGTACTGGTAAGGGCTAATAAACATATATTGCTGGTATGCAGTGAATACCTTCTCAAAGCTGAAGGGAATGTTACAGCACTATGGAACTTATAATATAACGTATAGGAAGCTATGGATAGTAAAACTTAGGGGAACTGCCTGAATGCTTTGTGTTCGTGGTTAGAGTCTGACGTCTGTTAAACCTACACTTTCATCACATGACCCAGTTATTGGCACAGCAGTAGCACCATCTCTCACATTGTATATTCACTTCTTTGACAGCAGTGTTCAAATTTATTAGAACACCTCAAGATTCATCTTTTATATACTTTATATACCTACCTGCATAAATTTTCGGTCAGTGACCAGTGATATGGAAACAATAGGCACTCGTGTAAAAATGTTAGACCACTTTGTGATTTGATTAGTCATCTTAAACAACGTCTAAGAAGTCTCATGCATTTTACCATTTGTGGCTATGTGTTCTCTTACTATTTTAAATTAATTGTATGTGTGGCCTATTAAAGTCATTCGTTAAATTTAGACTAATTTGGCTAATTTGACAATTCTCCAAGATTTTTAGTTACACAACAAATCAAAACTACAGAAGCAATGGGGTGTTGCAATACATTTGTACACTGCTGTACATGAAGCTGCCCAGTCTGTGAACAGACCCATAATTAGGCCGACAATGAATTGAATCTAACAGTGTTACGAGAGAAACTAAAGTAACACAAATGGACTCAATGCTGCACCTGTTTGAATATTATTTTGACACCAAATTGTATTATCCCTCCCACCCCACCCCCCTTATATTATTCTGGCACTCAACTGGTTGTTTTTGTGACCCTTTGAACTTTACAGAATACTTACTTCCTTAAGCTGAGAGAACACAAAGCCACTTTTTCAGGAACTGTGGCTTGAAACCAGGTTCCAGGAGACCTAGTTGGATGCAACTTTTCTGTATCAAACCCGAAGTCTCCCCTGGTGTTGCCATGCAGTGTCCTGAAAGCTAGTCTCCTGAAACCAGGTTCCCTGTCCTGCATTGTAAATTGTATTACCACCACACCCTCCCCACACACAAAACTCTTTCATTATTGTAGCACTCACAGTTAAACCACCACTTTAAAATAAAAATTCTCTGTCATGGCTGTGTCTTTGCAGGTAACAGCTGGAGGGAGGAACAAATCAGTTACCAATGGTGAGTGAGACCACACAGTGTGGAAAACCTAGGCCTTAGCAGGAAGGCAAGTTCGCGGGGGGGGCTATTTTAAAACTCTAGGTTGGGGGCAGGTATAATTCATGCAGCAGGGCAGCTGTGGCCTCCGACACCCCTGGCCAGGTCATATTTTTGTGTTCTTTCATGAGTTGAAATCCAGTTATAGAGGATATGAAAATGCCACACTTGTTTAAGGACAGACTGCCCCCCCCTCAGGCCGTCCTGCAGTGATTGATGGGCAGTGCGTGTGTCTCACACCTGTGATTTCCACACTGCCATCACCCATTAATCTCTGCCGTTCGTTCTTCTTTTTGGGTATGGCTTTTTTAAATGTCACTGGCACACCGCTCTCTATTTATAACCAGGCAGCAGGGTCAATACTTTACATAACCTGCTGTGCCTGTGAGATGCCAGCCTTGTCGGGGTAATGCATAAAACCTCCCTTCAAATCCTGAAATGCCTCATCACAGCCAGACAGCTGCTGCATTGTCACATTATAGCCCCGTGCTGAGGAGGATTAACAGCACATCGCAGGCATGATAACTGGAGAGCGTTGACTGCCAGGATAGGAGATGTGGAGAAGCGAGTGGACATTTTATCTATACTGCTGACCTCAAGTGACGCAGCGATCCCATTTCGATTAACGCATTGTTAAAGTGGCCCCCCTTGCTACTTTAATAAAGGGGCTAATTCTCTAGCCCCTAGAGCAATTCCAGCTCAGGTCACTAATGACGTGAATCTGGGGGGTCTCCAACTAGCCAGTGCCCTTATACACAGCAAAGTGTAATAAAGCACCTTGAAAGCATGGTAAAGCATATTGAAAATACAAACCATGGTAAACTAACCCTTATAAAAGTTTCCCATAGTAAAACCACAGCAAAGTGTAAAAAAAGATTGAGGGTTTGTCTCACTCTGGTGACACTTTAAACAAGGGCAACACATTCAAAATGAATTCCAGCTGAACCCCACAGGAATAACACCTGAATATCTTCTGCACTTCCTGTGAGTTCTGAACTCATTCATTTTGAATTCCGACCTTGTTAATTCATCTGGATTTAATGTGGATTCATGTGGATTTAATTACCCGTATTCATTCTATGTTCTATGCATTAATTAATTGACACCTCACAATTCCCTGAATGCAGGCCTTATACACTTACGAACAGCATTTGAACGTTGAGGTTAGCTTTGCATCCAAAGTGTTGGCATGTTTTCAGGTCATTGACAGTTTTCTGTTTGTTTTTGCAGGAATGGGGCACCAACCCTAAGATGCTTGAGGGGAATGGAAGAAACATACGTCAAAGTGCTCGACTGTCCTTTTTTTCTATTTATATTTTAATACCAAAAAAAAAAAAAAGATTTTGCAATAGCCCAGGAAAAAAGAACAAAAAAATGATATTATCACAAAAAGGCCACAGTTTTATACAGTCGTGTTTAAAGTATACAGCCTTTGCACAAGACCTTTTTACTTTATTAAGAAAAATATGCTGTGAAATTTAAAACGTTTATAGCGATATCAAATCTTTTTTTTTTTTGTTGTTTGTATTTTATTTCATGTTACGAACTGCAGAAAGGAAAGACGGCAGTCGCTGTCGACGATTTGGATGCTGATTCCCTATTGAAAACAGAGATTGTTCATTGTTCCTTTCTGCAGTTGAGAATAGCATCCTCCTTTTTTACTTTTAATATAGCAAGTTTATCTTTCTAGCAAAGTAAAATGCCGCAATTGGAATATTGTAAGCTGATCGTGGTACTGATTACAGTGGTAAAGATTTGGAGACATTATAAGAGGTGGTTAGAGGTTTCAACACACATGCACACATTGCTTTGAGAATTTTAGTTTATACAGCACTTTTTATTGGCAGTAGAACGCTCCAATATATGTAAGGACATATATCTAGTAATAAACATTTACATTATAGTCTATTTCACAGCTTTTTATTTGAGATGTCACGTTTTGTTGTAACAAAGATACATACCTGAAGCTATCGATGAGATGCAGGTGGGCGGGTGAGATTAAACATTTCAATATATATATATATATATATATATATATATATATATATATATATATATATATATATAACAGCCCTACTTTATCAGAGTCTGTTTTTCATACACGGACATACTCAAACAGTCCACCTGCCATGCCACTGTCCCTCAACTTTCATGGCATGTATTATAAGACATGCATTATAAGAATCCAATGCGGATTGTTATTCATAGCAGGCAATGAAAGATTAGATTTAAACCCTGCTCTAAAAAAGTCTGTGTGTTGAGAAAGTCATTTTGAACACGTCTAGCAGCAGCAGGTTGTAATTCTTACAGCGTCTTAATTCACTCTAACCCGTAATTGAGTCACACTCTGTCCCTCTCCTGTTAGAGAAGTGCTTAACTGAGAGAGAGAGAGAGAGAGAGAGAGAGAGAGAGAGAGAGAGAGAGAGAGAGAGAGAGAGAGAGAGAGAGAGAGAGAGATTGCAAATGGATTGTACAGATATGGCCATACATCTTTTTTTTTTTTAAATATATAAAATCATGTAATCAAAGAAACTGCATGGACTACACTTCCTCAAGAAACTTTTGGACACAGATTAATCTGACCTAAGTGATTTAAAATGACATTTCGAATCAATAAAAGAAAAAGAAAACAACAACATTGGTTAATTTTAAATGATGTAATCTGCAACTTGAATTACCCATGGGGATGAGAACATAAAAACATAATCACCCAAACAATGATCTTACATAGAAGTTTTATTTTGCAGGTTGTGTATTGACTGTCGCGGGTCTGCGGGTTTTAATGTCAATTTAAGGATCTGTTGGGTTGTTTGAAGGGCCAATCTCCATAGCAGCACATTTTAAATGTGAAACAAATAAAAAATCTACCTACACAAGATTAAAAACTGGTTCACGTAAAACAAGTTTTTTGAATGGTGGCCCTAGCAATTCCTGGCAGTAGGATCATTTGTATGGGCAAGGAAAATGAAACGGAAAGACATCGAGTTGAAAGATACTTATTGTGGAGTTGTTGTTTTTTTTAAATGATTTTTTTTTTTTTTGTACTTCTGTTTTTAGTTTACATATAAAAAACGCAACTACACTCGAAATATTGTATAGGGGTGAAAACTATGCAAACCTTTGTCTTTGTATCATCTGCAAATGCTGCCATATTTGTAAACACTGTGGGTATTTGTAGTGTAGAGGATAGCTTCATGCAAAATATTTGTTTAAACAATGTATCGTGAAAACAGCCACCACAATAAATAGATAATGTCCAAGAAGAGTGTGTTTGTGTGGTTATTTGTTCTGCAGTGGGTATGCCTTAAGGGGGCTTAGATGGATCTATGCAAGGTGTTTCAATTGTTTATAGAAACAAGAGTGACACTTTACACTCATTAGGAAAGCTTTAAAATAGTGGCTGCAATTTCAGAAGGAATTCTGGCTGAACCCCACGGGATCAACACCTGAATATCTTCTGCACTTCCTGTGAGTTCTGAAGTCATTCATTTTGAATTCAGCCCTGTTGATTCATGTGGATTGAATTGCCCATGTTCATTCCATCTTCCTTTGTAACAAACGCTGTTGCTCACATATACAAGGCCTGCATTCATGCATGAATCAACACTTCCCCTGGTGGGTGAATGCACTGTAACTACAGTTATCTGAGTAAGTACTAGATTATTACAGTGCAACAGGGTGTAATTAGGAACACTTAGGGGTACAGTATGTTAAAGTCAGCCAGATTTAACAATATCACATGGAAAAACCATTATTATTATTAATTGGCTTATATAGTTGACCTGGACGTAGTTTTTCATTATTTTCTTATGTGTTCTGCACAAACTACCACATTATTTTATGCATATTATATTTTCTGCACAATTTGCTACAGTATTTAACACAATTTACTACAGAGTTTTTACATACACAGTCTTCTACATTATTTTCTGCAAAATTTGCTGTAATATTTGTTCACAGATCACGTTATTTATTAGTGAGTTTTTTTTGCTATATTTCTACACAATTTGCATTATTTACTAGTGTTTTCATCACATTTTACATAATTATGTACTGTAGTATTTGTGCACAATTTACATTGTTTTCTAGTATTTTCTTCACAATTTACAACAGTATGTTTCCAAGTAGCCACTGCAGTATTTTCTACACAATTTTCATTATTTATGAAGTGTTTTCTGCGCAATTTACGTGACAAATAATTGCAGTATTTCTGGTACAGTGTATATTATGTACAGGATATTCTGAAGAGCTTTTCAGAACATTATTTTCAGCTCAGTTTACATTACTTACAAACTGATGTACCAGTACTGCACAATGTATTTATCAGGAGGCTGTGTGATCTGTGTCTGTTAAATAAATAATAATAATAATAATGTATTATTTACAGCAGTATTTGAGCATAATGTACATTCATTGTTAGTGTATTCTGCACAATTCACTTTATTTACTATTATCGGTGCACACTACAATATTCTCTGCACAATGTACAGAATACTTTCTGTTATTCTTTATTTATTCCAGTGTTTTCTGGACAATTTATTGCAGCATTTTGCATTTTTCTGCTTTGGTATTTTCTGCACAATTGTCCTGCTTCACTAGTGTTTTCACACTTTCTGCTGCAGTATTTGCATACAAATTAGATTTACTGTATCAGTTAGTGCTTTACTTACTTGTGCTTTTTGCATGAATTACTACAGTATTTTCTATTGCAGTAATTGTAAATTGTGCAGAAAGTACTTTATTAGTGTGTGAAAATACTGCAGTAAATCGTAAAGACATACTGGCAAATCAATTAAACTGGGCACAAATACTGCAGTAAATAATGTAGCAGAAAACACTACAGTAAATAATGAAAATGGTGTGGAAATACTGTAGTAGATTGTTTGGAAATACTTTAATAAATTGTGTAGAAATACTGTCGTATATTATGCTGAAAACTAGTAATGAATTTAACTTACGGAGAAAAAACAGAATTACTGTTTTAGAGTTTGAAAATACTGTAGTAAATTGTGTAGAAAAAATGTTAATACACATTGTGAATTGTACAGAAATACTGCATCAAATAATGTACAGTAGCAGAAAGCACAGTACTAAATAATGTAAATTGCACAGAAAAAATACTGAAGTAAATTGTTTAGACAATACTGTTAAATTATGCAGGAAATGCAGTAATAAATAAGCTGCAGTAAATGCTGTAGAGTATTATATATATATATATATATATATATATATATATATATATATATATATATATATATATATATATATATATATACTCCATGTAGTAGATTGGAGTGAAAACCAAAGTAAATAAAGTACTGTAGTGTGCACTGTAATGTAACACTAATAAATACTGTATCTCTAGTAGATGCATATATAAGCAGTCTGGGAACAGAAGCACCTGCCAACCAAACCCCATACCAAGTCTGTCAGATCAGCGAATGTAATGTAGTAGAGAATAATACACCAAACACAACAATTACAGAACTGACAGGCTACTGGCTTCATCAGGTAAAAACTCATACAACCAGAACCCTGCTTCTGACCTGAATTATGAGTGTGATTCTAAATTCTAACACTAGACAATGAACATTCCGAGCAGCTATTCTTAACTCAGCCAACCAATCAGCAGAGCCACCGGGTCACATGACCGAGAATACCATCGATGGGAAACTTAAGCCCACATGAAAGTGTCTGAATGTTCAGACCTGGCTAATCTTCCCTCCTCCCATTGCCGACAGGTAAGCAGAGTTCACAATGAACAAACAGGCAGTGCTGTGGTATTGTCTTAGACCTACAGAACCAGGAATCTGTGGCTGCCTGAAACATGTGCCAGCTTATTGAATAGCCTGTGCCGTTCACTGTTCCACTGACTGGTGCTGGCGGCTTCATTCAGGTTGTGTGATGCATATCTGAAATTAAATAGTGCAGCTCGTGAATAGAAGGGGACATAACTGATCCTATTATATGAGTTATATGATATTATATGAGAAGCCACTGTCTTTAATGTTTATTCTTTCTGATAACCTAAATATCACATGGGTATTGCAGATCTTAAATATTCAAATGCTGTAAGAGCAGACTGAATGAAATATGAAAAGATTATTATTATTATTATTATTATTATTAGTAGTAGTAGTAGTAGTAGTAGTAGTAGTAGTCGTAGTAGTAGTAGTATTTAATTGCTTTAATGGTTGTAGTAATATTCATTGCATTATTGGTACATGTATGTATGTCATCTAAAATACAAAATGAAATAAATGCATTTGTTGAGGGTTTAAGAGTTGGTGTCATATGAAATATCAGCATTTTTTTAATACAGAATACTGTGCTGTACAGGGCCTCTATAGTCAATAGCCTAATGAATTATTTACATATGAATGAACTGAAATCCTAATCGCTGTGCTTTGTCTTTTCTGAATGTGTTTTTGAATGAATCACACGTGTTATATTCGCAGGAAGGATTCACAAAACAAAATAGGTTTCGCTTCAAAGTAGATTCTTTTTTTGCATGAACAATAATTTCAGGAAATACAGAAGAAAAGGATGGATGATTTTTTTTTTTCTATTCAAATTCATTGTAGCTGCATTTTGTATACCGTGCATTCATTGTTAATGTTAAAAGAATTATTTTGGAATTCATTAATAATGTGAAAGTGACAGTAATACACAACAAGTGATTTTTTTTTTTAATGCAGACTGTTTGGGAGGGGTGTGTATCTAGAATTAGAAGCCAGGCATGTGTGAAGAGGCTGATTTATTGCACACTGTTTGAAACCGCTCAGCAGAGATGCCAGGTTTATTATCTGGAAGGGCGTCTAACCCCTGCCCTCACAATAACTTATTCTTAGCTTCACAATGTATTTTATCGTGGACAGGATGGTGGGCTCATGTTCCAGGTCTCCTGTTTCATTATAGTAAGGTTTGTTACAAGGTCATTTTCAGGGTGCACAGGTCCCACGTTTCATCAGCTGGAGTGCTGATCTTACACAGAAGTTTTATTTTGCAGGTTGTACTATAACTGTCGCGGGTCTGCGGGTTTTAATGTCAATTTGCGGGTCTGACCTGTGAAATGTGGGTCACTTGGGTGGTTTGGGATTGGAATGCTGGAATCTAAAGACCCCCCTACAGTAACATGTTGAACCCCACAATAATAATAATAATAATAATAATAATAATAATAATAATAATAATAATAATAAGTGTATAGCATTTGTAAGTGTTATTACTAATTTAAATTATAATTAATACACATGATACATATTAATACAGTACACAGGTCTATGAAATTTGATCTCTTATACAGTTGGTCACATTGACCGCATTGTAAATTCTGAACCCCCTTCTCCAGGTGCAATCCTGCTATGAAACCATTAACCCTCCTGTTTGTAAACATCTCCCCCTGCTGGCTTGCTGCAGTACTGTATGTTACTGTGCAGGATAAGAGCGGTCTGTCATACCGGTGCCGTCAACAAGCCCATACAGGAAGTCTTTATTTTGGCCTATAGGGTTAGGCCCAACAGGAAATACCACACAGAGCTCTTTAAAAAGTCAGTCTGGAGTTCAGCTTACAAACCAGTATTTACGGTACAGAAACAGAAATGAAAACAGGCCCAAAGGAGCCTGGATGGCTCTGCATAGCTTGTGAGGTGGTTACCTGGTTCAATACCCTGTAGACAGGGGAGGCTTTCAAGAACTCTTTTCATTCAAGCAACCAAACCGATCCCAGGAGACATGCAGCTAGCTGCCCTTAGTCAGACTTACCCAGAGGTCCGCCTCCCAAAGAACCATAGTTTCTGTCAGCAAGATCCAAGCCCCTCACCGTGGTACCTGCCCCTCCCAACAAGGCCGACCTAGAGGACATCACACAGGAAGGGCGCTTGGAGTGCCCTTCACAAGATGGCACCCTAGAGCAACGATCCCCTTTTCTGACAATTTAGGATTGCCTAGGGTTAACCGACATCCCTGGGAAACTGGGATTGTCCAAGTTTCAGCCTTCATTTGTGTTTATTAAATCATCCCTGTTTTGCTATCACATGTAGCAGTGTGCTCAGCAAGTTGACAGCACAGTAATTTATTCCACAAAAATAAAACGTGAAAAAAAATAAATGTATTGGATTACTTGCTTAATAATTCAGATTATCTGTTTAATAATTAATATTCTGTTTAAGTTCCTGGACCATAGCTAGTTTTTTTTTTTTTTAATCTTGGAAGTGCCACCAGCCAAGTTAGCCTTTTAAGTTAGTCCCTATTGTGTTTTGATTAGCACAGCCATTTCCATAACTGATTTAATATACAGTGCTGTGCAAAAGTCTTAGACATGTTGCATTTTTCTACTCTGATGCATTATGAGCATCAACAATTTACTCAAAGCCCCCACTAGTGTTTTCTACTATTATAACAACCTTGACTTGCATAAAGAAGGAAAAACATTGCGTGAAATAGCTTCCATCACTTGATTTTCAAGGTGTGGTATCCAAGGCATAATCAACAAGTACAGAGAAACATCATCTGTAATTGACAAACCTAGTACTGGAAGACCCAAAAAGCTGTCTAACAAGGATGAGCAATACTTGAAGATAATATCCTTAAGGAATAGAAAGAAGACAAGCATTGAATTGACAACAGAACTGGCAGAAATCAGAGTAGAAAAATGCAACTTGTCTAAGACTTTTGCACAGCAGTGTATATATATACCCCAATGGAAATTTATAATTTCTCAAAATTTCTCAAAAACAAAGAATTTTAGGAAAAATCTTTTGCAGCAAAAGTTTTGCTTTTGTGGATGAGGAAAAGAAGTTACAAGAAATAGATGTCTACAATTATTTATTTAAGCAATTTTTTTTGCAAAACTCAAAAAATGCTATTTCAAAAGTATTCATACCCTTTGATGCTAATATAGTATTGTCTACAAGGGGCTAGAAATTTTAATATGATCATGTAGAACCTAATTCTAGAAAAGTCTAGAAAATGCTGGATTGTAGGTGAACATTTTTAGAGAATATACTGTATAAGTGTTAGGCATAGGATGATTGCTGTCATTACCAATAAGTCAATATGGGAAAAAGTAAAGAGCTATCTGAAGACCTTAGACAGAAAACTGTTTATTGTCATAAAGCTGGAGAAGGATACACGATTTCCAAGCATCTGAGTAGCCCAATTTCAACTATTGTTTCTATTATCAAAAAGTACAAGACTCATGGTACTGTCACAACGCTCCCTTGGTCTGGAAGAAAGAAGGTTCTTTCACCAAGAATAAGTGGAAGAATTGTGAGGAAGGTTAATAGCAATCCGAGATTGACTGCCAAAGATATTCAAAGTGAGTTGGCTGCAAGTGGGACTGGGGTTTCCTTTTCAACCATAGGTCGAGTATTGCATGGTGAAGGTCTCAATGGTTGCAGGCCAAGGAAAAAGCCACTCTTAGGAAAACGTCACAAGGACAATCGCTTAAAGTTTGCAAAACAGCATTTGAATGATGGATATGAGTTCTGGTCAAAGGTTTTGTGGAGTGATGAAACAAAAATCAAGCTATTTGGTCACGCTGAGTCGTTAAGTTTGGAGAAAGTCTAGTGAAGCGTACAAGAAAACTTTTTTAACTTTTAAATTCTGATTGTGTCATTATATACAGCTATTTTGCCTGCTTTGAGTTGCTACAGCATCTATGAATTGAAAAAAAAAATATCCCGGTTTTTCACTCTGAAAATCAAGTAAAACAAGGGTTACCATATGACTCCATGTTCACCGGGACAGTTTGGGATAGTTCAGGGTTTTCAACTCACATCACAATGCATTCTGGTACATTTTACCGGTCTCAGGTACCTTTCACAGCAGGACTACACTTACCAGAATGCATTGGGTGTGACTTGAACTGTCCCAAGCTGTCCTGGTGGACTGGCAAGGGGAAAGGGTTATTCACTCTGCTGCCAGTCTGTTTGACAGTTTTGGGTTAGGACCGTAATACAGCATTTTAATATGAGTGACACTTTTTTGCACTTTTTATCAGTTGATAAATGTATCTTACAATTTAAACAATCTCTGCTTTCCTGTCTCTGTGTTTTAAAAGGTAAGATATAAAGATGGCCGACATGGAAGAAGCAGTGGAGGAAGTTCAGTAAGTTTATTATTATTTTATTTCTTAGCAGACGCCCTTATCCAGGGCAACTTACAATTGTTACAAGATATCACATTATTTTACATACAATTACATTATCTTTTACATACAACTACCCATTTATACAGTTGGGTTTTTACTGGAGCAATCTAGGTAAAATACCTTGCTCAAGGGTACAGCAGCAGTGTCCCCCACCTGGGATTGAACCCATGACCCTCCGGTCAAGAGTCCAGAGCCCCTAACCACTACTCCACACTGCTGCCCAATGTTCAATGTTATTGCATCTACTTTTTATGCATGTGTTAGAGCTATTCCAAAATTACACATTCAGAATCATTGGGTTTTTATAAAGTGGGAAACTGACCCCCTGAAATGATAAAAAAAGGGATGGATATGAGGCTCCTATTGCACAGCTGTTTCAACCATTCCAGGTTTTACTAAGAGCTTAATTAGCCACAGTGTATAGGTAACAAGCTCAGGTGTGTCTTATTAAACTCATAGCAGAACCAGGAATGGATCAAAACACTATGCAATGGAAGTCTTATTGCCATCCCTGCATTTCAATGGAGACATTTTGGCAAAATGGGAGGGCAGCATATCATACATTCTTTGTGGTTAGTAAATGTTTGGAGAGCCTTACATTTAATACTATTGAGCAGTAACAGTACAGCTGATCTTAATAGAAAACAATGGGGGAGCAGAGCCCGGTGTATAATATTGTTTAGAAAACACACACTTTTAAATGCATTATATGCATGCAATCAATCAATCAATGGGAGAGCAGTGAATAAACACAGGCATACATTATATGCCTTACAATACTTATGTGTTCTTTGTATTCTCTTCTTGCAGGGAGGAGGAAGGTAAGTGTTTACTCCTGAATGCGATTCTCTCAATATAAACACACATGGTTTTCAGTGCTGTTTGTGACTCTAGTTCCTGACTGTGTTTTTCTGCTTAGCCCCAGTGGAAGCTCCTGCTGAGGAAGGTAAGGGCTTTGTTTCATTGAGTCTCAAGTTAAAGAGTGAAAGTTGCAAGAAACCCTGGCATCAGACATGTGGATGATACCATTCATTTATTGAAACAGATTAAAATTTCTAGAAATTTCTCTAATTACAAAGAATTTTTGGGAAAATCTTTTGAAGCAAAAGTTTTGCTTTTGTGGATGAGGAAAAAAGTTACAAGAAATAGATGTTTACAATTATTGCAAAAACTCCCCAAATGCTCATTCAAAAGTATTCATATCCTTTGATGCTATGATAGAATTGTCTACAAGGTGCGAGAAATTTCAATATGATAATGCAGAACCTAATTCTAGAAAAGTCCAAAAAAAGGTTCTTTAACCAGAACAAGTAAAATTATTGTGAGGAAGGTTAATAACAGCCCTAGATTGATTGCCAAAGATATTCAAAGTGAATTTGCTGCAAGTGGGACTGGGGTTTCCATTTCAACCATAGGTCGAGTATTGCATGGTGAAGGTCTCAATGGTCGCAGACCAAGGAATAAGCCACTCTTAGGAGTCTTAAAGTTTAAAATGCAACTGGACGTTCCAACGCAACAACGATCCAAAGCACACTCAAAATCTACTTCCGAATGGTTAAAGAAGAATAAAATCAAGGTTCTGGAATGGCCTGGTCAAAGTCCCGATCTAAATCTGATTGAAGATCTTTGGTATGAGTTGAAGAAGGCTGTGCACAAGAGAAGTCCTCAGAATCTGAATGAACTGGAACAATTTTGCATTGAAGAATGGTCAAAAATGACTAAAGCTCATTGACAAATATCCTAATCATATAAAAGAGGTTATTATTGCAAAAGGTGCCTCAGCTAGCTATTAATTTCATTTTCCTTGTCAGGGTATGAATACTTTTGAATTAGCATTTTTGGGGTTTTGCAAAAAAATGCTGAAATAAATAATTTAGACATCTATTTCTTCCCTCATCTACAAAAGCAAAACTTGTGCTTCAAAAGATTTTTCCTATCCTATAATTATTTGTTTTTAATTTCTAGAAATTATTTCCATTGGGGTATGTAAACTTTTGACTACAACTGTATATACCTTATTTTGCTCTTACTCGAATTGATTTTATTGTACTGTCATATCTGCTCTTATCTTTTTAAAACTATATGAACATAATTTAGATATTTTATTTAACATCATGAAATCACAAAAACTACAAAATGATATTGCAAAAGTCTACCAGAAACCATCATTGTAGTATAATATTTCATGTTAGATTTTGAGATGTTAAAGTTTTCAATTTTTGTCAGTTTTTCGTTAAGTGTATGGAAAACTACAAAGTGGTATGTAATTCAATATGTTAATATAACATTTATTCAGCATATTTAATTTGACTTTATGAAACAAAATGTGTTAACTCTATAGGGTGATGCAAAACTTCATAGCTCATATAGCTCTATAGGTCATAGCTCTATATAATAATTGGTAATCAATTTTTTCAATGGGCTCAACCAGTTGATATTTCCTGTGATAACCGGACGGTTATTAAAGGAAACACACGCTCATTAACACCAGCAACAGAGAACGATACCAGTGCGAGCCGCCAGACTGAAAGGAATTCCAATCATATCGCACATAGCCGAATAACTCACTGACGTAGATTAAGCAGAGTAAGCCCCCCCCACAACAAACAACACAGAACTCTAGCAGAAAAAAGTTGCTCACCAGAGATTTAAGAAAAAATACTGCATAGGGTAGTGTGTGATAAATGAGAATTGTTTCCTGTTTTTTTTTTCAGACTGAAAATCTGATAACCATAGGGCAGAGTCACATTGCAGCATGAATTATTTGACTTAGGTGACCTTTTTCATAATGGGAGAGGTTACTGTGGTTAATTGTTGACCATACTCCATACATTTCTGCACATGCTTTCTCTCTCCAATCAACTTATACCAAAGTCACCTCCAGTAAACGGTTTTAACATTACCAATACATTTTACTCTCATCTGATATTTCCAACACAGTTTCACCCTACAGTGTGGATGCATAAACTTGACAGATTTTGCTCCCAACAAAGTTCTCCTACAGCATTGCCAACAAACTCGAGTTTGAATCGTTTCAGTGTGGACTGGCCTTACTGCTGGTCTTTTACTGCTGAAATAAATTTGTTTATTTAGCAGACACCTTTATCCAAGACGACTTACAGAGACTAGGGTGTGTGAACTATGCATCAGCTGCAGAGTCACTTACAATTACATCTCACCCGAAAGACGGAGCACAAAGAGGTTAAGTGACTTGCTCAGGGTCACACAATGAGTCAGTGGCTGAGGTGGGATTTGAACCAGGGACCTTCTGGTTACAAGCACGTTTCTTTAACCACTGGACCACACAGTTTCTTGAAAATTGCAAAATGAAATGATGCATGGATATTGAGTGGTTTATAGTAATGTGAATCTTTCCGCTTCCAGTCAGTCCGTTTTTAAACATTGATGGATTGTATTTTACTTATTAAGCCTTTTTTCTTTTCCCTTCATTTGTTCTGAGAAGAAACAGAAGGTACGTACTTGAATTATTGTTATTAAAACACAGTATTATCATTTCATTTCTATGTAAAACTGTGTCACGGTGACTGCAATATACCAATTCATTTGTGACTTAATGTTTCTTTAAAGGGCCTGCTCTATGTGAAATATACTGATATATATTCTGGAATGTATTATTTAAACATATAGCCCTGCTCAGAACATTAAAAAACATATTAAAAAACACCCAACACATACTCTAAATGAGCATGTATATAATTGATCTGATTTCCACACATACAGTTGAGATATACAAGTCTCCTTGAAGGCTTTCTGTTGTAATGCCCCTTGCCTTGTGAATTCTATTCTTCAGAGTATTCATTTCAATGTATTTTATTTACAGTATATAGAGCCTTTCATACCACAGTATCTTAAAGTGCTTCACATGTCGGTTAAAACAGAAAGAAGTCTACAATTTCAAGACGTAGTAAAGATTACAAAGTAATTATATTGAATACCCTTTCTTCGATTGTTCTGTCATTTTTACATTGGCTTTATAAACCAAGTCACTGAGTTTTCGATTTGAAATCCACACTAGCTGAAGAAGAGGTTGCTGTCATCTCCATGGCCACCCTGCATTAACGCTCCCCAGGCTTCTCTTTTCAATTTTTTAATATATTTTAGAGCATTTCAGAATTTGTAGGTACTGCCCTGTGGCTAATGAACACATGGAAATTTACGAACGAGAGAAGGCCACTCAGCCCATCTTAGCTCATTTGGTTCCCAGTAGCTGATTGATCTTAGAATTTTATCAAGTTAGGTCTGAAAGGATCCCAGTGATTTAGCATTAACAACATGACTTGGTAACCCTAGGTAGCCCATTCCATACCCTCACCACTCTGTGTGAAGAAGTGTCTTCTTCTCTCTGTCCTAAGTCTGTCTCCACTTAATTTCCAACTGTGTGTCCTCTGGTCCTGGTTTCTGTGCTGTGATTAAAGTAATAGTTTAGGGTAACTATGGTAACTAAAGCTACCGTCATTTTTCTTTTGTTCTTGATGACCTGCAGCACCAGCTCCTGCTCAGGAAGAACCACTGCAGGAAGGTAAAGGATTTTCTTTTTTTGTTGTTTTTATCAAGCAAGAACTTGAGCCAGAGCCGTTATAAACATAAGCTTTGCTTGAGCTGACAAGGAACTTCCTGACAAGGAGTTCCCAAGGGGCGGCACACAATTGGCCGAGTGCCACTTGGGTGTGGAGGGCTTCCTCAGCTCACCACACACCAGCGACCCCTGTAGACCCCCGGGCGCCTGCAGGCCTGCCTGTAAGTTTCCCAGAGCTGCTTGGTCCTCCGACGCTGTAGCTCTGAGGTGGTTGCATGGTGGGCCTGCAGAGTGAAAAGAAGCGGACGGCTGACGGGACATGTTTCGGAGGACGTATGTGTCCGTCTTCGTCTCTCCTTAGTCAGTGCGGGAGTAACAGCGGTGAGCCGGGTTGAAATAAAAAATAATTGGGCTTTCCAAATTGGTGAGAAAATTAAAAAAAAAGTTGCAGATTCCAATTTAAAAAAACAAAAAAAGAAGAAAGTTTCATGTGTCTTAAAATTATTTGCATTTATGTTACCAAGTGAGTAGAAATTACAGTCAGTCATTTTTTTAAACCACCTCGCTTCAGAAATGCAGCTTTTCGGAGGCTTTTCAGAAGCAGCCCCCGTGGCTGAATAAAGGACATCAGTTAGAGCTTCACAAACCGATTAATCGATTATTCAAATTGGGCTAATTTACCATTCAGACTGAAACGAGTGAAGAAACAGCAGCTTGGGTTTGTGTGGATTGTCTAAGAAAAGCAGCAAGCATCACAATCCCAAGCAGCTGTTTCTTCACTCATTTCACTCTGAATGGTGAATCAGCCCGATCAACACCAGTGACTCTCACCTGACTATCATCATCTGATTTCAGAGGAGAGTTCAATCTGAATAATCAAATAATCACTTCGTACAGCTCTGATAGTTAGTAATCCTGGTAAATAATTATCAGTAAGCAGAAACAACAACAGTTAATGACAAAGAATATGATATTGAAAAGGTATGAAATGAGATCTACATTTATCATCCATAATTTGCCATAGTCTTAATATCTGCACTGTTTTGTTGCAATCGTGGATTTGTACGGCTTTCTAGTGTCAAAGCGATGGTGTGTTTCTGTGTGGTTCTTCAGCTATTTGCTGCGACACACACATGCGTACCATACACTATTGCTGTGTGTAAATATACCCCTGATAATCCCAATCAGATGGGTCTTTTCTTTAACCCTCTTGTTTCGTTTTGTGTCCCCAGAACCGGCACCTCCAGGTAAGATCTGCCTCACATTGTCCTCGTATTCCAGTGTGGCTTTACACTCGTACTTTTTACATGGTAACATGTCTTGACTGTAAATGTAAGACAATACTAATGCCAGGTTTGTCAAGGTGTTTAGCCCATATTCCAGTTTGCATCTTTAGACATGAAAGAAATATTCATTTTATCAACGTATTACCAGAGCTCCAGATAAGGTTTGGGGCACTGAGTAATTTACTCTCCAATTTAGACACTATATGAGTAAAATGCAACATTACCTTAGTCATGAGTACTTTCAATAAATACTGTACATACTTTAATGCTAAATTATGGGGCATGCATTAACTACAGCCTTCACAAACTTCTTGCAATGAAAACAACAATTATTCTTATTTGCTTCATTGACCACAAACAATATTGTTGTGAAGCAAAAAAACACAGAAACAGAACTTTTTTTTTATTCTGCTGCAGCTGGAATATAAAGAAACGATAATATTGCATTCCTTATTGATCGCCTTGCTATGTGATTAAAGTACTGGGTTAACTATGTTAACTAATGCTACCGTATGGTGTTGCTTTGTGTTCTTGACCTGCAGCACCATCTCCTCCTCAGGATGAACCACCAAAAGAAGGTAAATGTTTTTTTTGTTGTTTTGTCAGGCAAGAACTTAGACCCAGAGCTGTTATAAACTCAGGCTTCGCTTGAGCTCATGAACTGCTTCTCGAATGCTCCTGCAGGTTTTTCTGTTTTTAATAGTTGAAATCTCTGAGGTTTAATAAAATAATAGCGTTTCATGTGTCTTAAAACTGTATGTATTTATGGTACCAAGTGAGCAGAAATGAAAACCGCTAGGATGAGGGTCATTGTGTTTGATCGGGCTAATTTACCATTCAGAGTAAAACAAGTGAAAGAAACAGCTGCTTGGGTTTGTGTGGATGCTGTTCTCCACAGAGTCTAAGAAAAGCAGCCATCATATCCCTCTGATAATCCCAATCCGATGGGTCTTTTCTTTAACCCTCTTGTTTCGTTTTGTGTCCCCAGAACCGGCACCTCCAGGTAAGATCTGCCTCACATTTTCCTCGTATTCCAGTGTGGCTTTACACTCATGTACTTTTTACATGGTAACATGTCTTGACTGTAAATGTAAGATGATACTAATGCCAGGTTTGTCAAGGTGTTTAGCCCAAATTCCAGTTTGCATCTTTAGACAAGAAAGAAATATTCATTTTATAAACATATTACCAGAGCTCCAGATAAGGTTTGGATCTCTGAGTAATTTACTCTCCAATTTAGACACTGTCAGTAAACTGTATTTTGGGTGAGTAAAATGCAACATTACCTTGAAGTCGTGTACTTTCAATAAATACTGTACACACTTTAATGCTAACTTATGGGGCATGCATTAACTACAGCCTTCCATGTTACTTTGAACCTCTGTACACAAACTTCTTACAATAAAAACAACAATTATTCTTATTTGCTTCATTGACCACAAACAATATTGCTGTGAAGTGAAAAAACACAGAAACAGAACTTATTTTTTATTCCAACACTGCAGATGGAATATATTTAACAAAAGGCCTGCGTGCACATAATATATATTTCTAAAGAAACGATAATATTGCATTCCAAATTGATCGCCTTGCTATGTGATTAAAGTACTGGGTTAACTGCAGGTAGTGGACAAAAAAATGGAAACACGTGGGTAAATGAGGGACACCAAGTATATTGAAATCAAGGGCTTCCACACAGGTATGGCTCATGCGTTAATTAAGCAAATAACATCCCAGCATGCTTAGGGTCATGTATAAAAATGTTGGACAGGCCTGGTTGCCTATAATTATAGCTAGCATGGCTGCAAGAGGAGACCTCAGTGACTTTGAAAGAGGTGTGATTGTTGGGGCGCGTTTGGCAGGAGCTTCAGTGACCAAGACAGCTCAACTTGCTGATGTTTCACGAGCAACGGTGTCTAAGGTGATGTTGGCATGGAACTCCGAGGGAAAGACATCATCAGCAAATGGGCAACAGTGGGCGGAAGCGCTTACTCCAGGATTGTGATATCTGTGCATTAATTTGATGTGCAAGGCAAAACAGGCGAGCAACTGCAGATCAATTGACTGCAAATTTCAACCTGGGGTGCGAGCAGCCAGTTTCATAAAAAACTGTCCAACGAGAACTCCACAGAGCGGCATACCATAGTGGCCCAACGCCCTATTAAGTGACTTTACATTGGTGTTTCCATTTTTTTGCTCACTACCTGTATGTTAACTAATGCTATTGTATGGTGTTGCTTTGTGTTCTTGACCTGCAGCACCAGCTCCTCCTCAGGATGAACCACCGAAGGAAGGTAAAGGTTTTTTTTTTTGTTTTGTCAGGCAAGAACTTAGACCCAGAGCTGTTATAAACTCAGGCTTCGCTTGAGCTCATGAACCGCTTCTCGAATGCTCCTGCAGGTTTCTCTGTTTTTGATAGTTGAACTCTCTTTAAAAACATAATAAAATTTCATGTGTCTTAAAACTAGTTGTATTTATGGTACCAAGTGAGCAGAAATGAAAGCCGCTAGGGTGAGGGTCATTGGTGTTGATCTGGCTAATTTACCATATAGAGTAAAACAAATGAAAGAAACAGCTGCTTGGGTTTGTGTGGGTTGCTGTTCTCCACAGAGTCTAAGAAAAGCAGCAATCATCACACATCCAAGCAGCTGTTTCTTCACTTGTTTCACTCTGAATGGTGAATCAGCCCGATCAACACCAGTGACCCTCACCTGATTGTGAGCACCTGATTTCTGTGGAGAGTTCAATCTGAATAATCGAATAATGGCTTTGTGCAGCTCTGATAGTTAGTAATCATGGTAAATAATTATGTGGTTGACAAGCTGTGCAGTGAAAATTGCTATGCGTATTCGTTATGTATTCAATTTAATTATCATGCTTCATTTTTTTTCAATGCGTAAAACACCCATTATGCAGCTTATCTGGAGTGTCGGCAATACCTCACTGCGTCTAACAAAAAAATAAGGTTGTTCCAAAGGTGGAGTGTAGACCAAGAAATAAAAATCAGTGTTCTTATCTCTTACTGGTATGTGTGGTTTTGCACAGGAAACAGGAGCCATGAAAATACCAATAAGAAATCTCAGGAACAGAGGAATAGAAATTTAAATCAGTAGCACTTTGCATGAAGTGTCTCTAACTTCTGTGTATTTACATAGTAGTGACATAGTAAATACATGCATATTTACACATCATTACAATGTTATTATGCATGGTTACAATGTACTTAATGTGTAAACCTTTTTTCCAATATATATGTAAGTACACAATTGTAGCAGAAAAGGGTTAGGGTTAGTGTTAGGGTTAGGGGGTTTAGGGTTAGGATTAGAGTTAGGGTTAGGGTCAGGGTTAGGGTTAGAGATAGAGTTAGGGTTAGGTTAGGATTAGGGTTATAGCATGCAATAACATTTACTCATTAAGTACATTGTAACTATATATATAACAGTGTAAATAGACGTGTATTTACTAAGTAACTACTATGTAAATACACAGTAATAAAAGACACCATTTATAGTGTTACTATTAAATATTATAGGATTTATTTTTTTCACGGTTATCATGGATTTCACGATTTCTGTGAAATGTACTCATTGCTGTGTAATATGTAATTTCCTGTGGAAATCCCCATTGAAATATTTAGGAACATTTGTTGGGTAATAAATTAATAACTAGAGAAAATGATCTATTTTGAATTTGACAACGCTATTAATAAATATTTAATAAATATTATGTTTAATTGTGAAATATCTTGAAATACCTACTACCGCATTTTTTTTACCTTGACAAAAATACAGCCCTATTCATTAAAAGTATTCTAACAGTGAATTGTAAATACATTGTAATAGTGTTCATATTATAACAGCGGGCTGGTTTTGTGTGAGGTATTGTCTTATACATGAGTATTATTTGAGTAACTTTTTTTCCATTTCTATTTTGAATAGTCACAGCGGATGCTGAAGAAGGTGGGTACTTATTGATTTCACAAGCTGTTAAATCAATTTTCAACCAACAAAATACACAGCTTTTGATTAGTGATGGAATTCCTCTTAATTTCCTGTTTCAGCCTGTAGTAATTCCATTTAGATCACATTCTAAGTATGTTTCAAATGTGTAGTTGCAGGTTTTGTTGAAGCGTGTTATACTGTAGATAAAGAGCATTTCCCCAGACTCTGAACACCATCTTCATCAGCACTGTGCTGTTCCAGTGATACCCTCCCCTCCCTCTGCAAATAGGTTCATTCAGGTCTCAGTGTGGAGAATAGGTAGTAAAGCATTGTGCTGTTCCAGTGATACACTCCACTCCCTCTGCAAACCGGTTCATTCAGGTCTCAGTGTGGAGAATACGTAGTAAAGCACTGTGCTGTTCCAGTGACTGCCCTCCCCTCTCTCTGCAAACAGGTTTATTCAGGTCTCTGTGTGGTGAAGAATGGGTAGTTCTAATGATTGCCCTGCCCTCCCCTCCCTCTGCAAGCAGGTTCATTCAGGTCTCAGGACAAAACTATGCGCACAGTTCAGTTTCTGTTGGATCTTTGTGAAAGGGTTCAGTATTTAGGATTATAAAGAAGTCTGCAGTCCCAGTTTTCCTCTGTAATATCAGTGTGAGCCTAACCAACATCTTTGAAGCTGTTACTGTATTGAACAATCAGTGCATTGCTTCGATCTGTACAAACCCTTTCTTTTTGTTCTTGTTTTTTTTTTTAATTTTATCCACAGATGAGGCAAAGCCCAAACCTAAGTAAGTACTTCTACAGTCAAATTAACATAAATACTGTATCAAACTGTTTAACCCTTTAAGGCGCAAGGGACATATGTGTCCCACAAATAAAAATGATGCTGACTTTGTTTTATCTTTACAACGAGGCACACAAAACAGTTTCAAATGTATTTTGTTGCTTTTTAACATTGCAGTTTTCTCAATACATAACCCTTATAATAATATGTGCATGCATGTTTTCAGCTGTGTTTTGTGAAGACCCTACACTTTTTTTTTTTGCTTTTTGCTTTAGCATCAATTATTGTTAAGTCTGTATTTTTTTTCACGGTTAGCACAGATTTCATGTTTTCTGTGAATTGTACCCATTGCCATGTAATATGTAGTTCCCCTTAATTCCATAAATATACATATTTTATCACTTAAAAATAAATACAGCTAATGTTTGCCTTATTGACGCACTACCTGTTACCCTGCATTCAAGAACCTGGCAGCTGGTTTAGTTTGCCTCCGGTAAATGACTGAACACACGGCACGATATCATGTTTAATTGTAAAATACCTATTTTTAGACTGTGAAATGCTGTGAAAGAAGCCAATTTTACTGTGAAAAAATACAGCCCTAATTATTGTAGATTATTACATGTCTGATATTCAAGTAGGGCCTTGTCAGCACATCTCTTTTCTATAGAATTGTACTTAAAGGGCAAGCTTGCTTTAACATTGCTTCTAGGGGAAAAAAACACCCTGACATGAGCTGACCTCCCTGGATAACATCGAAGATTTAATTTCGTCATATTCAAATACTGCTAGAGGTGTAACAATACACTAATCTCACAATGCAATCTGTATCACAATTCGCAGGTCACAATATATGCATCGCGATACATGTCATTGTCTTGATTGACTACTTGAAGGATCGACAATAGGATAAAATGGTCATTTAATGATGGGCCATTGTGTTGAAAGGCAAACATTAAATAAGATAGGAGAGTATGTTTCTATACCAACTACTGTATAAAACACATATATTCTTTATTCAAGAACCCTTTGTTGATCTACACTGAACAATGCTGTGCTTTTGGTCTGGTATCACGATCCAGATGATCCATACCTCTATTAAGATATGATGTCATGTAAAGAAAGCATCATGATTCATCGGTACACAGTGAATCATTACACACCCCTACATACTTTGATCTTTAATGTTATATTGTTATTCCCACTCAGTTGACTGTGTTAAGAAGCTTGACATCTAAAGCTGAGGGAACACAAAAGCACTTATTCAGGAACAGGGAGACCTTGATTGAGGCAACGTTACTGTATCAAACCCCAAGTCTCCCCTGGGGTGCCGTGCAGTGGCCAGAAACCTAGTCTCCCAAAACCAAGTTCCAAGCCACAAAGTGGCTTTGTGTTCCCTCCGTTAACCCTAATCTATTTTCTTTCTTAGGGCGTTTATGCCGAATATCTCAGCGCCCAAAATGCCTGAGGGAGATAAAGTGGATTTTGATGTAAGTGATCATAGATTTCTATTGACTGAACTCAACGCAAAACCATCACCTTTCAAAGAATCTGTGTGTCTCGCCAGTGAATTTAGGACCTCATATCATTACATAGGCCCAAAGTTTCATCAGCTGGAATGTTGGTCCACACTGTTGACATACAGGTTTTAATGTCAGCTTGCTGGTCACTTGGGTGGTCTGCATTAACAGTTAGTAGAATACCAGGGTTGGTCCGGTTTTGTTGTGTGCTTTGGATGTAGCTCACCCTGTGTGGGTTCTTTTGAAAGGAAGGGCTGATGATAACTTTAAAGTAAAAAGGCAATGTTTTATTCCATAGGGTAAAAATAAACAGCGTACAGACTCAAAGTAGCATATTCTTCAGTCCCAAACACACCATACACAGCGCACTGGCGCATCATGCAGTAATCATTCACAGGTCATTTGAGAACTCAATCAGCACTGCTGTCAGAATACAGCAAAGTGTGATAGTGACTAAACTAAACACATTCTGAGAATGTGCACCCTATAGGGACTAGACTTTGGCCAAATGTTTTGCACCCTATAGAATTAACTAATGTTGCTTCATAAAGTCGAATGAAACCTGCTGAATAATATCACGTTAGCATATTGAATTACATACTGCTCTGTAGTTTTCCATATACTTAACGAAAAACTGACAAATTGAAAAATGTGACATTTCGAAATCTAACATGAAATGATGTACTACAATTAAGGCTTCAGGTAGACTTGTGCAATATAATGTTAAATAAAATATCTAAATTATGTTCTTATATACAGTATAAAATTCTAGGTGACTCAAAACATTTGGCCATAGCTGCCTGTACCTATCTATAGCAGTGCTGTAGAACATGCTCAGTTCTCAGTTCTTTCATCCATGTTAAATGCACGTATACTGACCACTGGAGGGAGCTGTTGGTACAGGTTTAAGCATGTTTATTTAAAAGTGTACTACAGGCAATATATATTGTTTACAAGCCCTCTTTGTACAGGGGTTGGGGATCTGCAGACTGTGTGAATAGAACATTCTTTACAATACATTCTACACATTGTGCAAGACAGCAGTTTCACCCATTCCAGGCTTTACAACGAGCATCGTAATCCCCAGTGTGTATAGGTAACAAGCTCAGGTGTGTCTTATTAAACTAGTATAACCAGGAATGGATCAAACTGCAATGCAATGGGAGTTTTATTTCCATCCCTGCTATATTTGCACTCCATAGTATAAAGTTAAACCTCAGGCTGCAGAAAAAGAAAGACAAACGTGGGCAGAACAGAGCACTTTGTATGATACCAAATCAGGGAAGCGTTAGGTTATTATCATAACCATGGTTAAGTCCAGCGTGGTGAACCAGTCGTCTGGCCTTATTGACTGCAACAGCTGCTGCATGGCCAACATTTTGAACCTCAGCTACTGGTTGAGCTGTCTGAGATCGAGGATTAGTCTGAGACCACCATCCCGCTTGGGCACTAGGAAGTACCTGGAGTAAAACCCTTCTTCCCAATGAAGAGGTTGAACTGTACAAATAGCCCGCTTTTGTAGCTGGGCTGTCACCTCCTGAGACAACACCATTTGACATGCCTGTAGTGTAACATGTGCTCTCAGATTGGATTACATGGAGCAGGGGAGGCCAACCCTGGTCCTGGAGCGCCACAATGCTCCAGGTTTTCTGGGTATCTTTAAATCATCAATAGCTAAAAGATCTGGAAAAAATGTTAGTGTTGACCACTTAAGAAAATACTTGGTGCAGATAAGTAATTGAGAACTCAGGTGGAACCAAAACCAGAACGCCTTATTTCCAAGCGTGTTCTTTAATTCAAATAAATGTTTTTAATATATTCCCGTAAGTTGATGATGTGGTGGTCCACTGGTGCAGCCCCAGTTTGACACTGGTCTCACAGTGCAGATGGAGACGCAGTCTCAGTGTTCTGTGTTCTGTGCCCACAGGATATCCACCGGAAGCGCATGGAGAAGGACCTGAACGAGCTGCAGTCTCTCATCGAGGCGCACTTCATACAGAGGAAGAAGGAGGAAGAGGAACTGCTCGCTCTCATTGGAAGAATCGTAAGTTCAGCACCGTTGTTCCGAAACCCAAGTAACCGAATGATTTCAAGGATTCATTTAAAACTGCTCATTCTTAAAACGTTCCCCCAAAACACCTGTCCTTTAACATAATCCTTCGTGAGCGCTCATTGCCGTGGCTATTGCAATGTGCAGGTAGTTCATAAACTGTTCAGCAGTCAAGTGTTTTAACTATTGCCTTCAACCCTGTTCCTCTGGAAAGGCCACATATTGATTTTGTATTATTGTTTTAAGTAAACTGTTTTGTATTGTACTTGTAGTGTTGTGTTGAACTACATGGTATACTCTGCATGGTATATATATATATATATATATATATATATATATATATATATATATATATATATATATATATATATATATATATATATATATATGTTTTGTATTGTACTTGTCGTGTTTGCTCTATTTATTTTTAAGTGATATGTATATTTACACTATTCTTTCAGAAATGGCTATTTTTACAGGGAACTACATATTACACGGCAATGTCTACATTTCATGGAAATCATGAAATCTGTGATAACTGTGAAAAATACAGCCTTAGCGATGGTCTGTCGTCGAGAATCTTTCTCACTCGCACTCTCAAGTGCCAGTCTAATATATCTTACCTAAAGCCGTGTGTGTGTGTGTGTGTGTGTGAACTCTGCTTACACTCTATTTTCTAACAATATCTAAACACTCTCAATTTCATGGAGTGCGTTACAATGTTGTTCCAGACAC
Source organism: Acipenser oxyrinchus oxyrinchus (assembly GCA_030684275.1). Taxonomy (NCBI): domain Eukaryota; kingdom Metazoa; phylum Chordata; class Actinopteri; order Acipenseriformes; family Acipenseridae; genus Acipenser; species Acipenser oxyrinchus. The sequence continues at coordinate 31,492,613 of CM060256.1, forward strand.
AGAACACACATCTCTTCTACACAAGGTGAAACGTACCCCACTTTATTAATTCCTTGTTCCTCTGTGTCCTGAGTTGGTTGAGTTGAAAAACATCCTCCCGCCTTGCAGCTAAGCTTGAGCACAGTGTTCTCAAGTGTGCTCCCAATATTTCTTTAACCTTTGTTAACCCCTACATGAGCAGTCTAGAACCTTGTTTCCGGACAGGTCTTTCACTGTTAAAGTGAACCTAGAACAGCTCACCTCCCAGTTCAGGACAAACCCCACGAGAAAGAGTTAACTTGATGATTATGGAGTATGAGATTAAACATTTGGCCATGAACCCACTAGATCTGAAAGTCCACTGCCTGACCGTTTGGGTGACACAACAGACTCCCTGTGGTTGACCATTGATGGAATGAAAAAAGAGGGATACGTGACTGAATAGAGACGTAATGATGTGGGGTGGAACTGAACTTAGACACCTGCATTAGTGGTTAAAGTAGGTGTTGAATTAATCAAATCGGTGGTTCAGGCAGAAAACTCATTTTTAATCAAATCATGTAAACACCAAGCTTATTTTAGGCACTTCCAATACCAAATCAAATCGGCAATCGAATAGCTAGTATCTTATTTGTCCCTCGATAATGCGTCCAAGGAAGGGAATTAATATCTTACTCCAATCCATTACGTCCCCCGCTGTGCAACAGAGTTCGCCTCCTCCTCCCCTGCTTTTTGATAAGTGGTCAGCCTCTCCACTTATCTGCTGGCTCATTTATGGGTCGGGGTACCTCGAAAGGAGAGTATGAAAATCTGTATAATGTGGTTGTGTTGTCTAATCTAAGCTTTAATAAATAATCTACATTCTTGACTGAATTGTTGTGTTCTCTCTCGTCCTGCAGGAGAAGCGCAGAACTGAGAGAGCGGAGCAGCAGAGAATCCGAGCTGACAAGGAGAAGGAGAGGCAGATGAGAGTCGCGGTGAGTGACTCTACTGTGTATTCACATAATAGTTACTTAATAATAATAACTTTAATTCAAATATAGCACCATTCATACCAAAGTGTCCCAAGGCGATGCACAATCAAAATGTCCAAGATTCAAATTAATTTTTAAACATTGTAAACTTAAACACAAACAAGATAAAAGCAGCATTTTACAAATATGTTGATAAACAATGTAAGCATAAAAAGAAGATAAAAAAAAATCTAAGTTCATATTTCAAAACCTAGGAAGCCTAAAAAGAGAAGAACGATGAAAAGAGGTGCATTTTGAGAGAAGTTTTAGACTGAGAAACTGAAGTAGGATTTCAAATGCAGCTGGGCAGAGAGTTCCATAAGGAAGGGGCAATGCAACTAAAGTTGCATCCACCAAGAGTAATACGCTTAGGGGAAATGCATTTAAGAACACCAGAATTGGAAGACCTAAGCTGTCTCCCAGGGATGTATGGGCTAAGAAAGACCCTGACCATGTAGGGCCTTGTAGCAGAATCTTGAAAGTGACACAGGAACAGACAGGCAGTCAATGCAAACGTGCAAGAACAGGAGTAATGTGTTCAGTCTGTCTAGTGCCTGTCAAGATTCCAGCTGCTGCGTTTGTACCAACTGTAAACGATTGATAGAGCAAGCAAGAAGACCAGGAAGGGTATTGCAATAATCTAAGTGAGAAGTGACAAAGGCATGAACAAGGATCTCAACATCCGAAGGAGAGGAAAGGACACATTCTAGAGATTTTCTTTAGGTGAATGAACTGAACACCTATACTTTGGACCACTGAGAAAGCATTAAGGGAACAATCACTAAAAGAACAAGAAAACCCAGGGAGAGAGTAAAGCTGAGGTTTAGCCCCTACCACCAGCAACTCAGTTTTGTTAACATTTAATTTTTAAAAAATTACTTGACATCCCCTCTTCTACATCGGTCAAACATGTAGATAGAACCGCTCCAGTAGTAGAATTAATTTTAAAATAAATTTGGGTGTCATCTGCGTAGGAGTGAAAATATAACCCACGCTGCCATATAACATCTCCCAATGGCAGCATGTAAATAATAAAAAGGAGAGGCTTAAGAACAGAACCCTGCGAGACTCTGGACTACTTGAGTGGTAGAAGAATTAGAACAAACATGAGACACTTAGTTTGATCAATGCAAATGCTATGTGCCAACAGCTATGACCAAACATTTTGCATCACCTAGAATATATTGAGACATAATGATAATAAAAAAAGAATATGAACTTAATTTAGATATTTTATTTAACATCATGTAATCAAAGAAACTACAAAATGATATCGCAAAAGTCTACCAGAAGCCATAATCGATTTTCGTCAGTTTCTCGTTAAGTATATGGAAAACTACAAAGCGGTATGCAATTCAATATGTTAACGTAACATTATTCAGCAGGTTTCAGTTAATTTGTTAATTCTATAGGGTTATGCAAAACTGTTGGCCATAGCTGTACATTGTAAATAATTCAATTCTGGATATTTTTGTTCGGCAGGACGAGAAGGTGAGGAAGGAGGAAGAGGAACAAAGGAAAAAGTACGACGACGACGCCAAAAAGAAAAAAGCGCTCTCCAACATCTCTTTCCAGTATGGAGGCTACCTTCAGAAGGTGAGGCTTGGATTATAGAGCATGTGTACAGAATCAGATGTGGGTCTGTCAAAAGTTAAGAACACTAAATTTACAAACTGACCGGTCAACCGAACACCTCACTTTCACCTGGAAGAATGCAATCCCTCAACCATGCATGCAATGCAACCACATAGACAAGATAAGATAACCCCTTAAATGATTTCTATTGTGAAGTATTTTATTTTTATTTTCATATACAGTTGTTCATTTCTCTTTCAACGCATTAGTAAATCATCTAGGGAAATAGGTCGAATAGGTATCAATTTATAGAAAGAAACATGTTTGTAGTTAAAAACTATGTAAGGTTAATGAAGGGATTGACCTTGGTTGGAACACAAAGAGAGGCTAAGCTTCTTCACACACACATTTAGGCAAGATATATAAGACAGGCATTTGAAAAGCATTCAAGATACTCCATGAAGACACATCAGCGCCATGCCCTATGCCCTCCCAGAGATCAGGTAACTAATTGCTGCTTCATTTCTGCCAATACCTAGGGGCCTCGTAATTGTGTCTAATGATAATGATTAAACTGTAAAAGTGTCACTTCTTGATTGGATCAAAAAAAGAAACTTGCTTAAATCCTTGCTGAGTGCGCTCCTTCACACACAAATATTTCCGTCATTTAATTTCCTTACCATCGTGTTTGCTTTTATGTAGTTGGGTGCTACCTCATTTTGACCACGCTTGCTGTTTTCCTTGGGCAGGCTGAAGGGCGCCGGGGAGCCAAGAAGCAGACCGAAAGAGAGAAGAAGAAGAAGATTCTGGCTGACAGACACAAAGTGCTGCATATTGAAAACCTGAATGAAGATAAGCTCAAGTAGGTTCAGCCACTATGCGAAAGAGCCAAGCCCATCTGCATTCATGGTTTTAGAGCTTTTAACCTCATCTCATCTCACCGACAGGGGACAGAATCTGCAACGGCAGTGCATCACACAACACTACCTGTTACAGTAGCACACAGTTTAGTGCACTGCACCACATTTCAAGAAACTGATGGTAGCTAACAGAACTCCATGAATGCTTCATAGATATATACTCTAATTTATAAATATATAAACTCTAATATACAGTTTTCAGAGAAAGTGGTACTGCACTAGGTCAAAGTTCAATAGGGGAAGCAGCTGGTTGGTTTATGACAGAGAGGAGGGGTTGTTCTGGGAACAATTTCACTCTCCAGGTGAAGGCACTACGCTAAGCGAAGTCCAAACTTGTAGACAGTGATTTAATTAACCTTGGGTAGTACCAAATAGCATGTCTTTAAACGAAGGGGGGAAAAAAACATGTCTGCTATAATATGTGTGCCGTTCAAACCTGCACATTGAAGACCTATATACCAAATAATGCACACCAGGTAAACTTATTCTATTTTATTTTATTTGCTATACGGCCTCTATCTGGTCATGTGAGGGCTCATTTTGCTGGGCAGCAAATTGCGTTAAAAGGTGTTTAAATGTACAAGAGCAAGGGGACTGCAGTGGCACAGTGGATTTTACAGTGGGAAGGTTACCAATTACAAACTTATTTTGAATCAAAAAAAGAAAAAGCGTCAAGAGCACTCTTTGGTTTAAACTGCTAGTAATATATCAAATCTTCATTTTATGAAAAAGGTGCTCTTTGGAGTCAAGGGTTTCTTCAGAATCACTCGATTTTCAAGGTGTGGTATCCAAAGCATAATCACCATGACGGACAACAACACCTGTGCCTTCTGCTAGTTCTGTTGTCAATTCAACGCTTGTCTTCTTTCTATTCCTTAAGAATATTATCTTCAAGTATTGCTGATCCTCGTTAGACAACTTTTTGGGTCTTCCAGTCCTGGGTTTGTCAATTACAGATGATGTTTCTCTGTTCTTGTTGATCATGCTTCGGATACCACACCTTAAAAATCGAGTGATGCAAGCTATTTCACTCAATATTTTTCCTTCTTTATGCAAGTCAAGGTTGTTATAATAGTAGAAAACACTAGTGGAGGCTTTGAGTAAATTGTTGATGCTCATAATGCATCAGAGTAGAAAAATGCAACATGTCTTAGACTTTTGCACATCAGTGTATATCTCATTTTTCAAGGGGGCCCTGGCAGGAGAAGGCAGCAAAGAAATAACATTATAAAATCAATGGTAAAAAAGAGACACATCATTCAAACAGGACAACAACACTGAAAGCAATCATTAAACAGTAATACAAAATAAAAGCATTAAAAAAGCAAAACAATTCCAATGTACTGTAGGTAATCCTGGCCATGGTCAGTATTTACAGGATTTGCAAACCTAGTTGCAAACTTAATTTTAAGTTCAATGGTTTTATGTTCAATGGCAATGAATTCCAGAGATGAGATACTTCATATACAAAGGCACATTGGTCCATATTAGATCTCAATTCAGGGATTTTTAAATGTGGCTTTCTAGTTCAGTTTTTGAAAACCACCCAACAAGGTATGGCATTGTGACAGGGTAGCGTCCCTGGCAAGGCTGTTTCCGTGAGACTCAGACACAAAAAGCTGGAGGTTTAAGTGCTACTGCGCACGGTTATTACAAAAACAAAACACAAACAAAAAGGCGCAATGGCCAAAATAAATGGTCTAAACAAAAACTGCTGTACGTATGCTCTCCAATATAACACAGCATAGAACAGCACGCACACCAACACCAACACTAACCTTCACCAACATTACCTCTACAATTAACACCTGGGATTTCCCCAGCCACATTCCCACATGTGTTGTGGCAGGGAGGAATTTAACCCCCTCCCTGCCAACCCAGTATTGCCCACATACACTCACACATTACAACGGCTGGGCTTCCAGGCATGCATTTGTATTGGAAGATAACTCATTTTCTTAGAAAGGAGGTGCTGCTTTAAGCTCACACTCATTGCTGAAAGGGCTCACACTGCTGTGAAACGACAGCTCATATAGCTAAGTGCTTGCTGTTTGTTTGTTCATTTCCTCCAGGGAGAAGGCTACTGAACTGTGGCAATGGCAAATGCAGCTGGAAGCTGAGAAGTTTGATCTCAACGATAAAATGAAAAGGCAGAAGTATGATGTAAGTAGCTTGTGCCACAGCGCTCGTGGTTAATTGGGTAGGGAAGGTACAGTAAGGAGGTCTTCGCTTGCTGAACAGGCATAATTGACAGCCAATGTGAGGCTGCTTATTTAGAGCTTGGTCGCTATTTTAAAACTCTTTTTTCCTCCTTTTTAAAGTGGCAATCGCAGTTGTGGTTGAAATACCCGAGGCTGAGCTGTTTAAGAATATAAGAACATAAGAAAGGTTTGGGAATGAGAAAAAGCCATTTGGCCCATCAAGGCTCATCCCTTGTTAGCACACCATTCTCCCCTACTGTGGGGGGGGGGGGGGTGGGGTCTAATTTAAAAGCACAGAATCAAGTATTTTTTAAAATGTTCCCATTGTTTTAGATCCTACTACTTCACCTGGTAGGCTATTCCATGCATTTATAACTCTCTCTGTGTAAAAAAGTGCTTCCTTCTTTCTGTTCTAAACTTGCTTTTACTTGCATTTATGTTGTCCTCGTCTTCTCTCTGTGCTAAATTTGTAGTAGTCTCTTGGGTTAACTTTATCTATACCAGAGGTTTTTAAGTGATGTCTTATTAATTAATGGATTTCAGATATCATACAGTACTGATATTTATACCAGAGAACTTTCAGTCAGGCTCATGCTGTAATCTCAATTGCTTTCAGATCAACCAATTGCAGGCCCGCATCAATGACCAGATGGGCAAGTTGTAAGTATAAAAACCTGTGATTGTTTGCTGCTGCTTTTGCGTAACCTGTTTCTGGTGTCTTTTAAACCCAAAGTTGAAAAAAATAAAATAATATGAATAACTGTGGGATCCAACTGCCCAGCCTCCCAACCTCTGTCCCAGCCTCCCTGCCTCTCAGTATCCAGGCCTCCCTGCATCCCAGCCTCCCAGCCTCCATGCATACAGGCCTCCCAGCCTCCAAGCCTCCAGGCCTCCCAGCCTCCAGGCCACCCAGGACCCCTGCCTCCTTGCTCCCCACAATCCTTGCCTTCCAGACTCCTAGCATCCAGGCCTCCCACCTCTCCAGCTTCCCAGCCAGGCCTCCCAGCCTTTTTGTGTCTCCCTGCCTCACAACCTCCCTGACTCCCAGTCTCCTACCCTCCCTGCCTCCCAGCCCCCTGCCTACCTCCCAGTTCTGTTCATTGTATTGCCCCTTTCTCAGGCATTAAAGCATTCTAACAGCACACACTACCCACATACAGCTGCACCCTCAGTCACAGTATTGTACTTATAATCTCGAACTCTTTACAAGGATGACACGTGTGCAGCTCTGCACCACTCAGCAGGTCCTTCAAAGGGACATGCTGGTACTGACTCTGCCGAACATATGCCAGCCAGACAGTTCATTAACAAGGCCAGTGGATGATGATGGGAAATCATTCATTTCTTTCATGTGCTGGATTGAGGGTGCTATTTAAATCTTGGCTGCAATTAGGTTCAAGTGAACATCATCATGCTCTGTCAAGGTGTTTCTTGCCTTTAAAGAGAGCAAGTATCAACACCCCTCCCCTTCCCATTCCTTCCAGTACAGATATGCTCGGATTGAAATCGGTACCAGTCTAAAAATGCTTTGATCAGTCTTTGCTTTATGTTTTTGATACTTATTATTTTATTTGCAAAAACAATAAAAAATAAATCAGCATAGAATTGTGGGTGAAACTTTACATTGTGTCTCTAATGACTGTGTGTTTACGTTGCAGTAACTTAGGAAATACGTGTGTTCTTACACATAATTACAAGGTTATTATGCAGAGTTACAATGTACTTAATCTTTGCATCCATTTGCACAATATATAAGTACACAATTGTATCAGAAAACGGTTAGGGTTAGGTTTACACATTAAGTACATTGTAACTATGCATAATACTAATAATAATGTACTTAATGTGTACATCTTTTTGCATGATATAACCCTAATCCTCTACCTAACCCTCAGCCTAACTCTAAACCTTACCCTAACCCTTTTGTGATACAATTGTGTGCTTACATGTATCATGCAAAAAGAGTTACACGTTAAGTACATTGTAACTATGCATAATAACATTGCAATGACGTTGTAGTACATGTGTATTTACTAAGTAACTACTATATAAATACACAGTAATTAGAGAAACAATGTCAAGTGCTACTGAATTGTGATATTGTTGCTTGGTTTACAGCTGCTGTCCGCTTTTATGTCATTACCATAGCATGGTTCAGATTAGAAAGTCTACTGTAATAGTCTATACCAAAACACTGTTATATTCAAATAATTCTCTTCACTACCAGGGCAAATACAGTAAATGAATGCATTCCTCGTTTTTAAAGTGATTGACGTGTTTAATAGCAGTGCTGCCGTTTCTTTTTTCTGTTTAGTTGGATTAGTAGATTAAAATACTCCTTCAACATTTCATATGTATGATTACCGGTGTATAACAAATGTGTATACAGGGCACATTACCGTGAATAATAACCATATAAGAAGCCACCATAATATATGTAGCAATATGAAGACTGTTACTCGTAGCTTTTAGTATTTCCTCTTTATATTACCATGACGAAACGCTTCTCTTTCGTTGTGATGCCTTAAAATCATACAGATTATTCAAGTACAAAGGTGGAGAATATAAAGCTATGGCCAAAGGTTTTGCATCACCTAGAATTTTATGATTGAGACATAATTAAAAAAAAAAAACTATCTGAACAGCACTTTTATTTTACATGACATAAAAGAAACTCCAAAATGATATCGCAAAAGTCTACCGGAAGCCGTAAGAGTATTTTATGTTAGATTTCAAAATGTCACATTTTTCTATTTTTGTCATTTTTTCATGAAGTATAGGGAAAACTACAAAGCAGTATGTAATTCAATATGTTAATGTAATATTATTCAACAGCTTTCATTCAGTCATTTACCGTCTCCAATTACAGCAGCACCAAAGGGCCCCGCGGAGGGAAAGGCAAGGTAGCCGGACGCTGGAAGTAACCAGAGAGAACCCCTCTTACCTGGCATTCCGGGGGTCCTGTCTGTGTGCCGTCTGCAGCAATATGGAACACCAAAGGGGGAAAGGCTCAAGAAACCACAACATTTTTTCATATATATATATATATATTACAGCAGTCCAGTTTTTGTGCATTTGCACATGGCTTATGGGATTTCCTTGTACACCCTTTGCTTAGACAATCTTCTGCTTTAAACAATTGCTTTCCCATACAAGAGAAAATAAATGTAAACTGCACAATTAGAATAAAGAATAATTTGCCTGGCTGCCAGAAGAGGTTGTTTTTCCTTAGTGAAGCATACCACAGACCGGGGGAGTACAGCATGTGGAACACAGGAGGTGTGCAAGTAACATTAGTTCAGCCTCCGCTTAGGGTTTCAATTAATAAAACAGCACCATCTTCCTCACTTATCTTCCCAGGTTTAGGGGGTTTGTATTGTTGTGTGTAACAGTTACTGAAGTCATACTGAAATTACATGTTGCTCAGATATCAGAAACAGTATCTTCAAATCAGTGATCGCTCTAGAAAATTAAAAGGTACAGCATTTTTTTTTTCTTTTGTTTTTTGCTGTTGATAAACTTCTCTCCATACCGCTGTCATGCCAAATTGTGCACTGTGCTGGATTTTACATTATTTTGAGATCTGTGCATGCGTCAGCGTTTCATTTAAATTTTGTCCATGTGATTACTAACGCTATTCATTTATTTATCGGTATTATAAACAAAATGCACTTTTGAGACATCAAAACAGTATAAAAACATCAAAACAATTCCTTGCATATGAAATTGTTATTCTAATATTTTACACAAAAAATGTGCATTATAAATATCATATACTATACTGAAATTGAAAATATATACTATACTGAAAAAGAAGGAATCTATGAAAAAGACCTAGGCGTTTATGTTGACTCAGAAATGTCTTCATCTAGACAATGTGGGGAAGCTATCAAAAAGGCCAACAAGATGCTTGGATATATTGTGAAAAGTGTTGAATTTAAATCAAGGGAAGTAATGTTAAAACTTTACAATGCATTAGTAAGACCTAATCTAGAATATTGTGTTCAGTTCTGGTCACCACGATACAAAAAGGATATTGCTGCTCTAGAAAGAGTGCAAAGAAGAGCAACCAGAATTATCCCGGGTTTAAAAGGCATGTCATATGCAGACAGGCTAACATAATTGAATCTATTCAGTCTTGAACAAAGAAGACTACAAGGTGATCTGATTCAAGCATTCAAAATTCTAAAAGGTATTGACAATGTCGACCCAAAGGACTTTTTCGACCTGAAAAAAGAAACAAGGACCAGGGATCACAAATGGAGATTAGCTAAAGGGACATTCAGAACAGAAAATAGGAGGCACTATTTTACACAGAGAATTTTGAGGGTCTGGAACCAACTCCCCATTAACGTTGAAGCTGACACCCTTCAAGAAGCTGCCTGATGAGATTCTGGGATCAATAAGCTACTAACAACCAAACGAGCAGGATGGGCCGAATGGCCTCCTCTCGTTTGTAAACTTTCTTATGTTCTTATGTTCTTATGTAATACGAATACGTTAGTAATATGAGTACAAGATTTCACTTTATTTAGAGGTTCGATAGCCCTTTTGCAGAAGACCCAGACACAAGACTGAGGTGTTTTAAAGCACCTCAGCCACTGACTCATTGTGTGACCCTGAGCAAGTCACTTAACCTCCTTGTGCTCCGTCTTTCGGGTGAGACGTAATTGTAAGTGACTCTGCAGCTGATGCATAGTTCACACACCCTAGTCTCTGTAAGTCGCCTTGGATAAAGGCGTCTGCTAAATAATAATAATTTAAATGAGAAGCCTCTATATTGATGATGCAAATTACAGGTTTTACATCATTTCAGGATTTCAGTCAACGGACAGGTGGGATTGAAAGATAGTAACGGCGGAGAAAAACAAAACAGGTGTGTGTTTGAGGAGATACAGAGAAAGAAGAGAAGATACATTTAATAGAAAACAATAATAAAGCAAGTACGTCGGGACAAAGAGAAAAAAAAGTAATGTTAGAGAGCTGAACATGAATGCATAAATAAATATAGAAATATATATCAAAATAAATAAATACATATATAGACATGTATATATTTGTTTGTTTATTCATTTATGCATTTCTTTATTTATTTTTCATTTTGGCATAGCTACATTATCCCTTTCATCCTCTAAAATCGCAGCAATCTCTAGCAGCACATTGGGCTCCATCACCATACTAGTCACAGTCACTGCATCCACATCAGAGCCTTTTTTATTTTAGACAGAGCCTGTTTGAAATAGGTTCCCATCTCCATTAGGACTCTTTGAAACAGGCAGAACACGAAAAACAGGCGGAAAGTTAAAACCCTGCCACAAGCCCTCCTCAACCGTCGGAAAAGCTTTGATATTCGGGGCCAGCATATCTAAACAATCTTTTATTTTTGACCAGCAATATGAAATGAAGTGCAGGTCTATGCAAGTAAATGTTTTGTTTGGGTTTCTGTTTGATAGTCTGTTTGATTCAGTTCTGCCTTTACTGTTTATTTTTTCAATATTGTGCCATGTTTGTGTGTGAGGCAAAACGTCTGATGAGTGGAGTTCTGAACTCTAACCCTGTTGTATATGTGTGTGTGTGTGTGTGTGTGTGTCTAGAGTGAGGTTCTGAACCCTAACTCTGCTCTGTGTGTGTGTGTGTGTCTAGAGTGAGGTTCCGAACCCTAACTCTGCTCTGTGTGTGTGTGTGTGTGTGTGTGTGTGTGTGTGTGTGTGTGACTAGGGAGTGGAGTTCTGAACTCTAATCCCGCTGTGTGAGTGTGTGTGTGTGTGTGTGTGTGTGTGTCTAGGGAGTGGAGTTCTGAACTCTAATCCCGCTGTGTGAGTGTGTGTGTGTGTGTGTGTGTGTGTGTGTCTAGGGAGTTGAGTTCTGAACTCTAATCCTGCTGTGTGTGTGTGTGTGTGTGTGTGTGTGTGTCTAGGAGTGGAGTTCTGAACTCTAATCCTGCTGTGTGTGTGTGTGTGTGTGTGTGTGTGTCTAGGGAGTGGAGTTCTGAACTCTAATCCTGCTGTGTGTGTGTGTGTGTGTGTGTGTGTGTGTGTGTCTAGGGAGTGGAGTTCTGAACTCTAATCCTGCTGTGTGTGTGTCTGTGTGTGTGTGTGTGTGTGTGTGTGTGTGTCTAGGGAGTTGAGTTCTGAACTCTAATCCTGCTGTGTGTGTGTGTGTGTGTGTGTGTGTGTGTGCAGAGTGGAGTTCTGGACTCTAATCCTGCTGTGTGCCTCCGTATGTCTCTGTCTACGTCCCCTGTGTACTGTTTCTACAGCCATGTAGTTCACATTTTTGGGACTGCACTCATTATGGGGAAAGCCCGAAAAGCACTTGAACCATTATTCTTCTTGTCTGGGGTAGGATCCAAGTCTATTATTAAGAGTTTTACTTTGTGATGGTAAATGCATAGTGTAATCATGGGAAAAGTATTGTAAAAGTACAACAAAACCATCCAAAAATACCTGGGTAAACTTTCATCAGGGACACTCAGCCTCTGCAGCAAACACATGTGGAACAGAATTATTCCAGCAGTGCCCCTAACACGTTCCAAAAAGAAACAAATATCCCTTTTTATATGAGGATCCAAAATGCACTTGGGCTGTAAGTATGCAGTGAGATCCGGTATGGACAGCACAAAGAGATCTGTGGATTGAGATGTTAGGACAGTCCTGACTCTTCCTGCACTGTTTTTCAGGCCAAATGCATTTTCTGCACAAGCTGTTCAGGGGACTTACTGCCAGAGCTGATCTCAGGAGACCGGCTGTATAAAAAGAAAAACTACTTTTGGAAAGCAGAAGACTGAGGCTGTCCAGTTTTATTAATGAGATGGTTATCTCAGTTACAGACCACATATTCCACAGTAATAATCAGAGAACCATTGCTAGGAAACAGCAGTCACTGTTTATTTTACTCCATGACTACAGCTTTACTTGGTAACAACAGTATGTCTATAGTTATTGTGCTCACATTATATTTTAAGTGGCACTTTTTTTAGTTTATTAACTGTTAACAACTTGATTACAAACAAATTAACAAACTTTGTTCATGTTGAGTTAAGGGTTCTACATGAAGATCTTTATAAACTAATGTAACAGGCAGTGTTGTGTGATACACTGCCGTTATGGATTCTGTTCCCTGTCATTTTAGGGTTGCTAAAAGTTGAACCTCTTTAGAAAACCTGTATTTATCCAACAGGAAACATACTACTGTATAGTGTCTTGACAACCAATTCATATTGTGGGTCTATTGCAGTAATATTGTATCATGATTTATCTAACTTGAATTCCCGGGACACCTCCCTCAAAACCAGGATGATCCAGGGAACACAGGGACAGGTGACAACCCTACCCTGACTGCCAAACTGAACCCCCCAAACCTGTCTCTCCTGTAGCTAGATTCAGACTACAGGCTCCAAAGGTGAAAAGACCAGCGAGTTTGCAGGTTGTCCGCGTCACCAAGCTCCCATAACATAGCTTTCATCACGTTCATGGATTTGACTTAAAAAACGTCTATATAAAAAAAGTAATAATAAACTATCCATCTGGCATGAAACCCCAGCCATTTTCAATAGCCATTGCTGGAAAATTGAATGAGCGCGTCACACAACTGCTGACAAATTGGAGTCAGCCTAGCCCTAGTGAAGCTACAGCTATTAATGAATGGAAGGTATAGTAATGCATATTACAAAAAAAAACAAAAAACAGGCCAAGCCAGGGTAAACTATACTAAATGCGTAGTATAGCCATGGGAAAACTCCATGTTTATCATGATCAATTAACTGACCCCAGATTCAGTACTAGGAGACACTAGGCCTGCAGTTACTCAGGTCTTCCTCTAGAGGTCACTAGCTTCCTCTTAGTTGATGTGACAGGCGACCACAGTTTGATATCTAGTTCAGCCCAATGCAATCTCTGGATTTAAAACTCAAATTAACAGAGATGAGAAGTCAAGCTGGGCCGACTGTAAGTAACAAAGGACTGGATCCTAAAAGCCATTTACTGGAAATGTATATCAGCACATTTTTTAGATAGCAGAAACGCTTCCATTACGGCTCAAAATCAACTAGACATATGATTGTGTGCTATGTTCTGACCCATTATATTATTTACACACACACACACACACACACACTATAAAAATATTCTAAAAGGATTTTTGGACCGTTCGTTCTTTACATCTGCTAATGTTTAGAGATTCACTATTGCTTCTATCATTCTTACGAGCACTCAGATGTGTTCTGATAGGGTCTTGCAATGTGATTGGAGGGCTCAGCTTTCCCCATCGCAGTGTTTATGTGTTTATGTGCTGCTTCTGCCAACGAGCGACACTTTAATGAGAAACAGCAGACATTTCAAATCGGCAGACAGAAGTCAGGATCTCTTCATTTAAACGGTTTTCTTTCATGTTTAATAGTTTTTTTTTTTTTAATAGGGTTTCTACTGTAAGATCATAATGCAAAGCCTTTTATTTCCATGTTTGATGCAGGGTGGTACTGTAGCTAACCTACACTAAACTCTTGCTCCTGTAGTCTGGCCTGTACTCGTTCTTTTTAAGATTGTAAATCATGCAAATCCTTTGTAGAGATGTCATCCTGTGCATAGAACACCACACCTGATTCCAATGTTCAAACATCAAAATAAAACGAAAAAAGCAGTAGGGTGTCTGTTACAATGTCATTTCCCTTTGCGGTCCTCTCACCCAAACCACACGAGATGACATCCTTATACAATACGAGACAGCCTATATACAATGTATTAACTTATAAAAAAATACTGCAAAACTTGCAGGAACATGGGGCTCCCGAGTGGCGCATCCGGTAAAGGCGCTCCACGTGGAGTGCAGGATGCTGGACGTCGCCGGTTCGAGTCCAGGCTATTCCATTGCTGACCGTGGACGGGAGCTTCCAGGGGGCGGTGCACAATTAGCTGACCGCTGCCCGGGGGGCGAGGGCTTAGATCAGCCAGGGTGTCCTTGGCTCACTACGCACCAGCAACCCCTGTAGTCTGGCCAGGCACCTGCGGGCTTGCCTGTAAGCTGCCCAGAGCTGTGTTGTCTTCCGACGCTGTAGCTCTGAGGTCGCTGCATGGTGAGTCTGCAGTGTGAAAAGAAGCAGTCGGCTGACAACACATGCTTCAGAGGACAGCATGTGTTCATCTTCGCCGCTCCTGAGTCAGCATGGGGGTGGTAGCGGTGAGCTGAGCCTTGGATATTCTAAATTGGGAGAAAATACAAAAAATAATTACTATTAAAAAAAAACTTGCAGGAACACCACTTTTGCTCAGGCATTTTGTTTAACCATGTTTTTACCATGGTCTATGTGTAACAGGACAGAGGCTGGGCTCAAACCAATGACCTCGCACACTGCAAGCAAGCATCTTAACCACAATTCAAAAGCGCCGGGCTCGTCTGATTTTAGAGCTTTTAACCTCATCTCATCTCACCGACGGGACAGAATTCTAATCTATTATGCTTTGAGACTTGGAATCAATAAATGTAATGCTGATTAAGTTCAATCATGAGTCAATCAATATTATAAATGTATACAATGAAATCAACAACCTTACAACATGCAAGGTACAGCTAGAACTGGACGTGTCTGTTAAATTGAAAGTGGGCAACAGACTTTGTGGCAGAGGTTTCTGTTTGTTTTGACCCTTGGAGAGGTAGGGAAATGAAATAAAGCAAAGCCCTGCAGCTCAATTACTTTACAGTAATTTTTTCAGGCGGAAGAACTGAAACAGAGTCTATGTTTTTCCTGGATGTGCCTAAGAGATTTGTAGCAGGATCTGTATCCAGACCAACAGATCTGTCAGCCCAGTCTTGTGCCGCTTGTGTTGTTGGCTTTGTCCTAGTATATAGTATTGTAGCAGATAGGACTATGAAAGCCTAGTAAAGCTAAATTAGTCAATTGGGTAACCTAGTGCAGTAATTATCAGCCTAAATTGTCAGGTGTTGTGGCAATGTGCTCCGCCCCTGTGTGCGTTTCTATGTTGTATGTTGCGTGTGCTGTGTTAATGTTGGTGTATAGGCATTGGTACACGGGATATAAACGGGTCTGTGTTTCACGTGTGTTTAAAAATGTATAATTGTATTTAGGCACGAGGATGGCACATCACTTCACGTGCATTTAAAGTATTTAATATGTGAGCACGAGGTTGCACATAATTAATTCACGTGCTGGGATTCAAGTGAATAATTAATTAGTAATTGAATCCCAGCACAACAGTATATATAGATGCACGTTTTACTCACTTTCGGGGTGGTGTGTTCGGTGAGTGGAGAACGGGTGTAGAGAGGAGGAGAGCTAAATATTTATAACAATTGCTATCGCGTGCTGGTAGGACCAGCACGATACTTGTTTGTTTATTTACTCACCGTGTTTGTGTGTCTGTCCGTCCACCGTTTGTTTAATTGTTAGTCCGTTTTGTTCGTCTATTTATTTTGGCGCAAGTGCCGTGTCCTGTTTCTGTTTGTTTAAACCTTTTATTTATAATAAACCGCGCAACAGCGCTTTCATTATTTCACCTCATCTGTTCTCTGTGTTATTCTTTTCCTGGTTCTGACGTCACCACTCAGCCAGCCGTGTGACATATGGTGTCAGAGTGGGATGACAGCGGCCCCTAGCGTCAGGCCAGGGAAAGTGCATTTTTGTTGAGGTGTCCTTTTGGGGAGAAAAAAAAAAATTCCAAAGGAATACAAATATTGTTTTTTGGGGGAAAAAAATATATAAGGAAATGGAAGGCTGGAGAGACGGCTGCCGGGACCTGGAGGATCTCCTCGGGGGCCTCGAGCACCAAGGCTGGTGCCTTGCCTGTGGGGTCTATGGACACACGGTGGCGATCTGCCCCTTCCAAAGTGAGGAGGAGGAGGAACCGGCCCAGGAGAGGAAGGTAGGGAGAAGGAGTAGAAAGAGGAGGATGAGAAGGCAGCAGCCACAACACCAGCCGGAGGAACAGCAGCCCGGGTGTTACTGCTGCGCTAAGCCTGGGCATTCCAGCACCAACTGCCCCTGGTACCCCCTCGGACAGCTACCCCAGCTATGCCCCATCTGCGGAGGTGAGCACTACGTGGTCTGCTGCCCTGTCCAGGAGAGGGAGGAGCAAGGGTCACCTCGGTCTCCACCACCAGCAGGGGGAGGTAGACTGCTGCTCCCACCACCCCAACAACAACTGCAACAGCGGCCAGAGGAGCCAGAGAACCTGTTCCCCTGGTGCACCTGGTGCGGAAAGGTGGATCACTGCTGGAGGGACTGCTCCGAGGTGCCACCGAGCTGGTGCGGGCGATGTGAGGAAGGGGGACACGACTGGTCGGGATGCCCCTATGCCAGCTCGCCAGTGCCCAAGAGGAGGGAGTCAGTGCGTCCACAGCCCAAAAGGGGGAAGGCTGAATATTCACAGCCCGGGTACCTGCCAGCAGAGGGTGAGTTCCTGCTGGTTCCGCCTACACCTCCATGGGAGGACGACTTGTCGCTCCCACCACCACCAGCAGAGGGAGCATGCCTGCTGGTTCCGCCTCCATCGCCGCCACCAGCAAAGGGAGCATGCCTGCTGGGTTCACGGCTGCAGCCAGAAGGGGAGGAGCCCCTGCCACCTTCGCAGCCAGAAGGGGAGGAGCCCCTGCCACCTCCGCCACTTTCACCAGCAGAGCAAGAATGCCTGCTGTCCCCACTTCCACCAGCAGAGGGTGAATGCCTGCTGGTATCACTTCCCCCACCATCACGAGGAGAGGAGCCGGAGCTACCTCTGCCTCCACCATCACCACCAGCAGAGGAAGAATGCCTGCTGGTTTCCCCTTCCGAGGCAGAGCCGCACCAGTCCCCTGCAATAGGGGGAGAGCCGCACCAGTCCCCTGCAATAGGGGGAGACTACACGCTGCTCCCACCTTCGTCGCCAGGAGACTACACGCTGCTCCCACCTTCGTCGCCAGGAGACTACATGCTGCTCCCACCTTCACCGCCAGGAGCACAGCAGCCGGAGCTGCCTCTGCCTCCGCCACCTCCACCACCAGGAGCAGAGCAGCCGGAGCTGCCTCTACCTCCGCCACTGCCAGGAGCAGAGCAGCCGGAGCTGCCTCTGCCTCTGCCACCTTCACCTGCAAAAGAGCAGAGCAGCAGGAGCTTCCTCTACCTCCGCCACTTCCAGCAGCAGAGGGTCAATGCCTGCTGGGTCCATTTCCACCAGCAGAGGATCAATGCCTGCTGGGTCCACTTCCACCAGCAGAGGGTCAATGCCTGCTGGGTCCACTGCCACCAGCAGAGGGTCAATGCCTGCTGGTATCACTTCCCCGACTGCCATCTTCACCCCCAAGAGGAGAGGAGCAGGAGTTACCTCTGCCTCCATCACCACCAGGGGAAGAGGTGCAGGAGCTGCCTCTCCCTTCACAAGAAGTACCAGGACTTGATGCTGGCATTCCTCAGCAACCACTGCATAGTCTGCTGAGGGGAGCACAGTGGAAAACAGCCCGGCCGCAGCAGCTACGAAGAGGGCCAGCACCTCCACTGCCACAGTGGCCAACCACAGCACCACGACTGGTCCTGACTCCGGCACCGCCCAAGGATGCCTGCCTCGCTTCGCCCAAGGATGCCTGCCTCGCAGCCCAAGGATGCTTGCCTTGCATCGCCTGGGGCTGCCTGTTGCTCCGCATCGCCTGGGGCTGCCTGTTGCTCCGCATCGCAGCAGGAAGTACTGTGACGGAACCCCACCAAGGGGAGCTGCCGCCACGAAGAAGGGGAGGAGGTCCGGAGACCTGCTCCCACTGCAGCACTTTTGCTGCCGGAGATCGTGGGGGAGGTCAGGAGACCTGCTCCCACTGCAGCACTTTTGCTGCCGGAGATCGTGGGGGAGGTCAGGAGACCTGCTCCCACTGCAGCACTTTCGCTGCCGGAGATCGTGGGGGAGGTCAGGAGACCTGCTCCCAATGCAGCACTTTCGCTGTCGGAGATCGTGGGGGAGGTCAGGAGACCTGCGCCCACTGCAGCACTTTCGCTGCCAGAAGTACTGTGGCCGGAGCCCCAGCAAGGGGAGCTGTCGGCTTTGAAGAAGGGGAGGAGGTCTGAGACCACCAACCCCAGCAGCAGTTTTGCTGCCGGAGATCGTAGGGGAGGTCAGGAGACCTGCTCCCACTGCAGTACTTGCGCTGCAGGAGATACTGTGGCTGGAGCCCCGAAGAGGGAGCTGCCGGCTACGAAGGGGAGGTCAGGAGACCACCCCCAAGCAGCCTTTCCGCTGCCAGGACTGCCCCGACTGAAGGAATCAGTCTGGGAGCTGTCAGCACATCTGCTGACAGCATGGCCAGTAGCAGCCTGGCTACTGGCAACATTGCCACCTGTGGGCCCCTTGAAGCCTCCGGTTCTGGCCCAGGACTTTGTGCTGGACTTTTGGGCTTTTAAGGGGGGAGGTGGCCGTTAAGGCCATGTGTGCTGCGCACAAGGGGGGTTATATGTGGCAATGTGCTCCGCCCCTGTGTGCGTTTCTATGTTGTATGTTGCGTGTGCTGTGTTAATGTTGGTGTATAGGCATTGGTACACGGGATATAAACGGGTCTGTGTTTCACGTGTGTTTAAAAATGTTTAATTGTATTTAGGCACGAGGATGGCACATCACTTCACGTGCATTTAAAGTATTTAATATGTGAGCACGAGGTTGCACATAATTAATTCACGTGCTGGGATTCAAGTGAATAATTAATTAGTAATTGAATCCCAGCACAACAGTATATATAGATGCACGTTTTACTCACTCGGGGTGGTGTGTTCGGTGAGTGGAGAACGGGTGTAGAGAGGAGGAGAGCTAAATATTTATAACAATTGCTATCGCGTGCTGGTAGGACCAGCACGATACTTGTTTGTTTATTTACTCACCGTGTTTGTGTGTCTGTCCGTCCACCGTTTGTTTAATTGTTAGTCCGTTTTGTTCGTCTATTTATTTTGGCGCAAGTGCCGTGTCCTGTTTCTGTTTGTTTAAACCTTTTATTTATAATAAACCGCGCAACAGCGCTTTCATCATTTCACCTCATCTGTTCTCTGTGTTATTCTTTTCCTGGTTCTGACGTCACCACTCAGCCAGCCGTGTGACAGGTGTATAAAGAGGCACAGCCCCAGTTTGATCGTAGGAAGCCTTCTGGTAGCAGAGGGATTGTAGGTTTTCCCAGCGTGACAGAGAGAAGAAAAGACAGAAACGTTTTCCTGTTTTTATTGGTTTAAAGGAAAGCCCCAGTGTAGTATGAGATGGGATGTTACATACCTGCGTACCCTGGTGATCACATCGCATTATTACACCCATGTATTAACTGGTACCTGTCTGTTCTATTTATTTATTTATTCTTTTGTCGGGTTTGGTCACAGGGTCAGGGTGTTGGTGTGAGATTTATTTTGATTATTTTGCTTCACGTTGCTTTAAATTAGTTCTCTTTATTTTGGTCGGGTTTAGTGTCCCTGTGGATCGTTTTTCTATTTTTATTCCCCTTATATTTTCTTGGTTTGGTTTTGTGTAGTTAGTCATTTAGTATTCACTTTTTTTCTCGTATCTTGTAGGCCTGGTCACTGCCTGAGCCTGAGAAGGGGGAGGAGGTGTCACCGTGCGCTAGCCTGGCTTTCCACCCTCTGTTAGTTAGTTGTGATTAATGAATGTTATGCTCCTCTTAGTTATTGACTTATGTCTTGTAAAGCTTTTAATAGCCCAATTTGTAATAGAAGTGTTTGGAAACTCACATTTGTTGCTGGCCATTTGAGGGGAACCATTCAGAGGGAGACTAATTGGACAAGGTGCATGATCTTTCGAGTTCCCTTTACTCTAGTATAAACAGAAGCTGAGGGTGGCGTAGTCGAGTCTGCCCATAGTGGGGGTGCTGCAGTATCCAGTTACTCGTGTTATCTGTGTTTGTCTTGTCTGCTGCTATCCAGACTCCAGCAGCTCTCTGTAGCCAAAAGACCCCACAAGCTGCTACGTGTTTTGAGGAGATCTAAATAAGGGCAATAATATCCCTAGAGTTGAATTGAGAAATGACAGCTGCAGGGACTATGGGGGGTATCCATAAAGCATTTACCACCATGCTTACACCGTTGGTAAGGTGCGGTTACGAGTAAGCTGAACAAACAGTGGAAAAACAAATAGTCTCTTAAAACATAAAAGTTAATTTCACCCTAAACAGTGTGCAATGTTAAGTCCTGTATTCTGCATTTGTAAAAACCTGCGTGCCTGTTGAAATTGCACAGTTTAAATAAGGTGTACATTGCATTATTTCATACCTGCTTTGGAAGCAATGGAGGTATGATTCATAATTGCAAGATTTCACACTAAATCAGTGACTTGCTGCACCTTGTGCCTTCTGTCTGTCTGTCTATCTCTCTATCTCTCTATCTATATATATATCTATATATATATATATCTATATGTATATATGTATATCTGTCTGTCTGTCTGTCTGGATACAGACCAGATGATATTACAGTATAATTTACATTCACGTCAGTACAGTGCATCTTTCTCGTTTACGATTTGGTATTTCCTCTGTTTTTGGTTGGCGTTCTGTGGTCCAAATTGTTTCTAAAATAAAGGTCGTCCATACAGTTTGAGAAAATCTGACTTAAATAGCCGTCGTGGTGGGTGATCAATCTGTTACTCCTGGCAACCAAGTAGAGTGCTAATCCATTACAGAACCATTATACCAATCCATTACTCCTTACTAAACACAACGTCTGTCTCCTAAGTGGTTTTTGTTTTAAAAAGACGGACTGATGATAAACGGCTCAGCCTTTTATATCTGATTCACACCATTTGACGAATACCTTTTGTAGTTATAATGGCGTCATCATATCTCTGAAAGCTACGCTTGTTCACTGGCGGAACTTGACCACTCCACCAGGTACCAACTAATTAGTCATTTATGTCAGCCAAAAACTTTAATGGCCTCTAAGAAGACTTGTTTCTTAGGAGACTTTCAGGTGACACATGTGGAACAATATTATGGATATTTGCATTAAATGTATGTTTTTCACTACTCTGTAGATATGACCTAATTTAGCCTAGTGGGGGCCCCCATGGCCTGCGGCCACGGGCAATTGCCCTGGTTGTTGGCTTCTAAACTGTCTTTCTTTACCATGGGCAGTCTCTGTTTGAGAGAGAGAGGCTGAGATATCCTTGTGCAATCATGGTAAATGTAGAGAGAACATATTTAAACTGGAAAATGCACAAAACGGGAGATAAAACTGAACAAGGTAACTGCAGACCAATAAGCCTGACTTCTATTATATGTAAACTTATGGAAACTATAATAAGATCCAAAATGGAAAACTACCTATATGGTAACAGTATCCTGGGAGACAGTCAGCATGGTTTTAGGAAAGGGAGATTGTGTCTAACTAACCTGCTTGATTTTATTGAGGATGCAACATCGACAATGGATAATTGCAAAGCATATGACATGGTTTATTTAGATTTCCAGAAAGCTTTTGACAAAGTCCCACATAAAAGATTTATTCTCAAACTGAATGCAGTAGGGATTCAAGGAAATGCATGCACATGGATTAGGGAGTGGTTAACATGTAGAAAACAGAAAGTACTGATTAGAGGAGAAACCTCAAAATGGAGCGAGGTAACCAGTGGTGTAACACAGGGATCAATATTAGGTCCTCTGCTATTCCTAATCTACATTAATGACTTAGATTCTGGTATAGTAAGCAAACTTGTTAAATTTGCACATGACACAAAAATAGGAGGCATGGCAAACACTGTTGCAGCAGCAAAGGCCATTCAAAATGATCTAGACAGCATTCAGAACTGGGAAGGCGCATGTCAAATGACATTTAATAGAGAAAAGTGTAAGGTACTGCACGCAGGCAATAAAAATGTGCATTATAAATACCATATGGGAGATACGGAAATTGAAGAAGGAATCAATGAAAAAGACCTAGAAGTTTATGTTGACTCAGAAATGTCTTCATCTAGACAATGTGGGGAAGATATAAAAAAGGCCAACAAAATGCTTGGATATATTGTGAAAAGTGTTGAATTTAAATCAAGGGAAGTAATGTTGAAACTTTACAATGCATTGGTAAGACCTCAACTAGAATATTGTATTCAATTCTGGTCACCTTGTTACAAAAAGGATATTGCTGCTCTAGAAAGAGTGCAAAGAAGAGCGACCAGAATTATTCCTGGTTTAAAAGGCATGTCATATGCAGACAGGCTAAAATAATTTAATCTGTTCAGTCTTGAACAAAGAAGACTATGCGGCGATGTGATTCAAGCATTCAAAACTGTAAAAGGTACTGTCAATGTCGACCCAAAGGACTTTTTCGACCTGAAAAAAGAAACAAGGACCAGGGGGCACAAATGGAGATTAGATAACATTACAGAAAATAGGAAGCACTTTTTTACACAGAGAATTGTGAGAGTCCAACTCCCCAGTAATGTTGTTGAAGCTGACACCCTGAGATCCTTCAAGAAGCTGCTTGATGAGATTCTGGGATCAATAAGATACTAACACCCTTTCTTATGTTCTTAAAGTTCCTAGTAAAAATAAAACAGCCTGCTTCGGTTACACTGTTTTTTTTTCGTTTTTTTTTTTAGCATTTTCTTATTTTATTATTTTTAAACATATTATTATTAATATCATCATCATCTATTTATCAAAGCAGGGAATACATGAAATATGTCAAAGACAAAGAAATAACAAAGTGGTACCTTTAGAAAAGCTTCCCCTAGTAAGAGCACAGCAACGTATAATAAAGCACAGTGAAAGCATGGTAAAGCATAGGCAAGCATTGTAAAGCACAGAGAGGTGTGGTAAAGCATATTAATAAACAAACAATGGTAAACTAACCCTTATAAAAGTTCCCCACAGTAAAAGCACAGCAAAAGTACCAAATATATTTTTATTTGAAAAAAAATGTAAGTACAAGCTGTCATTTTGTCATTTGCTACATTCTAAATCAATATTTCTTAAAAAAAAAAGAAAGAAAAAAAGAAAAAGAAATCCTTCGTTTTGGCAAAAAACAGTTACATCCTGTTTTGAGGGCAGTCAAGTGAGACTTGCCCGTTATCAGAGAAGTGAAATTTCACATCAGCTATGAAGCTCAACACATAGAAAATGGAGCTTTATCATCATTGTTGGAAGGAAAGCACCAAGAAATGTCTCTGAAGGGCTATATTTGCAGAATCAACAGTTACAATTAGAGTAAGTTATGATAACAATATAGTTAAAGAGAACATTAACAGTTGGATGCCAGTTAAAAATGCTCCAAAAAATCACAAAGTAGCCTGTCCTCAAATGGAGATATCGAACATAAAAAGAAATAAACATACAGGAGACTTAGATACTGTAGACAAGAGTGGTCGGCTGTTTTGAGTGTAGTTATCTTTCCTATACTTCAAAACCGGTATACAGTTCCACAGTTATCATTCCTAGACCTGACAATATGTCTGCAGTGTTGAGAGAAAAGCTAATCCAGCGACTCCTCTAACAAGACAACTCGTAATACTGTGACAGAAATAGTCATCTTTGTTTAAAACTAATCTACAGGGATTCCATTTTTCAAAGGAATCTCTGTAAACTGTGTTGGTCCGGACTTCATGTACTGCATGTTTTAATTAGGTATGTATGCACGCTTGTCATGTTTACACTAAAACCCTCATTCAGATGGGAAAGAATTCCTCACAGCAATGCAGGACTGTTCCGAGGTTAAAAAGCAAGAAAGGTGTCAAACAGCATCAGAAAAATAATCCCATTACAACCGTGCTATAGTTTCTTCAAGGCTCTTATATATCTCTGTGGTTTGCTCTCATCTGCTAAGCATCTATAAACGTTAACAATGTATTTATAAAAGGAGAGCTGTATGGATATGTGACAAGCTGGCTCTAGTGGTTACATCAGACCAAAAAGGAGTACACAGACAGACTGTAGTAGTGATGAGTAAATCTGAGACGCGGCAGCGCTCAGTGTTTTAATAAACAAACAAAAAGGGTTTTAAACAGCACTTGAGGCCAAATAAAACAGACAAACAAAATGAACAGACACTAACACACAGGGACAAACACTAAACAAACAAGTACAGTGCTGGTCCTCCAGCACCACGTAGCAATTGGTTATAATTTATCTCCTCACTCTCTCCCATTCTTTCGCCCTGAACACACAACCCTGAGTGAGTGAAACGTGCATCTATATATACTGTTGTTCCGGGATTCAATTACTAATTAATTATTCACTTGAATCCCAGCACGTGAATTAATTATGTGCAACCCCGTGCTCACATATTAAATTACTTTAAATGCACGTGAAGTGAAGTGCAATCCCTGTGCCTAAATACAATTAACATAAATAACGCGTGCTGCACACACCCATTTATAGCCCGTGCAGCCATATCTATACACCAACATTAACACACCACACAGAAATGCACACAGGGGCGGAGCACATTGCCACAGGATATCATACTGTAAGGTTTGTGAATTCAGGTAAACATGTAATTAACTACTTTGTGACGCGATAAGGATGAGACCAGACAGGATTTCAAATCTTAACAACAAATGTTTATTATTATATTTAACATACAATTACCCATTTATGCAGTTGGGTTTTTACTGGAGCAATCTAGGTAAAGCACCTTGCTCAAGGGTACAGCAGCAGTGTCCCCCACCTGAGATGGAACCCACAACCCTCCGGTCAAGAGTCCAGAGCCCTAACCACTACTCCACACTGTTGCCCATCGTGAAAAATGTACCATTTATTAGTTCCAAATACCCACGTTACATTCTTCATTGAAAGTTATTGTTTAAATATAACACGTGCCACTAGTATTAACAGAGATAGGCAATTGATCGGATTACCTGAACCAGTGGAGAGAGCCCTCAGACTGATTCACTGATGGTTCATGATGATCCTGGAGGTATTAGAGGCTTCACTGTGTCGCTGGTAAGCCTTATATTTATACTATAGTCGGGTCAGAATATATGTGACTACAGTTTGTTTTCAAGTGCAATCAACCACTAACTACTCTCTTTTACAAGGTTACTGTGGTTAACCACAGTATTTTGTATTTTGTATTTCTTTTCCCATACATTTCTGCACATGCTTTATCACTTCAGCCAAAGTCAGCTCTAGCAAATTGGTTTAACATTACCAACACATTTTCTCTCATGATTACCAACACATTTCCACTGTACAAGAGCAACACAGGTTGTGAATTTGTGAACACAGTAGAGGAAAATACTTGTCGCATTTTAGCTGAAAGTAGATGGCACTGGCTCATATAAAAACTTGGATAATATACATTTTGTTAAAGAAGTCATGACTCTACGTTATTCAGTGAGTCTTCATTAACATTTTGTACGGAATTTAGACATCTTGTGTCATACAACTGGCATTGATGTTTCATGATGAGTTTAGGAAAGAAACTGTAAGCTTCAACTGAGCAAAACAGAAATAAAACAAAAGAAAGTCAACAAACAGCAAGGCTTCTGAGCGAATGAGAGGTAAGGAAACATTTTTGAAATCGTTGGTATAAAGTTGATATAAATACTTTCGAAACCAGATCAACAAAGCACAGACATGATATCACTTGTAGATTTAGACAGGCAAAAGCGACTTTGATTTACATGAATTTCCATTCATTTCTCCAGATTATGCCCAGATAAAAACAGAGCCTTTGGGAGAGAGATTTACAGTTGGATCTTTCAAGCTCCTGTCTTTGGGAAGTCTGTTGGTTGATACCCCACATACCCATAGAATGCATACCTCGGAATGTACCAGGGACAAGCTTTGATACACAGCCTAAGATTTATCAACTTCAGCATGCAGCCAGTCTCCAATCCTTAAGACAATGCCCTGCTACTAACCACCAACTGCAATTTCACTCTTGAGGTTCTCCTTTTTAGGGCATTA
This sequence comes from Acipenser oxyrinchus oxyrinchus, assembly GCA_030684275.1. Taxonomy (NCBI): domain Eukaryota; kingdom Metazoa; phylum Chordata; class Actinopteri; order Acipenseriformes; family Acipenseridae; genus Acipenser; species Acipenser oxyrinchus. The sequence continues at coordinate 31,519,163 of CM060256.1, forward strand.
ACTGAAAAGCCATTTCTAGAGCTCAGAAATGGACAGATTTATTTCCAATTCTCAGATTCCTCCAGGCTCGAAGCAGAGTTTATTTATGTTGGCTGCAAGACTGGAGGGCCGGCCCTTGGTGCTCATTACAGGAATTAGCTGTGTGATGGTGGGTGTTCTTTTATTACTGGATTAACAGGCGCACTCACAGCGGATTGATGTCAGTCTCATGTCTTAAAGGTGTGCTGATGCTCGTACTCGTAATTGCCTTTAAGAAGTATTTATCGGCAGGTATTAAATGAATCCATTCCCTAATGTGTTGATTTCATAACAAGATAAGCTGTCCTTCCCTCACCTTTACAATCAAATACCAATCACTGGCGATTAACTTCCAACTTCAGTGCTGTTGGTTTTTTTAAATATTATTATTTTTATTACATTCTGGTTACATTAATGGCAGGTTAAGGAAACGAACAACTGGAACAGGTAGAGGTATAAACTGTAGTTAATCGCTAAACAAGGAGGGATTGGGTTATTACATCATGCGATCTACATGCTAGTTTAGAATTTACTATTTTTAACCCTGTCATGACCATTTCTGTATCACATGGGATACAATGCTTAGCCACACCTCCATATTTTCTTTTAAAATCTAGCCTCACAAGACAGAATTTTTCATTTGCAGTACATTGTGTTGCCGGACGGAATCTACATTAATGAAGTAGCTTTTATCATTTAAAAAATGTTTGAGCATTACAGCGTTAAAGAGTTTCATCTCATGTGTAAAGGCTTAGATCAAAGGTGTCAAGCTTCCCTATTTACAAAAATGTTGCAAAGAAAATAATAAGATTCACAATAAATAAAGTGTCACTGTTAAACGTCCCATTAAAATAACATATAATGTCATCATAAAACAAATTGCAAAATTCAAACAAATAGACAACCAAGTATGAATTCCATTCCAGAATTGTTTAGTTTAAGGGCAGGAATAAAATTACTTTTCTAAAGGTTCAATATTAGTTAGATAAAAAAAACAGGAGTTGCTTTCAAAAACAAATCTTTTACGTAGAAATTCACTGGATGGAGATATCGAACACTGAGCATTTTAAAAGCCGATTGGAAGCGGATTTTCCTCTCATCCAGGCTGCTGGTGTACTGAGGCCGTAAGATGACATTCGTACAGCTGTACCAATTGTAAAGGTGAGGGAAGGACAGCCTTTCTTGTTTGAAATCAACACATTAATGAATGGATGTGTTTAATACCTGCACCTAAATATTTCATAAAGACAATGGCAAACACATGCATCTGCACACCCCTAGCGAGCATGTCGAGGTTTGGGTTAGGATTAGGGTTATATCATGCAAAAACATGTACATATTAAGTACATTATAACTGTGCATAATAACATTTAACATGTAATTCTGTTAAGTACACATGTATTTACTATGTAACTAATATGTAAATACACAGTAATTAGAGACACAATGTAAAGTGTTACAAGATATACAAACATCCATACAAGAAAACATCAAATATTATTAATAATAATAAACACAACTGTATTATTACTATTATTATTATTAGTAGTAGTAGTAGTAGTAGTCGTAGTAGTCATAGTAGTGGTAGTAGTCGTAGTAGTCATAGTAGTGGTAGTAGTCGTAGTAGTAGTCATAGTAGTCGTAGTAGTAGTATTAATATGAATCTTTAAAGTGCAATATAATAATGAATATTAGAAAGTTTCACAATATTTTCACCTATTATCACATCTTCGCTTATTGAGGCATTCTTAAATATTGCTGTTAGTGTGGCAGTATTTCAGACGCAGTCAGTTTACACAGAAGAAGCCAAGTACACAGAGTCTGCAAACATGTAAAAAAGAAAGGGTGGGGGGTGACAGAGGAACGTTAGCGGTTCAGTGCCCAAGGCCCTCCTTCATGGGCTGGGGAGGGGGTTCTCAAGTGGTTAGAACGAGGTGATCTTTGCCAACATTTCTGAAAGAATCAGGCCCTGGTTCCAAGAGATTCAGTTCACAAAACCCTGTATTTGTTTATTAAAGATTATTTATGGCAAGACGATGCGATGTTCAGAAACTTTTGTTATTAATATGCGATGTGCCAATTTTGAGTATAATTTAACTGTCATCTGAGAAGGATTGGTTAGCATGAATGAGGTCACTGTTTTTAATGTTGTGCCTCATTGGCTTTATTAAAGAGTACCCAATTATCCCCCCTCCTGCACTCGCGGTCATGCCTTTACCAGGGGAGACCCTAGAGCACCCCTGCGCTCCCCAGGCTGTGTGACTGCCCCTGCACTCCGTGCACAATTATCCCCCCTGCACTCCTTGCATAATTATTCCACCCCCCAACTGCAGCAATGCCCCACACAGCTCAGGACAACTGAAGGTTCAGAGGACGTCCCACGACCAAGCCAGCCTCCTCTTCTACACCCAGGAACTCGAGAGTGGATGTCAGCGAGCTACTGGCCCTGCAGGAGTCTGCTCTGAGCTCACTGGGTGCCTGGCCAGTAGTGTCCACTGTAGCACGATGAGGAGAAACAGTCCTTGCTGGTTTTGCCTCCCTAACCCACGGGAGCACCAGAGCCAATGTGACGCTCCCTCTGGAATCCCCAGTGAAGACTGACGACTTCACACAGCCAGGACACGAACATTTGCAATCATTCTGAGTGGTTCTGAGTTTTTGTTGTTCCAAAATTTAATTCTTACCATTTGTATCTAAATCTGCTTTTGCCTGGCTCATTCCATTCAAATCATGAGACAATGTGACTTTTCAAGGTCACATGATTTAAGTGGAATGAGGAAAACTGTCCTAACAGAATTATCCAGACTAGCTTAAAAATAAAAAACATTAAAAAAAAAGTAAAGGGAATATAAAGAGTGAATAAAATGCCATTTGATGCTACGTACTCTTAACACTTTTACAGGTCTTTTTATTGTGCTGAGAATCATTCTTTTTTTTTTTACATGAATTCATATTTGCAAATACTAGTAAAATGAGGTAACAAACTACTTCAGGGTCTGGATGGAGGTCACCCCCACCCTAGATGAACTACTGCCTTGTCTCATTGAAGCCACACCACTGGAGAGAGCTTGTAGTCCAGAGCAGGAAGTGATGCAATACCAGGAAGCAGCATCAGGACCTTTGCGCCGTGCTTAGTATCTGCCTGTATTTCAATTATGAATAAGCAAATACGGTAACTTGATCTTCAAGAGGAGAGAAGGGTAGCAGACTCACTGGTGCTAAGAAAAGGCAAGAAAATGAGGCAACACTTTCCATGAAGTGTCTCAAATTACTGTGTATTTACATAGGTACTGTACCTACTACAGGTGCACGCAATTATAATGGGTCTTGTTAGAACAGAGTTGTGTTTACAACATATAGAGGAGGCCCTGTGAAAACGACATGGGTTTTATGCCGTACTCTGGCTAAAACTGACTCGTTTATAACATATATGCCGTTTAATACGTACAATTTTCCTGTTCCACAGGTATATATTTTGCGCAAATATCCGGGACAGTAAATGGCAGTCACAGAAGCATTTGTGATGTCAGGCAGGAAAAACAGCTGCTGTTTACTTTTATTCTAGTATGTTTTTGTGGGCACAGCCGTTGTACAATTTAAACGTATATCGTATACAATTGTAATTACATGTAGCTAAAATATAAATGTGTAAAATGGTGCTACTTATTTCATTGTACATTGTACTTATTACAATTATTATTGTTTTGTACAAATAATAAACTCCCGTTCTTTGGCAGTTAAGCTTTCTTTTATTGTTTATATTTAAGGTACTTATGTTCGCAGTTACAGACAGCATTTCAAATTGTGCTTACTACGTACTTCCTTTATAAAGTACTGATTTCCATTGTCCCTTGGAGTCCGTTATAAGTGGAGTGCACCTGTAATACATGTGTTCTTACACATAATTACAATGTTATTATGCATAGTTACAATGTACTTAATGTGTAATTGCATTATATATCCCTAACCCTAACCCTAACTCTGAACCGAATCCTAGCCCTTTTCTGAAACAATTGTGTAGGCCTACTTATTTATAACGTGCTAAAAGTGTTACCTATTGAGGTACAGTCGACTTTCCCTAATTCAAACCCCACTAGTCAGATGGATAGTCAGCGGGGCACTGCATATTTAAAAGCTCTTGTCCCTGCGCTAACGAGATAGATGATTGTTGACTTTGTAAACTGCCAGCTGAACGAGGACCGTTTCCACTGCCTCACTGCACCAAGCCCCTAACAGTGGTAATAGCCGGCTCTTAGTTATTTATGGCACTAATAAGTTTCTTGCTGCTGTTCTAGTGCTTAGGAGTTCATATAAATTCCTGAGTGGTTATTCATCAAGGGCTTGCAGGGGTGATGATAGCCGGAGAGAAACTGAAATAAACGGGACGCTGCCAGGGCTACTGCACCGATTAACCCTTTATATACTGCACCGAATAACCCCATTATTATTTATTTCTTAGCAGACGCCCTTATCCAGGACGACTTCCAGTCGTAAACAAAAATACATTTCAAGAATCACAGTACAAGTAATAATACAATTAAGAGCAAGATGAATACATATATATATATATATATATATATATATATATATATATATATATATATATATATATATATATATATATATATATATATCAAACACAACATCTGTCCTTCATCAAAGTTTACCATGGTAATCTATATAATACCATGTATTTATCATACTCTAAAATGGTTAGCCAGATATTTTACAATGCTTTACCGGACCTTAATGGTTTCACTATACCTCCACTCCCCCACCTCCTCCCACTCCCCCTCTTCCTCCTCTCCTCCTCCCCTCCCGTCACAAAGGCACTTTAGGACATTTCAGAGTTTGATTAAAAAACAAAGCTCTTTTAAATAATATTTTTTACGAATTTCCTGCCTCTTTTTATAGCTAAATCTCTTCTTTGCAGGAACACTGTCACTGTATAACAGGTTGAACACTAAAGCTACGATTAACTTTATAGTCTAGCATAGATTAAGATAAGCCATCAATGTAGTGAATTATATCAATACAACGCACATACAAAAACAAACAAAATATTGGCCTTAGGTGAGTTAAGCTGAGGGAACATGAACCCACTCTTTCAGGAACAGTGGCTTGAAACCTGGTTCCAGGAGACCTAGTTTGAGGCAGCTATGCTCTATCAAACCCCAAGTCTGCCCTGGTGTGCCATGCAATGGCCTGAAACCTTGTCTCCTGAAACCAAGTTACAAAGATGTTTCATGTTCCCTCAGCTTTAGGGTCCAAAGTGACTGTGACAAAGACGACTGAGCGGTGACGTCACGGCAGAGCCAGGAAACACAGTACAGACAGAGACTTGGGGTTTTTGGTGAAGCTGAGCGCGTGATCGCGCTCAGCATTTAATAATCAAACAGAAAATAAAAGGTTTGTACACAAAACAGAAACACGAAACAGGACACGGCACTTGCGCCAAAATAAATAGACGAACAAAAACGGACTATCAATTAAACAAACGGTGGACGGACAGACACACAAACACGGTGAGTAAATAACTAAACAAGTATCGTGCTGGTCCTCCAGCACGCGATAGCAATTGTTTTAAATACTCTCCTTCTCTCTCTCTCTCTCTCCCGTTCTCCACTCAACGAACACACAACCCCGAGTGAGTGAAAACATGCTGTTTTTATGCAGTTGTACCGAGACTCGATTGCTAGTCAATCATTCAATTGGAATCTCGGTACAACTGCACGTGAATTAATTAAGTGCACTCCCGTGACCACACATTACATTTTAACTAGCACGTGAAGTGATTTGTGCCCTCCGTGCCTAAATATAAATCTACATTTTTAAATCACAAGTGAAACACAGACCCGTTTATATCCCGTGTACCGATGACTATACACCAACATTTACACACAACACGTAACACAAAATACACACAGGGGGCACTTTGCCACATATACCCCCCTTGTGCAAAGCACACATGGCCTCAATGGCCACCTCCCCTCAGTCCCAAAGTCCCGGAAGAGGGGAAGCAAGTTGTTTCTGGGGGTGGCCATGGTGGAATGTCCGCACCCCCAATTCTTCGTGGGCGGCAGCTCCCTCTTCCGGGCTTCAGCCACACTATCTCCTGCCGCAAGTGCAGCTGGGGAGCTGGTCTCCTGACCTCCCCCTTCTTCATGGCCGGCAGTTCCCCTCCGTGGGGCTCCGACCACACAATCTCCGCAGCGAAACTGCTGCGGGGAAGCTGGTCTCCTGACCTCCCCCTTCTTCATGGCCGGCAGTTCCCTCCGTGGGGCTCCGCCACACAATCTCGGCAGCGAAACTGCTGCGGGGAAGCTGGTCTCCTGACCTCCCCCTTCTTCATGGCGGCAGTTCCCTCCGTGGGGCTCCGGCCACCCAATTCCGGCAGCGAAACTGCTGCAGGGGGAGCTGGTCTCCTGACCTCCCCCTTCTTTGTGGCCGCCAGCTCCCTCCGTGGGGCTCCGGCCACCGTGTTTCCTGCCACGGAATGCGGCTGGGGAGCTGGTCTCCTGACCTCCCCCTTCTTCATGGCCGCAGCTCCCTTCATGGAGCTCCGCCACAGTGTAGCGACCGAGGCAAAGCAGAGGCCCCGGCGACCCCAGGCGAAGCAGGATCCCTGGCGACCCCAGGTGACGGCAGCAGCAGCGACCCTCGGGAGGCGACGGCAGCAGCAGCGGACCCTCGGGAGGCGACGGCAGCAGCAGCGGACCCTCGGGAGGCGACGGCAGCAGCAGCGGACCCTCGGGAGGCTAACTCGGGAGGGGAGCCCCTGGCCATAGAGGCGGCAGCGGGAGCTCCACTTCTCCCTCGCACCCTGCACCCTGTGTGGAGCAAAGGCAGCCCCAGGCGATGCGGAGCGACAGGCAGCCCCAGGCGTCGCGGAGCGGCTGGCAACCCCAGGCGATGCGGAGCGGCTGGCAACCCCAGGCGATGCGGAGCTGCTGGCAACCCCAGGCGATGCGGAGCGGCTGGCAACCCCAGGCGATGCGGAGCGGCTGGCAACCCCAGGCGATGCGGAGCGGCTGGCAACCCCAGGCGATGCGGAGCGGCTGGCAACCCCAGGCGCATGCGAGGCAAGCATCCTTGGGCGGCGAGGCAAGCATCCTTGGGCTAAGCGAGGCAAGCATCCTTGGGCTAAGCGAGGCAGGCATCCTTGGGCGAAGCGAGGCAGGCATCCTTGGGCTAAGCGAGGCAGGCATCCTGGGCTAAGCGAGGCAGGCATCCTTGGGCTAAGCGAGGCAGGCATCTTTGGGCTAAGCGAGGCAGGCATCCTTGGGCAGCGAGGCAGGCAGTCAGGACAAGCTGGGGTGCGGGTTTTGGCCCTCTTCTCGGCCACTGCGGCCGGGCGGTTCTTCCCATGCTTTCCTCAGCAGCCTATGCAAGGGCTGCTGAGGACCGCCAGCATCTAGTCCTGGTCCTTCTGGTGACGGGAGAGGCAGCTCCTGCTCCTCTCCTCGTGACGGTGGGGAAGTGATACCAGCAGGCATTCATCCTCTGCTGGTGGGGAAGTGATACCAGCAGGCATTCATCCTCTGCTGGTGGGGAAGTGATACCAGCAGGCATTCATCCTCTGCTGGTGGGGAAGTGATACCAGCAGGCATTCATCCTCTGCTGGTGGGGAAGTGATACCAGCAGACATTCCTCCTCTGCTGGTGGGGTTGGCGGAGGCAGAGGCAGCTCCTGCTGCTCTGCTCCTGCCGATGGAGGTGGCGGAGGCAGAGGCAGCTCCTGCTGCTCTGCTCCTGCCAGTGAAGGTGGCGGAGGCAGAGGCAGCTCCTGCTGCTCTGCTCCTGCCAGTGGAGGTGGGAGCGGCGTGTAGTCTCCTGGCGGCGGAGGTGGGAGCAGCGTGTAGTCTACCCTTGTTTCAGGGGACTGGTGCGGCCCTCCCCTCTTGCAGGGGACTGGTGCAGCTCCCCTCGGAAGGGGAGACCAGCAGGCATTCACCCTCTGCTGGTGGACAGGGACCCAGCAGGCATTCACTCTCTGCTGGTGGACAGGGACCCAGCAGGCATTCACCCTCTGCTGGTGGACAGGGACCCAGCAGGCATTCACCCTCTGCTGGTGGACAGGGACCCAGCAGGCATTCACCCTCTGCTGGGGACAGGGACCCAGCAGGCATTCACCCTCTGCTGGGGACAGGGACCCAGCAGGCATTCACCCTCTGCTGGTGGAGGAGGCAGAGGCAGCTCCTGCTGCTCTGCTCCTGGCGGTGGAAGTGGCGGAGGCGGGACCAGCAGGAATTCACCCTCTGCTGGTGGAGGTGGGAGCTGCAAGCAGTCCTCCCATGGCAATGGAGGTGGAACCAGCAGGAATTCACCCTCTGCTAGTGGAGACTGGGGCGGTGGACGTTCTACCTTCCCCTTTTTGGGCCGTGGACGCACCGACTCCTTCCTCTTGGGCTGTGGACGCACCGACTCCTCCCTCTTGGGCTGTGGACGCACCGACTCCTCCCTCTTGGGCTGTGGACGCACCGACTCCTCCCATTCAGGCGTAGGACGTTCGGGCTCCTCCCACTCAGGCGTAGGGACGTTCGGGCTCCTCCCACTCAGGCGTAGGGACGTTCGGGCTCCTCCCACTCAGGCGTAGGACGTTCGAGCTCCTCCCACTCAGGCGTAGGACGTTCGAGCTCCTCCCACTCAGGCGTGGGACGTTCGAGCTCCTCCCACTCAGGCGTGGGACGTTCGAGCTCCTCCCACTCAGGCTGTGGAGGCAAAACCAGCAGGCATTCTTCCTCTGCTGGTGGAGACTTGGGCGGTGGACACTCCGCCTTCCTCTTCCCCTTCCCCTTCTCTGCCTCCTCCTCACCTTCCTCTCCTGGGCCAGTTCCTCCTCTCCCTCTTGGTAGGGGCAGTGCACCACTGGGTGCCCGAACTCCCCACAGGCAAGGCACCAGCCTTGGTCCTCTAGACCACCGAGGAGGACCTCCAGATCCTGGCAGCCATCTCTCCAGTTCCAGCCTTCCATTTTTCCCCTTTTATTTTTCAAAAAAAAACAAAACAAACAAACAAAAAAAACTGCGGTTCCCGCTCTGGCCTGAGTCCTGGAGGCGCTGTTATCCCACTTCTGACACCACGTGTGACAAAGACGACTGAGCGGTGACGTCACGGCAGAGCCAGGAAACACAGTACAGACAGAGACTTGGGGTTTTTGGTGAAGCTGAGCGCGTGATCGTGCTCAGCATTTAATAATCAAACAGAAAATAAAAGGTTTGTACACAAAACAGAAACACGAAACAGGACACGGCACTTGCGCCAAAATAAATAGACGAACAAAAACGGACTATCAATTAAACAAACGGTGGACGGACAGACACACAAACACGGTGAGTAAATAACTAAACAAGTATCGTGCTGGTCCTCCAGCACGCGATAGCAATTGTTTTAAATACTCTCCTCTCTCTCTCTCTCTCCCGTTCTCCACTCAACTAACACACAACCCGAGTGAGTGAAAACATGCTGTTTTTATGCAGTTGTACCGAGACTCGATTGCTAGTCAATCATTCAATTGGAATCTCGGTACAACTGCACGTGAATTAATTAAGTGCACTCCCGTGACCACACATTACATTTTAACTAGCACGTGAAGTGATTTGTGCCCTCCGTGCCTAAATATAAATCTACATTTTTAAATCACAAGTGAAACACAGACCCGTTTATATCCCGTGTACCGATGACTATACACCAACATTTACACACAACACGTAACACAAAATACACACAGGGGGGGCACTTTGCCACAGTGACTTACAATAATTTAATGAAGTGTAGAAGCTGTGATAAATCTAAAGCAGGCCACACCACACTGTAATAAATATCCTCTGAATCTGTGGCAGGATGCCGGATCAAGATCAAGTTGGGAACAAAAATGTAAGGGGACCCTTTATAACTGGTGCACTGGCACCCATCTAATTAGTGACTGGTTTATTAAACATTCGCTAACGATTGCCAAGGTTACGGGGGGTAGAAAGCAGACAGCACCTGGCTCTTTTGCATAGCGTTTAAGACGCTCACTTGCGGTATGCGAGGTCGCCAGGTCGTGCCCGGTGTCCACCCTGTAACATTGACCTCATTATCACTGCCCCCCTCCCTTCTCTTATGCAGAGGATCTTGTGTTTGTTTACTTGCTTTTTACAGAATATGTACAGTAGATTCTTTAGCCACAGCAATATATTGAAAACGTGTGTGTTTTTTATTGATGAAAATGGCATGTTAATGAACTATGTGGGATAGAAATATGAAAGGCTTGTTGTTAGGCAGCTGTGGTGTGCTGCACCTGTAAATATCACCTCCCTGATTCCAGTAAAGCGGGATGCCTGTGATCGTCTGTCAGCAGGTTTAATGACTGCTGCGTGGCATTTTAATGAAACATACAAAAAGCATCTTTGTTTCTTCTGAAGACTAATAACCTTCCTTACAGAGCACTCCAGGGATCTGGTCCCTTTGAACGACTAACTACCTCTGAAGCTGCACAGCTGGATCCTGTTGGACAATGATAATGTATACAAACGGCCTCTAGAGCGGAGCTGGGCAAGTGGCGAACTGTCATGGGGACAAATTGTCGGATCTGAATAATAAAAACACATCTAGCCATATATAATATAAAACTACTAAAAGGCAATATCAATTTAATCTAGTTAATAAATAAAACAAAGTGCCGATTAATCAAGTACATTTCCTTAGCTAATTTACCCAATTAAAATACAAATCAAAAACACATACCATATATCAATTAAAGTACAGGACACAGCCAAATAACAGACCTGCTCACCTCTGCTGTGGGGCCCCACTCCTCCTCCTGGCCCCTCAACTCCTTCTCTCGAGCCTACCTCTTGGGGCAGTGACTACAGCTGTCTGTACTGCAAGGTCAGTGGGACAGGGTGTCAGCGTTGGCGTGGCAAGCCCCAGCCCAGTCCTGGACGGTGAAGTTGAAGGACTGGAGCTGATCAATCCAGCGGGTGACCTGTCCCTCCAGTTCTCTGTGGGTCAGGAGCCACTGGAGGGCTGCATGGTCCATCCTCATGGAGAAGAGGAGCCCGCAGAGGTAGTGGTGGAAGTGACAGACTGACGTGACCACCGCCAGTAGCTCCCGTCTTGTTACACAGTAACGCAGCTCTGCTTTGTTGAGCGCCCTGCTGAAATAGACTCCTTCTCCCCCTCAGGCCCGGGCTGGGACAGTTCGGCGCCGATCCTCTCATTGCTGGCATCAGGTCTAGGAGGAACGGCAGGCTGGGGTTGGGTGAGGAGAGCACTGGTGACTGGGTCAGTGCCTCCTGGAGGGTGTCAAAGGCAGCCTGTCGCTCCTCCGTCCAAGCGAAGGGTTCTGGTGTAGCAGAGCGACGATGCTGGCGAACCCCTGGATGAAGCGCCGGCAATAGGAGGCGAGGCCCAGGAACCCTCGCAGCTGTCTCTGGTCAATTGGTGTAGGCCATTCCCGGACTGCAGTCACCTTATCGGGTTCTGTGCTGATCCCCTCTCCTCCAACTCGGTGGCCCAGAAAGGTGACTTCTTGCTGCATGAACTGGCACTTCTTGGGGTGGAGCTTCAGCCCAGCTGCAGCCACACGTTCCAGCACTCTCTTGAGTGTGTCCAGGGTAGACTGGAAGGAGGTTCCGTGCACCAAGAGGTCGTCTAGGTAGACCAGGCACTCTTGGGGTGGAACGTCAACCAAGACTTTCTCCATCAACCGCTCAAAGGTGGCAGGAGCGTTGCAGAGCCCAAATGGCATGACCCGGAACTGCCAGAGCCCCCTGCCGGTGGAAAACGTATTTTTGGCTGTGTGTCGGGTGCCAGGTCTACCTGCCAGTAGCCGCTCTTCAAATCCAGAGAGAACCAGGTGGATCCGGCTACCAGATCCTGCGACTCAAAGCTGTCCTTGTTCTCTAGCAGCAGCTCCCACAGCTGGTCCTGCTGTTCTGGTCCAAGCCCCTCAGAGCCGCCAGACAGAGGTCACTGCTGCATGAGTTGCATCCCCTTGCTGGCTTGACTGCTGCTGTGCAGAAGTGGTTAACTGTCAGACCGGCTCAGGCTGGACTGGTGAAGGTTCACTGGTGGGGGGTATTCTGGTTCGACCCCAACACTGGGACGGCTGTTTTGGGGGGCGGTAGTCTCTGTGCTGGAGTTCGCTGGCCCCGGGAAAGTGGCGTTGGTTGTTGTTCCAGGGGTGCCTGGGGGGTAGTGTCAATGGCTGTTTGTGTGCGGCGGCCGAAGGGGTCCAGCTGGACCAGCTGTCCCTGGGGGTAGGCTAAGGCCAGGGCCGGGCTCCCTTGAAACTGTAATGTCCCTGTATGGAGGTCCAGCTGACCGCCTGTGTAGCGCAGGAAGTCCATGCCAAGAATGTAGGGTTCCTGGACAGCTGCTACCCAGACGAGGTGGTGTACTGTCTGGCCAGCCACCTGAATTGCCATCATCCACCTCCCCTTTATGGGCACCAATTCCCCTGTAACCATACAGAGCTGGATGGATGTGGGCTCCATTTGAACCCACTCATGAACCACATCAGGACGCACCAGTGTCATGATCGACCTTGTGTCAACCAATCCAGACTCCTTCAATCCGGACCGGAACGTGGCCAGCCGATGTCCCCAGCCGATGTCCTCCCGACAATGACAGCGGGCCTTGGTGGGGTGCAGTCAGCTGCTTCTGGGGAGAGTGGAGCCCCCCTCCCCCATTTGTGTTGTTGGGCTTCTCCGGCTGCCAGCGCAACCGGGTCGGTTTAGGTGTTGGAGACTTGGTGGGGGGCCCACGCTGTCTCTCTTACGCAGGTCCCACGCCGTTTCCCGACAGCTGAGGCAGCTGGTTTCTGGAGGCTGGAGCAGAGGCAGTGGTGCACTGGCACTGCAAGTGGCCTGGCTGACCACAGTTCCAACACAGGTATGCACGGGCCTGAGGTGCAAGGTGGGGCAGTGATGACATGGCGTGGATAAGGGCTACCATCTCAGGGAACCAGGCAGGGATGGACTGTCTGGCCTCGGGTCTCGTCCTCACAGGGCTGGGCAAGGTGCACTTGGGGTCGGGGTCCCTCTGCCCCTTTTTCGGCTATCACTTCCTCCCACTCTTGGGCCAAGCAGAGTGTGGCCTGCAGAATCAGTGGTCACTGTAGCCTCAGATGTTTCCTCAGCTCCCCGGGCCCCAGTGCTTCCCACAAATTGTAGGCGTGCCTGCTCTTCCTGATCAGCAGGGGTCGATAACGTGAAGGCTCACTGGCTCTCCCTCTCAAGCTCCAAGGCCAACCTGGCCAGGCTTTTGCCCTTCCGGCACAGGCATCACCTTAATTGAAGCTTCAGGCCTTCGGGGTTGAATATATTGCCGAACCGTCTCGCCAGTGCTTCGCTCAGGGCCTGGTAGCTTCACAGGTAGTTGGGGGAGACGTTCAGGAGGACAAGCTGCACCTTCTCAGCGCAGCTGTCAGCCGGCTGGCCTTCTCGCGGTCTGTCCAGCCATTCCAGTCCTCCTCACAGCCTCTTCACCAACCCATAGCTCTTCTACCTTCCCGCGATCGGCGCAGGGGCCCATCTCGGGGCTTAACTCGCTGTCTACATGCTGCACTGCAGTCAAACTGCCCATAAAAATCTTCAAAATGGGGTTCACCGGTTTGTTTTATTGTTACGATATGGGCACCGCCATTATTGTTTACATTTGCAGGTCTTTACGCGCCTCTCACTGATGTCACAGCCGTGGTCGCTTCGCCCTGCTGTGTGTTGACGTCACCTTCTCTGGTTTCCTCTGGTCTCACGAATCACTGCATCTCCTCCCCCTTGTACCATCTTGGGCCCCAGCTCTTACACATCGCTTGGTTGCAGTTTCCAGCTCAGCGGCAAGTTGTTCCAGTGTCTGCCGCAGATGGTTTACACTTAGCTGTGGCAATATGTCCCGCTCTGCTCCATAATGCCACTTCTGAACACCAGTGTAACGTTTTGTGTGAATGAAGACAGACAGAGACAGGGATTGCAGTTATTATTTGCAGGAGTCACTGTCAGCCGTGACCCACGCCTCCAAAAAACCTCGCTGGTTAATGATGTTCCTCTTTTTTAAGTGTGCTACTGGATTTAACACTGTTTTTGGCTCCTCTCTCTCTCAAAACTAAACCCTTCTACCGTTTTTACCGTTGCCAGCCTGAGCTCTCCTCTTTTAATCTTTAAGACTCTGTAATGTTTGCCTGCCCAGTGCTTCTCAACACTCTCTGCGTCCAAACAGCAAAACAAGCCCTTTTAGTTAGCGCAGACTGCCGGGTCGTTACAATATTTTGGGTGACTAGCCTAAAGACTAGTAGGACGTTCAGTTTTTTAAAACTCGGTAGCTACTATCAGTACAACTAGTACTGAATGAACTAGCAACATACAGCAACTACAGACATTAACAGAATATAATAATAAAAAAAAACTACCTTTATGTTAACTTACCTTTGGACCACCAATTGTGCATAGCTCTGCTCTCCATAACACTACTGTTGGTTTGTCTTCTTTCGGCCAATCTCAGACGCTCCAGTGAATTTTACCGGAAGCAAAAACTCTCACGATCAAGCGGGTGACTGACGGTTGCCAGGAAAGAATGTTGTTATGTAATGAGATGGTCGTGTAGTTGGCGGGAAAATTATGATTAATTAAATTAATTTAGACGTGCAAGACAGTGACGCTTTTTTAAACAAACAATCCCACAGCAACCTGCACCATTGGATGGGGTTTGGACTATTCATTGAAACATCACCAATATTGACCGACCTAAAGGTTTTTAATAACCACCTAAAGCTACACAAACGACAGAGGGGGGAAAAAATGCCTCTCCCACTCAGATTGTCAGAATCACACAGATGCATTAATGGGGTTGAACTTTCGGTCTCTGGACTGAAAATCTCCTGGTTTTATTCTTCCCGCTCTCTTACCTAATCATTTAATCTTCAAATGCACGGTTTTTCATCCTTGGAGCTCCACCAACTGCTGTATTTTTAATGAGGCTTTCCCACGTGGATTTCCTTAAGTTGTAATACAAAGAGCTATATTTCTTGGCAAGCAACATCAACCATTTAGGGCTTTAGGGTTTTGGAAAACTTCTTGAAAAAAAAAAAAGTGAATCTCAGATGATTGGTTATAGCTTTTTAGTCTTGTATCCAGCTCGCTCCTTACTCCTGGAAAATGTAAATCAGACCCCTGCAGCCCGAAAACCTGGCATGGTTCATAAAAAGTAAAAAAAAGTCCACATTTTACATACTGTGTTTCCAGGCATGGAATCTGTGAGCCATACAGGCTGTAAGCTCTATGATATAAACCATGTTGGATCTAAATACAGTACCGCTGCCTTTAAAGACTCACAACTAAGGCTGTATTTCTTCTATGGCTATCACAGATTCACTGTGAACATTTCCATTTATGACAGAATAGTGTAAATATACAGATTTTTATCACTTCAAAATAAATACAGCAAATGTTTGCCTTATTGATGCACTACCTGTTACACTGCATTTTGGAACCTGGCAGCCGGTTTAGTTTGCTTCCGGTAAATGATTGAACACACGGCATAGAGCTGCATGATTTCTTGATAATGACTTCAATGAAAAAGACACCAGCATCAAAGATCGGAAATATTTCTGCTAAAGATTGCTCTGTCCAGTACAAGGTACATTTCACATGTCTGTTCTTATTTATTTTTTGTCATTAATAGTATGTTTAATTGTGAAATATATTCAACACCTATTTTTAGTCTGTGAAATGCAGTCATAATCACTTTGGAATCTTGGATGTAAAAAAATGTCTGTTACCAAGAAACAATGGAATATGTGTCACTGTGACAGGGTTGCGCAAGGGATGAGGCCCAGAGACAGATTGCATTTCAAACAAAAGACTTTTATTAAATAGAAAACACAAAATAAACAGGCACGAGGGCCAAACAAAAGGGTTTTTAAAACACAAGCAATAAAACACAAAGTAAAACTTATAAAAAATAAATCTTCCAGGCTGAGCTTTGCCTTCACTGGACTGCAAAATCTCAAAAAAAAACCAGCACAAAGAAAAACCACCCTTGCTTCCTCAGCTACCTCTCTCTAGTGAGGAGCTAAGGCTTCCTTTTATGTCAGGTGGCTGGGTGCTAATTGATTGTTAATTACTCCCACCTGACACAATAAACCTGGGCAGGGAGGGGAATTTAACCCCATCCCTGCCAATATTTAAAAGGGCAGAGCCCTGCTCTGCCACAGTCACACTTACAATGGCAAGTAATATTTAACCAATGTTTCTCTTTTCCCCCTTTATAGGTTCTTTGGGCACAAGTAATTATCTGTGCTGTATTAGGTAGTTGACCTTGTCTTTATGGTCGTGTCCGAGCCTTACCTTCTCCATACAGTCAGCTACGAGCAGGCAATGCCCTCTGTCCAGGGTTCTGGTGCTTAAGTACTAGAACATCAACCCTGGTAACATAGGACCGAGTTTGTAAAACACATTCCATTCCCAACTCCAACAGTCGTGGAAAGCTCATATCGCATACTGCCGTGCCTGACACAAAGAGCTCTCACAGTGATGACATGGCAAAGTGTTTAACCAGACAGGCTGGACTGAGAGGAGGAAATCTGTTTTACAGCCTGTGTTCATCAACAGACATGACACTGATCTTGCAAAAATCTGCAGGGAGATTACTGAACTTAAACGTTCTTTCAGTGGAACAGATGAATGGAAATTAACATTAGATGAAAGCATTGTACCATCAGTGTGTGTAAACCTTGTTAATGTAAAGATAAACTACAAACGAAAGGTTACACCCAATAGTAGAAACCATAAATTAAAGAATGAAAGTGTTTTTAAGTGACTACATTGGGGCATTTTCAAAAAGCAAGTCAGTTAAGCTATGCTGCTGTACTGTAACACAGTGAAGGTTAACAGTAGTTCAGTGTACAGGGTTGGAGTAAATTCCTGTTTTCCAATTCCAATTCCATTTCGAGTTCCTTTTAATCAATTTGAACACATTGTTGATCAAAATTGCAATTAGCAATTTTCTGTTAAAATTAGCTTCTCACAGACAGTGGCAACAAATTACTTAAATGGAAGTCGCTGTTTGTTAGTCAATTAAATGGACTTCAAATGAAAGCAGTTGAACAATCACAACAATTATACTGTCTCTAAAATTTCAATTCCAATCAATTAGAATTGGAATGTGAACTAACCTCAACCTTGCCTGTATACTGTAGAGAATCTGATCTGTATTATAAAATGGCCCTGTCAGCAGGCTCTGTACCATTCTGCGTTGAGATACAGACGGTCCTAATTAGGAAGCACCAGGCTCCTATCAAGCTGAGCCCTTCAAACAGGGCCTTTGCATAACGAAGCGCAGCTTGGTGTCAACGGGACTAAGATGGTGAAAAGAATGGGAAATGGGATTAGAACGACGATGGGGAGGGCTGAGTCAAAGGGAAAGAGATTTCAGACGCTTTCCCTCTCTCCCTCCGGCAACGACAACAAGACAGGGACAGGTTTCATTTGCTAAGAGAACTGGGAAAAGTGCCCATTAGTGGACTAATAAAACCTCAATTTAAACAGAACTGAGAGTAATCCTGGGTCACACACACACACCCAAAAAGAAAGATAACCAACTATCCTCAAATCACAGATAATGTGCAGAAGTATGAACTGTAGCTTTTCAATAGTTGAAACTCTACATAATAAAAATATAAGACCCGTTTGCTTTGCTGTTAAGTGACAATACTGCAGAGCTGAGCAGTTACAGTTCTGTTAGAACTCCAGTTACAATTTAAACTGACCAGAGTTCTGGAACCATGGCGACACTCAATTTGAATCATCTGTATAGGGTTTATAGAAAGGTCAAGTTAGGAAACTTCACCCTCAACATTCTAAAAATATTTGGTGTCATTTTGGGTCAAAATCTTCTTTATATACATGTAACAGGGCGAGGTGCCCTGTACATTCATTTGTTTATTTAGTTTCAGAACGGGGGTTCCCCCTCCGCCCGTGTTATTTTGTGTTTGTTTATTATGATTTATTATTTACATGACGGCGAGCGCCATATGTTTTGTTATTGTTTTGTTTAAATGACGGCGTAGCAGTTTGTTTATTTAGTAACGTGGATGGGAAGCCCCATCCACACGGTAATTAATAAACTCGTGCAGATTGTGGCCGAGGGGTAATAGAATAATTAAGTGCAAGCTAGTTAAACCCCTCGGCCACGATATAAAAAGGCTGCAGCTCTCTAGCTCGGGGTGGTTGTTGTGAGAGCGAGAGCGAGAGCGAGAGCGAGAGCGAGAGCAAGAGCAAGAGCAAGAGCAAGAGCAACGTGAAAGAACATAGGAACAGTGAAGGCAATCTGCCCAGCCTGACCTGTGTTTGTATTTTTGTGTTCGAGACTTGTTTTTGGTTTAACCTTTTATTTTGCTCTGTGAGCACAGTTTGTTTTTGTTCAAATATTTGATTTATTTTTGCTATTTAAAAATAAAAACGGCGCGAGCGCCTTTAAACTGCAGTACTTGCCTGGTGTCAGTATCCTTCCTGCTTCTGCCGTGACGTCACCGCTCAGTCACCCTGCCACACGTGGTGTCCAGCGTGGGATTACCAGCGCCTCCTGGACTCAGGCAGAAGAGGGTACTGCAGTTTGTTTGTTTTTTCGTTCGTTTTTTTTTGCACTTGTGGAGAAAGGAGAGTGAGGAGGAGGGTGAGGAAGAAGGATGGGAGGAAAGAGGATGGGAGGAAGGAAGAGCTGCAGAAAGCAGCAAAAGCGGCAGCAACAGCAACAGTTGCCACCAGGGGATGTTGGCCCTATCTACCTGATAGATGAGTGGTGCCCTGGTTGTGGGGAGTTTGGGCACACTGTGGCCATCTGCCCCACCCAATACCAGGGAGAGGAGGGCTGCCAAAGCAAGCGAGGACCAGGTACCCCGGGAGACCCCAGAAGCGGGAGCTACCAGCTGCGCCACAAAGCGGAGAGCAGCTGGGATGCTATCATCCGGGCGGTCATGGAGGACTGCTGGTGCCCCATCTGCGGTGAGCAGGGGCATTCCCCACTCAACTGTCCTCTCCTGTCAGAGGGGTGCCTGCTGCGCCCATTCCCACCAGCAGAGGGAGAGTGCCTGCTGGTCCCGACCCCATCACCTCCACAGGCCAAGGGAGAAAAGGTGAGGAGGAGGAGGCAGAGAGGAAAAGTGGAACGAGAGGAAGAGGAGTGGTGCACCAACTGCATGAGGTACGGGCATGAGGAGCACCACTGCCTGGAGGTCTTCCAAGACACGGACCTGGAGTGGGAGGAGCCCAAACGTCCTGCGCCTAAAAGGGAGGAGCCCGAACGTCCTGCGCCTAAAAGGGAGGAGCCCGAACGTCCTGCGCCTAAAAGGGAGGAGCCCGAACGTCCTGCGCCTAAAAGGGAGGAGCCCGAACGTCCTGCGCCTAAAAGGGAGGAGCCCGAGCGTCCACAGCCCAAGAGGGGGGAGTCGGTGCGTCCACAGCCCAAGAGGGGGGAGTCGGTGCGTCCACAGCCCAAGAGGGGGGAGTCGGTGCGTCCACAGCCCAAGAGGGGGGAGTCGGTGCGTCCACAGGTACCTGCCAGCAGAGGGAGAGTTCCTGCTGGTTCCACCTCCACCGCCCTGGGAGGACTGTGTGTCGCTCCCACCTCCGCCAGCAGAGGGTGAGTTCCTGCTGGTTCCGCCTCCACCACCCTGGGAGGACTGTGTGTCGCTCCCACCTCCGCCAGCAGAGGGTGAGTTCCTGCTGGTGCCACCTCCACCGCCTTGGGAGGACGACGTGTCACTCCCACCACCACCAGCAGAGGGAGCATGCCTGCTGGTTCCGCCTCCATCGCCGCCACCAGCAGAGGGAGCATGCCTGCTGGTTTCACGGCCGCCGCCTGAAGGGGAGGAGCCCCGGCCGCCGCCTGAAGGGGAGGAGCCCCGCCGCCGCCGCCTGAAGGGAGGAGCCCCTGCCGCCGCCGCCTGAAGGGGAGGAGCCCCTGCCGCCTTCGCCGCCTGAAGGGGAGGAGCCCCTGCCGCCTTCGCCGCCTGAAGGGGAGGAGCCCCTGCCGCCTTCGCCGCCTGAAGGGGAGGAGCCCCTGCCGCCTTGGCCGCCAGAAGGGGAGGAACTGCCTCTGCCACCACCACCCGAGGGAGAGGAGCAGGAGCTGCCTCTGCCTCCACCACCACCACCTGAGGGAGAGGAGCAGGAGCTGCCTCTGCCTCCACCACCGCCCAAGGATGCCAGCCTCGCACCGCCCAAGGATGCCAGCCTCGCACCGCCCAAGGATGCCAGCCTCGCACCGCCCAGGGATGCCACGCCTGGTGCTCCGCATCGCCTGGGGCTGCCTGGTGCTCCGCGACGCCTGGGGCTGCCTGGTGCTCCGCGACGCCTGGGGCTGCCTGCTGCCCGCACGCCTGGGGCTGCCTTTTGCTTCACACAGGGTGCAGGGTACGAGGGAGAAGTGGAGCTCCCGCTGCCGCCTCTATGGCCAGGGGCTCCCTCCCGAGTTCACCTCCCGAGGGTCCGCCGCTGCCGCCGTCGCCTCCCAAGGGTCCGCCGCTGCCGCCGTCGCCTCCCGAGGGTCCGCCGCTGCCGCCGTCGCCTCCCGAGGGTCCGCCGCCGTCGCCTCCCGAGGGTCCGCTGCTGCCGCCGTCGCCTGGGGTCGCCAGGGATCCTGCTTCGCCTGGGGTCGCCAGGGATCCTGCTTCGCCTGGGGTCGTCGAGGGTCCTGCTTCGCCTGGGATCGCCGGGCGCTCTGCTCCGCCTGGGGTCGCTACACGGTGGCCGGAGCCCCATGAAGGGGAGCTGCCAGCCATGAAGAAAGGGGGGGAGGTCAGGAGACCAGCTCCCCCAGCAGCATTTCCGTGGCAGGAAACGCTGTGGCCAGAGCCCCACGGATGGGAGCTGCCGGCCACAAAGAAGGAGGGGGAGGTCAGGAGACCAGCTCCCCTCGCAGCAGTTTCGCTGCCGGAAATCGTGTGGTCGGAGCCCCACGAAGGGGAGCTGCCGGCCATGAAGAAAGGGGGGGAGGTCAGGAGACCAGCTCCCCCAGCCGCATTTCCGTGGCAGGAAACGCTGTGGCCAGAGCCCCACGGAGGGGAGCTGCCGCCACAAAGGAGGGGAGGTCAGGAGACCAGCTCCCTCGCAGCAGTTTCGCTGCCGGAATTGGGTGGCCGGAGTCCCACGGAGGGGAACTGCCGCCATGAAGAAGAGGGGAGGTCAGGAGACCAGCTCCCCCGCAGCAGTTTCGCTGCCGGAATTGGGTGGCCGGAGCCCCACGGAGGGGAACTGCCGGCCATGAAGAAGGGGGAGGTCAGGAGACCAGCTCCCCAGCTGCATTTCCGCGGCAGGAAACGCCAGGCCAGAGCCCCACGGATGGGAGCTGCCGCCACAAAGAAGGAGGGGGAGGTCAGGAGACCAGCTCCCCGCAGCAGTTTCGCTGCCGGAAATCGTGGTGGTCGGAGCCCCACGAAGGGAGCTGCCGGCCATGAAGAAAGGGGAGGTCAGGAGACCAGCTCCCCAGCCGCATTTCGCGGGCAGGAACGCCAGGCCAGAGCCCCACGGAGAGGAGCTGCCGCCACAAAGGAGGGGGAGGTCAGGAGACCATCTCCCCGCAGCAGTTTCGCTGCCGGAATTGGGTGGCCGGAGTCCCACGGAGGGGAACTGCCGGCCATGAAGAAGAGGGGGAGGTCAGGAGACCAGCTCCCCCGCAGCAGTTTCGCTGCCGGAAATTGGGTGGCCGGAGCCCCACGGAGGGGAACTGCCGCCATGAAGAAGGGGAGGTCAGGAGACCAGCTCCCCAGCTGCACTTTCGCGCAGGATAGTGTGTGGTGGGAGCCCCGGAAGAGGGAGCTGCCGGCCATGAAGATTTGGGGGTGCCAGAGATTCCACCATGGCCACCCCCAGAAACAACTTGCTTCCCTCTTCCGGACTTTGAGACTGAGGGGGAGGTGGCCGCTAGCCAAGTGTGCATTGCACAAGGGGGGGGGATATGTAACAGGGCGAGGTGCCCTGTACATTCATTTACAGGCTGCAGCTCTCTAGCTCGGGGTGGTTGTTGTGAGAGCGAGAGCGAGAGCAACGTGAAAGAACATAGGAACAGTGAAGGCAATCTGCCCAGCCTGACCTGTGTTTGTATTTTTGTGTTCGAGACTTGTTTTTGGTTTAACCTTTTATTTTGCTCTGTGAGCACAGTTTGTGTTTGTTCAAATATTTGATTTATTTTTGCTATTTAAAAATAAAAACGACGCGAGCGCCTTTAAACTGCAGTACTTGCCTTGTGTCAGTATCCTTCCTGCTTCTGCCGTGACGTCACCGCTCAGTCACCCTGCCACAATACACTACCGGTCAAAAGTTTTAGAACACCTCCATCTTTCCAGTTTTTATTGAAATTTACGCAGTTTAATGTCTCAATGTACTCTGAAATTAAAGCATAGAACAAATAAACAATTGGAGATAAAAAAGAAATCATGGAATCGTTTTGTTTAACAAAATTTAATCTAAATTTTTGACTCATCAAAGTAGCCACCTTTTGCAGATATAACAGCCGAACACACTCGTGGCATTCTTTCTACAATGGAAATCAAATATTGTTCGGAAAGTTCTTCCCAACACTGTTGCACAAATGTCTTGCACTTGTAGGTTGCTTTGCTTTCACCCTTCTGTCCAGTTCATCCCAAACCAGCTGGATGGGGTTTAAGTCTGGAGACTGTGCTGGCCATTCCATGATTTGAAGCCTACCGTCTTGTTCTTTTCTTCTAAGGTAGTTCTGACATAGCCTGGAGGTATGTTTTGGGTCATTATCTTGCTGTAGGATGAACCCCTGACCAACTAGGCGTATACCAGAGGGTATTGCATGGCGCTGCAAAATGCTGTGGTAGCCGTTTTGGTTCAGGGTGCCACTCACTCTGTGCAAGTCGCCGACTCTGGATCCAGCAAAGCGCCCAGACCATCACGCTTCCTCCTCCATGTTTGACAGTTGGTGTCACACACCGAGGAGCCATCCTTTCGCCTACTCGACGGGCGCATAAAAACCCTGCGTGATGAACCGAAGATTTCAAATTTTGATTCATCGGTCCATAAGACCTTCTTCCAGTCTTCAGTAGTCCACTGGCGGTGCTTCATGGCCCAGGCAAGCCTCTTTTTCTTATTTTGCCGTCTTAGCAATGGCTTTCTTACTGCCACTGACCTGTCAAACCTGCAGCTCGAAGTCTTCTTCACAGTTGAAACTGAGACTTGCTTACTTCGACCAGTGTTAAGCTGTGCTTGTAGCTGTTGTCCTGTGAGCCGCCTATCACGCAAGCTGTTGACTCTCAGAAACTTGTCTTCTGATTCTGTTGTGGCTTTGGGTCTGCCAGACCTCTTCCTGTCAGAGTTTCCTCCAGTTTCCAAGTGCCTTTTGATGGTGTAGGAAACTGTACTCACTGACACCTTGGCTTTCTTTGCAATTCTCTAAAGGAAAGACCTACACTTTAAGGGTTATAATGGTCTGTCTGTCTTCCTTTGTTAATTGCCTTTTCTCACCATTATGATAGCAATATACTACTTCCTGCAGTACAATACTGTCCAAATAATGCTTAAGAGGGTGTAGTAACACAGTCTGTTCCAACACTGCTTTTATACAGACAGAGGGTTTGTAAGTAATCAACAAAAGTTGGGACACCTGTAGGAATTGTTAGCATCAACTTTCAAGGCTTAATTTACTTCCATTGCTGCAGAACAGCTGTAAGTTGTTAACCCATTACTTGTTCCCTGAAAAAGGCCTTTTTGTATAACTCTGAAATGTACATTATTTTTCAGTTTTTGGTAACCTAAACTTTTTTTTTAACCTCTGGCAGTTTACCGCTTACCTTTGTACCATTTCAGGTTGGGGTGTTCTAAAACTTTTGACCGGAGTGTATATATACTGTATATATATGATCATCATCATCATCATCATCATCATCATCTTCAGCCTTTTTCAATCCAATATACTGGATGAAGGCCTCCCCAGGATTCTTCCACAAAAGCCTGTCTGCTGCGTCCCTCATCCTCTGGCGCGTTTCCTAATTTCATCTTGCCATCTTCCTGGAGGTCTTCTTCTTGGTCACTTTATATCTCTTGGCATCCAGTCTAGTATCTCCTTGGTCCAGTGATGGTCTGTTCTTCTTGCTACATGTCCGGACCACTGCCATTTCAGTTTTTTGCATACTTTTGTTTGCGCTCTTATCCATTCCTGCCTTTTCCTGTCTCTTCTTGTTCTTCCTTGTTATGCATCTTTCCATACTCAGTTGAGTTGTTTGTAATTTTTGAGTCATTTTTGCATTGAGGGTCCAGGTTTCGCATCCGTAAGTTAGCACTGGCAGCACGCATTAGTCGAAGACTTTCCTCTTGAGGCATAAGGGTAGTTTCCCTTTCAGAACCATGCTTAATCTTCCAAAGGCATTCCAGCCCATTTTTGCTCTTCTGTTGATTTCGTACATTTGGTTCTCCATTGCTGAAACTAACAGTCCTAAGTTTACGTAGTTATTGACCTCTTCAAGCTTGATCACATTGACTATATACAGTGCTCCCCCACTATAACGTGGGTCTCGGGGGACCCACAATATGATTCTTGGTGGTAAATCTCCCTCCCGACCTGTGAGGGTGCTAAGTAACAGGAACAGAGTACCCTGGACTGCTTGACCTGACACTTCGTTCCTAGGGTTAAAAGGAAGTCGGTCATTTAAAAAAGGGGTGGAGCTTCGGTACATTAACTCATCAACCCAGGAGGGAAATCATGTGGCAGCCGGGATTGGAGGAGCGGCTGCAATCGCTACCAAGGGGTCATGAGTGACTGTATAAATAGGGGACGGTTTAATGTAATCTGTTCCTTCGTTTTGGTTAGGGAAAAGAGTCTGGAAGGACCTGTGTTATGTGTATCCGTATCGTCAGTGTTTCTTTGTACGTCTCTAACTGTGTCTTGTTATTAGTAGACGTTTAACACGTTCCGGTGCTGTCGCCAAGGGCCATCACAAACCTGGAACAGCACTGCACTTGTATCACAAATAACTATTCGCACCACGAGCACTAATTCACTCACTAACAGACTTGTGTATGTGTTTCGTGTGGGTGTATAATAAAAACTGGACTATTATTTCGGGACAAACCTGGGGATTACAATTTAAGTAATACACGCCGCTGTATTACTTAGCATCATTTATTGTTTACTGTTAGTTTTGCCGTCAGACACTTGACATACAAACCCATTAAACAACTTTGCACCTGGATTATAATTGTTCACCTGCACTTGCACAATGTTAACCACTTTGCCACAGAGGTTATAACCTAAGAGCTTTACACACAGGGGAGGGGTGGGGGGCCAGGGACACATAACAACACACATCTGACTAAAATATAAAATAAAATAACTCACTCTCTATAATGCACATATAGTGAATCAAAAATGTACCTTTCCGTGAATTAACCATGCATAAAGCACCATGTAATCAATGCTATATTTTTTACAGGAAAAAGGTAACATTCCCACACGTGGATCATTTTAATTAGCAGTTTTTAAACTATAAATAGCCTGGCTAAATGGCGGTCGGGAGTTCAGTTCGAAGCGACAGACAAACCAACCAAGTGCGAGAAGGAGAGCGGGTCAGGCGAGGGGAAGAGGGAATGGGCTCGCCCCAGGTTCGGCTGCCGGAGCGGGGCTGAACCGAAGCTGAAGCATCTCGTCTCCTGGAGAAAGCTGCAGCTCCTCTCGCAGCAAAAAAGTAAATACATTAGGTCTAATATTTATTTAGTTATAAAATGAATGCTGAATAAGAAAGATGTCTGTGTTATAAAGTGACAGCACAGCTTTTCTTCAGTTAAGATACTGTATCAAAAAGGAGAGACAGAAACGGAAGTTAGACTGAGAAGTTGTTTACAGTTTGAACAAGACCGGTACTGTATTTACTGTAGAAATATTGCATGAATCAGTAGTATAGGGAATTTGGGGACATGCTGTCGGAGCGTTATATCCGAGGCGCGTTATAATTGAGAGTACTGTATATATATATATATATATATATATATATATATATATATATATATATATATATATATATATATTTAGCTCAAAAAGCCAGCTGCTCTATATATATAATGTGAAAGAACAAATCGGCTTATAAAACACTAAATTCAGAAGTTAATTGCCATTGATTGGTACTCTTCTAAAATGATGCAGTTGTAAGTATATAAAAGTCCTCACTGTAGTAGAACTTGTAATATCAAACCATTTTCACTTTTTCTGAGATGTTTTTAACACATTTCTCCTCCCCACCCCTAACGTGAGAGCTGACAGAAAACAACAGGTATATCCCATCCACAGTTCAAGCACAGGCCCACACTCCTGGGAAAGTAAAGATAAACACTGATAGCACGACTGACGATATATGAGAATCTTCTCTCTCTTGGGTAGAGGTGTCTGGGATTTTAGGACCTGTAATGAGAGGGTAAGCAGTCAAGCATGTACTGAGAAATGCACCCCAATCTCAAGGTGATAAGACCAGACTGTGAATGTCGCAGCGATACTGGGATCAGTAAGGGTTCAGCCTTGATTTCATAAGCTACTTTTAAATCAAGCCTCAAAATAAATGAGATACAGAGGGCTTGATTTAATAAAAGCCTACGATGTGTCAGCCTGACCTTTTAACACGGTAAAGTGGCACAGTAATTTTGTACTTAACCTATGAGTTTCCCATGGTTATATTATGTGTATACAAAGGTTTGCCATATTTATTTTAATACACTTTACCATACTGCAACTCTCTGGGCTTTACAATGCTTACCTCTTTACAGTTTACTATGCTTTTACTGTGGGAAACTTTTATACAGGTTGGTTTAGCATGGTTTGTTTTTTTATTATGCTTTACCATACATCTCTGGGCTTTACCTCAGCTTTACCATGCTTTCACTGTGCTTTAATACACTTTGCTGTGCTTTTACTGGGGGACACTTTTATAGGGGAAGATTCTTGTATTTTTTATTTTTGATGGGGGGCGACGACTAGGGGAGTTCTCTTCATTAAACATATTAGTGGATCAATGGTAGACAAACATTTCATCTCATGCCTTCATCAGCATGTTTTTGTCACAAGTTCATCATCTACTGCTGGGGTGGTGTGACAGAGAGCTAATGAATCCTAATCAACAATCTCCCTCCCGACCTGTGAGGGCATGGTATAACCAGAGCAGAGTCCCCCGTAATGGATGGTTCGGCAGTTCATTCCAGGGTCAGTCGGAAGCCGGCCACCCTGGAAGGGGGGGGAACACGATACCAGAAGTCAACGCCTTAATGCGGTAGACGATGTGTCAGGCAAGGATTGGAGGAGACATGATTGGCCGAGCCAAAGAGGGCGTGACGGAGGGTATTTAGGGGATGTGGTACCAGTGATCTGTTCCTCCATTATGGTTACGGAATGACCGTGATGAATAAAGACAAACTGTGTGTGTTTGGTGTTGTACTGTCTGTCTATTTAACTATGTCTTGTGTGTCATTGTAGACGGCTAAAGATCCGGGAGCTGTCGCTGTCAAGCCAGCATTAAACCCAGACTGCACTGTACCACTGTAAAGCATTCGTTTCACATTCACAACACCACTTGCACTCGGAGCACTCACTGTTGGACTGGTGAACATATAGGTCTTAAAGTGTGTGTTTGTTATTATTATTTCGGGACTGAACCCCATGGTTTTGCTGACTATACACATTGTTGTATATAGTCAGTGTTATTATTTAAAAGCCTTAATAAATCTTTATTATTTACCCTTGGAACTGTTGTTGGCCTGTTGTTATTAAGCACTGCATCACCTCTACACCTGTGCACTACTAAGTCACTGTTTGTTACTCAATTAAACTGGCTTCAAATGAAAGCAGTTGAACAATCACAACAATTATGATGTCTCTAAAATATCAATTCCGATTCCTTTGAAGGAACTGGAATTGGGAATTGATTTTAAAAAAGGGAATTGGAATTGAAAAAACAGGAATTGACTCCGACCCTGACACAACTCTGTCTTTTCTCAAGCCACCAGAATCACTTGTTGCCGGACTCTTGCACATGATGCAGACACCCTCAATGACACAGAGGAAACACCTGGCAGGGCCGAAGCGTGGTGGAAATGTCAAAGCAGTGCAGCTGCAAGGGGGCAGTAGATCAAGGAAATTAAGAGATTTCACTTGGAAGAATTTGGCAGCAAACAACCCCTTTCAGCTTCAAGGTCCTTTCTGTGAGTGAGCCTGAAATCTTTTTCTCATACTGTAACTGTTACCATATTCTGCCATATGTTTTGGATTTAAGAATTGTATTAAATGGGCACTTAAAACAACAAAGGAATGTCTTTATGTTTTTAAGCACTGGAAGACTGGTGCTTTTAGAGTTGTCTGTGGACTCTTCTGCATACTCATAAATTGTCACAAGCCTTCTTCAAACTTCTCTCTTAGACTCCTATAAACATTTCAACTTGCAATCTGATAAAGGGGTTCATCAGATCACATGCAAGAAACGCCAATCAGCAGTGTCTTTGGGGTTACTGGTGGCAGAGCATGTCAGTCTTCAAAGGAAGCAGCTGGTTGGTTAAAGACATGAAAGAAGGCGTGGAAAGGGCGGGGACATTTTCACAGACAAGGTGCGTCTTTCAAAAGACCAGAACAGTGAATGGAAGTGCAATACAGGTAAGATTAATGGACTTATTTCATTAGCTAAAACCTTTGTAATGCTCTTCAGGCTTAACTTCAATAATCGGATATGAATGCTTAAAAAAGCTTGAATTCACAGCGCTGGCTAGAATTCAGGGCTACTACATGCACAGCTTGGACTGAGCTCAGACGTCTCAAGGTTAAGGTAAGGAATACGCCTGGGCCACACTGAAAGTATTAGATTTTGGTATACAACACAATAATGGACCTATTGATACCAATACAAGGTAATGTTTGTTTCGTTCAGAACCAACCCTCTAAGAGACTTGCGCACTTCACGCCTTCACTGTCACGCCTTCACTGTTTAAGGCGCTTCTAATTATCGGTCAAAGTGAAGGCTTGCAAATATTGTGCATATAAATTAATGCGTTCTCTGTTAGTAAATGGGGCAGTAAATTTTGATTTATCAAGCACATTAGGCTCACTACTTTACACGCAAGCTAACTCCAGATTTAGTGCCCTTTCGTAAATGAGGACCTATATATGTAAGTAGACGATTGTATCAGAAGGGTTATACTATGTTATGTTACGAAACACCCCTGTGTTTCCAAGAAGAATACAAGCTCTGGTTTGCTTTC
The DNA here is from genome assembly GCA_030684275.1 of Acipenser oxyrinchus oxyrinchus. Classification (NCBI taxonomy): domain Eukaryota; kingdom Metazoa; phylum Chordata; class Actinopteri; order Acipenseriformes; family Acipenseridae; genus Acipenser; species Acipenser oxyrinchus. Next base: position 31,548,408 of record CM060256.1, read on the forward strand.
CCAAGATGTATAAAGAAGGAAAGCAAAATCCATCATGCTCATTTATTATTTGGGTCTTTTACAAGTCGTTGTCAACTCACAACTTCAGAGGTGTGACATCAAAGTGTTGGCGGCTCCTGTTCTAATAGTAAAACAGCATGCTCTCTGTCTCCACACTCACAATTCCATTACATCCTTTGATTGCTCTTGAAGGACACACCCATCTTTACGTTTCAGTTCAAGGGTTTAGGTGGTAAGTGTTTGGATTGGCATTTGAGACACAAAGGTTCTAACAGATTTTGTTTAATGAACTGAGCAATTGCCAACTATTAATGGTTACTCATATAACCTTTCCCTTCCATACAAACTCGAGTGGTTTATTACAGTGAGGACGGTAGGGTCCAAATAGCCCACAGAAAAGTTTTGGACCAAACTAAGAAGCATGTGTTCAGCAACTAAGTACTTAAACTTATAAAGCTCACATGCTGAATCCACTTTCCACTTTCTACATGCATATGCTTATTTGGACTCTTGTCCTGTGCTGCGCACTGAGGCCGGGAACCAGCCAAGACTGACCTTAAATCCAATGTTACATAGAAGTTTTATTTAGTCATTTTGTACAGTTTTGTGTTCTCTTAAGCTAAGGGAACACAAAGCTACCTTTTGAGGAACAGTGGCTTGAAACCTGCTTCCAGGAGACCAGAAGACCTAGTTTGAGGCTACTTTGCTGTAACAAACCCCAAGCCTCCCATGGTGTACCGTGCAGTGGCCTGAAACCAAGCCAAAAAAGTGGCTTTGTGTTTCCTCAGCTCTACTCTAATAGTGAAATTGGTCTCTACTGCTCAATGCAACTAGTTGCTACCTTACTCACAGCACTGTACAGTCAAACACACTTAATATTACTGTTAATGTCCCCCCCCACCCCCCTCATATTAATCACCACACTGAAATGTCTCGGATCGAATATAACGGGAGTCAGAGAGCACAAGCACCTGATAATAATGCTTTTCTACTCGACTAAAGTCTTTCAGCCGACACAAAATATTCCTATCTTTAAAAGCCTTGCTCCATTGTTCTCTCTTTGTACAGTATGTAGGCATTTACAATCTCTGCTATCAAAGAGTTGATTTTTGAAGGACCTTACCTCTGGCCACTAGACCTTGACAGATGAATGGTTGTCATGACAATGAGAAAACGCTACTGTTTTCTAAGGAATCAACAACAATGGTGCTACGAAAACACAGTCAAATTGAACAGTTTCACATTCGATTTTATTTTGACGTGAATTTAAAGGATGGCAAACTAGCAGAATGCCTGAGACTGTATACAAACAATGCTAGCCAGCATTCTAGATGTGTGCAGTATACAACGTAGCGAACTGCTTTTAAACAGTACATCATGTGAAGCGCTAAGCTCGTGGTCTAGTGCCTTTCGAGAGAGGTCTCATCATTTTAATGTCTCTCTTCTCTCCTATTGACGAGAGGTCAACTTATAAATAACAGGTGTGACAGCATGAAACCTAGAAAAAAAAAAAATACAATTCACACACAATACAATATTGCCTATGACTTAGGGGCCAGCCTGTATTAAAGTCATGATATAGGTGGAAGATTTGGGTTGTCTGTGTAAGCAATGTGGACTTAAAGTGTTGTAACTAGAGACAGTCAAATCTGTGGATAACGGAATTCCTCAGAAATCGCGGAATTTGCAGTCTTTCACAGATTTGCAATATTCTACAGCTACATCGTCAACATAAACAGACTACTAAAGTGACCTGAAATATAAAACTTAGTTGTTCGGTTCTAGTTTTGTTAAATTAGTAGGAATTCATTAAAAACTGGAGTTAAGGCTTTGAAAACGTGGTCCAATAAGAAGCCTCATGTGATGTGATGTGATGTGATGTGATGTGATGTTTTTTATTTGACAGTTTCTAAAGATTTTACTGACACAAATTCTTGATATATTAAATTATAAAAGGATTTAACCCATACATTGATTGATATGATTGATATGATTATGTTTACTTGATTTTCATTTTTATAAGCCATTATAAATACATATACTAAACACATAAGATGCTCCTCAGAACACTCCGCAGATATCTCCTTAAAATCCTACCAGTTTGTTGCATATTTTCCCTCAGATTCGAACTGCCTCTATCTATAACTGCAGGTGCTGCTGCTGCTGCCCTCCCCCATTCATTCTTGGGAAGTAGAAAAGCCACCTGGCATTCCCAGCACATTTTCCCAGCCTGTGCGCAACAATAAGGTTGTGTAACAGGGTGGCGGCACCAGGAACTCAGTCTGAGAAAAAACAGTGTAACTCTTCCCTCTTACAGAGCAGAGCATTGTGTTTGGGGAACTTGTGTCTCTGTACAGCCCCAGTGTGGACTGTGCAGGGAGTGGGAGAGGAGGACTGTGGCCTTGCCTTCTCTGGCCTGGCTGCCTGTGTCACTCACAGAAGCTGCCTTCCCTGTAAGGAGCCTCCGGAACTCAAACAAAATAAGCTCTTTGGAGAGAGAAGCAGGTTTCCTTAACAAAGAGGGGCACTTAACCTCCTACTCCCACACCTCAGCAAAGCTCAATATCATGGATTTATAACCCCTACAGCTATGGACAAAAGTTTTGCATCACCCTATAAAATTAGTTTGCTTCATAAAGTCAAATGAAACCTGCTGAAGGTTTCATTTGACTTTATACTTAAAGAAAAACTGACAAAAAATGAAAAATGTGACATTTTGAAATCTAACATGAAATACTGTCCTGCTGTTATGGTTGTATCATTTATCTCCCTTCTTTCCACACACTAGGTACAAAAAATAATCATGATGTCCTGAACAGGAAACAGGAGACAGAAAGAATACAGCAGTCTAGCAGGCTCCGTCTGGATCAAACTGCAATCACATCACACTAAGCCCCTGGTGGATGCTGCTTCCAAAGTGTTTCTATAACAGAGGAAGCTGCACACATGGGCAGTGATATTCTGTATCTGTGTGTGTTTGAAGTGTTCTCCCAATGCAGTAACTCAATCACAATTCTAAAGGTAAAACTATAGAGCTGAGGAAACATTAAGTCACTTTTTCATGAACAACGGCTTAAACTGTTTCCAGGAGAACTAGTTTGAGGCAACTGTGCTGTATCAAACCTCAAGCCTCCCCTGATGTGCCATGCAGTGGCCTGAAACCTAGTCTCCTGAAACCAAGTTTCAAGCCACAAAGAGGCTTCATGTTCCCTTAGCTTTAGGTGATTCCCAGTCTCTCTAGCTGAGATCCAAGGGTGACTGACTGGTCCGACTCTAGCTGGTCGTGGTGCAGGGCAGACAGTCACATGATCGTCTCCCTCTGGTCACGAGAATGAAGTATGAACCAGCCTTTGCAGAGTCATGAACTTGGATCCTATTGCGTTTGAAGTTAATCAATCAAACTGACGTGGGTCAAGTCTTTTACAACAGAGATGGTGCTGTAGACGTTGCAGATGTCACAATGCATAGTTGATAAAATAAATGTTTGTCATGGTCATAAAATACCTGCAGCTGGAGTTTATACAATTAGGCTTAAACTGACCCTTTTTACATTGTGTTATTTAAGAGCTCTACAGTATATGTGGTGGTATTTATCTTCAAAATGTTTTTTTTTACCCCCAATTTTCTCCCCAATTATTTCTCCCCCTCACCGCAGTGGTTCCCCACACAGCTGAGGAGAACTAAAGGTTCAGTGGGCTTGCTCTGATCCCACAACCGAGCCAGCTTCCTCATCTCAATTTGAAAACGTGATTGTGAATTATAATTATGTGGTTTAAATGCGCATTTTTTAGGTAGTGTGGCTAACTTATAGAATAATATCGGTAACACTCTTTGTATATCTTTTTTGTTACTGGAGCAGGAAACTACCATACACACTCAACATACATATGAGCTCCAACGGCAGTCTAATAACAAATACACACATGCATGGCATATCTATTGACTGTTTATTAACATGTAACTAAACTTCAGCAAATGGTTAATTGCATATTAATTAAATATTTAGATTTATGCCACTCAAAATAAAGCTTTTCCGAATTTACTTATACAAACACACACACCCACACACACACAACCACCAACACACACACACACACACTTGCACACATCCCGATCCACCCACACACACACCTACACACCCCCACACACACACACTCACTCACCCACACACACACACATACACACACACACACACACATTTCACTATAGGACTGTACCGGTGTGCCCAGAGATGTATTCCTAAAACAGACATTGCTTGCATTTAAATTAATAATATATCTGTACCTCCGTGTAATCTTTACTTTGCTAATGACCCTGCAGAAGCAACACAGGGATGCGCCTTGTCGTCTAGGCAACCAAGGGCAAAGCCTGTTGACGTCAAATATCCCCTGGTAATTCTCATCTGAAGCAGGCTTCAGCAATGAGGCTGCATTGACCTATTTCGCCCTGCTTGCATGTGTCAATAGGACAAGGGAAGAGCTGTCTGTGTGATTGTCGGCAGTGAGGCAGGCAGAGTCAATGCATCGACCAGGTTGTGAACAGGAAGATGACATGACGTTTCATTTTCTTTGACCTCTTGCGGAGAGAGGCAGTTTCGACCCATCTTCAGTATATTGCCATGATAAATCCTACAGCTTGCTTTATAAACACTGTATAGATGCTTTCAGTGTGCAAAACGTATTATTAAACCCTAAAGCTGAGAGAACACAAAGCCCCTTTTTCAGGAACAGTGGCTTGAAACCTGGTTCCAGGAGACCTAGTTTAAGGCAGTTTTGCTGTAGCAAACCCCAAGTCTCCCCTGGTGTGCCATGTAGTGGCCTGAAACCAAGTTCCAAGCCCCAAAGTAACTTTGTGCTCCCTCAGCTTTACATTGCAACTTGCAACCATATTGGCTAATACAGGATTATATGACCATAAATGTGCTATTGCCCAAAAAAACGGTCAAAAAAAACCCAATAGCCCTCTGATGTGTTTCAGATAAGTACCTAATGTCATTGTCTTTTAGTTACATAAAAGACTTGGTTCTGATGTATATTTAATGATTCTGAATGCGGATATGAATTGGAACATGCATGTTTGAGTTATAGTGGAAATACCCTGTTTTATTAAAAGGTTTAATAAAACAAATTTGGCTGGACTCAAAATACAATGGAAAAGAGCATTGAACATGGAACGTTATGTGGATGTGCTGTAGTTTGATGCCCGCATAGGAAACCAGAATTGTTGCACCCAAGGAGGCACAGAGGGGGGCAGCTAGGCTGATCCGAGGACTTAATGACATGAGCTGTGAGGACAGATTCAAAGAATCTCAAAAAAATATATACTACAACAGGCAACAGGGGACTCAATTGAAGTTTATAAAATTGGAAATATATTGGGTCACACTTTACATGAAGCATCTTTAATTACTGTGTATTTACATAGTAGTAACTTAGTAAATACATTTGTACTTGCACATTATTACAATGTTATTATGCATAGTTACACTGTACTTAATGTTTAAATCTTTTTGCATGATATATGTAAGTACAGAATTGTATCAGAAAAGGGTTAAGGTGTGTGTGGTGGTGGTGGTGGTGGGGGTAGGATTATAGGTAGGGTTAGGGTCATACTGTCTTTGATTACATTCCTCCACGATATTGTTGTTGCAGCTGCTGCAGATTGGAATGATTGTCCGCAGGTCAGGGATGCACAACACTTCCATCAGCTTCCCTAGGGAATGGCACTGCCAGCCGGGCACAGAGCTCCCAGTTCACATCCCAGTATAATCTACTGTGATCACTGCAATATATTCCAGTAATGATCCCATTACTAGAAATAATTTATTTTTCTTATAACCAACGTGAATCAAGGAAATAGGAAATAGCTAACCGGTGTCATTCTCCTCCACTGACCAGAGGGCAGTATTTGAATCACAGGATAGGTCTATAAAAGGTGAGCAGGTAAATTTTGATTCCTGCACTCTGCAATTTGCAGCCTGTTCTTGAAGATATTTTTGAAAAAAAAACAAGTCAATGTTATTTATAGACTCTCTCTGATCTTAGTCATTTTATTGCAGTTTTTTTAATGGAATACGTACAGAAGGATTGCTCAGTTCACCCTAAGGGAGACAAATCACTCCGATATACAGTAGTGTTCAAACATTTGGAAGCAACAAATGATTTACAGCAAGACTAGGGCTGGGGAGTGTATTGCCCAGCTTTCCTCCCACAGACCCCTTACTTACTAATTACCCTGGCATCTCTGAATAGATAATCGTCTCCTCTTTAAAAACATGCTAAATATTTTAATAAGCAAGACATCTCACAAGTAGAATGGTACCCTGAAATGTTCTCCTTTTCAAGGAAAGCAGTACAACTGGAGATGGAGTTTGCTGAGGATAACTTCACTCAGACTACTTGCTCACTAAATATCTTGAGGCTCATCACCATATCTGACCAAAAAATACACGTGTACTTACTAGGGCTGTCAAGCGATTAAAAAAATGAATCACGATTAATTTTAAGATTACAAAAATTAATCTCAATCTTGGTTTTAATCGTCTATTTAATTTATACAATTACTGCATCCATCTCATCTCATTTGTTTTATTATTATTATTATTATTACTATTATTATTATTATTATTTAAAAAAAACTGCATAAAAACCCTGTTTACCTATTTCTGGATTCTGGATCCTATTTGTTGGTCCTTCTTTATAGTTTTATATTTATTTACAATCCAGCATTTGTTGTTAAATTGTTTGAACCAACTGCTAAATCACAATGGAGTCAGTTTATTACTCACCTTACTGCATTTATAATGATCAGTTTCCTTTTCAGTTCCCTTTACTTATAAACTGATGTTTTTCATTGACGTTTAAATAATAATAATAATAATAATGATAATACTTTTTTTTTTTAATTCTCTTTTATTAATAACTTGAAATTGCCTAAATAAGGCAAAACATTCATTGAGTAATGGTTATATCCTTCATAATTGTACAGTCAGAACCTCAGATATCTGTTACCCAGAAACACGTCTGTCGCGTTTTACTGCCCTTGTATTAAGAATAAAATCAATCCCCATTATATATATGTAACAAATGAATGCACCCGTCACACACAATTTCCGACTCACCAGTTTTCTGATAGAAAGCCCATCTCTTCAATGTTATAATTGATCTAAATATCCGTCACAGCCCACTTTTTAAATATATTTTATAGGGTTGGATATGTGAGTGATAACTGTAATATCGTTTAAAATAATGTAGTTATTGAACTAAAACAAAGCTACACTGTTAACGGGCCTGCAGTCGGTAACTATCGACTTTGCAACAGTACTGGTTATTGTTCGCACTTAGCTTGATTCATGGGTTTGCAGTGATCCTGTATTTCTGAAAGAGTACTCTGTCAAAACTGACGGGTTTCATCTGTTGTTGTATTGTTGTTGTCTGTAACAGAAAAAACTACTACAAAGTATATTTTGAGAAGTGAAAGCATGTTTAGCACACAGGTGGTACAGCAGACTAGATACACTTCTGTGATACTGGAACTCACTTTGACAGTAGATACAAATAACCCTCTTTCTATCCAAAGAACTGTCAGAAAGTTTAAAAAAAAACTAATTTCTATTATAATTAGTAAGATAACAGAAATAAACTGTAGTCACGTAGTCTTTGAGCCATCTAGAATATAAATACCATGCATAGAGGCCTACACAGACAGAGAAGCTCTCAGTGGTTCAGGTAATCTCATCAACTGCCTAGCTCTGTAAATACTAGTGGCACGTATTGCATCTAAACAATAACGTTCAAGGTAGAATGTAATGTGGAGTGTAAAATAAGGGAAGTATAATAATCTTCACAGCACACTATTTGAAGAGGGGACGATTCAGGGGTATCAAGACGTTAGAGCGGGATAACCTGTGTTTCTACATTTATCCATCTGCTGTAAATTAAATTCAGTTTGAAAACAGCATGGTACAACATTCCATTTTTACAAAGCTTATAAAACTACATGACAAAATCTGCAGCTCTGCCCTGTCTGAAATGAAACTGCAAACAACCAAGCACATTTCCGTTACGAATGTCAATAATTACCACTTTTGGGTTTGCTGGCTTCCACGTTGATTGGAGGTTGCCACGCCCAGGCTGGAATGTCGATGACTCCTACCCCTGGTTTTAGTTCTGTCACCCATGAGGGAGTGGAGCAGGCAGCAGCTTTTGAACAGCTGTCTGCAGCTGGATCTCTATGAAAAATGTAATGTTCTGCTGACTCAGGCAAACACACAGACTGTATTTGTTAGCAATATTCTGTTCTCTTCATTGACGTTGCTCTAATCATCCCCAAGCCACAGGCTGGAAATAGAACTGCAAATGTCAGCAGCAATATTTTGCTTAATCCTTCTGGGATAATTCTAGGTATTTTAAAAACCAGCGGTGCTGTGCTTGTTTTTCAAAAGAACGGGACAGTGTGGTTCAGAAATCTGGGCGCTGTGCAGTGAGATATGGGGATTGAGCTATATGGTACCTTGTAATTCTATCAGAGGAGCTGGGGAATACATTTCAAAGTACTTTTCCAATTGGATTTCTCAGTCAAGTACTGTAAACGGATGCAGTCTCAGAGAGTAGAGTGCAACTTCAGGCGGGGAACTTTATTTAACCTTAGATCAAATCACGTAAACATCAAGCATATTTTAGGCGCTTCCAATACCAGATCAGATCGTCAGTCGAATACCTAGTATCTTATTTATCCCTTGATAAACAATACGTCCAGTGATCGTCAAGGAAGGGACTTATATCTTACCTCAATCCATTACGTCCCCACTGTGCACCAGAGTTCGCCTCCTCCTCCCCAGCCTCCACCTGCTTCTTGACTTCGTCTAATGGGGAGGGCAGCTATCATGCCCCCCTGCCCATGGATTCCCTACAGTCAGCCTCTCCACTTATCGAGCTAATTTAAGGGCAGGGGTACCTTGAATGGAGAGGCCAATGAATATAGTGTAAAATATGTATAATGTAGTAGTGTTGTCTAGTCTATATTTTAATAAATATTCTATCACATGAGTTTCCTGACTGAACTGGTGTTAAACACAAAGCATGATGTAGTCTGATTAGTGTGATACTCTGTACTGTGCTGCGCTGGTTCAGGTGTTGGATCCTATGTTACATGACAGCTACAATGTGGAAATTCTTTAACAGAATACCCACAATCCAAAGCCATTGTCTGCTGTTACAACATTACAACCGTTGACATGGAGAGAAGAAAAGACGTGCGTCACCTGGTAGAAGCACGTCTCCATGGTGTGCAGGGTGAGTCATACAATGCAGGTTTGCATCCCGGCTGTGCGAATTAGCCAGTCTTTGCTGAGGACTCAGAAGGGAAAACACAGTGCAGTAAATTTGTTATGTTTTACTTTCTTTCTTTCTTTAATTTTTGCAAAATAACAAGTTTACTACACTGTGTTTACTTTTCTTTCTTAACAGCTGAAGAAGGGCTTTTGTCCGAAACATCCTGAAATTATTAAAAAAACATGTATATATATATATATCCTGTTTATCTCTACCTTAGAAACTGCTGAGCTGTGCACAGAGTGTGGGAGGAGCCTTGCATAATTCGAATGCTTTTTTATTTTTCAATTCAAATACATTCATTGCATTTTATAATATATCAACACACATGCTGCTAAATATTTGTTAACTCTTAAGGATTATGATTTCCATTACACGAGAGTAGATGTTAAAACTTATGCTGATTTGAACTCGGCTCTCGCCAAGATAAGCACCAACTAAGACGTAGCTTTACAGTAAACTAATGTGATCCATATGTGTCTCCATCCATTTGCGCTTCCTTCCGTATTATGATGTAGATATCCTTCTGTCTAGTGTTGATGGCTGAAGTGTAATGCTGGCTCCAGGGATCAGCTTATTGCCTCCCTAGTGCACCAGCACACACAACGGCTGCGATGCTGGCTCCGGGGATCAACCAAAGTGCGGTCTCCCCAGCGCATCAGCATGACAACCGTCTGGATTGAGCTAAGTAGAGTACATCTCTGGGATCTTCAAGTGGGCACCTTCCATCGTCGGTGTTTCGTCGACTAGCCCACGACACCTCAAGAGGGCTCGACGGTGATTCTGGCGTCCCAGCATCACCCCCCTCCGTCCCCCACTCAACTCAGCCCAGCTTACTTACCCGTACATCAGCTTTCCTTTCTATTGTGCTTGAGATCCCCAGCCAGAATCTTTCTGTCTCAACCAATGCCAGTTGCTGCTCCTCTCTGCTGCTTCAGATAAGTTCTTCACTGTGTGACGCAACTCTTGGCCACTAAATCCGACGTCTCTGAGAAACCGGGTTGTAGAGTGTGCCACAAATCCTCGACAACCCACCTCCACTGGGTAAACCCAGACTCTCCATCCTTGCTGTTCCGCTTCAGTGGCTAGTTGAGCATACCACAGTTTCTTCCTCTCATACGCCTCATCTACAGCATCTTCCCATGGCACTGTTAACTCTACCAGGTGAACAAGGCGTGCTGATCCAGACCACAAGACAATATCTGGTCGAAGGTTAGTGGTGGCAATCTCAGGTGGAAAAATAAGCCGTTGACCAACATCTGCCAGCATTTTCCAGTCTCTAGCAGCTTCCAGTTGTCCTGGGCGAGGATTGGTTTTAACACCTTTTCTTGGTGGTTGCTCTCCTGGACGGAGGAATGTTGTCTTTTGTGTGTAATGTTTTGATGGAACAGGTGGCAACTTATTGGTCATGTTACGCTTGTCTTCCAATGCCAAGGCCAAACATTGCAGCACCTGGTCATGGTGCCTTGGCTAAGAGCCACCTTACATCCTGTCAAAATGTGCCTTATTTCACAATATTACATTAAAAAAATGTTTACATTTTTTTACATTTTTACATTTGTGTTGCCATTTTACAGGTTTTGTCAAATAGATTTTCATATCATATCAGAAATCAGAAGACTAATATAATTTCTGGTTTATTAAACATTGGCATACATTTTATCGGCAGCATGTTTTTAATCAGACATGTTTCGTTTTGTAAAATCAACACCAACACACATTTTGTTGTTCCTGGTTCTTGTGGATGAACTTTTCTTCTTTGCTCTTTGCTGGTAGAGGTTCCAGATTTAGAATTTCGAGCTTTAAAATGATTTTTCTTACCCCTCATTAGTGCTGACAACAATACCACTACCCCCAGTTTTAAAGGAATGTTAGCCATGGTGGGGGTGGGGGGTGGGGTAGTGATAATGATACTAGTGCTATTAAGATTAAAAAAAAACACATTTATTTTAAAGCTGTGGTTAGCACTCATTTAACGAGGACACAGCCATTATGTTGCCAGCAATAATGTTAAGCCAAGGGGACACTAGTCTACATGTTGCTAGAAAATGTAGAATTCAATCTGTTGCTTCAAATTTCAACACTATTCTACAGTATGTATAAATTGTAGATAGCATGTTGATGGACAACCCAGAGAAGACAATGCATGGATTATATTTCCTATCAAAAAGTTTATTGGTTGTGACAAGTTGGCTTGTGGTGACATCAGACCCGGAAGAAGCCGCACAGACATAGACAGCTCTGGGGTATGAATGAAAACGCTGCTTGTGCGGTTTAATTCATAAATAAAAAGTTTAACCAAAACAGAACAAAACACTTATGCAAAACAAAAGGCACAAAACAAACAGACAACACAGACACAAAACAAACAAAGACCAGTATAGTTTAGTGTGGTGGCTTCTTAATAAACGATTTTACCACTTGTTTTTGTAAGCTAGGTATCCTATACATTACGACTCGTCATCCAGTCACTATGCTTCACATATCACTTCCAGCTCTTAACTTCTAGAATAATTCCAGGCATGTAGACTTCCCAATCTTCAGAAAACAATAAGCTTTTATTTACTTACATCCAATAATAGTCAAACGAGTGGAAAATCCTTCCAATACAGCAATATGTTCCGTGACAGTAACTCCATCCAAATGAATATTCTTCTGTTTAACTATTTTCTTATCCTTTTGTCTTTATATCCTTTATCCTTAGGTCCTTTCATATTCTTACTGTCCCCTTTTTATGATTTCTATGTATAGTAATTGGTTTAGTCTTCAACATCAATAAATGATTAGGTGTAAGAGCTTCCAAATCATTCGGATCATCAGACACTTTTGTGATTGGACGGTCATTTATGATATCTTCCACTTCACAAAGAACTGTTTGAAGACTTTCATCATCAAGGGTTTGCTGTTTCATAACAGCACTGAGAATCTTTCTCACAGTCCGTATCTGTCTTTCCCACACACCGCCGTGGTGACAACCTGCTGGTGGGTCTCACTCCTTTCTTTAGCATAGTATTTTGGCTTGATTCCAACTTTCAATCTCTTTCCACAGTTCACCCTCAACTCCAATGAAATTGGTGCCATTGTCAGATCGGATTTCTGAAGCTTGACCTCTTTGTGATATGAATCGATGATATGCATTAATGCAAGAGTCAGTGTCCAAAGAAGAAGCCACTTCAATTTGTACTGCTCTTACAGCTAAACATGTAAAGATCACTCCGTATCTCTTGACCAAACTTCGACCTCTCTTGATTTCAATTGGACCGAAGTAATCCACACCCACATTTGTGAATGGTGGCTCATCACGCAGCAAACAATCCTTTGGTAAATCTGCCATCTTCTGTTCTCCAACGTTGGTACACTGACGTCAACAGACAATGCATTCAGCGATAACTCTCCTTGCTGCTGAATTAGCTCCTGTGATCCAATATCTCTGGCGTAAGTGGGAAAGTATGTAGTTTATTCCATTATGTCCCACTTCTTCATGAATATGGTGTAGAATAAACTTGGAAACATAAAGATCCTTTGCCAGGATTATAGGATGTCTAGCTTCTTCCGGCATTGCTGATTTACTCAATCACCCTCCTATTCTCAAAATTCCGTCTTCTAATACTGGGCCCAACTTGTAGATATGGCTGCATTTCTTTACACTACAGCTCCCTTTCTTTATAGCAGTGATCTCTTCTTGAAATACTCGCCTCTGGCTGAAATGAATAATCTCCTTCTCGGCTTCTGCCTTACCTTCTACAGAGTTCCATTACTCAATGTTCTTTTGAACTTTTTCATTTGCTCTTCTAATAAGCTCTTTTGTCTCTCTTAAGCGCTCTCAATCTTGCTAATCACAACATGCAGTTCTTTCCTTTTCCTACTCATCTGCAGAAGCGCCTCTCTAATTTTGAGAATTTAAGCTACTAACTTCTTCAAAGAAATCCATCTTGAAAAGTGATTAATCAACTTATTTACAACATCAGCATTATCATTCACAATCAAGACATTCATTGTAACTTCTTTCTTCACTTCCGAATCATCAACAGAAATTAGCCTTGACTTTTTTGGACACTCTGGCCATTCATCTTCTGCCTTCTGCCACAATGAGTCTGGTCCTTTTCATTCTTTAGCAGGAGATAGGTTACGGTTCCATAACCATTTTTACTCGCATTGGAAAAGTGGTGTAGCTGTGCTGACTCCATTTTGCCAAAGTCTTCTGGTTTCAGACATCTTCTTACTTTGAAGCTGGTTATCTGGTGAATATCTGTCAAGCATTGTTGCCATTGTTGCACGTATCTCTCTAGAGTATCTTCATCCCAACTACACTTCATTCTACATAGCTCTTGTAAAATCAGCTTTGCTGGAAAAATGAATGGGGCTAGGAATCCGAGAGGATTGTAAACTGAGCTGACGACCACAAGTATTCCTCTCCTCGTATGTGGTCGATCGTTGACTATTATCCTGAACTTGAAAGTGTCTGATTCAATACACCATTGAATTCCAAGAGCTCTTTCCTTAGTAACACTATCCTGGACCAAATCCAGATCCTTGACTTAATTGGCTCTCTCATCTTCTGGGATTGATGCTAACACAACACGTCTATTTCTTATCTACTTAGTTAGTCGGCATCCTCCATTTAGACAAAAAATCTTTAGCTCCCTTGACAATGACATGCCTTGACTTTCTGAAGGTACAGACTTCAGGCAACCGTCAACATAAAAGTTGTTCAATATTGTGTCAATCACTTCTGGTTTGTAACTATATCTGTCGTCCTGAACATTCTTTCTAAGTACAAAGTTCGCACAGCTAGGCGATGAGACAGATCCAAACAAATGTACAATCGTTCTGTACTCCACTAACTTCTGCTCTATGTCTCTGTTTGTCCACCAGAGGAAGTGTAGAAAGTCTGAGTTGTCTATTGGTACTCTGACCTGATGAAACATTGCTTCAATGTCTGCCATCAACACAATAGGCTGCTGTCGAAATCTTGTCACAACACCTATTAAAGTGTTAGTCAGATCTGGCCCCTGTAGAAGTTGCTCATTCAGAGAAGTCCCTTGGTACACTGCAGCACAGTCAAACACAACACAAATGTTCTCCTTCTTGGGGTGATATACTCCATGATGTGGTATGTACCACACCCTTCCATCATCACGGCTCAGCTGTTCTTGCGGAACCTCTTGAGCGTAACCTTTGTCGATAATGTCATTCATGAACCTCTTGTAGTATTTCGATCCTTACTGAATTTCTTCTTAAGATTAGAAACTCGTTGCTCTGCTACATGTTGATTATTTGGCATGTTGACTTGCGTATTTCTAAAAGGCAGACCTATGCTGTAATGTCCATCAATGCATTTCACTGTGCTTGACACAAATTCAATGAACTGACTATCTTCTCTAGACATTTCTGACTTATCGTCGATGCTGCGTTCAGTGAAGTCGTAATTGAACTGCTGTTTCACCAGTTCTTCCAGGTGTGCTATCGAGATTCTATTCACTGTGGCACATGGATGGCTTTGTGTCTTCAAGCTGGTGCCATCTCCTCTAACTGGACCGTTGATAACCCAACCAAGTAGGGTTTTGACAGCGTAAGGTCCATCTCCTTGACTATTTATCACACGCCAAGGTTCTATAGCTTTTGGTGCATTAGGGCCTATTCGCAATCCAACTTCTTCATCGATTTGAGAGAGCTGTACTTCATTTAGATAAGGCCATTGTCCTCTTGCTTTTGAATGTTGTGCTTTGTAACAGGAACTTCTTTTTGTGTGTACACATCTGGCAGCTCAATGAAGGCATTATCTTCTAGGCTACCCACTTCCAAACCTGCAATGACAGAGCAATCAAAAGACTTCTCTTGACCCATGGTGCGCAGAAAAATCTTTGTTTTCCTGCCTCATATCTCAGCTGTCTCGTCAGAGCTTCAGTACAAAATGTTGCTGAACCTCCTGGGTCAATGAATGCGTATGTCTCCATGATCTTGTAAATTCTTGAAAGGAAGCCTCCTTAGGCTCATACCAGCTAACCTGATCAGTGTCTCTTTCCTCTTCTGGTAGCAAGCAATGATAGTTTTTGTGCAGCTCTGAAAACTCTAGATTATTTTCCTCCAATCATTGTTTAATTTCTTAATTTTATCCACATTTTGGTCATCCTCCATTTTTTTGGTTTTGATTGTGAGCTTTGATTGTGAGCTTTGCTTCTTTTAACTGGTTCAATTTATCTTCCAGTGCTTTAAAAGTATACTTGACTGACCTCTTGTTTACATCTTCTTGTGGTATTTTTTAAATATCTGTTTGAGACTGAGCTGATAATTCACCAGCTACTGTGGCACTAGCTGAAGCTGCTGTTGTTTCTGCTGTCAGCTCTTCATTTTCCATTTTATTTATTTATTTTAGTTCGTATAAACCTCCAGTTTTGTTTAAACAACCAGCTTGCGGCCTTTTTCTTTATTATGATTAATTCTTGAAAGCGTCCATTTAAATCTTCACTTGTATTTACAACAAGCAAGCTTCCCTTTTATGTATCTCTGTTTACAGCGCCAATCTTCACACAAGTCTGTCACACAATAACATGGTCTTCCACAGAAAAATAAACAGAGTAAATCTTCAATACACAGAGTCCTTTTACTAGTAGCAAAGGTTTCCAACTCAAAGCAGTTTTCAACTAAATGTGGTGGCTTCTTCATATATGATTTTCCCACTTGTTAGTTTTTGTTAGCTTGGTATCCTATACATTACGACTCGTCACCCAGTCACTGTGCTTCACATCTCACTTCCAACTTCTAGAATAATTCCAGGCGTATAGACTTCCCAATCTTCAGAAAACACTACGCTTTTATTTACTTACATCCAATAATAGTCAAATGAGTGGAAAATTCTTCCAATACAGCAATATGTTCCATGACAGTAACTCCATCCAAAAGGTCCTTTTATATTCTTACTGTCCCTTTTTTTATGATTTCCATGTATACAGTCTATTTCTATTAATCTATATACTTATCAAAGGTATCAACGATATCAACGGTATCAATGATTGAAAACTGTATTTGCTCCTCCGCTTACAAAAACTCACTGCGTCATCTTTCCTCTTTCGTTTTACCGTTTACTTTATTATTATTATTATTATTATTATTATTATTATTAATAATAATAATAATAATAATAATAATAATAATAATAATAATGTCATTAGCTATAAACAAAACTACCACTTGAGAGCGTAGTGCATAGAAAAGGAGCACATACCAATCCATAAACAGTAATAATAATAATTAAACATTTCTAAATAAAATAAGAATACTTTCTTTTTTATAATCAAAATACAAAATTCCAATTCTGCTCCTACAGGTAGCAATTACTTTCTATTATTTAACTTTCTTGTCTTACGACTCACGTCTCGTTCTGCCTTTGAACACACACCCTTTCTCACCCGTGATCACCCTATTTACACACCTGTGGCTGGAGCCTTAATTAATCATTTAATCATTTATTCAAGTCATGGGTCAGTCTGGGGTACTCCTGGGCCAACAAGGGAGGCATCAAGGGGCCCATGGGCGGCAATGTTGCCAGTAGCAATGCTGTCAGTGGAAATGCTGGTGGACAACACTATGGTCCATTCCGCCAGAGGCCACAGCAAATCCCCAAGGGTCAGCAGCAAATGACCCCCGGGCAATGACGAACAGACATCCCCGGGCGATGGCGAACATGCATCCCCAAGCGATGGCGGTGGCACTGGCAGTGGTAATGCTGCCCTCAGCGTGGAACACAGTGGCAGCGGTGCTGCATACTCTGGCAGTGTGTATGGAGGTGGTCTCCTCACCACTCCCCCCTTCTCTGTAGCCGACAGTTCCCTTTTCTTGGGCTCCGGCCCCAGAATTTTCGGCAGCGCAACTGCTGCTGCTGGACACAACAAAGCCCCTCGTGATGACAAGCAGGCACCCCCGGGCGATGACGAACAGGCCTCCCCAGGCTAAGGTGAACAGGCCTCCACAGGTGAAGGCGAGCAGGCCTCCCCAGGCGATGGCGAACAGGCCTCCCCAGACGAAGGCGAACAGGCCTCCCCAGGCGAAGGCGAACAGGCCTCCCCAGGCGATGGCGAACAGGCCTCCCCAGGCGATGGCGAACAGGCCTCCCCAGGCGAAGGCGAACAGGCCTCCCCAGGCGATGGCGAGCAGGCCTCCACAGGCGAAGGCGAACAGGCCTCCCCAGGTGATGGCGAGCAGGCCTCCCCAGGCAAAGGCGAACAGGCCTCCCCTGGCAAAGGCAAACAGGCTTCCACAGGCGATGGCGAGCAGGCCTCCCCAGGCGATGCGAAGCAGGCCTCCTCTGGTGTTGCAGGCTCAGCAGCCCCAGGCGGTGCAGGCTCGGCAGCCCCAGGTGTTGTAGGCTCAGCAGCCCTAGACGGTGCAGGCAAGGCAGCCCTAGACGGTGCAGGCAAGGCAGCCCTAGTCTTGAATGTTTTTCTGTTTTATTTGTGTAAATAAACATGTCAATAAAACTAACTGTAAATAGAGAGAAGTTGAAATGTGATTATTGTTATATTTTTTGATTATATTATTTTGAACAGAATTCCCAATTATGCCAGTTGACAATTTTTTTCTTCTTCTACAAATCAGATATCGGTAACCGCGTAACAATATTTGCAAGTTGCGTCTGCTGAACTGCAATGTTCAAACGGCTTTAAACAAAAAGTAGGACTCACTTTATCCATTGCTATTAAGTTGTATCAAATGAAAGCAATTTTTGAGACAAAATAAACACTGAAGAAAACACAACTTGGGAACTTAACCCTAACACACCGTTAACACGCCATTGTAGTTTAACATGAACGTTCTAATGCTTCAGCATCGGTACCAAACCACCTTTTTTGTTTTTGTCTTTGTTTTTTGTTTTTTGTAATTTCTAATATTAAACTATAATATCAACACAACATTATGTTTTAAACCCGGGGTCTCCAAACCCAGTCCTGGAGAGCTACTGGGTCTGTTGGTTTTTGTTTCAAACGAGTTCTCAGTTACTTAATTGCACCAATTATTGGCTTAATTAGTCAAGATTAACAGGTGTTCCAGCTGTTTAGCCACTGATGATGTAAAGACTCCTATAAAACCTGCTGGATAGTGGCTCTCCAGGACCAGGGTTGGAAACCCCTGTTTTAAACAGCTTATAATAGTAAATAGTTTTTTTCAAGGAATATAATATTAATAATTTTGTCGCTCAACTACATCTTGTGATATTAACTGCACCAATTACCAAATATTTACTTGCCTATACCACCTATAAAAAAAAAAATCACCCTGAAAAAAATTGATAAGGAGAGTCTCCCTCACAATATCCCACACAGGCTCCGCATTCATTTTTCTCCACCATTTTTCTATGTTTTTTTCATGAGCAAAGAAGCTAGTCACATGACTTTTTACATCACTTTCATTGGCTGATTTATTCAATTACATAATGTTGCTACAAAATCAACAGTCCACAAAGTTGCCTGAAACTTTTAGCTTGCACGTGTCCCCTTGGCATTAAGCTAGAGAATTGATGTTTAAGCTTTTCTTTGCACTTTATAGACGGACCAGTCCTAATGTTAGGGATAACAAAGGGATATTAAAGTCTTTGTTAGCCCTTCTTAGAATGACTATTAAGCTGAAATAAGACATAAATACTGGGTCTAGGTGAATGAAAAGCCGTTTGAGGTTTACTGTGGGGGTGAGAGGTTTCAATCCAAGTAAAGAATGCTGTTAATCGTGGGAAACAGGTGGCTAAACAGCAGGATTACTCATCAGTAAACAAGACAGCAATAGAATAGCCCTCTTTGTGTCTATTGCAGGTGAACTGGCACCACATCACAGCCTATAGCAGTGAGCAAATACATTAGAGCACCTCATTTATATCCTTTATATACCTACCTACATGAAAACCTCAGTGATATAGAAACAATAGGCACTCGTGTGAAAATGTTAGACGACTTTGTGCTTTATTTAGACATTTCAAACAACTTTTAAAAAGTCTCATGCATTTTACCATATGTGGTTAGGTGTTCCTTTTCTCTTCCTATTGTAAATGAATTGCATGTGTAGCTAATTAAAGTCATCAATTAAATTAGACAATTACTAATTTGCCTATTTTTCAGTTACAGTGGTGTGAGTCGATATGTACAACAAACCAAAACTACAAAAGCAATGGGGTGTTCTAATACATTTACACACTGTTATACAGATTACAGTGCTACCCTGTTATAACGTGGCCTGTTATAGTGTCGAATCGGTTATAACACGGAAAGGTTGTGCCTCCCACTTCCCCCATAATGCAATTTGACTTGTGAACGTTGGGTGAATGTTCCAGATACTTTAAGTGATCCTGATGATGTTATTGTGAATTATGCTGGGATACATTGTAATAGAAACTAAAAAAAAACCTACCACACTGTGATTTTGTTTTATTGTTGTTTTTACATTACCGTATTTAAACACATTTAAGTTGAAACTAGGACATATAGTACTTATAAAGCTCCCCTGCTTGCACTGTATTTTTTTTTTCTCAAAGTAAAAACAAACTGTCTGTTAATGTTACAAAACAAGTACGAAACAATACAAGTGTGTATAAACGTTCTTGGATTCTGTGTTATTTATTTCCAGTTTACAACATTTATTATAAAAAATATACAATTTAAATAAGAATGATGTAAACTTTAAACTGGTGGAATAGGAGTTTCTATTATACTGAATATATTGTAACAACCCGGGATATATACTGCTGCAGGACTGGTCGACAGACCCTGTTGTTTGTTTGTGTGTGTGTGTGTGTGTGTGTGTGTGTGTGTGTGTGTGTGTGTGTGTGTGTGTGTGTGTGTGTGTGTGTGTATGTGTGTTAGCAGGGAAGCAATAAGCTTGCCTCAGCTGGGATTGGTGGGTGACGTCCGGGGAGGCGGGGACATGAAAGCATATAGGGGGGTGCCCACATCAGCGCGGGCAGAGCCGAGTGAGGCAAGCTGCTGTGTGAATGTGCTGCTGTGAGAGTGCAAGACTGTTTGTTGTTTTTGGTGTGGCCCAGACTAACAGGGGCAGGGAATAATTGTCCCAATAAACCGTGGATTCGATTACCAGCAAATTGTGTGCGTCTCCTTTCTTCATTTTTCACGGTATGCTACAAAATTAATTTGGCTTGTGGGCATTGTAAATTATTTTGGGAAGAAAAATGCCAATATTGGTTATGAGGCGAAACACAAATAACGTAGTCTCCTAATTATAGACCCCGACAAACACATTATAACAGTGTAGCACTGTACTTAGTAAGTTCATTACAAGATGGTCTTGCTTAAAGGAGACAGAATCACTGCTTCAATATCCATGTTCTTGTTTTATCACAGACCCCTGTGCGCTGCAGTTTTTTTTTTACATACAGTATGTTTGCAGATTTCTCAAGCACGACGTTACAGATTATAAATCAAATTGAATATTCCAGGTACCTGGTCATCTCAGAGGATTTATCCTATCTCTTTTTTTTCTGAAGTCTGCAATCATTCCAAGTGTTTCTGACTGCAATTGCTCTATGCCTGTGTTAAGATGTTATCGCTGGAGATCAAGAGCTCTTCAGTTCTAATTGCCTGCCATAGAGATATGTAACACAGGCTAGATCAGTGTGTTTATAGAAGTAACAGCCAGCACTACCGATGTATCTGTCACTTTGGAAACAAGTTTTGTTTAGTTTTGCAGGACATACACAACAGAGCACCAAATGGAGCTCACTAATATAAAGACACTTTGGCTGACCTAGCCTATATTACATTTGTCTATGGCAGACAACTAAAACAAAACTACCTTAATACAGACTAATCAAAAAATAAAAAACACAATGTTTGAGTAATCGCAATAAGAGCCAGAAAATGGTTCCAAACTTCAGTCAAATAGAAAAGAAAGCTAGAATGCTACTGTTGATAAAGTGTTTACTATTACTACAATGCGTGGTCAAAGTCTGACCTATAGCACAAGAAATTATGAGGTACCAGGCATACTGTATATCATGCTGTATCTGCATTCTGTTAAAATACGCAAGGGCCATCTTCAATCCAGAACAATAGGGCCACCGATGTCACTAAGGAGCATGGATGGCAAAGTCTTAGCTTGTACTTCTATCTGAATTCAGCTGGCAGTCTTATTTATGTATTTACTGGTTGTTTAACTGCTCATCTTGGTCAGCATTTTGTTGATGGCCTGCTTGACGTGAGTGGTGGAGCTCCGTCTCCGGGTCTTGCCCTGGACCATCTTGCGTCTCCGCACCTCCCTGCAGAGCTCATGGAAGGCCTCGTGGATGCTGCCTTCCCCCGTGCAGGCCGAGCACTCGTAGAAGGCGCAGGCCAGCTCGGTTGCCAGCTTCTCTCCCTCCTCGGTGCTCACCTGGCGGGCGTGCTCCAGGTCAGCCTTGTTGCCCACCAGGATCAGTGTCACATTCTTGGGCTTCTTGATCTCGTCCAGGAAGTTCTTCAGAGGCATGACCTCGTCAAAGCTGCCCCGGTCTGTGATGTCATAGACGATGACGAAGCCCTCACCCCATCTCATGTGACCTTCCCTCTGTAGAAGATCTTCCTGTAGTAGAAAACACACAGAGGGGAGTTAAAAAGTGTATGTGGGGGTGTTGAACCACTGATAGGGGTGTAATGATTCCTCGATGAATCGTGATACTTTTGTTACATGATTCTCTACATGATCACAGAATGCACTATTTCTGTGACATTTACCCATTGCTGTGTAATATGTAGTTCCCTGTGAAAATTTACATTTCTGAAAGAATAGTGTAAATCTTGGCATCGTTCTGGTGTGGGGAATCCTCTCCTGGTATACTCTGGGTTCCTTGAACACCCTCAAAGCTAACTAAAGCTGGAGACTACAGATGTATTAAAACTGGGATCCCTCTACATTAACTATTTCTCATGGGAAGCAGGCATTAGCATAGCGCCAATAAAAACATGAGACAGAACAACAGCGGCAGCATGAAGACTAAACAGCCAGGACACAACAAAGGCAGAGTTACATGGTGCAGACAGCCCTGACTGATGAGGGTCATCCTGCACCTTCAAAGAGGAAGCTTAACATTGTGAATTGGGTGAATGTATTAACTCAGAGTCAGCTCTGATGCACAGGGACCTGGATTAAATCAGGGCCAGTTGAGATTTCAATTAGCGATGCTAGTTTTGTAATGGTGATTTGTATTCTGTGCAAACTAGTGATATACCACCTTCCTGTGTTGAGTAAAAATTATGTTGTACCGCAACTGCCAGTATATACAGTGTAATTATAAAAATTATTCTATTTATACACGCGCAGAAGGACTGAAGAAGAAACATGTTGGGAGGCTGTGTGGTCCAGTGGTTAAGGAAAAGGGCTTGTAACCAGGAGGTCCCCGGTTCAAATCCCACCTCAGCCACTGACTCATTGTGTGACCCTGAGCAAGTCACTTAACCTACTTGTGCTCCGTCTTTCGGGTGAGATGTAATTGTAAGTGACTCTGCAGCTGATGCATAGTTCACACACCCTAGTCTCTGTAAGTCGCCTTGGATAAAGGTGTCTGCTAAATAAATAATAATAAACATGTATCCATCTATGGCCAAAAGTTTTGCATCATAGAATTTTTAGATTTTTAAAGAAATTACATTCTGACATTTTTTCACCAAGAAAGGAACAATATGTTTGGAGGAAGAGAGGAAAAGAATTGAAAGAAAAGTTCATCATGCCCAGTGTTAAACATGGTGGAGGTTGTGTGATGGTGTGGGCTTGTTATTCTTCTGTACTGTACATAATAAAAAACTGACAAAAATAAAAAAGTGACATTTCGAAATCTAACATGAAATACTGTTATGGCTTCTGCAGACATTTGCGATGCCATTTTCTAGTTTCTTTGATAAGGTAAGATCTAAATTATGTTCATATATATACATTTTTATAAAGGTTAGTTTACCATGGTTTGTTTATTAATACGCTTGACCATACCACTCTGCATTTGACAATGCTTACCTATGCTTTACCACTCTTTCACTATGCTTTATTACACTTTGCTATGCTTTTACTATGGGATGCTTTTATAAGGGCACACAGTTTTCATATAATCTGAAAAAAGAACGCCATGGTCAGAATGTGATTTCTTTAAAAATCTAAAAATTCTATTCTAAAATATATTTTAATAATTCATGAATAAGCCTAAGCTTTGTCGTTGTATGCCAGTTATTAGATGTTCTATGAAGACATAATCTTTTGCAAAACCATGTTTCAAATGTATTTTTAAAATATGAAACAGCAAAATAAAATAGAGCTGCAGTTGCAGGTCACACTCACCGGACCGGCTGTGTCGAGTATCTCCATGGTAACAACATCATCATCGATATTCGCTTGATGCCGATAGGTTGACTCTAAAAATAAAATTAAAAATAAAACATTATTACAACACTAGCTGAAATTGTCCTCAAAGGTGGAGATTCCATGCGTGTTTTTTTTTTAGCTCGAGACATTTGCTCGAGAAAAATGTCTCGTGTAAAATGCTTTTTTGGGTTTCCATTCGCTCAGTTTATTTAACTTGAGTAAACCGGGCTTTTCACCCGACGTCATGCAAATGAATGGGAAAGGTGGGGGTTGATATGTATATTAGCTAGGCGTAAAGTACTCTTGCTGTTTTTGAAGATTACTAATGTGGTTTCCATGTGCAGAGAACTGGTACACGAGTGAATCTAAGCTGCTGTAATAAAGCAAAATACCTTGTGCCTGGTTGGTTAATAATGTGTTTTACTGCATGTCATGTCGTTAGTAGTGAATACTGTTTCAACTAATTTATCTTTTGACTCATTAATTAAAAATGAACTTGGAATGTAAAATGAAACTGACCAACAGGTATTGCAAATCACCATGGCTCAAAACCGGTGGAGACGTTATATATATTTCCCTTTCATTCAGGCAATACTACATATAGGGGATCAGGTGATGCTGCGTATACTACCCTTGCTTAGAACCCCTACCCGTCTGGATAGCTGACAGCTGCTGAGGAAGCATTCAACACCAAGCTTGGGCAAATACTGGTAGTGGGCACTTGAAAGGGAGGTGGCAGATACTGATGAAACAGACTGAAGTGCAGCATTAGTTTGTTCCCAAAATTGCCACTGCCTGCTGTATCCTGCACACTCTTGTCAACAACAAAATTAGGTGTTGAGGAATCAGTGGCTGCCTGTGAGACAGACGGGGCAGGTTACCAGTGTTGCCAAGTCTCACGAAAAAAGAAAAGCAGTACTGCCTTTCTAAACAAGCGCAACTCATGTTAGAGTATGGGTGTTTATGCAAATTCCAACCTGCCTCTCAAAAAAACAAGCCCAATTCTGCTTATTATAAGGGAACTTGGCAACTGTGAAGGTTACCTAAGCCGCCAATTTCAATTGGACAGCAGCGATCTGTTGTCAGAGATTCTCTCCCTTCTTTTAAGTTGTGTTGGATTTACCGTTGTGTTAAATATTAATGATGCAAACAAATAAAGCACAATACATCCATTTGCAATTTTATTTGGTCAAGTTCTGAGAGGGCATCAACAACTTGTTGGATGTTGTTGCGCTGTTTTGGGCGATCGAGCTGGCTCACGACATCCAGTTCACCAACTATATTTATTAACGTGGAGGGCGGACTTCGGACATAGCTGGGATCAAAAAAAGGATGGGAATTAATTCAGTTAGACATTTAAACAGCTCACTTGCTCTTCGTGTTTAACTTTAGCATAGTTTTTAGAGCAAGGGTATTCTCAAACAGCTGCTTTAATACTATAAGAAGGGCATAACACAGTTCATGGTAATTGGTTTTATACTGAACTGTAAACCCACAAGAGATATACAACATGACAGGCCAGACACAGCAAAAAACAATAATTAAAAAAAACTCAGCATTATCATTGTCCCGCATGAAAACCCCATGAAAGGTGCCCAACCCATTGGAATACACTGTAATTGTCATGCCCCTTACCTCTTGTTGTCATTATTGAATCTCTGTAGAGCAAAACATCAAGCATGGCAAACCGCCTATTTAATTAGATTGCTATCCATAGACCCAAAGGGTTTGTCCTCAGAAGTTTGGTAAACCTCTTAATATCACAGCTGCTTATTAGCCTTTAATGTTGCTACACAGTGCGTCAGTCTATCTTCCGTTTTTTCAAACAGTAAGGTAAATTAGTTACTAAAAATAAAACAGGAGCATATGAGAGGCTTTGATGGACTTCTGACAGACTGACTCACACAGAACTGAATTTTAATTAGGTATGTTACAGTGAGGCAGGAATGTGTTCGACTACACACTGTTAAAATGAACTTTTGCCTTATTGTTCCCATCTCAGTCTTGATCGAAGTCAATGCAGCTCCCATAAACAAGCTTGTATCAATTTATAAACGATGGGGTATCTGTTTCCACTTGGCCGGTAAATGTTTTCTTCCTGGAATGTATCACATTGCAGATAATCACTATCTCTGCAGAGACTGGCTGGAACAGCTTGAATTCACCCACAAAATAAATAAATAATTCCCTATCGAATTCCCTATCGAGCCATCTGGGACAAAAAAGTAGCAAACAGACTGCATAATGAATCAAACAATGTGACCTCCACCCACTGCACATGCGAAAATGTAACCATAACACATGAGGATACAAGACAGGAAGTCAATAACTTATAATATCCTCACCTTCTCTCAGTACAGTACAGTAGCTTCTACAAAATGGTATATTTGCATCGTAGTTGCATTTAACCAAGCTTATATTACACTTTTACCTTGCTTTCCTGTGCTTTGCCATGGAAAAGATTACCCATGCTCTCTATTTATATTCCACATGAAAATCATATAGATTTTTTAAAAGCGTAGTGCATACTTTATCATTATTTTGTTATCTTTTTTTTTTCTTGGAGGGGGGTGGGGTGGGGTGGTTACATGTTTAGAAAATAGAATAGCATGACTACCAGACACACTTTGTATGTGCTGTTATCATGCTCTTAGTGAAGGACATGGTTCTATGGAACACAGGGTCTGGATGCACTGTTAACATGCCATTCGTGAGAGGCATGGCTCTGTGGATCACCGGCTGCACTGGCATTCACTATCATGCCCCTTGTCACACAGATCCTTCTGCTTTCACGTGATTATTGCTGAATAGTTGCACCGAACTATCACGCAACTTGTAGTGAATCACATGAGTTGGCAGTGCTGGCCCTGCGGCACACAGTCAATAAACTAAACTAAACTAAGCATCCTGCTCACTTTAAAAGGAGTTTTAACCAGAGATTTATTTCTCCACATGGCCTCAGCCAGCCTGCCTCTATTCTTAGACTTCTCCTTCCCCGCAGGCAGCAATGTTTACCCACTCATTCCGAAGTCTCATATGATCTGCAATAAATACACCCAATGTTTAACTTTTAAATTATGATTGTGTTTTTATATACAGTTATTTTAACTGCTTCAGAGTTGCTACAGCTTTGATGAATTGAAGAAAAAAAAGTCCTATTTTTTCATTCTGGAAATCTGGTAACCCTAGTTTTAAAGCAGGATTTGATCTAAAGCGTGATAGGCAATCAGTCTGAAATTCTACAAATTGCAACTAGGACAGCAGTCCACGTGCGTACTGCTCGTTGATTGAGTATTTATAGTAAAATATGAGGCGAATAAACAAGATTAGAATCACAAACAAGTTCAGTACAGTGTCCGTGCCAATAAGGCCTGTTTTTGGCCCTTGGTGAGCTTGACTAATGGAACTTTAATGTCAATGGAACTTTAATGTCAATTGATTTAATTCAAAACTACCTTCAAAAAATCAAATTATTTTGCGCAGTTTTCCCATGCTTTTCCCACGGTTACGCTGGTTTTCCATGTTTTTAAATATGCTTTACTACTATACCTCTCTGTGCTTTACAATGCTTACCTATGCTTTACCACGCTTTCACTGAGCTTTATTACACTTTGCTATGCTTTTACTATGGGACTCTTTTATAAGGGTTAGTTTACTCTGTTATTAATATGCTTTCCCATACTTCTCTGTGCTTTACAATGCTTTACAGTGCTTGCACTATGCTTTATTACACTCTGAAATGCTTTTAATATGGGGAACCTTTATAAGGGACATTGCTATGTACATCTGATGTAGAGTACAATGCCTGGGAATACAGAATACTGCTTTGTTAACATGTTTCTGCAGAGTGTTGAACATGCACAGTAGACACTATGAAAATAAATAATACAGTTGAATTGATGCTCAGTGGTTTTGATTTAATTACTGCTTGTCAGAGCTGCTTATTTTACCTGGTTATTTTACTGGTCTTTTTAGTCAACGTTCCTGCTCTGTCTTTCTGAAGTATTATTAGAAGGGCTTGACTGCGTAAACAATTAATAAAACACAGCTCTTAACATCAATATAAACCATAAGAGAGTGTTTATGGAGGAGGATCAATAAGCTATTAAAAGCTATTAACTGTGTCGACTAAAGTTTCCTACCCAATCCTGACAACCCCTTCTCTAGCTTGGATTTACATAAAGACTGCAGCGTATTTTTGGGCTGCTCATGGCCTGTGACTATATCTATTCTTAGATGTTGTCGTCATTCTTAAGATCTGTTAGGGTTATTACTGATTCGCCACTGGGCCCCGCAGTGTGCGATTGTACTGGCTTCTTTCTCCTTATAAAAATAAAGCCAAACTCACAGCAAATACAGAAAAGATAACTTAAACCCCATGCAAGAATTTAGCTAAAAAAACAGGGCTTAGTTTTATTTCCTGTGTAGAGAGAAGTTAGCAGGGACGTAATGGATTGAGGTAAGATATAAATGAGAGGAGGCCATTCTTTCCCATGTGATTGATCTCAAAATGTTGTCAAGCTGTGTAAATAACTATGCAGTAGTGCTAAAAGAAACTATAATATATTTTTTTTAAATGTAACCTTAAGTCTTTCTCAACTATTGCTTCCGTTTCACAGTACAGTAATGTATACCGATGCCTGTATGGATTTCTACTGCATGGATTTCATACATCAACAAACCCGAGGCACCTGGAGAGCTTTTGACTGCATTTCAATCTTCAGTTGCCAAGCTGCCAAATTCCAATCTTTTTCGAATGAAATATAGAATATAGAAAGTTTATTTCTATAATGGGTTTTGTGTTCACATACCGAAGTAGACTACTGAAAAAACACCCCCAGAGCACACACCACCGTTCCCTTCCACAGTTCACACCCCCAGAGCACACACCACCGTTCCCTCCCACAGCTCACACCCCCAGAGCACACACCACCGTTCCCTCCCACAGCTCATACCCCCAGAGCACACACCACCGTTCCCTCCCACAGCTCACACCCCCAGAGCACACACCACCGTTCCCTCCCACAGCTCACACCCCTAGAGCACACACCATCGTTCCCTTCCACAGCTCACACCCCCAGAGCACACACCACCGTTCCCTCCCACAGCTCACACCCCCAGAGCACACACCACCGTTCCCTTCCACAGCTCACACCCCCAGAGCACACACCATCGTTCCCTTCCGTGACTGTGTCTATATAAACCCACCTCTGCTCCATTACCTCACGAGCTTCACAACAAAATCAACACCAACAGTGTTTAATACGGGGGCGCATTGAGGACATGGAACAAACAAAAAAATGCATATGTGGCGATCCTGAGTTAATTGATCTTGTGATCTCAACATAATGCATTTCTTTCTATTAATTTTCCACTGTCCTAAATGATCCACCATAGCTTGGAACACAAATAAAATGACAAAGCCTCTTGTCAAAGGCAATCCCATGTAAATGGAGCAGATTGCCAATAGGTCACTAGTTCAGGTGTCTGCCTTGTGTTCTTGCTTTCATTCATATTTTCCAGCCACCAGTCCTACAGGGATTTCTGAAGCCCTGCCAAATTTCAGGAAATGTAATTACTGAATGTGCAGGGGAGCGTGAAGGCTGCAATTCGTTTTGTTTTTTATGACATCCAGCAATATAAAGTTTACTCTGATTCCATCTCTCACCTTTCCAAAGAAAATCAAAGGGCGGCCAGATGCCTGACATAAGACTGACAAGAGATAAAGCGCAATAAGATTTAGGGCCCTGAAGTTAGCATTCTCTCACAACCATCTCTTTTGAAATAACGAATCACTTGTGTATTCCTGGCTATAGAACCACAGCCGAGCGTTCATTTACAGACGTCTATCCGCAGCCTGTCAGATTCACTGTTTCTGCCTGTGGAAGCAACAGGGAACTTTTATAATTTATACAATTCTAAAATTATGTATCGCCCAGATTACCGCAACAACTTTTAAATGTGCTTTTATTTAATCTTTATTTAACCAGGAAAGTCACATTGAGATTAAAATCTCTTTTACAAGGGAGACCTGGTCAAGAAGGTGGCATAATAATAATAATAATAATAATAATAATAATAATAATAATAATAATAATAATAAACCACAAATTCAAATAAGCACGACCAATACAATCAAGTCAATGGAATTACAAAAAAACTATTTAGGAGTGTTGATCAAAACAAAAACATGTAATAATAAGTGTTAAAAACAAAATGGAGTGTTTTTTAGTGGAGTTTATTTTCAACCCCTGAAAGTAAAGAATATTAAAAAAAAATGATAATAAAAAACGGAAAAAACATCCCCCAAACAAATAAAATAAAAAAATAAAACTTAATTTTCAAGTATCGTAGAATTTGCATTCTGTTTCAGGGTGCTGAGTTTGAAGTATGCACAGCACTGTGTGTTGCGTTTCCACAGAGAGGTTGCTGAAAGATGGACTCCAGTTAGAAAAGGGGGTGACACATGAACGCTTGGCTGATTTAGCAGCTCTGAAGCAGTGGTGTCGTCCTAAATCTGAAGGTAAGGGAACGCCACTAAAATACTGATTAAATATGATTATACAAATTCCCATATTATTTGTATACTGAACTTCTAGTAAACATATACTGCATTTATCAAATTTCTACAAGTATTTCCACAAAGTGTCTTTCTCCATCTTGTCAGAATGTTTTACTTTAAGTGTCAGGGGCAGAACAATATCAGAGCCAAGTTTTGGCATCACTGAGAGGATTCTACATGGAAGAGCTTGTTTGTGTTTGTGTCCACAGTCGTAGTAGATGCACTGCCTGTTGCTGTCGTCTTCGTCAGCATTTTTAGCCCTTTTAGCAAGAAGTAGTTTGTAATAGAAGTTCATAATGCTCTTTTAGTTGCACCAAGATGACTAGTCATGGAATCTGACAGTTGTGCGAGAGATGTGAGTCATGTGACTTGGCTTGTCTATTGTCTCTACAGCACTGCTCTCTGATTTACAGGCTCTCTGGAGTGGAACTGAGACTCCAGTTCTGCCAGCTCGACAGCTTGAGCATTTCCATTCCTTCCTTTGTTCCTTTTGCAAAAAACAATATGCTGACAGCTCAATATGTTGACAAGAGGGCCAGCCAATATGTGTTACCATCTGTGTGTTATCTACGTATCTGTCAATCTGTCTATGTGTTTCAAATCCCTCTTGCGCACAGTAGTAAATATTGAGATTGCATGCACGCCAGTATATGCTTCTAAATCACACTCGTAATATATTCTTTTAACTGGAGAGGCACTGATCTGTTAATACATTTATTAAGAGGTAGAGTGGGTTGCAAAACAGTGCTTTGGGCTCTTGTAATGTCATGTCAAGATTTTTTCGATGTGGAATCAGTTCTGTTACTTAGCACCATTAGCACAAATCAATCAATCTCTCCGACTTGCTGCCCCAGTTTCATACTGAAACAAGATGAGGTTGAGTTTTACGGACTGGTATCCACTCTCCGACAATCCCAGTTAATGCTAGCTCAGCAATGCAATTTCAATGGATGTGGAAAGCATCATTCCCAATCCTGCTTTCAACACACGATCGCACATTATCCTATGTAGTTCACTTCAGCACTGTAGACGTGGGGATCATCACTTTCCACCCAGTGCTGTGTGTTTCTAATCATAACATTTCATTTGAAAGGGTTAGGGGGTGAAGGCTGAAAACCTTGCTGCGTTTCTATGTTAATTCTGCCAACCCCTGATTTTTTTCAAACCCTTTCCCAAAGGACACCCTCTCTAATCCTGCCTGATTGGAGTTTCTTTGTACAGTTCTCAGAAGTTCACTATCAACTCAGTTGGAGTTTACTTTGTTGCTGTTTTTTGTGGTGCACAAGTTCAGACATCCTTCAATAACCCCTCTCTTGGAAACCAAACAAGTAAAATGAAACCACTTACCCAGTGTTGGGTCGTATTCCCAGATAAAGCGCTTGGTCAAAAACCTCACCACTAGAGCTGTAGAGAGAGAGAGAGAGAGAGAGAGAGAGAGAGAGAGAGAGAGAGAGAGAGAGAGAGAGAGAGAGAGAGAGAAATGTTAGTAATAACTTTTACCCTCACTGAACTATTTCTTTATTTTTAAGTTTAGTGTCCAATGATTTTCGGCCCCAATTTAAAATTATTATTTTTGATTTATTATTATTTTTCCCCTCACCGCAGTAATTCCCCACTCAACTCAGGAGAATTGAAGGTTCACTGGGCATCCTCCAATCCCATGACCGAGCCAGCTTCCTCACTGGGCGCCTGGCCAGCAGGGTTCGCTGTAGCACGATGAGGAGAAACAGTCCCTGACGGTTTTGCCTCCCTAACCCACGGGAGTGCAAGAGCCAATGTGACGCTCCCTCTGGAATCCCCAGTGAAGACTGACGACTTCACACATCCAGGACATGAACCTGCGCTCCCCAGACTGTATGACTCGCCCTGCACACCACACGGCTGTGCTTTTACCAGGGGAGACACTCGGGGACCCCACCACACTGAACTTTGAAAATAGAAATGTATGTGTGTCTTTGCATTTCCCATGTCACAACAGTTTTTTTCACTCACTGCATAATCCCTTTAGGACAAACACAGTGTTGTTCTCAATTGGCTTGAGAGCCTTTATTCTTTCTATATAGCACATTATCTAATTTTATTTCTTCAAAAACTGCACAGTGTAGGTCATATATGTACGTATTTCTACAGGGAAGCTGCAGGGAAGTGCTAATGCTCACGTTTATTAATCCTAAATGGGAACAAAATAACAATAAACAAACTAATGGGGCACCAGGGCCAAAATAAAGAGTTCAACCAAAAAACACAACAAGGAATATATACAATATGCACACTTACAGGGCCAGGCTGAGCAATGCCTTCCCGGGCTTCTCTCCGTAACACACCACACCCCCAGCAAAAGGTTTTCTCTCCCTTTATATACATGTGGCCATTCCACAATTAGCACTCAGTTATCCACATTCTGTTATTGTCAGCAGGGATGGTTTGAACCCCATCCCTGCCAAACTTACATTCACCCATATTTACAGTGGCAGGGATTCTGCCCTGCCACAGTTGGTAAATTAAGTCCACCAGCAAGACAAGATGTGCAAAATACCATGTAAATACTAGTGATTTGTAGAATACAAAATCACATGCCATCAAGTCAATTAGAGTGCTCATAAATCTATAGCAGGACCTCTTAACCAATCAGAAACTCCTTTGCAATTGTGCCTCCATAGCAACAGGCATCTATCACCTGTTACCATGTTACCCAGAGAGATGAAGGAAATGAAAATGGGTGAGGGGGTCTTTGAACGGTAATTAAATTATTCCATGAAATCAGTGGTTATTCTTCTGAACTTGACAGCACAGCAGCTTTGAAAGATCTCCTAAGTGCACTAAATTATGCCTGATTAGGACATATGTAATCATCTCTCAGAGCCGTTACATTCAGCTGTGAGCTATATGGGCTTATTGCTTGATCAGCTAATTAAATAGCAAAGGAGTAGCAAAGGAACATTCTGCTTTGGTTTAATGAACGCAGGTAAAGTCTTTCTCTGGCCCATGTCTGACTTGCAAAATGAAACTGCCCTCTAGCAGCAGTGTGGAGTAGTGGTTAGGGCTCTGGACTCTTGACCGGAGGGTCGTGGGTTCAGTCCCAGGTGGGGGATGCTGCTGTACCTTTGAGCAAGGTACTTTACCTGGATTGCTCGGGTAAAAACCCAACTGTATAAATGGGTAATTGCATGTAAAAATAATGTGTTAAAAATAATGTAATTGTATGTAAAAATAATGCGATATCTTGTAACAATTGTAAGTCGCCCTGGATAAGGGCGTCTGCTAAGAAATAAATAATAATAATAATAATAATAATGACAATAGTTTCATATCAGTTAAAACAATAAAACATCGAAAAATATCCTCCACTATTTGCTTGCCATGCCGCTCACTTCACATGTGTGTGCATTCTCACTCAATCCCTTATTTTTCTGACAGGTGGTCCCTCAACAGATACCCATTCCTGTGTAATATGTAGTTCACTGTGAAAATTCCCATTTCTAAAGAATAATTTAAATATACATATTTTTATCACTTAAAAATAAATACAGCTACCATTTGCCTTATTGACACATTACGTGTTACACTGCATTTAGGAACCTGGCAGTCGGTTTAGTTTGCTTCCGGTAAATGATTGAACACACACCGCATAGAGCTGCACGATTTCTATAAAGTGGCGGGGTTCTGAAAAATATAGCGTTACACGTCCCCACGTGTTGCTACAACTGTTTAAACAGAGTATCAGTGCACTAGAGCGGACATTTTGAAAAGAGCTTTGAAACAGACTTTAAAGTTATCAGTGTAAAATGTTGTCAGGGTGTTAACAATGAAAAGAAAAATTACAGGCACATTATTTAAATAGTTGTAGCAACAAGTGGGGACTTATAAGGCTATATTTTACCCAACTGCTTACTCTTTAACATGATTAAGAAGCTTCTGGATATTCAGTACGGGCCATTAGGGGCCATGTGGAGCTGATAAGGAAGCCCTGGTTTCAACATGATATCACTGCATCTGTATTGAAATCTTGTTTGCAGTGCTAAATGGAGGATATTGCAGTCTACTGAGCTCAATATGAAATAAATAGTTTCCTACAGTACAAACAGCCCCATTAGCAATCATGCACAACCATGCCAACTTTACTACAGCTGGGAGAAAACAAAGCCACTTTTTCAGGAACAGTGGCTTGAAACCTGGTTCCAGGAGACCGGGAGACCTAGTTTGAGGCAACTTTGCTGTGTCAAACCCTGAGTCTCCCCTGTGGTTTATAAACAGGAAAACAGAATGTTATTTTAGACTTTCCAACAAATAGTTCTGGAGGGAACACTCAAAACACACCCATCATTTCAGATAAGCTTATTGGCAGTTTTGTTGTAGAAGTGTGTGTGGGGGGTATAAGATTGCAGCCTGCAAACAAAACTGGATCTGCGATAAACAGCTGCCAGCACTATTCAATAGCCCTAAGTGCAGGATAATGTCTACCGTACACTCAAGACTTACTTCAGTGCCATTATCAAGGGTGCTTATTGTTCCTGGCAAGGCTCTTTTGTTTACATAAACTGATTATACGTACAAATCCGTGGATCCAACAACAAACATACACCCTCACAGTTAGTAAGAAGTCAGACTTTTGAGCACTGCTGTGCGACACATCACACACACCCAGGTATTGATTTCCTAATCCTCTCAGAAATGAACGGACAAGCTCATTAAGGACAGATGGGCAGTGTGTCATTAAGAACGGGCTAAGATCGTTACTAGAGATCTAGAAAGCCCTTTGCAGTGGCACTGAGGAAGGAAAACCAAGGCCTCATTGCAAACTGAACTCCTGTAAACAGATCCCTCACAGGTAAACTGGTAACACTTTAGTTTAGGGATATGTTATAAGGATTATAAACAATAGCAAACATAAAAATAAACAATGGCAGAAGTGTATGATAACTGTATTGCAAAAACAAAGCAGCTGCATACAATTGGTGAGACAGACATATAAAAGTCAGCCAGCCAGACAGGCATAGAAAAAGAGACTGACCTGAAAAGATAGGCAGACAGACTATATCCGTTACAACTGATTATAGCAACAATAAAAAAAAAACAATACTGAAATTATAGTCTTATTATTTCTAATCATATTCTATAATTGTTAATAGCATAATTAATAACATGCTTATAGATTGTTTATAATAACTTATAACGAATACCTAAACTTAACTGTTACTGGTAAACTATGTATAGTTGTGTAACTTTTCTCAGGAATTACAACTCTGCAGTACTTGTATACAATTTCTGTCTTTCCTTCATGGTTTCTTCAACCAAATCCTCATTCTCCTTTACATACTAATTTTGTTTTACACCCTGTTGTAGCTTCACAAAACACATGTTTAGGTTTTCAAATCAACGTTAAGCACACCTGTGTAGTGTTAGAAAGTGGTACATCACCGCAATGTGGTAAGTGTACCAAAATATGACCTGTATAATGACAAAAAATGGTAAGCTGTCACGTTGAAAGTGGTACGCTGTCAGACTTTGGTACATGTGTTATCAATTGCAATCTGATGGGTGTTTTCTCATTGTCAAACAGAGGTACATTCACCATTACCAGCCTTCCGCAAACATTGTTTAATGCACCCCCCATAGCACGATTATCTGAGGGCCGTTTATTTTAAATACATTCATTATACATTTCCATGTTTTATCAGCTCAAATAAAACCGGATTTTACTAAACATGTCATTGAGGAGAGGGGGAGGGTTTCTAGGTTATTATGAGTTAACAACGTAAACTACAAGCCCTACCTGTGTGTTAAAAACTGTAACATATACTGAAAATAAACTATGGCTATTTAAACTTAGGATAACTTTTTAAGAATGATGTTTGGTGCCACTGAGCATAACACCTGCGCTATATCCCAGAAATTTCATTTTTGGAAGACGTAATTTAGGCAATGGAACCTTGACAGAGGTCTGGTAATTACCAAGATCTGCACTGAAACGGTTGTGGAGGTAAATACAGTACATTAGAGAAAATACCCTTATAGAACTAATAGCTTACAGCTTAGTTACCCTCCCTCATCAGCACCCATGCATATAAAACACAAAATGATATTACAGAGCAGTCAGTCCCTTTCCCTCCTCAAGATCTGTCTCACAATTCCCTCTGTGACTTGTAAAAGCGGTTCCATTAAATCATAAAAATAAAAGCATATTTTGAGCCCCGAAGTCAAAACTAACCGTCACATCTGCACTGTTTCTGACCATGTTCCATTTCCAACATATAAACCACTCAATGAAGGATTATGAATAGACCTCTAGAAAACCCCACGCCGCAAGAGAAATTTGAAAAGGTCAGGCATTGAAAGATAGGTAATTTGGCCACAATTGCGGTAGGAAAATTGAGATGACAGCGCATGATATTTCCCAAAGTGTCACGCCCTATTTACTAACTAATTAGAAGCAAAAATACCGGTCGGAAAAATTCTAATTAGCATACAAATTATGGGATGGCAACAGGTCTGAAGTTGCGCACGGTATTTATTCTACTTGTGGTGGCTGGCTACGTACCAGAATTTTAACTCAATTCAACTGTTTGACACAATGTTACAAGCTTCATCAGGATTCCCAACTTTGTAAAGCCAGAAAAGAACCCACAGAAAAATATACATTGTAACTATGTTTAATTACAACTGTGATTAATCTTGTAACATTGTGTCAAACAGTTAGAAATTTGCTTCTAACACTGTTTGATCAATAAAGGTATTTAAAGGTCAGTTGGGTAGGTTTTTTTTTAGGTTACACTCACTTAGTTTCATTCAATCATTTTCATCCCAAATGGAACTTTGGAACCGAGTGTTCCGGGCGGTTTTATGAATAAAGGTAGGGATTTATCGTAAGTTATGTCGATGGTGCTCCTGCCTATTTGTAGTAATGATAATTTATTTGGCTGACATTTCTTTCCAAAGTGAGTTACAATTAGTTATTTCACATACAAATGCTGGTACTCATTTATAGTGTTGGGTTTTTACTGGAGCACATTGCTCAAGGGTATAGCAGTAGTGTCCTGTACCCTTGAGCAAGGTACTTTAGATTGCTCCAGTAAAAACCCAACTGTATAAATGGGTAATTGTATGTAAAAATAATGTTATATCTTCTAACAATGGATAATGGATAATAAATAATAATAATAATTGAACCCAGTCCACAGGCCAGAGCCCTAACCACTACTTCACACTGTATACATGTATAACACGTACCTCTCAGGACTACAACTCCAGATCAGAGTTCAATTGTAGATCGGACCTTGTTTTTTTTTGAGGTTAAGAATATATTTAAGTTTTTCGCTACATTTTTTTAATTCAGGTTTTTGGGAGATGTTTCTTTATGTTAGGAGGTTTTATTTATTTATTTATGTATTTATTTGTTAGTTTAGTTAGTTTATTATTCATATATTTGGATATATATATATATATATATATATATATATATATATATATATATATATATATATATATATATATATATATATATATTTCAAAATTAATTAAAGTACTATATATGTATTTGTATGTTTTCAATCGAAAAAAACAAAACAATATATATTAAAATAACAGTAATGTGTTCTCTGTACACATTTATGTAAATATAGGCTTAAACAGTACTTACTGTACCTAATTCTAAGTAATACCAGGTTATTTATGTGTAATACCTAGGTGGTTGTTGAGGTTGAAAATTAAATTAAGAATTCTTTCATAATCCTCTTCTTCAAAGCCACAAAGCAATTCCTAGTATCACACAACACTGCCCGTTACACTGGCATTACAAAGATGAAGTGTCAATGCTGAGGTAAGAGCAGCAGCTTCATTCAGATTCATATTTCAAAGGAGAAACTCTGACATCTGATTCTTTATTTTCTAATGTTTTCATTCTAAATTTGTTAAGGTAACAATAAACCCAGCAGGCTTCGTACTATATATATCCCAGCCTCTTGGGTAGTGTTGTCCCTTTGTAACTGCCCTTTTCATGAAGAACATAACCAGCCATAAACGATTTGCAACAGGAGGAGGTGTACATTAGAAACAGCAGTGAAACTGGCAGAACACCGCACTGCCTGAAGGGGGAGGATCATTCAAAACTCCAAACACTCATCATAGATATGTGAAGAAACAATAATGAGATCCACAGATATCGTTCAAGGTTACAGTGGAATACTGTGGTAGAACCACCGCAAACTAAAAGCATGATTGACATAAAAAAAACTAATGAATTATGGCAAGGTTAATTTAGAGAAAACATGATTGAGTCAGGAAACTCATGCAATCGATTATTATTTAAAACAGACCAGACAATTCCATTGTGCTATACATATGTTACACTACACACTGACTCTGTACCGAGTGGGTATATCACAGTGTATGCTTTTCACAGTTATCACAGATTTCACAATTGCTGTGAAATGTACTCATCGCCGTGTAATGTGCAGTTTCCTGTGAGCATTCCCATTTCTGAAAGAACAATGTAAATATATCACTTAAAAATAAAAACAGAAAACAGAGTTCAAGACTGTTTAGTTAGTTAGGATTTCTTTATTAACATCAGGGTTGAAGAAATTGAAATATTTATATTTTACTGGCCTTAATTTGAAAAATTAAAGAGATTACAAGATTAATCGACAATTCCTAGGATAATGCTGACTATTTAAACGAATGATATTCCAGGACCATAAGCTACAATATGAGAGGCACTTCAGTGTATTCTTTATTTTCACTCATTAAGAAGTGAACAAGCCTGGGCTTGTTCTTATTAACTTGATTGAGGGTCTCCTGTCTATTCGTTTAGGTTGAAGACTAATTCACACAGGTTCCATTTACAATAGGAAGATCAAGCCTCCTCTACAAACACGCAAAACCAATTTGCCAGCATATATACAGAAGAGACACAATGTAAGTGTTACCAAATATATTGAGTATAGGTGATTTCCCGAAACTTTAAGGGACTCTAATAAATATCTTGTACTTCCAAGGCAGTTAAAACTTGTAACAGCTCTACTAAGGGAGAGACAGACTCCTGGCAGCCCGTTGCTGTTAATGCTTCATTTCTTCCACTGTTGGACTGTTTTTTGGCTGCCTTCTGTTTGCAATAATAATTTCGGAAGTGCGTGCTGACTACATCTGGGCTGTACTTTAAACATAATGCAACAGCAACATCCAACATCTGTTGGAATAGTCAATACATGTGTACTTACACATAATTACAATGTCACTTCAAAACCCTGTACATATAAACAGGTTTTTAATCTTGTGTAAAAATTGGCATCGATGCTGAATCCCTGATATGTTTCAGCAGAGAATTCCACAAACAGAGAGCGCAGCGCCTGAATGCCCCCTTCCCTCAAACCTTGCCTGTATATTTATCAATAACAATGCAGTAGGGTGTGCCCTGTTACTGAACCATGTGCAATGATTCCGATTCATTTCTGATAAATGGCTGCTATTGCATCACTTAGTGTTAGAGTTACAGGGGGAATCCGGTGAGGATGAGAAGCTGGTAAAAGCTTTCCTTTACTCCCTCCATTACAACACCCTGCCTCAGCTCTTCTCATTTAAAACACATCTGTGCTGCTAGTCCAGTCAAGTGTTAAGACATTTACAGGTAGCTGAGTAGAACAGCGCCTGCACTGTGTCAATGATAAAAAGCTTATTAATGTATGTGCGTGTTATTGGTACAGTCTTATTAATACATTGCGGAGCTGCTCAGTGCAATGCTATGGACAGCGCTGGGGGAGGTTTTTGCTGTTCTTAGAACGTTCAAAGGTTCTTAAAACGACAGTGTCCCACAATTCTGTTCAACTTGACACCAAATATATGATTCTGGAGTGAATTGTTACGACATTCTTCCGCAGTTTAGCCTTCTGTGCTTCGTCAGAAACCAGACACTGTTGACTTACCAGTTTTTTTACAATACAATACAATACAATACAATACAATACAATACAGATGGATTTTTATATAGCGCCCTTCACTCGCTGGCATCCCAGAGTGCTGTGCAAAGTTAAAAACAAAACAATAGAGCTCACATGTACAATACACTCCAGCTACAACCAAATATATAAAAGCACATTCAAAAAAGTATATTTTCAATTTAGACTTAAAATAATCGAATGTTTCAACCTGTCCAATGTCAACTGGAATTGAGTTCAACACAATAAAACACATTAGTGCATTACTGTACAGGGAAGGACGGTCAAGCTTATCCCAGGAAGGAATGGCATGAGCTGTGAGGGCAGGTTAGAGAATGAAACCTCTTCAGACTAGAGGGGCCTAGAGTTTCTAAAAAGCAGAAACCGTATAGAGAAAATTATATTTTCTGGTCCAATCCCTGTGCATTTGTAGCACAATGTGGGAGATCTCTATGACAGTCTTTAAATTGGCAACATTAGCCCCCTCTAGTGGCTATTCGTCAAGCAGCTAATTCGGTGCCTACGATGACACATTTACATATATATATAGCTGAAGTACCTGGAGTTGCCCGGGGAAATTCAATATTTCAATATTTCATGCATGACAAATTGGGGAACGGTAGATTTATGGTTTATGCTTTTTTTAAAACTTTTTTTTTGTTTGTTTGTTTTTGCCTTTTTTTTAATTTTTTTTTAAATGTTGTTCTTTTATTTATTTATTTTTTTGATTTTGTGGGTTTTGGCTACTGTGGCCGCTCTGCGAACTAAACACAGCCATATATATATATATATATATATATATATATATATATATATATATATATATATATATATATATATATATATATATATATCACAAACACCATAAACAATAGATAGAGAGATAGAATACAAAGACACAGAAAACCACGTACCTGATTTCCCTACTCCAGCTCTGCCAAAGACCGCTATTTTCACTTCGGCGCACTTCGCCATTGCCACGGGTAGGTTTATCAACGAGAATAGGAAGCACAGCGCTGGGGACTCGATATGTTCCGTAATAGTCCACCTGCTCCTATTTCAGAGTTTCATTTCTAACTCCGCTTGTGCCATGTATTATTCTGTGAATACACAACATTAAAAAAAAAAAAAAGAATAATTTATGTTCAGGTGTTTCTGCTGTTACCGTAACATTTACTCGCTTAAGATGAGTTTGTTTTTGGAGACCATTGCATTGCACACCAGGGGCGACGTGGCAGAGTTGCCTGAAACTGCTGTAGGTCTCCCGGTCTTTCAAGCCACTGCTGATGAAGTGGCTACGTCCTCCCTCAGCTTTGCTACCACTGACATATACGTTTTGAGTCTCTACACCCCCCCCCCTATATATATAATTAAATAGAGAATTGCTACAATAAATTCAAAATGTAGCATTGCAGTATTGAGTGTTTAAGAATGATGGATGATTCATACTGAATAGAAAATATACTGTAGATACACAAACACACAGAAACACACAGACACACACACACACACGACACACACACACACACACACACACACACACACACACACAACGCATTGGAAGACCAAAACACATGTTTATTTACATTTCTTTCATAATAAAATAACTACTACTACTACTACTACTACTACTACTACTACTACTACTACTAATAATAATAATAATAATAATAATAACAGCGCAGTTCCATTCCTAAGCTATGCAACAGGTGTCAATTATCCTGTTTGATTCTGCGTTCTAACCGCCCCGAGGAGCTGCATACCAAACAGCATCTTTAAAAAGCGTGCCTGGGCTACTGCATCACGAGAAAGTTTAAACACATCAAGAATCTCAGAAATGTTTCATATATTCAACAAGAAGAAAAAGAAGAAAGAAAAGCAGTACGTAATGCGGATGGTAAGACTATACAAACAGGTCCTGTATTAATAAATAAATAAAATAAACCTCTGTCACATAACTAGGATATGGAAAATATCTATCATTTATGATCATAACATAAATACTTTAGGTTTGAAATTTCAACAGAGAAAGAAAAAAAAAATTAAAGCCTAAATTAAAGAATGACAGTAATATTAATAATACTCGCCCGCAGTTCAGGCGCCGATCGGACCTGCTTCTGCCGGTGAATGCACAGCAAGCCTGTGTGTGTAGCTCTGCAAAGTAGAGGAAAACCTCACTGCCTTGTGACAGTGCTTCAGAGTCTATCACAGCCCAACACTAACGGGGGGTCTCTGTTAGCCTGCAGGAGATCGCACACAATACCCGGACTCGACTCCTCCAGTCAAATCGTACAGGATGAAGAGCGCCCTACAAACCTGTGCTGTGACGCAGACGGTGTGTGTCAGGGTGTTGCTAGCAGATGCCGTTGCATTATACTATAATGCTATAATGTTTATGATTTGAGTAATACAGGACCATAGACAGTACAGGCTCGTGGAGCTCAGGGGAGCCCCTTGTGGATATCATGTAAATTACCTGACAGGAGTTTGGGATTTCCACTGTCAATCTACACGGTTATAAATACGTCATGGGCCAGAGAAGAAAGAAAGAAAGAAAGAAAGAAAGAAAGAAAGAAAGAAAGAAATTACCTGTACACAATGTATTGTGTTACTTGCATTACACTAAGACACAGCGTAACATCCCAGTTTTTAGAATACCATTTTTTAAACAAACCTTCTGGTAACCTAGGGCAACAATATGCTGTAGCTTATTTGCACTTTTAATTGAGATTGTATATATTTATATTGTCATTATAAATAAGTCACTACCACAAATAAAACTATAATAACATTTTTTAAAAATCCCGATCAATTTCAATGGACAATGAACACTACAACCGGGTATGACCTCACTGAGCATTAACACAATCCTGGCAGTGTTGACACATAGCCCTGATCAGCCTCTGGATAGACTGCTGTGGGATGTTCCGCCACTCTTCCTGTGCAGTTGCAGCCAGCTGGCTAAGGTTGGCTGGTCGCAGTTGTCTCCTGTGGATGGCACTGGCGATTTGGTCCCACAGATGTTCTACTGGACTCAGGTCAGGAGAAAAATCTGGCCACAGCAAGACCTCCACATTGTTTTCTTGAAGTCGTGCAATTATAATCCTAGCACTGTGTGGTTTTGCATTGTCCTGCTGGAAAATCGACACTTCCGGTGTACTTTTGGTAAGTACACCATTAATAAAAGATGTCGATTAGGCTGGTACAAATCGCTCCAAGAGAGTCCATGCTATGGATATCATTTGTTATAGTCTGGACGAGATTATTTTTCAAACGTCCCTGGGGGGCTGAAAAGCAATTGGAATGGATGGGACAGAGAATTAAAGGATGAAGTTAAAAGCTGGAGTTAAAATTGCATGGGTCCCACGTTTCAACAGCTGGAATGCTGGTCCAGAGCTGGAGGTAAAATTGCATGGGTCCCACGTTTCAACAGCTGGAATGCTGGTCCAGAGCTGGAGGTAAAATTGCATGGGTCCCATGTTTCAACAGCTGGAATGCTGGTCCAGAGCTGGAGGTAAAATTGCATGGGTCCCATGTTTCAACAGCTGGAATGCTGGTCCAGAGCTGGAGGTAAAATTGCATGGGTCCCACGTTTCAACAGCTGGAATGCTGGTCCAGAGCTGGAGGTAAAATTGCATGGGTCCCACGTTTCAACAGCTGGAATGCTGGTCCAGAGCTGGAGGTAAAATTGCATGGGTCCCATGTTTCAACAGCTGGAATGCTGGTCCAGAGCTGGAGGTAAAATTGCATGGGTCCCACGTTTCAACAGCTGGAATGCTGGTCCAGAGCTGGAGGTAAAATTGCATGGGTCCCACGTTTCAACAGCTGGAATGCTGGTCCAGACTATTTGCTGCAGATATTTTGCAACTTGAATTAAGAACCAGCTTCAACCTTGCAAGAATATCAGTTCATATTTCTGTTAGTTAAGAAGGAAAGGCACCATCCAGTTATTGTATGTCCGGTTGCCTCGATTGCTTCATCACATACATCTGTCTGAAGTGGTTACTTTCAGTTTCCCGAGTACAAAAAATAATAAAATAACTGAGAGTTATAAAGAGAATCCATGTCAAACGAAGATAGTAGATTTGTGATGGCAGAAGACAGTACAGATTGCCTTTTAGAGCTG
Organism: Acipenser oxyrinchus oxyrinchus; assembly: GCA_030684275.1. NCBI lineage: Eukaryota > Metazoa > Chordata > Actinopteri > Acipenseriformes > Acipenseridae > Acipenser > Acipenser oxyrinchus. Next base: position 31,592,682 of record CM060256.1, read on the forward strand.
AATTGCCTCTGTGCTTTATTGGAAATGGAAATGAATGCTTTAGCCAGTGGATTCGCAGGTTTGAAGTGTGCTGTAATATCATACCTGACATGCAGCCTTTTTTTACTTTTACTGTCAAATTTGGGAGGATATGCCTTTAGCTATTGGGACAGGCTGCCCAAAGCAGTAAAGGGGAAGTATGACAAAGCTAAAAAAACAAACAAACTCTGCTATCTGTATTGAACCAGAATCAGTTTTTAACTACTTTCCAAACATATGTACATGCCAGACCAAAATCACCAAATGAACAACTGGAGGTTTATGCAGCAGAGATTGCTAGATTGGTTAAACTGGCCTTCCCTTAATATGGAGAAGAAACTATTAAAAGGGACTCTAAGGAGGCTCATAGCAGACCAGTTTGCAAGCTAAAATATATGAGTTTGGATCACAAACCATGGAAGATGCTCTTAAAGTGGCAAATCACTGGGAAAGAGCCCAGAGGGCATTAGTAGCTCCTTCACTGCCTCCGTCTACTAGTAATGAAACGGTTGCCAAGACTCCCTGTGCAAATTGTGTTGGATGTGAAAGTAAACAGAAGCACCTGCATGATAAAATAGATCAATTGGTAACTCAGATGCAACAATTACAAAGGGATGTTAATCAGCTTCAAAAGGAGCAAATGCATGAAGTTAGACCTGTGCTTCGGAGGCTCTGACTGAAAAACACAACAGCGGTGCGTGCTTTTGTAGGGCTCTGTTCATATTATAGAAATTTGTGCCCTGTTTTGCCCTCAAAGCAGTACCACTTCATCGTTTAACTCAGAAAGGAGTTGTTTTTGACTGGACTCAAGATTGTGAGGAGGCGTTTAATTACTTTAAACAGGCTTTGACTAATGCTTCAATTATTTCTTACTCAGACTTCAACTTGGCATTTACACTGTACACTGACACCTCACTGTATGCTGTAGGTTCAATATTGGCTCAGAAACAACATGGGCAAGAAAAAGTAATTGGATATGCCAGCCATGCTCTTTTAAAGGCGGAAACTAAATGGTCAACATATGACCATGAGCTTTGGGCTATTGTATGGTTGGTAAGACATTTGAGACACAATTTGAGAGATCATTTGTTTACCATCATAACTGACCACCAACCCTTGATAGGACTGAGGAAAATCTCATTTGATAATGATCCCACTGGAAAACGTGCATGGTGGGCTCTTGAGTTAGACATGTACAACTAGGTCATTCAATATAGAGAGGGTTCCAAACATGAAAATGCAGATGCATTATCCAGAGGGCCCTGTGGTTCACCAGAAGAAGACAGTGGCTCTCTCAAGTGCCGACGCAAGAATAAATTTTGCCTTGATTGCTTCATCACATACATCTGTCTGAAGTGGTTTTCTTTCACAGATCAGCTGATTACAATAGTGACTGGAGCCTGCGTCACCCTCACAAGATGCACGGACTAGTTACATTTTTATAAAACAGCAGCATTTCTTTATTAGAAAGAAAAAAAGTATGTCTTGAAATAATTAAGAGTAAACATTAGCTTCTAAACTATCCAAGTGGGTTACAAAATTCTGCATTCTTGTAAAGCGTGCTGATTTTTCTAACAAGAGTTTGTATGGATGCCATATTCAGCCGTGTGCTGAAAAGAATGTCTGAATCATATTATATTATTAGCAGAAGTACAATCAAAGACTTTCACAGGGTTGTCATGCCATCAGGAAATGGGCATGGAATACACAAGCATCAACAGTGGCCACGCTCCTCTAAATATTGAGCCAAATTAACCGAGACCAGGGCATGCACACATTGGAGGATTTCCACTGCTGCTCTGCTTGTAAAAATACTTTTACATAAGAAACAAACAAATCACTTTCAAAATTCAGATTGCCAACTTAAAAGATCAGTAGGCCTGATTATTGTTATGTACCTGTGTTAAAAGGTAACGATACAATTTTGTATTAATATAATGTTGTAAAATTAAAGTGTCGTGAGCTAGACTGTGCCACTTTAAGATGATTTTTGCGTTAAATCTATGTTTTTCACTACTGACCTTAATTAGCCTAGTGGGGCCTCCATGACCTGGGGCCCGGACAATTGCCCTGGTTGTTGGCCCCTAATACCAGCTCTGTTCGGCCCATTAAGGCTATCCGAAGTCTGACCCCGCTGAGCACTGCATCTCTGGAATGCTGTGGACGACAAGACACCTCAGTCCAGACTGTTCTTCAGTGTCACCAAACCTACATCACCCACCTGGATTACCAGCACACCAAGCCTGTCATTTCCTTCAGCTGGCAGGAACTCTACGAGATGAAGATCACCTATCAGCCACAGCGACAGCAGGAACTTTGAGGTGCCAAAGAACTCTAACACGATCAGGGGGCTTCAGTGCCGTATGCGTAGCATGATGTTTATTAGGAGAAGAAGTTGGTTGGTTAATGAAGAGAAAGAATGAGATGATAAACAGGGCCTTTATTTCAGGTAACTTAACATGCAAGAGTGGTGGTCTTCCACACAGATCAGTGTCTCGTTGATTGATCCCTACAAAGATCATCTAATTAAATAGGACAGAATATATATTTTTAATATTCCTAGTGTTGCAGATGTTGCTACTTCACCTGGTAGGCTGTTCTATGCATTTATAACTCTCTTTTTATGTTTCCTACCTTCTGTTCTAAACTTTCTTTTACTTTTACTCAGGCTTACTCTTTGCTAAATTTGAAGTAGTGACTTGGGTTTAATAAACTTCAATTGAGTCTCCTCTTTCCTGTATCTGTTCTCTAGGCCAGTAGTGGGCAAACTTTTTATATGCTGCCCCCCTTTTTTAGCATACAATTTGTCACACACCCCCACACCACACACACACACACATATTAAAATGTTAGAACTTACCTTTATATTTTAACAGGTGTTTCTTCCCGATTTCTTGTAAGTCACTTATTTTTTCCTAGATTTAACCCCAGAAAGTCCAGATTTAGCTAAATCAGTCTATAAATCTTTTATATAAATCTTTTTTTTTTTTTACACTTAGCGAAGGAACATTTAGCTGACATGTTAAATCTGGGTTTCTAACAAATAAATCCATGAATTTAAATATTTTTTTTACAATTGGCAAGACAACATTTAGCTAACATTTCTTTTTTAAAAATTTTTTTTATTTTATTTTTTTATAAATTTAGTCGTCGCCAATTCTTTTACCCCGGTTTTCTCCCCAATTTAGTATGCCCAATTATTATCTGTATCCTCGGCTCACTGCTCGCAACCCCCCTGCCGACTCGGGAAACGGCGGCTGGAACACACGGCCTCCGAAACCTGCTCCTGCCAAGCCATCATTTTTCGCTCTGCAGATCCACAGCAATGTGAGCCGTGGATTCCCCTGCCAACCTAAGCCCTCCCCACCCGGCAGCGCCAGCCAATTGTGCGCCGCCCCTAGGAACTCCCGGTCACGGTCGGCTGTGACATAGCCTGGATTCGAACCTGCAATCTCCAGGCTATAAAAAAAATAATGTGAAAAAATAAATCGGTTTAAAATATATGCCCCGCTTGAGTAATGAAGATTGTCTGGTTGCTGTCAGTATGATTGAAGACGGCCTGTCTGTGAGAGAAGCTGCCCGGAGAATGAGATGTTCAGCAGTCAGCAGACTAGTCCAGAGAAACCAGGAAACTGGCTCTGTGACGGACAGGCCACATCCTGGAAGGCAGAGAGTCAACACACCAGACCAGGACCGTCACATCTGACTGATCCATCTCCTTAATCGTTTTCAGACTGCAGTGGCTACAGCACGAGAAATTCCAGGAAGAAATAACCCGCGCATCAGCAGAATGACTGTAGCTCTCCGTCTCCATGAAAATGATTTGCATGCTCGGAGGCCATTACCGGCTAACATGTTGATAGCTGAGAGACGAAATCACCGTCTTCTGTGAGCCAGAGAACATCTGAGGTGGTGGCAGAGAGAGTGGTGGAGTGTTTTATTCACTGATGAATGCCGTTTTGCCTCCTTTAAGAGAAGAACGCCTTTGGTGCAGATTGAGGGCAGCCTTACTGCTCAGTGATACATTGACAAAGTCCTTGAGGCAACAGTTTTTCCGTTGCTACAAGCCAATCTGGAAGTGTCGATTTTCCAGCAGGACAATGCAAGACCACACAGTGCTAGGATTACAATTACATGGCTTCAAGAAAAGAATGTCGTTTTGCCGTGGCCAGCTTTTTCTTCTGACCTGAATCCAATAGAACATCTGTGAGACCAAATCGCCAGTGCCATCCACAGGAGACAAACGCGACCAGCCAACCTTCACCAGCTGGCTGCAGCTGCACAGGAAGAGTGGCGGAACATCCCATAGCAGTCTATCTAGAGGCTGATCAGGTCTATGTGTCAACACTGCCAGAATTGTGTTAATGCTCAGGGAGGTCATACCCAATACTAACTTTGTAATGTTTTCATTTTGACAGTGTGTCACGTTTCATATTGAAAACTTATTATGATTCTTTGATCTGTATTTTTTTCATATTTTCTGTGATTTTGTTTAATATCTATGTTTAAAATATATGATTAAATCCATTAGTCCTGAGTGTTGCATTTCTTTTGTGCATCAGTATATATATTTTGCCAGCTAAATCTGAAGCTAACATGCAAGCCCACACTCATTGACGCGTTTGATTTGGCATTGCTGCAGACTTGCAGTTACACTACAACTTTTAAGAAGGTGTTTGTTAACATTTATGTATTTTGCTAAATCTGGACTTTTTTTTTGTTAAATCTAGGGGACAAAAGCGATTTACATAAAAAAACAGCTGTTGACACATTAGTGTTAACACACTTGTCGCCCCATACGTGGAAGCTGCCATGTTGGCTCTGTTCACTGCAGCTTCACTCACACTCACCACTTCAAACATAATTTCTCCAGGTCTGCGCCCCCACTTTGCCCACCACTGCTCTAGGCTGAATTCATTCTTCAGCACAGCAAAAGTGGTGCCACTTTGCTGCATAGCCTTTCACAGATGGATACAAACAGCTGAGATAGATGTCAATGACTGGAACTCTTTGGAAATGCAAAGCTAATTGTTTCATTGGGCTATATGCAGGCCCCCAGTGTAACAGAGACAATTAAGACCACTGGGAGACGCTGTCAGTCCAGGTTTATCTCAGCCTAATGAGAAACCATGGTAACAAGGATGGGAATTCATAAGGAGGGCCTCTTAAGAACGCACTTTTAGAATTAGGCCTAATGCTATCATATGCACACAGTGTTTTCTTTTAACAATTGTCAAGCAACCCTGTTTATTTCCTAACGTGCGAGAAGGCAAAGTTTGAATTGTGTACATCACTGCTGTGAAAAAATACAAAGAAAATAGTCTCTCTCTCTCTCTCTCTCTCTCTCTCTCTCTCTCTCTCTCTCTCTATCTATCTATCTATCTATATATATATATATATATATATATATATATATATATACAGTATATACATATATGATATTTTATTTTAAAACACTGAAACTCAAAATCAATTATTTTAAGGTGACATTGGTTTTATGTTGGGAAATATTTTTAAGAAAAATAAAAAAACTGAAATATCTTGCTTGCATAAGTATTCAACCCCTGTGCTGTGGAAGCTCCCAGTTTACACCAATGAAAGAAATTGCCCTAACGAGGACACAATTACCTTACCATTGGCCTCCACCTGTGAACCATTAAAGTTGCTGTCACATTTTCTGATAAAACCCCACTGTTGAAAGATCATTGGTCAGGCTGTGAATCTGAAGGAAAATGAAGACCAAAGAGCATTCTACAGAAGTTAGAGATAAAGTAATACAAATGCATAGATTAGGGAAAGGGTACAAAATAATATACAAGTGTTTGGATATCCCAGTGAGCACAGTTGGATCAATAATCAGGAAGTGGAAGCTGCATCACACCACCCAGGCACTGCCAAGAAAAGGCCGTCCCTCAAAACTCAGCGCTCAAACAAGAAGGAGACTTGTGAGAGAAGCCACAGAGAGGCCAACAATCACTTTGAAGGAGCTACAGAGTTCAGTGGCTGGGAGTGGAGTAATAGTGCACCAGTCAACCATATCAAGAGCTCTGCATAACACTGGCCTGTATGGGAGGGTGGCAAGAAAGAAGCCGTTGCTCAAAAAGTACCATCTGAAAGCACGTCTGGAGTTTGCCAGAAAGCATGAGAGTGACCCAGCTGCGATGTGGGAAAAGGTTTTGTGGTCAAATGAGACCAAGATAGAGCTTTTTGGCCAAAACTCAAAGCGCTATGTGTGGTGCAAACCTAACACTGCCCATGCCTCAAGAAACACCATCCCTACAGTGAAGTATGGTGGTGGCAGCATCATGCTGTGGGGATGCTTCTCATCAGCAGGGACTGGGCATCTTGTTAAAATTGAAGGAAGAATGGATGGAGCAAAATACAGGGAAATACTGCAAGAGAACCTGCTTCAGTCCGCTAAAAAACTGAAGCTTGGGAGGAAATTCACCTTTCAGCACAAGCTCAAAGCAACATTGGAGTGGCTCAAGAACAAAAAGGTGAATGTCCTACAGTGGCCCAGTCAAAGTCCTGATCTCAATCCCATTGAGAATCTGTGGCACTATTTGAAAATTGCGGTCCACAAGCGTCGTCCAACCAACCTGAACAACCTGGAGCAAATCTGCCAAGAAGAATGGGCCAAAATCACTCCGACAATGTGTGCAAAGCTGGTACATACTTACCCCAAAAGACTTAAAGCTGTTATTGCAGCGGAAGGTGGCTCTACCAAATATTAATGTGTGGGGGTTGAATACTTATGCAAGCAAGGTATTTCAGTTTTTTTATTTTTAAATATTAAATATTTCCCAACATAAAACCAATGTCACCTTACAATAATTGATTTTGAGTTTCAGTGTTTTAAAATAAAATATCAAACAGAACGAAATTTCAATGTAGCATTTGTAATTCAGTAATATGAGAGAATTGGTCAGGGGTCTGAATACTTTTGCAAGGCACTGTATATATACACATACACACACAGTCTGTATTAAGGTGCTTTCATCTGAGTTAAGGAGCTGCTATTCAGTCCTGGTTGCCTGCCGTAGGTACAGTCTATGGCCCTGTCCACACTACATAACCGATCTCGAGAACCGTACTCGAAACCGCTCTAATTAATACAGCTCAAAGCGTCCACACTGAAGTATCGTTTCATGTTTAGTCAGACTTATTGCGTCCACACACCATTAGAATAGTTCAGTTACAATTCCCAGCAGCGCAACGAACCGTGGAAATTAATACAATAGTATCCACCCATGCACTGTATTTTATTTTAAAATAATGTGTTATGCTCCATATGAACAGAGGTCCATATTGCATATATGAAATATAACAAGTATTGCGGAAAAAGTAAATCCGAACACACACACACACACAAGTAGGGCTTGAAGTTTTCAGATTTTATTTTTAATCAGGTGAAGTCCCTTTAAACAAATTGAGCTGATTCTGTTTTATAATTAAACTCAGAAAAAGCTGTTAATTACAAAACAATCTTTGTTTTTACCTTCATATCTTGCCTGAGCCTAATTCTGGTCCTCTTAATTTTATTTCAAGCAGAGCTGACAAATTACACAATTTGTTCATCCCCGATCCCACTTTTAACTCGCATTTCATTTTTGCAGTAGCCTAATTTAACGTTATGTTTTTGTTATTTTCCCCACTAGTTTAACTAGAGATGGACTAGAGATGTCCTGAAAAATTTTGTGAAGCATAAAAATGAATACCTAGTGCGGCATGTACACTGATAGCAAGTCCTTCGGGCGCCTGCTCTGAGTATTTCGCCAAACATAGCACAAAGCATTTTGGGATATTGGAGGATACACAAAAAATGTAGTTTGGTATTACAGCGTCCACACTTCTGATAAACCGCACTACCTGATGCGATCTAATTAGAACCGGACTCGAGACTACCTCCTGAGGTGGTCTCGAGTCCGGTTCTCGAGTACGGTATTAAATGCTGCGTAGTGTGGACGCAAACCGTATTTAGCACTTTTAAGCCGGCTTAAACGCAACTAATACGGTTTAAAGGCATAGTGTGGACAGGGCCTATGTAACATAGGCTAGAGCCGCCAAATTGTCTTTATATACGTAAGAGATAGCGCCATCTAGTGGTCTGCCACTGTGGATAAAATTTTCTTTTGTTTAGCTGATGGTAATACACAAGATGTGCACTAGATGGTGCTGACACTTACTAATATAGACACTTTGGCTCTTCTAGCCTGCATTACATATGCCAGGCAACTAGAACTGAATAGCAGCTCCTGAACTCCTAGCATCGTAATGCAGATAAAATAAGAATGCACACAATAGAATGACACTAATTACATTAAGAATCACTCTGAATGACTGCAAGCAGTGATGCCAGGCCCTGGGGAGTAGGTTAGTGTTTGGGGTGTCCCCTGAGACTGTGGGGATAGGACAGTATCGATGGCAGACCATGTGTTAATACAACAGTAACAACATTGCACTTATACAGCGCTTTCAAGGTCCTCTCAAAGCACTGATCATGTTTCACTAGAACAAATGTGATTAAAAACTAGTTTAACATGAATAAGGATATTTGAGTTGTTAGTCAGCTATTTAGAATCAATTCACAACCTTAAGGCAATGTACCGAGAAATGTCTTTTCAAAGATATATGTTTTTATAGGAAATTTAAAAACAGGGACAGCTCTGCTGGCCAAAGGCTAGGTGTGAGGTAAAAGAATGTGCCTTCACCCCTGGCACACTCAACTTTAACTGAAGCAGCGTCCTGCCCAAGCCTCTAACCAGAGCCACCTTTGCACAGAAAAGACGGATAAAAATAGCAAAAACAACAAGCTGTAAAATTGAATAAATAAAGACTCTGTAATGAAATGAACACAGAAAATCAAAGGAGCAACAATAAGTGTGGAAAGAACTCTGTGTTCAATCAGATACATGCCCTTCAGCCTGTGGAAACACAACACACAGGAACGCATGAAATTAAAGTTCAGAAGGTTAAATTAAAATATCACAGTTAAACAAGAACTGGCTTATATCAAAGATGCTGGGGGCGTTTAAAATGAAGGAAAACAAAACAATAAACTCAAGACTCTGAAAGTCTGGGTTCGAATACGGTGCTCAGGTGGGGTTGCCAGATTTCTGGAGTGAAACCGGGACATTTTCAGATCAGCTATTAGATCATAAATTAGATAAGCTATTACAATTTAATCATGTGATATAGGTAACACTTTACATTAAGTGTCACCAGTTAGTATTTTTACATAGTAGTTACTTAGTAAATCCATGTGTACTTGCACATAATGGTAATGTTATTATGCATAGTTACAATGTAAATGTAACTTTTTTTTACATGATAACTTTATTCCTAACCCTAATCCTTTTTCTGATACAATTGTGTGCTTACATATAACGTGCAAAAAGATTTACACATTAAGTACATTGTAACAATGCATAATAACATTGTAATTCTGTTAAGTACACATGTATTTACTATGTAACTACTATGTAAATACACAGTAATTAGAGACATAATGTAAAGTGTTACCACTGCTATATCTCTCAAAAATGAAAATGGCTGCGATAACAAAACATAACTTGGCTGGTGGCATGTCCAAGATACAATGTTATAAAACTAGTCATGGTCCAGAAAGTTAAACACAATATTAATAATCAAACACATAATCCAACAGATTGTTTATTTTATTTTTGAATGGCACTAACACAGCCTAATAAATGACTGTTAACTTGCTGCCACAGTGTTTTACTTTAAAGAAAAAAACGTGAATACAAAAGCAAAACAGGAATGATTTCACAATTTTTCCATTTCCGACCACAACAAAAAATGAAGGGTGAAAACTGGGACATTCCCAGTTTTCCCGAGACATCTGGTAAACCCTGTACTCAGGTCACAGGTGACATGAGTTGGTTGGTGTCAGTTTGGCCCCTGAATGATTGTAACCCACTGCCCAAAACAAACATCATACTATTCAGCGCATCTTGGAAGAGAAAGTATGATCTCAACTTGATTAGAGGAAGCCACAGAACACTGAGAAACATATTAGAAGTCGTTAAATCTAAATAAAAAACAGACGAAAACCTGATATTAACGCAGTTTCTATAGAGCATGTTGTGGTTTACACGTTTTAAATGCTTTGTCACTCACATTCTGAGTGTGAGATCTACACTCTCAGTGACATTATAAGTGTAGCTGCTGCTAATAGGTTTCAATGGGGACTTGACTTATAATATATATATAGCATATAATATATATATATACCTATGGTATTACCTGTGCTTGTTTTCATTATGCACTAACAATTCCAGTTTTAAAAAATCTGAGGTTGCATTTTGAAAAATGACCACTGCAGTGAGGGAGCATAAAAGGACATTTTACACTGGGAAGAAAACAGGGGTAAAATAATTGGATACACTACAAATGTAACTAAAGGGACAATTAAAAAGCAGAGTCTTTTTATTTTAGTTTACTCCCATTTATTACCTTCTGATCTTTGTGTCAGAAGGGGTCTGTCGGGTTAATAAAGACATTTCTGGTGTGTCCTGTACTGCACTGAAAACTATTCTACTTTCATGGCAATCAAACATTGATCCACTAGGCGGCACTAGCTAACAAACTAAGATGTATTTGTATGTTTCATTTTACATGTTTTTATAAAGATGTTCTTGTGAAAGACATTATTAAATTGATCATTAACATGGATCATTTTAATTTTAATCGTTTCATTTGATGAAGATTTTTATAAAGACTTCTGGTTGAAATGTTTGTGAAAAAAAGGAGATTTCTTGCCAATTTGATACTGCATAGGATATGAGAAGATAGTTTACTGCTAATGGTTGAATCAATACTTGGGAGGTCTGTATTGTTTGTGGCAGAGTAGGTGGAGGAAAGATGTAGTCAAGGGGTTTGCTGCAGGACTACATCCCCCAGAATGCCATGGGGTTGGTATTAGCCAGGATTGGAATCGCCTGGCTCTAATTTTAATGAGGCACACCTGCAGGTGTATAAAATAGCAGGGTAGGTCGCTGTGTTAAAGCTAAGGCCTAAGACCTGTGGGGAACCTTCAAAAAAGGTATGTGTTTAATACCTGTAAAGTATTGGTTTTGGTGACTGGTAAACAGTTAGCCGTCCAGTTGAGTAGTTAGAACTTGGGAAAAGTTTAGTAAGCACTCCTTGATGGAGTTAGGCTTTTGTTTTGTGCAAATAAATAAATAAATAAATAAATAAATATACAGGCCCTGCCCTGTTTACACCTTATCAGTCGTGTGATTGCTTCTTTTACACCAGAAGACAGTGAAAAGGCCCCTGAATACCCCACTTTGCCACATGTTCCATTTGACAGGTTAGAAAGAAGGTAAAACAGCACAGAGTAGCTTTGCATTTATGTATTTGTTTACTTCATGTTCCCTTTTACATTTGTGTGATATCTGCAATCATTTTGAGTGGTACTAAATGCTATATATATATATATATATATATATATATATATATATATATATATATATATATATATAAACACCCCCAAAAAAACAGGGCAAAGTCTGTCACATCCGAGGTGTGTAACTGCCAGAACAAGACATCACAATAAAACAATCGCACACTCAATTGTCAGCCGTGATGGGGATGAATTTCACCGTTTTAGAACACAGGATTTATTAAGCCGTGGTCCTGTCTACTCCGTGGACATTAAAGATCATGTTGAGAGGGAACTTGAGAGTCTGCCCTGGTAAAGGCGGGACCGCGAGGGGTGCGCAGGGGAGTGTCCTGGCTGTGTGAAGTTGTCGATCTTAGCTAGGGATTCCACAGGGAACATCGCATTGGCTCTGGTGCTCCCGCAGGTTAGGGCGGAACCCGCCCGGGACCTCAAGCAGACACCTGTCTTCTCTGTCTTCAGAGCCGATTGGCTTGGTGATGGGATAGGAGGAATTCTACTGGCCTTCAAAGCTGCTGTGGGAGTTGCTACGGTGAGGGAATGGAATGGGACATGGAATGGGTAAATTGGGGAAAGCAGCAGGGGTAAAAAACAAAGAAATTATAATAGTAACACTGAGTTTGTAATTAATCTCCTCCCAGTGGCTGAGGAGTTAATAATACTGACATCAGCATAAGACCTGTACTTACCTCTCCACCACCGAGCTTGCTCTTTGGTTGAATGGGAAGACGTTCCTCTTTGAACTGTATGGTTTGCGGTTCACCTTTCCATTCATTTTCATGGGTTGAGATGCCGATTCATTCAAGTTCTTTGGAAGAAGATTAGAGGGTTTTCAGACACAATACAGGTCTGGTCTGCAGTAAGACTATTCACAGGGTCTCCTGTGGGAGAGAAAAGACCTACATTCCAAATCTGCATTGACATACAACTCAATCATGAAGAGACCCTCAGACACAATACAGGATTTAAAGGGACATTCCTCAGACTAGGGTTACCAGATTTCCAGAGTGAAAAAAATTAGACTTTTTTGTTTTCTTCAATTCACTGACGCAGTAGCAACTCTGAAGCTGTTAAAATAGCAGTATATAATAACACAGTCATAACTTTAAAAAATAAACATCATGAGTGTTTATTGCAGATCATAACAGCGAGTTGTTTTCATTCTCTTGCCATCTAATCAAAACACGTTAAATGTACAAAAAGCCAAACATCATACAGCAATATCTAATCTGTTATAATTTTTAATGACTTTCTTAATTTTTTAGCATACAAACCTGCATGGCTAGATTTTGCCAAATTCTAAATTGTTTTGGATGTTTAGGGAAACGGAAGAATTTTCTTTTGTTAACTGTATAGCTGTAAATGTGATTTACAGCTATACAGTTAAATATGAATATGCTTCATGCCATTAAGACATTGCAGTATCCATGTACCTCGGTGAAGTTAGGTTGATATGGATATTCACGTGGATATTCGATATTCGCGCATTCACTGCATTCTACATCAAATAATAGTTCATAGCTCCTACCTACAAATTTTGCAGAGCAATGCCATTTCACCTGAAAGCCATGGTGTTAATGGGTAGTTTAACTTGTCTCACTGATTTACGAGTTATTTATCGAGTTATGCTCACGCAAAATATGCATACATATTCACTGTACATTGTACAGTGTGCAACATCATATACTTGTTTACAGCTCCTACATACAAACTCGCAAATGAATGCTAATTCATCCCATGTAAGACGTCATGCCGAGGAGTAAATTAAGACATGTTTCATTGATTTGCGAGTTAGTAATCTCTTGATGGTGAAAATGTGAATTTTTTTTCAAAATGTGTTATTCCCTCACATGACCCTGAGAAGCTGAACAGGGGTTCTAGGCCTCGGGGTCCTGGAGATATGACCCAGAGAAGGGTGATTTTTGGCCATTTTTGACGGGGCGTATCTCGGGTTTTGTGGGGGTGTCCATTTGCATGGTTCTATGTGCCAGGACGGCTCTGCAAATGGAATTAGTTTACCTCACAACTTGAGTTTTTGGGGTACCACTACTAGTTCATGACGTTCTCCTGTCTAGAACACTTTGAACAGTGGTTCTAGGGGCTCGGGTTCAAAAGGTACACCCCAAAAAGGGCTATTTTAACTTCAATTGCAATATGAATGTAAGGACAGCTACTGCTGCAGAACCAAAAGAGCCAAGTACTTGAGCTTCGGGATTCATCTACCGGATGTCCCAGATAACACATTTTTCAGCCTCCTAGGCCTTTCAGAGCCTGTTTGACAGCCTGCTATAGATGCTCTTTTTGCATATAACAGTAAACATGGTTTGCAAGTTTTTTGTTTTTTTTTTTTTTTTTTAAATCAGTCAATGTATAGATCATTACAAAAACAGTGGAAACAATTACACACTGCTGTTCTGATACCAGAGCACTTTGAATGGATTGGAGTAGAGGCTCAAGCGTAGGCTCTCTGGATAGCGAAGCCCCTTGGGCATCTAAAGAGACCCCCCTGCCCTAGGGGTTGCAGAGTTACGGGGCAAAATAAGAGCCCACCACCCGTCTCATTCATCTCTATGGTACGAAAAAACACTTTGTCAGGTGTATCTCAGGAACCCTGAGATGACAGGAGGCGGGCAGGGGTGTACAGAACCTTGGGGGTTTGCTGAGTTACAGGTGAGAGAAAACCAAAAACTGATTTGTTTACATAGGCCTCAGGCCGGACTCTAGTTTTCCCTGCCCGTCTCAGTGACATCAGCGACACGTATGCTAGTAATCTGAAGACCATCTGTTTTACAAAAACGATAATATCTTAAAAAATACAAAAGATAAAAATTCTGGTATTTTCAGCTTTTGTTCTCCGCACCTCTATGAATGTTCAGTGTTATTTTTGGAATTACTATTTAATAAAAAAAGGTATTTTTAATAATAAGTGACATCAAGCATATAGTTCATGTCTCTAAAATATGTAAGACAAGTTTAATCTTGATTGTCTCTGGGCTGAGTATAACTATAAATATAACTTCATTTTAATTAAAAAAAAAAACATGTTTAAGACGTATGACCCTTGTTATTGGCTTGCTATTGGCTGCTGATCAGCAACGGTGCTACACTGATCGGTGGTTTAAGGCCGACCTGCATATTACAGGTGTTACGCATCAGCAGCAGTGAACCCTGTATGCTTTTCACCATAACCGACAGTGTGTCACTGACACTGGCATGTGTATCGGGTGGAATATGATTGTCTGCCCTGGGTGCTAAAATGCCTAGTTTTGGCTCGGATCATTGACAAAATTGAGAGTTTTTATTAATTTGTTTCTCACATGGCCCCAGGGCTCTTCTATAAATTAGCTTTTCACAGCGGCAACAAATTACTTCATTTCACTGTGTGTTAAGTCAATTAAAACTGGCTTCAAATGAAAGCAGTTGGGCAATCACCGCAAGTATTATGTCTTTTTAATATCAATTCTAACAAAGCAAGCGAAAATCTTCAGCACAAAATTGAGAGTTAATGGTGCAAGTCCTAATGAGTAAAAGAAAATGGGATTGTAAAGCTTTTGATCCCACCTTTAATAATAAGAAAGGCCAGGGGTTCCTGTTGAGACGACTAGAGCAAACCTCTGAAAACTCTCCAGTACCATCAAGTTGCGTATAGGGAAATTAAATTGAAAACTAAACTACAGACGCCAGATCAACCTCTTCCTGAACAAAAAAGATAACAATGACAAATATTATTATTCAGCAAAAGTTTCCCATAATTTGGATTGACATAATGTTATTTCAATTCCCTTAAACAGAGATAGCTTGAGACGCACCAAAAATGTAGTATGTTTTTAATCAAATGGAATAATTATAACTACACGCCCGTTAGGATTTTAACAATGTAGTCATTCGACACTGTTTTTAAAGAGGGGACGGCTTTCTATTCAGCCATGCTGGAATATTTAGTCAGCCCCGGGTGTTTGAATACATTTATGAATCGCTTTATGGGGCGACTTTCAGAAGGTAGACACAACATTGCAGATATAATTCACATGTGGATCCACCACTGATCTAAGTTTTGTTGTTCAACACGAGTCATGGGGATTGTATATGCAAAACATACCTAACTTACTAGCAGATATTCTGATCCCTTATGGCCGACTGCATGGATTAGACTTTCCTTGCATGGCTATCTCCCGGAATCAGAAATACTGTGAAATCTGACTCACACATTTAAAAAAAAAAGGATTGCAGTGCGTGTGTGTCTGCAAAGTCTGCTTCCCGAAGCTTTTGAGACTGTCGCCTGAAATGCCAGCAGTTTGTGTGCAGCACCCACTAGTATGAGGTGCAGTTTGGGACATAATTCACCCACTGATATTCACATACACTATATACTGAAATGCACCAGCTGTATACTGAGACGCATGTACTATATACTGAGACGCATACACTATATACTGAGATGTATACACTATATATTGAGACACATATATAAGGTGACCATATGGCTCCGTGTTCAGCGGGACAGTGGGGCAGTTCAGGCTTTTCAACTCACAACACAATGAATTCTGGTAAGCGTAGTCCTGCTTCTCTTAACGGAAAGAATGGTACCTGAGACAGGTAAAACGTACCAGAATGCATTGGGCTGTGAGTTGAAAAGCCTGAACTGTCCCAAACTGTCCCGCTGAACGTGAAGCTATATGGTCACTTTACACATACACTCTATACTGAGACACATACACTGTATACTGAGATTACTTGCTCATACACTCTATACTGAGATCAGTCATCAGTCATTTGAGTTGTACTCTCCACCTTTAGAAAATTGCTTGCTGCACGTACCTTTCTAAAAGATTGCAGGCGAGACGACAGTTCGAAGTGTGTCTTTTTCTTGACGAGTTATTTTCTTTTCAAATATGAAGTTTCATTCTGAATTTATTATTTTTATTTTTGTGTTTACTGCTTATCATTTAGTTAAATCGAACGATGAGGACATCATTGAATAGTTTGTTCAAAACAGGGAGGCACACATAGCTATATATACATATATATTAAACTGCCTTTATATAATAAAATAACATCAGACAGTGAATCACAATGTATTTAAAAAATTTTAAAAAAATCAACTCATATCAAGAAAACTCTTCGACCAAGCGCCTCGTCTGTAATCTTCAAAATGGCGGATGTGCAGCAAGCAATTTTCTAAAATGTGGGCGGTGAGTACAACTCACGTGACTGATGACCGCTCTCAGTATACAGCCAATCACAATCACGGTCCTGGACGGAATTCCTCTCCTAGTCTTTGTTCCAACTCTATTCTAAGTCGTTTAATAGAACCAGTTAAACCTCCATCCAGACCTTGAAGTACTTCATGATATCATTTTTTACCTAATAAACCTGGAGTGGAATAACCCTCCAGGACCATGATTGGTCAATCCTGGTATAGAGCGTATGAGCAAGTCATCTCAGCATACAGTGTATGCATTTCAGTGTGTAGTGTATATGTGAACATCACTGGGTGAATTATGTCCCAAACGGCACCTACACTAATACCAGCCTCACATCTGCCCATTGCACTGGGAGGTGCATCTTGCATATATAACAGAATGCATGCAGAGTATCAATGTAGTTTATATTATATTTCAACAAAGACGACAAACACCTCGGACTGATAAAGATGATACAGTTTAATGTTTATAATCTTTTTTTTTTTAACATATATATAATTCATGTTTCTTGACTTGCTTGTCATTTCCACCCAGGACGTCGTTGTAAAAGAGATGATCTGTCTCAATACAACCCCCCCGCCGCCAAAAAAAAAAAACCTACAAAAAAGCACTTAAAAACTGAATTGTATTAATCAAGGCACCTTTTTCCGTCTATTAAAGGTTTGTGCTTTACAAGTTTTCAGTTACGTAGTGTTAATAGTGCAAATAGCACGGTGTACCTGTATCGCTGCAAAACGTGATTAAAAAACAAACTGAAGGCAAACAAACACTCTACTGTAGCATAGATAGATATCTATATCTGTCTATCTATACAGCATACAGTAGCCTACATTGAGATATATATATATATATATATATATATATATATATATATATATATATATATATATATATATATATATATATACCAATTACGACTGTAAGTCGCCCTGGATAAGGCGTCTGCTAAGAAATAAATAAATAAGATTGTTTGTTAAATTGTGTATTTTGCTTTTTGTTGCATTAAAACGTGGTTAAAGTATTTGCTGCTTGTCCTCAATCTGTTACCTTGAATTGTGGTAAGCGTAGGGTTGCCGACACATTTGTCTGTGACTATATGTACTATCACAATGCTAACTTGCTATTGCCATGTTTTTGGATTAGTAGTGGCACTGGGGAGGGCATTATAGCCTACATTGCAAAACCACACCCGCCGCAAATAAATTAAGTTTATTAATCCGCAGCAAAAAATAAAAATAAAATAAAACTAAAACACAGCCTCCTAATCCTTTTAAAATGACGCGGATTCATGAAGAAAAGACGGGGTTACTTAAAAAGAAACATCTGGACCGCTGTTACTGGTGCTTTTGTTCAGCCGTTCAGTGGATGCGAGACGTGGGAGGGGCGTGGAGAGGGGGGTTGCATGTCGGTTTCACCAGGAATGTGATTCAGGATGCTTTTTTTCTCCATTCATCAGACAAACCCGACTCGGATGGAGGGATTACGGTAGCCAAATCAATCATTTCAATTTGCTGGTGGACGTTTTTGGAGACCGTGTGACACCACCAGCTCCGTCTCTTCGAAGCGACGCCTCTAGCCCATGCATCGGTGCATGCATTTGTTCACACCATCGGGAGCCTTTTCTTTTTGGTTGCAGGGAATCAGTCTGATGGTGCCAGTGATCGGGTGCTGCAGATTCGCCATTGTTTCCACCACAAGCCTTGCAGTACTGTCTCATCACTGAGATGTGCACATTTTCAATGAATTGCGAACTGGAAAGAAGGACCGCTGCCACCCCAATGGTGCTGTACTACATCGTATGTCTCCTTTTAAACGACCAGGTAGGGTGATTTAAACACAGTATGTAATTGCGTTTACCCGTTACACAGGCGACGTCTGGGATGTACCAAACCGGGGCTCTGTTTGTTGTTGTGGGTTTGGCTATGGGCAGGTACTCCTTTAACATTTCTACATTCAATAGAAAAAAAAAGTTATATTTAATTATTTTCCTGGTTTTATATACCACCCAATAAACGTTGTTGTTTCTGACCAAATGTGCCAGCAGTAACTAACAAGACCAGAAGCTGGACATCGCCTTGCTTTAAATGAAACGTGCCGTAAATCTCAGGCAAAATGGGGTCAGATTCGCTGGGACTGTATGCGGAGCGATTATTGTGTATTAATTATTATGTTGCCGCTGTCTGTATTCTTCGAGAAACCAGAGAACCGTGTGCAACACGGTTAACCCTTTAAAGTACAAGGGACATTTGTGTCCCACAAATAAAAACAAAATATGATAACTTTCTTGTTGTTTAAATGAGGTGCACGAAACAGGATTTAAAATGTACTGAGAGGTGGGATCTGGTCATCCAAATGGTCAGTTTTCTCCTCGTGGTACTTGAGTCACTCACAAATGAACAAACTGTTTAGTAAACAACCACGCAATTCCTTGTGTTCATTAAGGGGTTAAACAAAGTCAGTTTTCTCAAAAGTGTACCGTCAATGAGACCCAATCCCTCGCAAAGGGATGTCAAAAGTGACACAGATAAATTATTGTTGAAAACAAAACGTCCAAGAATGAAAATAAAATTACATTTAACTTTTTTTTTTTTTTTTTTTGCAAATGGCAGTTAAATGTTCAGCTGCGGTTGATTTACTTGATTAATTCTAGCAGGATAACTTGTTTCTATCGGTAATAGATTGATACTTACCAGGATGAATATTCTGTAGAAACGGTTGATGAGGAACTTGGTAAATTTAGGGTGGGCTTCTAGAGAGTACAGTAGTGTGCAAATATATTATAACACTTCGTAATTTGTCATTTATAGTCTTTATATTACCTACCTGTACGAAAACCTCAGAGTGTGAGAATTTCATATTTGTGTCAGAAACAATAGGCACTCGTTTGAAAATGCTGGACCACTTTGTGCTTTTAATTAGACGCCTTAAACAACTTCTAAAAAGCCTCACGTGTTCCCTTTCTCTCACTATTTTTAATGACTTGCATGTGTGGCTTATTAAAGTCATCAATGAAATTATACAATCACTAATTGGTCTATTCTGACAGTGTTCCAAGATTTTCAGTTCCAGTGGTTTGATTTCATGTGCACAACAAAAACAGAAGCAATGGGGTGTTGTAATAAATGTGCGCTCTGCTGTCCTGGTTTGAACACATTTAAACCGTAACTCAATTTCAGAGGATATGTAGTCCTATCAGTTCGTCTTTTTTGTATTTAAAAACTAATGCCGATAGGTATTTGATTGCACGTTCTTTCCTGCTGCACGAAAAAAGTCTCTTGCACGTTTAGAAACATTTGAGTTCATTTGTAGTCTGACTATATAAACGTGTATTACTTTTACAGCGCCACATTGTTCAAAAAGACCGTGCTTGGGTGTTTAAATGGAACAGTCAGGTGTGATTGCAACGGGGCCTTCCAAAACTTGTATTGTGCCAATGTTCAGTAAAGAATCATTCTTATATGACTCTCCCTTTCCCCCTCATTTCTGCAGTTCATGCCTTAAATGAATACAAGAAAGTGCTGTGTTCATAAAACTGAACCAGGCTGTTTTTAAAGAATCCAGCAGCAGTCTTGAAACATTTGCTGACGATGACTTTTAAACTGGCTATTCAAAATTAATAATCTGTAAATAAATATGTGAATCTGGCCTAATACTAAAATATAACATGTTGTTTCATTACAAATCAGGGCTTGGAACTCATCCTAGCTCTGCTGCACCCAGTCCTGGGATTCAGAACTCCCCTTGTTTAGGTATGTCTGATCATCATTTCAATAATATACTTTACTGAGGGTAAAAGCCCAGGGGTCTGCGTTTCAAAGCATGCTGAAGTGACTCAATTTGGTACCCACTGTCTGAAGATTAGGATTGAGTTATTGACTCATGGCAATGAGTGGAGCAGGAAATTAGGCATTCTTAATTGCTGCTGTTTACAGGAAAAGGTGGGCAGTTATTGGGATGCTTAGTCTCCCATAACTTAATTACAGGGGCTTGTTGGGCAAATCCATGCTGAACATCAGTGCAGTAATGACCTCAGTTTCTATATTAAATGAAAGTGTCTTCCAAAAGTGATGGGGCTGTTGCCATGGCGCTCAATAGAATGTGTCAGTGGTTTTACATCCATTGATATAGTTGCCTTGGGTGATTTTCTATTCAGGGATACCAAGATATCTCCTCTTTAAAATTATGCAAGAGATTTTAATGAACAGTCTCTCCCACAAGTGCTGTGGTACCCCAAATATGATCCACCTACTACTTCATCTTACCCTCCAAAAAAATTACTGGCTAAGGACTGCCAAGGACAACACTACACTGAATATTGTACCCAGTCTTCGTTGGCACCACTCAGGAATATCATGTTTTAGGTAAAATAGAGAACAAATGCTCCACCCAGTTATTCAGCATTGTTAGTAAGTTAATCATATTTATGGAACCACTGCATTTGTGAGATGGATTGCTCATTAAAATCCTTAGCATATTTTTTAAAGAGGAGATGGTTATCTATTCAGGGATACCAAGATATTTAGTGAGCAAGTAGTCTGAGTGAAGTTATCCAGCAACAAACTCCCCATTCACAGTTTTACTGCTTTCCTAGAAAAAGGAGAACATTTCTGGGTATCATTCTACCAGTGAGATGTCTTGCTCATTAAAATATTTATCATATTTTTAAAGATGACAATTATCTATTCAGAGATGCCAGGGTAATTAGTAAGTAAGGGAGTCTGTGGGAGGAAAATGGGCAATACAACCCCCAGCCCTAGTCTTGCTGTAAATCATTTGTTGTTTCCAAACTTTTCGAACACTATATAACGATTTCTGATACCGTTTGAAGGAAATACATTGAATAAAAAAAAAAAAAAAACTTACTTGAGACTGATGATATGATAAATTTGTAGTACTGCTGTGAAAAAAAAGCACCGATGAGCAAATGCTACAAGTTTCTGTCTTTTTTGTGATATTGTGAAATACTGGGTATACCACCTTCCAGTTCCCTTTTACCAAAAATATATTGTTTAAAAAACACATGGGAAAGTGCACCTTTAAGTTTCTTTCCGTTTTGATTTATTGGCCAAAAAAAAAACCACACCAAGAACCTGCTGGAAGGCTGTTGAAGCTGAGAGCTGGTAAGCTGCCATGGGTTTAAGTGACTGTTTGATGGGAGTACACTGCATTTAAGTGCTCATTATATTCTGGCTCTACATCCATTCAGTACCTTTTTTATTGTAAAGAAACAAGAGAGTGTGGATTGCCATCAATCCAGAGCCACAGAGACCTCCACTGCGGCACGTCAGTGTGTGAATTCTGGGGAACAAAACCGTGTGGGTTCTCGTCAGATAAGCAAGTAAAGACACAGGAGAGAATGAGCTGGACAGGAAGGGGACAGAGTAAAGGGCTGAGCAGGGGAGGGGGGCCATGGAATGAATCCAAGTTTATCAGTCATTCTGATTACCCCCATAATACACAAGGAATTTGGTGACTCAACTCGAAGTCTATTGAAAACAGTAACGTCACAATGGGTCGTGTATCTCAGCCACTTAACGATATTCTCTTCCTCAACCTTTTCCCTCTTTTCAATGAAATTGACAATTGACTAAATGTAGTTTGGCAATGATTAGAAAACAATTAGCTGTATTCTTAACTTCTGTTAATAATACAGTAGTATGTCATAGAGTTATAGGACTGCGTGCGGCTGTGTATGGGTTATATCAGCACTCGAAGCATGTAAACAGACCCCTGCTTTTAGCCTTGCCCTGTTCACTTCTATACATGCATAGATGTTTGCCATCCTATATCCCTATACTACTGACTGACACAAATCTCTGGGAATGTTGAAAGCTGAGGGAACACAAAGCCAATTTTTAAGGAACAGTGGCTTGAAATCTGGTTCCAGAAGACCGAGAGATCTAGTTTGAGTCTAATTTGATGTTTCAAACCGTCTCCCCTGGTGTGCCATGCAGTAGCCTGAAACCTAGCTTCCTGAAACCAAGTTTCAAGCCACAAAGTGTCTTCATGTTCCCTCAGCTTTATGTTCTAGGGTATTATTGCAGTTGTAATTCAATGTAAGTATTGGCCAGCTCTTCGGCACTTTGTAATTATTGTATTTAGTGGCGGTGCTGTCTCCGGTGGCTCACCAGAGAAAAATACACACTGTTTTTGTGTTCACTGATCGATCCCCCTCATGCATTATTTATCATGCATTGCCATCAGGTCTTCTTCAGGGTCTGTATATATTATGAATGCTTTTAAAAGGGATCCAGTGCTAGCAAACGGAAATGGCATCAGCCAAAGTACAGAACATTGACTGCAAAGATTGATCTTGTTTGAGCAGCTGTGACGGAAACATTATAATCTTCTTCTTCTTCTTCAATTGACAAACATTCTGCACAAACTGAGCGACAGACTGAGAAGAACAAATAGACCTAGAAGTGTTGGTGATATTGTTATTTTAACTTTAAAGAGCAACTTGGTACAATTACATTTTCTGTTCATCACCATATCATGCTGACTTTTCTAAACTGCAGTTAAAAGTACCCCTGTGGCCTTACCCTTATACGTTTCCCACAGTAAAAGCACAGCAAAGTGTAATAAAGCACAGTGAAAACACAGCAAAGTGTAATAAAGCACAGCGAAAGCACAGCAAAGTGTAATAAAGCACAGTGAAAGCACAGCAAAGTGTAATAAAGCACAGCAAAAGCACAGCAAAGTGTAATAAAGCACAGTGAAAGCACAGCAAAGTGTAATAAAGCACAGCGAAAGCACAGCAAAGTGTAATAAAGCACAGCAAAGTGTAATAAAGCACAGCGAAAGCACAGCAAAGTGTAATAAAGCACAGTGAAAGCACAGCAAAGTGTAATAAAGCACAGCGATAGCACAGCAAAGTGTAATAAAGCACAGTGAAAGCACAGCAAAGTGTAATAAAGCACAGCGAAAGCACAGCAAAGTGTAATAAAGCACAGTGAAAGCACAGCAAAGTGTAATAAAGCACAAAGAAAGCACAGCAAAGTGTAATAAAGCACAGTGAAAGCACAGCAAAGTGTAATAAAGCACAGCAAAGTGTAATAAAGCACAGAGAAAGCACGGCAAAGCATATGCAAGCATTGTAAAGCACAAAATATAATGGTAAAACATTAAAAAACAAAACATGGTAAACTAACCCTTTGAAAAGTTTTCTGTAGTAAAAGCATAGCAAAGTATAGTAAATCACAGGTAAGCACTGTAAAGCACAGATAGGTATGGCAAAGCATATTAAAAAACAAACCATGGTAAACCAACCCTTATCAGTTTCTCAAAGTAACAGCATAGCAAAGTGTAACAAAACATGGTAAAGCACAAGCAAGCATTGTTAAGCCCAGAGAGATCTTGTAAAGCAAATTAAAAAAACAAAACATGGTAAATTAACCCTTCTAAAAGTTTATTATAGTAAAATCACTGTAAAGTGTAATAAAGCACAGTTAAAGCATAGGGAATCATTGTAAAGCACAGAGAGGTATGGTAAAGCATTTATAAAAACAAACCATGGTAAACTAACCCTTATACAAGTTTACTATAGTAAAAGCACAACAAAGTGCAATAAAGCACAGTGAAAGCATGGTACAGCATAGGTAAGCATTTTAAACCACAGAGAAGTATAGTAAAGTATATATTCCTAAACATGACAAACCGCAGTAAACTATGGTAAATGCATAGTATAGTTAAGGGAAAAACATGGGAAAACAGAATAAATGCAGTGCAACAATAGCATGGTAAACATGTCAGTTTTCTCCTCGTGATACTTGAGTCACTCTCAAAGTTATAATATCAATATAATTAAGGCCTATTTAAATGTGGAGTCTGGATGCAGTTCAACACACTGTAGAGTTAACAGCCTTAGCTGTGAGGTCTTGTGTTGCTGTAGCGTTTTGTGTTTCAGAGTAGGACGGGGTTGGAAAGGGCTTTTGTTTGAGTGGGAGTCTCACACAGAACAGCTGTGAACAGTCCTGAGGTCCTCTATATTATTGTTTGCTTCGTGCAAAAGTAAAACCTCTTTAATTTGTAGCCACTTGCATAAGGTCAGATAGGAAACCTTTTTGGAGCTCTGATACGACTGGTTAGCTTTCATTGTGAAATCAAGTGATCCCCCGTGTTTACTTTTCATTATTCCAACTCCTGAGGATGGAGTACAGCCATCGCAGCTTTTAATTAACACAGGAATGGGCTGAGCTGCCATTACCAGCAGATCAGGGTCCCTAACCAGCATTCAACAGAAACCCAGCTGCCAAATAACGCCTCCAGGAAAACAGGATCTCGCCACCCTGGAAAATTTTCTCCATCCTTGTGTGCGCTGTGAGGCCTATGGCCCTGGCATGCATAAGATTGGCCTGTGTCTTACCACACACCCTGTCCTGGGAAATTGCTTACTTAACTAACTGTGACTTCCTTGTTCTTATGTATTTGTATACTCATTAACACTGTTTCTCATTGAAAAGTCAGTGCCGCAGAATCGGAGAAGTTCTTTTGCAGAGAATACATTTTTTTCCTTGCAGATTCTAGGAGATTTTGCTGCAGAATTCCGTGGGCACTAGCAAAAGGACTACAGACCCATGCCCATACCTTCAGAGGTAATCATTACATACTGTAACAGGAATAGTAGGGTCACAAATGTGTGGTTTTGTTGCTATACAGGCTCTCTGCTACTTGAAAGTTCACGACACTGTGTGCCTGATGATGAAGCAGGGTTATCGGGGTCAGGAGAAGAACGCCGGTAGCATGCTATACTATCATGCTGATCTTCTCTGATGCGCTTGTCCATCGTGGGAAGAATCTCTAGATCGAAGGCTGTCTGGCCGGGCTGGTCTCTGATGCACATCAGAAGTAACAGCAGCCCTTTATTCTTTCTTCAGTGGATCATCTGGGTTAATTCAGCTTGAAATTTGGGAGCTGGTCTAGTTTCAGTGCCAGAGAGGAAAGCATGCCTGTCTTGTGGTGAGATGATTGAAATTCAGTCCAGTCCATACTGTATCTACATTTTCATGTATGGGCTAAGTGAACTGTTCAATGTCTTCGCCCTTGCATAGCAATGGACTCTCTTTGCTTTTTGTAACCTACCAAATAAATAAACGTGGTCTATTTAAAATAATTTTACTGCAGTCTGCTTAAGAAAATATCTAACACCGCACTGCTGTGTCTGTTTTCTCTTAAGTTGAGGGAACACAAAGCCAATTTTTCAGGAACAGCAGCTTGAAACCTGGTTGCGTGAGTCATTTTAAAACTGATTTTATATATATATATATATATACAGTGTCTTGCAAAAGTATTCAGACCCCTGACCAATTCTCTCATGTTACTGAATTACAAATGGTACATTGAAATTTCGTTCTGTTTGATATTTTATTTTAAAACACTGAAACTCAAAATCAATTATTGTAAGGTGACATTGGTTTTATGTTGGGAAATATTTTTTAGAAAAATAAAAAACTGAAATATCTTGCTTCCATAAGTATTCAACCCCTGTGCTGTGGAAGCTCCCAGTTTACACCAATGAAAGAAATTGCCCTAACAAGGACACAATTACCTTACCATTGGCCTCCACCTGTGAACCATTAAAGTTGCTGTCACATTTTCTGGATAAAAACTGTTGAAGGATGATTGGTTAGGCTGTGAATCTGAAGGAAAATGAAGACCAAAGAGCATTCTACAGAAGTTAGAGATAAAGTAATACAAATGCATAGATTAGGGAAAGGGTACAAAATAATATCCAAGTGCTTGGATATCCCAGTGAACACAGTTGGATCAATAATCAGGAAGTGGAAGCTGCATCACACCACCCAGGCACTGCCAAGAAAAGGTCGTCCCTCAAAACTCAGCGCTCAAACAAGAAGACGACTTGTGGGAGAAGCCACAGAGAGGCCAACAATCACTTTGAAGGAGCTACAGTGGCTAGGGGTGGAGTAATGGTGCACCAGTCAACCATATCAAGAGCTCTGCATAACACTGGCCTGTATGGGAGGGTGGCAAGAAAGAAGCCGTTACTCAAAAAGTACCATCTGAAAGCACGTCTGGAGTTTGCTAGAAAGCATGAGAGTGACCCAGCTGCGATGTGGGAAAAGGTTTTGTGGTCAGATGAGACCAAGATAGAGCTTTTTGGCCAAAACTCAAAGCGCTATGTGTGGTGCAAACCTAACACTGCCCATGCCTCAAAACACACCATCCCTACAGTGAAGTATGGTGGTGGCAGCATCATGCTGTGGGGATGCTTCTCATCAGCAGGGACTGGGCATCTTGTTAAAATTGAAGGAAGAATGGATGGAGCAAAATACAGGGAAATACTGCAAGAGAACCTGCTTCAGTCCGCTAAAAAACTGAAGCTTGGGAGGAAATTCACCTTTCAGCAGGACAAAGATCCCAAGCAACATTGGAGTGGCTCAAGAACAAAAAGGTGAATGTCCTACAGTGGCCCAGTCAATGTCCTGATCTCAATCCCATTGAGAATCTGTGGCACTATTTGAAAATTGCGGTCCACAAGCGTCGTCCAACCAACCTGAACAACCTGGAGCAAATCTGCCAAGAAGAATGGGCCAAAATCACTCCGACACTGTGTGCAAAGCTGGTACATACTTACCCCAAAAGACTTAAAGCTGTTATTGCAGCGAAAGGTGGCTCTACCAAATATTAATGTGTGGGGGTTGAATACTTATGCAAGCAAGGTATTTCAGTTTTTTTATTTTTAAATATTAAATATTTCCCAACATAAAACCAATGTCACCTTACAATAATTGATTTTGAGTTTCAGTGTTTTAAAATAAAATATCAAACAGAACGAAATTTCAATGTACCATTTGTAATTCAGTAATATGAGAGAATTGGTCAGGGTCTGAATACTTTTGCAAGGCACTGTATATATATATATATATATATATATATATATATATATATATATATATATATATATATATATATATATATATATATTAGGCGCATAAGCAGCACCATACTCTTGCGGTTTGGATCACAGTTAGTACTTTCAGGTTTGGGCGCAGATACCCAATTAACATGAGAAACCCCATTGACACTTGCGTATAAAAAGGACAGAATTATTAATAACGTAATAACAACCAATAATAATAATAATAATAATAATAATAATAATAATAATAAGGAGATATATTGAACTGTCCAGTCAGAGAGATGGATGCAGTTACTGAGTGGAACATGAGTGATTTAGCTGGTTCACGTTTGACAGGGTTTATGACAAGCGATCTAAGTGTTGGAGAGCGTACTCAGTGGCGTGACTGAGAGTGTATGTACATATCTAGATTTTAATAATAATGTGTTTAAAATAAATTAACCTTATATATGTCATTAAATATTTTATACAGTCATGTCGTCAATAAAAATACTTTTTTAAATACATTTTTAAATATATGCCTATTTTCTGAAACCGAACTTCCTGTGTAGTTTTTATGAATGAGATGAGTGAGCGATTGAATGACTCTACTTAGGTAGGCGGGTCAAACAAGCTCTTCAATCGTAGCTCTGTCTCTGTCCTCTGAAAACATCAAATGAAAGATGTTTGTGATTCATTTCGGACTTTACCCGTAACATATATATACAGTTATAGTCAAAAGTTTACATACCCCAGTGGAAATGTATAATTTCTAGAAATTTCTCGAAAACAAATAATTATAGGAAAAATCTTTTGTAGCAAAAGTTTTGCTTTTGTGGATGAGGAAATAAATTAATTGTAGACATCTATTTCCAAAAATGCTCATTCAAAAGTATTCATACCCTGACAAGGAAAATTAAATTAATAGCTAGTTGAGGTACCTTTAGCAATAATAACCTATTTTAAGATTATGATATTTGTCAATGAGCTTTTGGCATGATTGTTTAGTGATTTTTTTTCCAGTTCATTCAAATTCCAAGGACTTATCTTGTGCACAGCCTTCTTCGACTCATACCAAAGATTTTCAATCGGATTTAGATCGGGACTTTGACTAGGCCATTCCAGAACCTTGATTTTATTCTTCTTTAACCATTCTGAAGTAGATTGTGATGTGTGCTTTGGTTCGTTGTCGTGTTGGAAGGTCCAGTTGCGCTTTAAACCAAGTTTTGTAGCGGAGGGTTTTAGATGATTGGTCAATATCTTTTGGGGTGCTCTGGAATCCATTTTACCATATACTGGAGCAAAATTTCTTGTGCCTTTAGAGGAAAAACAGTCCCATAGAAAGATATTACCACCTCCATGCTTGACAGTAGGTATGGTGTTCTTTTCTTTGTACGCCTCACCAGACTTTATCCAAATGTAATGACTATCAGCGTGACTAAATAGCTAGATTTTTTTTTGTTTCATCACTCCACAAAACCTTTGATCAGAACTCATATCCATCATTCAAATCCTGTTTTGCAAACTTTAAGCGATTGTCCTTGTGATGTTTTCGTAAGAGTGGATTTTTCCTTGGCCTGCAACCATTGAGACCTTTACCATGCAATACTCGACCTGTGGTTGAAATGGAAACCCTAGTCCCACTTGCAGCCAGTTCACTTTGAATATCTTTGGCAGTAAATCTCGGATTGTTATTAACTTTCCTCAGAATTCTTCTACTTCCAGACTGAGGGAGTGTTGTGACAGTACCATGAGTCTTGTACTTCTTGATAATAGAAACAATAGTTGAAATGGGGATACTCAAATACTTGGAAATCTTCTTTTATCGTTCTCCAGCTTTATACATAATATACATTATTTTCTGCCTAATGTCTTCAGATAGCTCCTTACTTTTTTCCATAGTGACTTATTGGTAATGGACAGCAATCATCCTTTGCCTAACCCTTTTATACTCTCTAAGAATTTTCACCCACAATCCAGTATATTCTAGACTTTTCTAGAATTAGGTTCTGTATTATCATATTGAAATTTCTAGCACTTTGTAGACTATACTATCATAGCATCAAAGGGTATGAATACTTTTGAATGAGCATTTTTGGAGTTTTGCAAAAAAAAAAAAATGGCTGAAATAAATAATTGTAGACATCTATTTCTTGTAACTTTTTTTTCCTCATCCACAAAAGCAAAACTTTTTCTCCAAAAGATATTTCCTAAATTCTTTGTTTTCGAGAAATTTCTAGAAATTATAACTTTCCATTGGAGTATGTAAACTTTTGACTACAACTGTGTATATAATGTTGTGAGCTATAATATATACATGCAATGTTTAAATTATGATTGTGTTATTATACTGTATATAAAGTGACTTGAATTGCTTCAGAGTTGCTACGGTGGCAATGAATTTTCACTCCGCTCTACAGGACATAAGAACAGCACCCCGACACTGGAGAACTCCTCGCCCTGGCGTGCTAGCTGAAAAGTTTGTCTGCTCGTCCTGCAATGTTTTTCATTTACAGCAGAATCCTTGCTCATCCAGAAACATCCATTAGCTGCTGCTCATTATGTTTATGTGTTTGTGTAGAACTTAATTTACCTGCCACCCATCCCCCGACTCCTCTCTCGATTTACCTCTCTGGCAGACTATAAAAAACGATCAATACAGCCATCCATCCACGAAACTGTTTAAAAAGGAAACCAGCTAAGAAATGAAATGGAAGAAAACAGCCCTTGGATGCAGTGCCGTTCGCTCTGTTCATATCAGACTCTATCACAGTGTGACAATAATGTGTGATCAATACAACAGAGGGCTTAAGACACCTTTTAAAGATCTGCAGGCACATTCCACTACAAGAGGCCGCTTAAAGGGACAGACACTGAGCCCCGGCTTTCCTCCAAGCAGGGGCATTACCCACTTTTCAATTACAGTAACCCTGATGCATTAGTGATGAGTGGGACGTGGGTAGTTAATTGCAGTGAGCTGCCCTCAGCGGATGTGTGCCAGCAAGCGATGTGAAAAATGAACAGCTAAGCTTTCTCTGTTGTTTGTCTAGGATGTCACCGTGGGCCGACGTGTTTTTATTTGACCCAGTGATGGAATGCATTGGAAGTAGGGAGTGAGGGCTGTGGAGTGCAGTAGGCTTTTAGTGCGCAGAGTTTAATGAGGCCTGAAAATGGCAGCCAAAGCGAGGCTGATGCGTGTGAAGCTTGTAGGGAGATTCTGAATTAATGATGTGGAGCTGCACATTGGGAATGATATTAAATGGAACAAGGATATAAAAGACAAATTATATAGTGATACAGAAACAATAGGCACTCATGTGAAAATGCTAGACCACTTTGTGCTTTTAATTAGGCATCTTAAACAACTTCTAAAAACCACAATGATAGAAGGAACAGCAAACCCTAATATCTAATGAAATGATGGAGCAGCTTGGCCTGGTAAACTTGAGAATGAGTACACGCGATCACATGTTAATATTCCCTCCATCCACATGACGGGAGCTGCTTTTTTCAAATGTATTTCTTCACCTGCTTGGTTTCTGTGAAATGTACGTGTTCAAAGGATGCATTCCCAGTAAAGTTATGATTATGTGAAATTGATTCTGCCTGTCAAGAAGTTCAATGCAATCACGCTTTCGTTCATGGAGAAGTATTTTTAACTCCTCTAATTAGTGATCAATAAAGCGGAGAGCTTATCAACAGTGACAGCTGACCTGCAGCAGCACCACAGCACATGAAACAGACAGCCTCCTGTTGTATGAATTCTTGAGTTACATAAATGTATCTACTCAGTGTAAAGTTGTGGGTTTCTTGTGGGTATGAAACAGAATTGTTGGGGCCAAATTTCAGGGTGAAAATTGTTAAAAAATCTAATGTTGATTAGAGCAAATTTTTCTTCATTTCTGCTGCAATCTGACTCATGGCGTTTCAGTCAACTAAAATATAGCTAAACAGAATAAAACTGAAACATTCCTCCCGGAAGTGAAACCTTCACGCAGACGTGGCTGTTTGCTATTTCGTCGGCTTACGAAATACCGTCATGCATTTTGTCTAGCTCGACCCGAGTTGAAGCATGCCGACCCGATCCTGAGGTGGGTCGCTGCGACCCAGGTATGACCCAGGTGTGTGGTTTCACACTACGCAGGATTGTGACCAGGGTAGCCACAAACCAGGTCAAGACCCGGGTAGGAGTGCCAGTGTGAAAGGGGCTTTAGATCAATAAGTAGGGCTGTAGTTTTTTTTTAATGATATAAGTGGCTTATTTCATGGCATTTCACAGTCTACAAAAAGGTATTGCAAGATATTTCACAATTTAAACATTAATATTTATTAAAGCAGAAAACAATAGCGTTGTCATCCTAAACTGTAGAATTTTATTTTTTATGTCCACCTTTGAAGGAAATTCTATTTTCACCATCAGTGAATTGTCAAACAAATAAAAACATAAATATAAAATGAAACAGACACATGAAATCTCCCTTTCTTGTACTGGACAGAGCGATCTTTAGCAGAAATATTTCCAATCTTTGATGCAGCTGGTGCCTTTTTGGTTTGAAGACAATTTAAAGAAATCGTGCAGCTCTATGCAGTGTGTTCAGTCATTTACCGGAAGCAAACTAAACCGGCTGCCAGGTTCCTAAATGCAGTGTAACAGGTAGTGCGTCAATAAGGCTGTATTTATTTTCAAGTGATAAAAAACAGGTAGCTATACAGTGTTATTTCAGAAATGGGGACTTTCACAGGGAACTGCACATTACACAGCAATGAGAAATCGTGAAAAAAATACAGCCTTACGATTGACCCATTTGAGCAACATCTATCAGCGACAAATATGAATCTGGCTGCACAGACAACACTGCAGAGGGTATTTTTATTTTTCTCTGGTTTGTTTTCTCCACCACAAAGGGGAGGGGCGGGGTAGGGGATGCAGGGATGCAGCTTTGAGAGCAATTACTCACAAATCCAGACTCCCATCCGAGGAGTGCTTTGTCGCAGGTCTCCTGGGGTAAATGGCCATGCTTTGTGTGTATATATATATATATATATATATATATATATATATATATATATATATATATATATATATACAGTACTGTGCAAAAGTTTTAGGCAGGTGTGAAAAAATGCTGTAAAGTAAGAATGCTTTCAAAAATAGACATGTTTATAGATTATATTTATCAATTAACTAAATGCAAAGTGAGTGAACAGAAGAAAAATCTAAATCAAATCCATATTTGGTGTGACCACCCTTTGCCTTCAAAACAGCATCAATTCTTCTAGGTACACTTGCACAAAGTCAGGGATTTTGTAGGCATATAGTCAGGTGTATGATTAAACAATTATATCAAACAGGTGCTAATGATCATCAATTCAATATGTAGGTTGAAACACAATCATTAACTGAAACAGAAACAGCTGTGTAGGAGGAATAAAACTGGGTGAGGAACAGCCAAACTCAGCTAACAAGGTGAGGTTGCTGAAGACAGTTTACTGTCAAAAGTCATACACCATGGCAAGACTGAGCACAGCAACAAGACACAAGGTAATTATACTGCATCAGCAAGGTCTCTCCCAGGCAGAAATTTCAAGGCAGACAGGGGTTTCCAGATGTGCTGTCCAAGCTCTTTGAAGAAGCACAAAGAAACGGCAACGTTGAGGACCGTGAGACGCAGTGGTCGGCCAAGGAAACTTACTGCAGCAGATGAAAGACACATCATGCTTACTTCCCTTTGCAATCGGAAGATGTCCAGCAGTGCCATCAGCTCAGAACTGGCAGAAAACAGAGGGACCCTGGTACACCCATCTACTGTCTGGAGAAGTCTGGTCAGAAGTGGCCTTCATGGAAGACTTGCGGCCAAAAGCCATACCTCCGGCGTGGAAACAAGGCTAGCGACTCAACTCTGCACGAAAACACAGGAACTGGGGTGCAGGAAAATGGCAGCAGGTGTTCTGGACTGATGAGTCAAAATTTGAAATATTTGGCTGTAGCAGAAGGCAGTTTGTTCGAAGGGCTGAGAGTAGTATGTATGTATATATATATATATATATATATATATATATATATATATATATATATATATATATATAATATATATATATATATATATATATATATATATATATAATGAAAGGTTACCATTAAAGGACTAAACTGATTCCTGCTGAATGGGTAGTTCTGAAGAGATGATGCAAGCTGTCAGGTTAATCCTAACAGGGCTGGCTGGAGCATTTTGCAAAAAAAAAAAACCTTCCCGGGAACAAAGAGAGAAAATAAGGTTCAGAGTCCGTCACGGCTTCTTTAGTCAACTAATTGGGAGTATCGGATTGTGTGGGTACATGATGGGAGTGTCACTGTCTGTTTTATCTCTGTCACATTTTGAGAACACAAGAAGTTATTCCACATACTGTAAATCAGTTATGTGAATATACTTTACCGGGAAACCAACCCCTCATTAGATTACCTAATGGCATCAAAGTCTTAACCCTTTAAACACAACCGCACAAATAAAACTTATGCTAACTTTCTTGTTTTTGCAATGAGGTGCCTGAAACAGAGTTTAAAATACACTGCCAGGTTGGAGCTGGTTGTCCAAATTTTCAGTTTCATCCTCGTGATACTTGTCACTCGCAAATGTATTTTAAGAAGAAACCGTTTGAAACAAACACTCTCCTCCTTGTGTATCTCAAGGGGTTAAATATCACTGCTCCAATTTTCATTGAACTATTCATTGTCATTTATTATTCTGTACTGTTGATATAGGTCGTGGTCGTCACACTGAGAGCTCTTGTTTTGAATGTTCAGCTGTGGCGATGGGGGGTGTACTGAATGTTACTGACAGAGCTGGTTAAATCTGAGTTCATTAGCAGCCGGAATGCATGCCCATAGAATACGCCGGGGCTGTCGTTAACCAGGACTGGGTCTTATCCCGGCTTTGTGCTGCAGTGAAATGACTGACTCAACATGGCAGCAGTGCAAGGGGAGCCTGTCTGCGACCAGGGACGTAAGAAATGGATAACAAAGAGCTCCCTGAGTTCGATTCAATCTTCATGGCCTGGCTTTGTCTGCAGGTACCAGTGGTTGATACTTTACTGCAATTAATTGGGATTCTGTGGCTCTTCAGAGGTGCCAAAGGCACAGAGGTCTATTGAGTTGACAGCGTGGTTTATAAGAGGAAGAGCAGCGCCTGGTTCAAAAGGCTGTGCGGCAGCTTGATTGATGAGAAATATAACATTACAGATAAGATATTGAAAGCAGCCTCATCACAGGGTCACGTTTGTCAAAGTCTGATCTTATCCTGTGTACAGATGTCATCCTGTGCATAGAACACTACAGCACTGGCCACTCCCCAGTTACAGTAGCATCAGTTACCTAATTGGGGAATGGCCACACCTGTGATAAGTACAGGTTTAACCCCATCCCTGCCAACCTTACATTCCCACACACATACTGTTTACAGCAGCAGGGCTTCTGCCCTGCCACATACCTCCCCCCTTGTGCAACGCACACATGGCCGCAATCGGCCACCTCCCTCCTTAAAACACCAACCCCCTCCCCCTCCGGATACTTGTGGGTGGGTTGTGGTAGAGGTGGTCTCCACTCCACCTACTTTGGTTGGGGAGGTCCTGGGCCTTAAAATAGGGGTTCCTTTCTATCCCCTCTTGTAACCCCTTGGCTTTTTTAAGGGGGCGCCCGTTTAACGCTGGGCACTCTGGCAGTGGCGATGCTGGCGCTGGCCACTACGGCTGTGGTAACACTGGCGGCAGTGCGGGGCACTCCAGCAGTGGTGATGCTGGCAGCAGCACAGGGCACTCTGCAGGGGCAATGCAGGCAGCTGCAATGCTGGGTGGAGGACGCCCACTGAAACTTCAGTCCTCCTGAGCTGTGTGGGGAATTGCTGCGGTGAGGGGAAAAATAAGTGGACATTCTAAACTGGGGTAAAATAACTGAGCAAACTAAATTTCCACTCTTGTCCTTGCTGTGCTCAGCAGAGGAATTCCCAGGCTATAGGATCTTATTTAAGACCTCATGTCCGACGCAGTGGTCATAACCTGCAGGACAACTGACTGAGGAAACAGACCGGGGTCCCATCTACAGGTCATGACCGCTGCAGATGGGGCTCATGCATGAAATATTTAAACAGCTGAAAAACATTTAGTTTTGGACACAAGATAAATATATGTTTCAATGAAAATGTTTTACATTTTTTTCCATTGCTTTATATGGGGGTGGCTTGGTGCTTGGCTCATATGAGGCTATTCTGCATTTGTATATTCGTTAGAGACGCAACACATTTACGCCAACATTTAAAGGGAATTTCAAGTCAAGTCCAGTTAGCTTTAAGAGGGCGTCTGCCACTCTACTGGGAACCCTGTTGGCTAAAATGATTCATTAAGTTTATAATTAGTAAGACTACTCAAACTAAAAATGGTTGATTTAAACATTGTTCTTTTGTTGGAAAACTATTAGAAACATATTGAAAGACAGCACCAACTTTCAAGTACTACCAAAACAGCTCATAACTGGCTCTGTACTCTATAAAGCAGTACTTTTGGTGCCATTTTATGGATGACCAGCTACTGTTTTTACATCTTAACTTGTAGGGTACAGGTTATCAAAAGCAACTGTATGTTGTTATTATTTGTTTATTTAGCAGACGCCTTTATCCAAGGCGACTTACAGAGACTAGAGTGTGTGAACTATGCATCAGCTGCAGAGTCACTTACAACTACGTCTCACCCGAAAGACGGAGCACAAGGAGGTTAAGTGACTTGCTCAGGGTCACACAATGAGTCAGTGGCTGAGGTGGGATTTGAACCAGGGACCTCCTGGTTACAAGCCCTTTTCTTTAACCAGTGGACCACACAGCCTCCTTAAGAAATGTTCAAGAAATGTTCATTT
Organism: Acipenser oxyrinchus oxyrinchus; assembly: GCA_030684275.1. Classification (NCBI taxonomy): domain Eukaryota; kingdom Metazoa; phylum Chordata; class Actinopteri; order Acipenseriformes; family Acipenseridae; genus Acipenser; species Acipenser oxyrinchus. The sequence goes on from CM060256.1 coordinate 31,629,086, forward strand.
CTTGTTTTTTCCCCCCCATCGGAGTCTTAATAAATTAGAAATGTACACACCAGCTAGCAGCATGAACTCAACTATTTTTTTGAATAGTCAAACCAAGACACCACCATTAAGTTGCCATGGCAACGCACGAGTCCTGAGGTTCCAGTGAGATAGCGCCATGGCAACGCACTGAGTCCCGAGGCTCCAGTGATAGCACCATGGCAACACACAGAGTCCTGAGGTCCTAGTGAGATAGCACCTGAGAGAGCCAAGCTTTGTAAGTTTCGTTTTCTTCTTAAAAATAGGTCAGTCTTCTCCAGGTAATCTTCGTTCAAAAGAGTTTAATTCAGGAACAAAGGAAATCCAAAGACAGTACAGCATGCAATCACATGCAGAAGCTGCTGGTAAACTTACAGGTCTTGACAGCTAGTATTCAGCCTATTTTAGACTTCTGAGGATGTTTTAGCCAATAAGAGGACTTGTTTCACCACTGCGACCTATCACAAAGAGGCGCTTTTCATGACATCAGCTGTACCATACTGAGTGTCTACTGTGCTTTATTCTCAATATTATCAAATATATCTCAGTATATTATTCATATTATTATATCATATTTCAGCTATAAAGTTTTCAGATGTTAAACACAAGGTTAGAAACATACACTAGCCCTGCAGCCAGTCTTGGGTTAACAAATTACCATCAAGTATATTATTTAAATGATTCAATAGCCAGGAGTAACCCCTGTTAAATAAATATATTGTTCCTTCCCTTTAGATACATGAATAACTCCTAACAGTCAACCTACAGACTCACCGGTGAGACTTATTCCAGTGCAGTCAGTTAGCCTGTTGATTTTAATCATATACCGGAACAAGGGGAGTTCTGAACCCCAGGACTTGCTGTAGGACCAGTGGAAGTTTCTAACCCTCTTTCTCTCTGTCTCATTCTCAAATTCTGCTTGCAGGCGGCTAACACAGACACCCAAGGGTTAAACGTCAGCACAGCGGGTGTGATTTAAGCTCTCTCACTCGATATGAATGCTGGTCTCTGCATGCCTCGTTTGCGGTTTACCACACAGCACACTGACTGATCACATGCATTGGATTGTAATCGGAAGTGAGAGGAAACTGAAGTAGTGGAACATCCCCATTGCTGACGAATTCTCCGGGTGTGAAAAGGCAGCTGGGAGCTGTCACCCACTGGCCAGAAGTAATGATGCTTGGATCTGCCTTATTGATCCTGTCATACTTTATATTAATAACTACAGTAGCGATGAAACATACTGTGAACATAAAGTAACTGCAAGAACACATCATCACCCTCCAGCTTGGGCTATTGAAGAGAAGTATTCTATCGTTTGTGTTCATAGGTTATTAAATATAGCCCCTTTCACACTAGCATGCTCTACCTCGGTCGGACCCGGTGTCATACGGTCCAGCAACTTGATTTCACACTGCTTTTTGAAGAAGCGGGGTCGACCTGGGTGACTCAATGCCCCAGAAGCAGCTTGTTATGGACGCGTCCATCCAAGCTTCTCTGTTGATTTTGGAGGAAATGTTTCTTCATCCCTGCTGCAATCTGGCTCATGGTGTGTCTCAATCAGCAAAAATATGACTAAACAGAACTTTTCCTTGCGGCAGTGAAATCTCAATGGAATCTGACGCGCTGCCTTCCACCAGAGTGATGTATCTGGTTTTCAGGCTTTGAATAAATTCCAGTAAAGATGTACTGCTGAGATTAATGAAGTGAATCATAAAGGATCTGAAATCCGTCTCGCAATTTGTGTCAACTGATCAAGCAGTTCTGTCTTTACTACATTCAAGGGAAGAGAAATGGAATTCAACCATGCAAAGGCTAAAGCAATTGAAGAAAAAAAAAATCCCATTAAGCAACTATCTCCCATGCAGAATCTACCCTGCACAATCTATTCAACTGAATCACCATTGATATGTAGCTTTGATATGTAGTAATTCAGGAATACCATTGGGTTCTGATTACAGTCAGCTTTAGTTGCAAATGAGTTTATTTTTAAAACATGTTTGTTTAACAAAGGCTTTACTGAATGCTGGTCTTGTTACACAATTGAGGTACTCGAAGAGGCTGTGTTTTATGGTCTTGGGATTGCTGACCTTTATACTGAACACAAGGGTGGATTTCTATGCCGTCGGCATCATTATTTAAAAGCACAGAATCTAGTCTTTTTGTAAATGTTCCCAGTGTTTTAGATCCTACAACTTCACCTGGTAGGCTAATCCATGCATTTGTAACTGTCAAAATGTGCTTCATAAACTACTCGGCTTCCATTTATGCCCTCTCTGTGCTAAATTTGAAGTAGTCTTTTGGGTTAACTTTATCTAGACCATTCATGATTCTAAAGACTTCAAGTCCCCTCTTTGCCTTCTTTTTTTCAAGGCTAAAGAGATTTAATTATTTTAACCTGTCCTCATAGCTCATGTCATTAAGTCCTGGGATCATCCTAGTTGCCCTTTCTGTACCTTCTCCAGTGCAATGGTGTGTTCTCTGTAGTGAGGTGACCAAAACTGCACACAGTATACTAGATGGGGTCTAACTAGGGCATTGAATCTTCGTATAACCTCTCCAGACTTGTATTCCACACTTTTTGCAATATAGCCTAACATTCTCTTTGTCTTTTTAATTGCCTCACCACATTGCATCCCGTTCATTTTGTATGTATAACCTGGATTATTATGCCCAATATGCAACACTTTACATTTCTTGCCATTTAAAAGTACAATTAGGGTGAGCTGAATACCTCTTTGTTTTTCCAGAGTGCCACATCTTTCCTCGTCACAGTGGAAGATGACATCAGCCTTGTCATGGCGCTGGAGCCGTCGGACCTGAGCGGGTCAGCTTACATCGTGAAGATCACGGGGGAGTCCAAGAACTACTTCCTGGAGTTCGAGAACACGAACAGCACCATTCTCCCACCACCCCTGGTGTTCAACACCAGCTACCACGGCCTTTATTACATCATTACTCTCATGGTGATGAACGCCAATGTGATGAACAAGCCGGCCCAGTCCATCACTGTACTAACAAGTGAGCAAAGACGGGCTACAAGCACAGCAGCACCGGAGCTTAGTTTAACCAGTATTACAAATACAATATCAAATACAGCACTGCTTCTTGTAGTTTTGATTTGCATATGAAATCAAGCCACTGTAACTAGTTCCAGTGAAGGGCAGGTAGCTGTCATTTTTTTAAATGATTGTTCTCTCTTATTCCCAGAACCTCTTCCAGTGACCAGCGTCTTGATACATGATTATAAGCCGTCCCCTGAGAAAGGAGTGATCTTTGAGATCAAGTACCCAGAGAAGTTCAATGTTTTCACAAGAGTAAACATCAGCTACCTTGAAGACAAGGAGCCGCGCTCCATGCTGTATAAAGGTATGAGACAGGATTGCTTAAGCTGAGGGAACATGAGTTTGACCCAAAATGACACCCATTTTTTAGAATGTTCCAGGAGAAGTTTCCTAACTTGACCTTTCTAAAAACCTTGTACAGCTGATTCAAATTGAGTGTCATCGTGGTTACAATTCAAACTCTGGCCAGTTTGAATTGTAACTGGAGTTCTAAGACAACTGCTTTGATAGACCAGAGCATACAATTATTAATGTGTACAAAGATAAAGCCACAGGTTGAAATTCTTTAGTCAGAGTGCTTTGTTCGTCCAAGTTGTTTAATAACGTGTTGCAAACTCTGCCCAGCTTGATTTAAGTTTTATTACTTCGGCTGTGCTAAATTCAGTGTGAAACAGTCAGAAGAATCCTATTGCAGTGGTGTGTCTTGAGAAACAGTCAACATTATTTACAGTTTGTAGGTTTGTCGCTCGGTTTCCATCATCAGTTCTGGGAAAATGAAAATAATGAGTTTGCAAACCCCTGCTGATAGCTAAACAAGAACCTAGCTTCTCCCAGCTTCACAGTGAACTGAGATCGATATCATTTGTGTGCAGCCTGGAGAAAGATTAATAAGTAATGTACTATTAATGGTGTTTTTTTTAGATTTTTTCAGGGGGAAAACAGTTTTCAAGCACTGGTTGCCTGGGACATGCTACAGCAACATTACATTCCAGCTGGTGTCTGAAGCCACGGTCAATAGGAGCACCTTGGTCAGATACAGTGGGGTTGGACACAAGCCCAAACAGCACAGAACTGGTACAGTCCTCAGCCTCTTACTGACTTCTACATACAAAAGGAGATAATTTCTCTTCTTACCACTGTATTTTTGCAGTTTTGCCATGATTTCCTATGCATTTACCATAGTTTACCCTGGTTTGCCATGTTTATTAATATGCTTTACTATACCTCGCTATTCTTTGTATTGCTTACCTATGCTTTTTTTTAATTTAAATAACTTTAAAGGTGTGCATGATTATGGATATGCTGTACAGTATCACAAATGCATCAGCAAAGCATTACAGAGACTTCCTTCTCCTCCGCAGTCCCCAACCCGCCCACCAACATCTCCCACCAGATCGTCCACATCACCGCGGGTACCTTCTTGGGCGAGGCCGAGGCTGGGAGCAGCCAGGGGGAAGAGGAGGCCAACACTCTGCAGCCCTACGACCTGATGGAGCACATGAACGAATCCTACAGCTGGGTAGATTACAACTACAATGGCTCGGACACCCAGCCCTCCCCCACACCCATCCCCACCCGGCCCTCCTGGCCCTCCGCCGGGCCCCCCAGCCCTGGCGAGAGCGAGGAGTTTGTGAACGAGGATCCGAACGAGCTGGGCTCGGCCGCCGTGTCTCCCTCAGCCACCACCACCCCATTCCCTGCTGTGCTTCTGCAGCTCCAGTGGCTGCCTCCACTCCCTCCCACCTCCTACGACGGCTTCAACATCTACATCTACAGGGACGGTATGCTGTGTATTTGTATGTTGTATGATTTTTCTTACGTTATGCGTGTAGCGGAGGATGCATGATAGTGATTTGGTGCATATATACAGGGGTTCATTTGTGCCGGATCGCAGCGGATTTCAAATCTGCTGTACTGTATGTCACACTCCCATTGTTGTAGGGAACTCCACTGACATGGTCAGCGTGGAGGAGCACACCCGTGATTTCTCCGCGGAGCTGAAGGAGCCAGGGACCTACACTGTATCTATCACAACAGTCAGCTCGTCGGGGGTGTGCGACGCACGAGAGAGCACCAGCGACACCAGCTTCACTTTCTATCTCAGTGAGTGTCTAGCCCTGCCCACAACTGCAAAAAGCTCAACACTGGCTCAACTACACCACTGCTGCCTATAGAAAATAGTACTGGAACGACGTTCCGGAGTGTTCCGGCTCCACTACACCACTGATTGTACCTTCGAGGATCATTACACCCCTAACTGCAACATAGATAATTTTCTTACGACACTAGTTACAGGTTGAAATTACTAAAATCACAAACACGTTTCTGATCACAATATGCTGTGCTGACGTTCATTTATACACTGTGCCTTGGATACTGCTTCTGTAGTAACTCAATCCCAGTGCATGATGGGAATAAGGGCGGGGCTGTCCCATGACTCTCCAGCCCGGCAGCAGTGTGTTTGTGTTTCAGGAGGGCAGGGAAATTCCAGGGCTCTCCTGTTTGTGGACTTCCCAGCCCGGCAGTAGTGTGTTTGTGTTCCAGGCCCTGAAGGAGAGTGGTTTGAGGCGCTGCAGGAGAGGCCCCAGGATGTGAGCGTGATGCTGCTGAGCTCCACCAGCGCCTCCCTGTCCTGGAGCCCGTCCCAGGAGGCACACAGCGGCAGCCTGGTCTCGGTGCGCTCCCTCACCTGCCACAAACCCAAACCCAGCCAGAGGATGGAGAGCCACTACTGCACCCAGGTACACTCCGCTGAGCACAGCACAGCAAGGAGGCCAACTCACAGTTAAACCAACACACACCTCACTGAACACTCTGCTTAACACAGCACAGCAAGGAGGCCAACTCACAGTTAAACCAACACACACCTCACTGAACACTCCGCTTAACACAGCACAGCAAGGAGGCCAGAGACGGACAGAGCCGTTGCAGCAAGCGTATATTTTAAACCTGTGATTGGTTTCACAGTTTTGCATTACCTCAAATTTTAGGATTCATGTAATTAAATAAACTAATAAATTATAATGCAAAAGTCTACCGGTAGCCATACTAGTAGTACAGTATTTCATGTTCGATTTCCCAATGTCACAATTTTCAATAAGTACTGGTATATGGATAACTGCAAAGTGACTGAAGTGCAGAGCAGGTGATTATATATAGATATTGATTTCATTATTTTGTTCCCTCCAATCTCTTTAAGGCCACATTGAATCCTATAGCAGCAATGTAAAATCCCCTGCAATATAAATGACTGCAATCCCAGATAATAATTACCAATCTAACAAAGACCGACATTCAACGATAATGCATGCGACATTTCATGCATTTACGCACTGGAATCAGAAAAATGAAAGTAAAGCAAATCTGTTAAAGTGTAACTGGTGTACAGAGCAGAAATGTAAAGTCTAATTTAATGTAGCAAACATTTCCATAAATCATACATGTTGTGCATTTCCATATGATATACAGGTTTCATGTGAAACCCCCCACATGTTATAGCAAGGTTAGATCTCTGCCTGAAAATCATGCTTTCATGTACTCTTGCACTAGAATGGCACATTTTTTCCTCCCCTTGAGCACCTTATTTGCTGTCATTAACCAGTAGGCTACTTCCCCTGTTGACTGACATGCACATGTAAGAACGTCATAGCGATCGGAAGTGCACGACATCTGAGATTCCTGGAGCTACAAGCTTTGGGATACAATGAGAGCAGCATTCCCATGATTTCCTCCATCCCACAGGTGAACTCCAGCTGACTTTCTCCATCCCACAGGTGAACTCCAACTAACTTCCTCCATCCCACAGGTGAAGTCCAACTGACTTCCTCCATCCCACAGGTGAACTCCAACTGACTTCCTCCATTCCACAGGTGAACTCCAACTCACTTCCTCCATCCCACAGGTGAACTCTAGCAGGAGCAGCAGTATTGAGAACCTGACTCCAGGAGCACAGTACCAGGTCGTGGTCTATCACAAGAACGGGCCTCTGGTTGGACCTCCTTCAGAACCAGTCATATTTGGAATAGGTAAACTCTTAAGAGACCTTGCTAGTGATACTGTGCACTTGCTTAGTTTATTTCTTCTATCCAGGGGAAGGCGGGGGTATTATGTTACTGTATGAGCTTGGAGATAGAAATGGCAGAAATTGCAAACAGCTCTCCGCTTCAAGGTTACTGTGATGCAGCATTTATTCCCCGATTTCAACCTCTCAGAACTGGACAATAGTTTGGTCTGGCTCAGGCAAACACGCCTCTGCTCCAGGGTAACTACGTTACTGGACTGCACTGGTAACTGTGGCAATTGGGAACCTGCTAACGTACATGGCAATACGTCACAAAGTGTGGAAAGCAGGATTAGGGTGAATTGGTTTTGAGTTACTTTTATGATTTTTAAAGGTCTCAAAGTTAACCCTAAACAATAGTTTAAACTCAGAACAGAAGCCAAGACCAAAGCCTAGAGGACGTTATGTGAGATAGACTTAGAACAGGTAGGAGACACTCTGAGGGTACAGAAGGGATCACTAGACGTGTTGTTGATGCTGAATCACAGGGATCCTTGAATTTCTGACCTTGACAAAGATTTGAAATCAGCCAGCTACTCGGAACAAGACAATCACTGATGCTAAACAGATAAACTACAGAGATAAACAGGGAAACCATTGACCTCCTTGTCAAAATAATGGAATACTAGACTAACAATATGACCAGGCTAATGATATCATCTTCCATGAATTATCTTTTGTAGAGGTACAGAGTTAGGTACAAACACAGATCAGACTGTTTGATATTAGGTTTTCCCTTTCTCAAAGTTGACCAGATCTGGGTTAACTTTAATACTTCAGTAAATGAATCACCAGATGAGCCATTAAGCTTGGTTGGTTTTGAGGCGAGGTGTTATTTTATTGGCGATCAAACACCGTTATGGTTAACAATGTTGTGTATGGTCAGACCGCTCGTCATTGACGCGCTACAAGAGGGAGTAAAATGAAGAGCCCTCTCGTCAAAGGCACCGTTTAACAGAGGTAGTTAATACCTGCTATCATTCACAAGACACAGTGCAGAAGCTCAGTCACTGTTATTCCAGTTTGATATAGCTTCCAGAGCTTCAAACACTCACTCAACACAATAAGAAGTCAAGCAGCCAAATGTAAAATTGAACACGATCGCTTTTGTTGAGCCTGTTTTCTTAGCCTGGGTGGGATTAAAATAAGGTTTTTTGCTACAGTTCAATTTCCCCTGGTTTAAGTAAACAGTAATGTTCTGATGAGAGTCTGAAAGGACTGAAGACGGAGGGAGTAGAGTGCATGCCACGGCACGCGGCGTGGGTAAAACGATTCTTCACAGAATGTGTTGATAATCAGTTCAGCGGTGAAAGGATGAGCGTGCCTGCCAGCGACTGAGAAACAGCAAAACAAAAATGCAAGAGATAGTTATAGATGCCTTCCTTTATGTAGCACTGTGCAGTATGTTATATTCACCTGGGTATACTGATTCTGCACACACCACACTTCTCATACACACTCAAACACCTGTGCGATTTGCTGTGTAAAGATTACAAGTTTTCAGGTACATCACATCTCTGTTATTGAACGGAATTGAAGGGAAGCAGCATTTGTATTGTGATTATTGGGCGCTTACAAAAATGTACTAAGCTAATCACAGTTAATTTATTTAACCATGGCCAGGAAGTTCCCAGTATAGTGATGTGCAATTGCAGTACCTGCATGTAGATATGTATTGCACACTTTCACATTTGTTTTATTCACCTGCGTTGGGACTGCGTCTCTCTGGTAACTCACCTGCTGCTCCAGTCTAACACGCTTTGTCTCATAATAGCAGAGACTTAAAAAAGATTACCATACAGTATGATTTGTTGGGTCATTCAAAATTATAAACGTCATAGATCGCCTCAACAGGCAGACGCACTCGAAAAACTGTCAGGACTTTAGAATCTCAAAATTCGGAGATTTAACCGATTCAGACCAAAATATAACCTGAGTGTCTTCCCTGGTAAAGGCATGGCCGAGTGGTGGCTAGGGTTGTCATACAGTGACACAGGTTTGTGTTTTTAACAAACAAATAACACGTTTGGTTTAGAATTAATATCCTCTGCTGTGTTCAGTACCTGCAGATAATGGACCTAGTCTTGTGTTATCCTAACTGTTGCTGCGGTCAGTTATCTAGCAGTTACTAACCACAGCAGGGGACAGTAGTGCTGAATGTACTGAAGGTGGAGAGTCACACCGCAGTCTGCTTATTGACTCCCACTAACCTAGCTCGCCTGTCTTTGTTCCAGAACCCACTGGGATCCGGGACCTGGTTCTGTACCCGCTGGAGCCCACGGCGCTCATTTTGAGCTGGAGCCGACCCTACCACGTGACCTTCCGCAAATACATGGTGGAAATGTTCTATTTCAACCCAGCCACGCTGACCTCGGAGTGGAGCACCTATTACGAGATCGCTGGCACAGTCTCCTTAACGGCCTCAGTGGTAACGTATTCTGTATGAGAGGGCTGTACTGGGGAATGGCTCTGGCTGTGCTGTTACTGACCTGGGCCCGTGGTTCTCAAACCGGGGGGTGCAGAAGGTATCTTGGCAGTGAGAAGGTTCAGGATGTATTTTTTTGGACGAAGTCTGCTGCCATCTGGTGATGTACGTTGTTTATCGGTTTACTAGTAATCGTTGATCCCAATCATTACAATGGTTCGTGCAAAAGAAAACCATCAGTGACATACAGAGAAGCCAGTGGCATGTTGGATTATTTTTTTTTCTGGTATATGTACATGTGTGTGGAGGGGGGAGGGTGTCAAGTACCACAGACAAGAGGAAGGGGGGTGTGGTCTGCAATGTTTGAGAACCACTAGTCTAGGCAGTAGTAACCCAGATTATGGAGAATAAAGCAATCCAACACTCAGGTTTGCAGGCAAGCCACAACTGTTGTTATTAATATACACTGAGGTGCTGCTTACAACCATACATGTTGCTGTAGTGTAAATAAAACACATCAGACAAACTGAATAAGCCTTCACACTTTGTTTCCCTGCCCACTCCGCCAGTCTCTCGCTCTCTCTCTCTGTCCCACAATGCTCTGCTCTACACCATGCCTAGAGAGGGGTTAAGAACAGACTGGTCCTTTACTCCTGAAGGTGCTGATAATAGAATATGGGGATCATAACATTATGGATGTGATTCTGTAGAAGAATGCAGTTTTAGAAGAAAAAAATACATACAATATAGAAGAATAAAGGAACATAAATGGGATAAATAGACTCAGTGCCATGAAGGTTTAAATAGAAAGGAATAGTAGATTGTTACATCGTTAACTAGGTAGTAAATTACATCACAAACACATTAATAGATTTCATTAGAAATAAGTGAGTGTAGTTACCAGGGCATCAACAACCTATAAGTACCTCCACTGTTTGTTTTCAAACACACTTTCCTTTGACAAAGGTTTGTTAAACATACCGAAACGTTGGGGAGTTGTGCTTCTGTTTTCTATTTCTACCTTGTTATCTGCCAGTTTCATTTTTGTTATTTCAGAGAGTGACCAATCTATTGCCTGCCTGGTACTATAACTTCCGTGTTACCATGGTGACCTGGGGAGAGCCGGAACTCAGCTGCTGTGACAGTTCCACCGTCAGCTTCATCACAGGTAGAGCCTTTCAGAGATCACGTGAGCAGCACCAGCCAATCGGAGCGCTGCGTTTCCCATGCGAGACAACAGAGGTTATTTACAAAACATACAGAATTATATGTTTCCACAATAGTACTAAATTAAGAAATACTACAGGACACTTTTAATATTGATTTCTTCTTTTACTATTTATTTATTTACTAAACAACAAAGGATCCCTTTCGATAGAAGTGTCTTTAAAATACCAGATTTCCATATCTTAGGGAAAAACTGACAATTGAAAAATGTGATGTTTTGAAATTTACATGATACTGTACTACTATTATGGCTTCCAGTAGACCTTTGCAATATCATTTTGTTGTTTCTTTGATTACATGATGTTAAATAAAATATCTACATTATGTCTATATATATATATATATATATATATATATATATATTTATATATAGCAGTATGATCATCACTGTTGAAGTGACGGGCTACTGGAAATAGTAAAGGAATAGTCTACTGCATTATCTACAAGAAATGGTATATTGGGGAAACTAAAAGGTGTTTAGCAGATTGGTTTGTAGAACACTTAAGAAGCATTCACATTAACACCACTGCATTTCCAGTAGCCCATCACTTCAACAGTGATGATCACACTGCTGAAGACATCACAGTCTGTGTGATCAATCAGTGCTATGGAACAAATGTTGCTCGGAAACAAAAGGAACGAGAGTTTATCTTCAAACTGGGGGCTTTGGAACCTCTGGGAATGAACATTCTATTCTAATAATCATGACACCAACCACAGAATTTTTGTATAATTACAAATCTTGAATGATAACAAGTTTACTGCACTGTATTAACTTTTCTTTTTAAACAGCTGAAAAAGGGCTTTTTCCCAAAACGTCCTGAAAATAAAAGATATTTTAATCTTTTAAACCTTTTCTCTTCTGTGTATATATATATATATATATATATATATATATATATATATATATATATATATATATATATATATATATATATATATATATAAAACGTGGCTGTGATGTGTAATGACAGTCAGTATATTCCTCTTATTTGAATGTTTGTTTGTTTATTGGGGCCTTGTCTGTTCCCCAGCCCCTGAAGCCCCTGAGATTTCCTCGGTCGAATACTCCAACAGGCTGCTGAATATTGGCTGGAAGTACGGCGAAGGTGACACAGACCTGGCCCACTCCAGGATGCTGCACTGGCTGGTGGTGGCGGAGGGGAGGAAGAGGGTGAAAAAGAGCATCTCCTCCGACGTGAGCCGCTTTACACTCTTGTCTTTTTATATGAGGTTTGCAATTATTGAGTAGCGTTCTGGCTTCTGATGCACCAATATTTAGTTATCATTTTTCTCTGTCTTTGTCTGCCTTTGAGCATGTCTAGAGAATTCTAACTGCCTGGTGTTCGGTCTTTCAACTCTGCTGGCTCAGACTCTGCAGAGGGGTAGTAGGTGGGGTCAGCAAGTTCAAAGGTCACTTTGTCACATGATTTAGATTGAATGAGGAACTCTGACAAATGCAAAGCAAGTTTGACATAATTGCAAACCTCTTAAAAAAGCAAAGGGCAGGTGAACAAATAATTACAATGACATTCAAAGCTGCTTTTTAAGAAGAATAGCTGTATTTACACCTTTAGTGAAAGCGAATATGTCCAGAGATAGGGGTGTGCTGATACTCATTCTCAGAATTGCCCAAACAGGAAAAGAGGCTTATTTTAAAGGGTTTTAGCACCCCTGAGAGGAATAGAATTGTACGTTGGGTTCAAAATGTGGCAGATCAGTGGTAGGGGTGAGCAATTACCCTTTTTTTAATAGAAGCAGGTACTTCCTACATTTTTCTAAAATTCTTCTTATTTAATATTTAGAAGTATTTATCAGCAGGTATTCAAATGTCATATCATCCAGTTTGTGTGTGAAAGAACTGATAAGTGAAGATCTTGGTTTGGAAGGGACTGAAAGAGCCACAATTGTGTGCCACTAATCTAGACAGTCTCCCTCCTGTTCCTGGAACGGCAGTGCTGTCTGTTCTCTGATAAAACGCAGGATAATGAATCCAGTAAATGAATGAATTCCTCTGATAGTGACAGGCAGGCTCCTCCTTGCGTTCCCAGGTGTCTCGGAGCGTCATGAGAGCAGTGCTGAGCTTGCCTCCCGGAGACATCTACAACCTTACAGTCACGGCCTGCACTGAGCGCAGCAAGAACACGTCCCAGCCGAGAATCATCAAACTGGGTCAGTACCAACCCGAGAATGAGCTGGCCCGGGCCCTCCAAGCGCCGTCATTGCTGGCTTAATCTCATTCCATTGGGCAGACCTTTCGAAACGTTTCCCCATAGTAAAAACATAATAATGTTTCCCCATAGTAAAAGGTATAGTAATAAAGCACAGTGAAAGCATGACAAAGTGACGGCTAATTAAAACAAGCATTCAGTCAAAGTATGTGACAATGACGCTCTGTCTCATGACCATCAAAGTCAGACAGTGCGGAGATTGATGAACAATAACCGCAAGTCACTGTTTCATTTTCGACTGAAGGCTTTTCTTTTTGATCAGCCATTTGCTTAAGTCTAAATCTGCAGGAATCTGCTTTTGCAAAGCGTCCTGGGATGCCTACGCACGAAGGATGCTATATACTGGATGTGTAATTGGCAGGGTAATTGATCATCATTGAAGTGTAATTGACAAGGTAATTGATCTTCATTGAAGTGTAATTGGCAGGGTAATTGATCATCATTGAAGTATAATTGGCAGGGTAATTGATCATCATTGCAGTGTAATCGACGGTAATTGATCATCATTGAAGTGTAATTGACAGGGTAATTGATCATCATTGAAGTGTAATTGACAGGGTTATTGATCATCATTGCAGTGTAATCGACAGGGTAATTGATCTTCATGGCAGTGTAACCGGCAGGGTAATTGATCATCATTAAGGCTGTTTTTCTCTGCAGAGCAGTTTGAAAGACTTTCAGGATCCCTGCCACATCAAAGAATTAAAATAGCATCGACAGAGGAAGTTTGAGCTCAGTGTCACAGCTGGAGCCTGTGGGTTGTGTTAGGTGAAATCCGAGGCAGGGATAGTATGCAGGGAGTCTCTGAAGGTCTGTGTTGTTGCAGAACCAGCCCCTCCGAAGTCTTTGTTTGCTGTTAACAAGAGCCAGACCTCGGTCACATTGCTGTGGGTGGAGGAAGGGGTGGTCGACTTCTACAGGGTCTTCTGCAAGCAAGTGGAGTTAGATGGAGAGCTGAAGGTAAGAGGCAAGAGACGGGAGCACCGACTCTTCTTTAAAACGAATCCATCATGTTGAAGGTTATTATTAACTCAGGGATGTAAATAAGACTCCTAATGCGTAGTTGTTTGATCCATTCCTGGTTTCACTATCAGTTTAATAAGACACACCAGAGCTTGTTACCAATACACTGTGGCTAATCAAACTTGTAGTAATGGAATGGGTGACACTGCTATCCCTGTTAACAATAATCTTATTTACATGTTAGGTTTTTTTTTTTTGATAATGATTACTTCATTATGTTAAGCTGTACTTAAACTGTACTGTTAACTATATAGCCAAATATAAGCCCATTTGCAAAAGGTTTTCTCCCCAGTGCCCAAGTTTTAGGGTCCAGGCAGGAGCCAATGCAATATATGTTTACACATTTACAGTAGCTTGCTAGTTAGAAACAGTATAGCAAGTGTTAAGAGTGTTCAGTGCTACAGAGTGAATGGGATTTCCCTTTTTGTAATCTTTCAAGTCCAAGAGTGACAGGGAGGAGTTGGCACAGTTCCAGGTGTATAGTACAGGTGCCCAGTCTGGTCTGCTCACCTCCTCCCTGTCTCAGAAAGCTGGCATCTCAGTGTCATATGTAATCATGTTAAAAAAATCTATACCCGCAGAAATAGACTTCCTGTTTCCTCTTCTGTAGGAGTTTCTTCACTCTGACTCATTTTCTCAATCCAATTTAGATACAATTCACGTTTCTAAAGTACCTTTCATCACAAGGATCCCACAGCACGTCACACACACACACACACACAAAACAATGAAACCATTAAAAACAGTCTAATACAAAATGTACAAAGAGAAATTAAAAAAAGACACATTAAAATGTGGTTTTAATTGTAAGAAACAAACTCAAAGCAAAAACAAAGGCCATTTTCTAAAAATAGAACAATTAAAAACATCTGGCTGTTCGCAGTGCGGGGCTTACAGACCAGCATTGTATACAGGCAATGCTTGTTGCCCTTTAAGAGAGGTATCAGTTGAAACTAAATGGGTCTTGATACAGATTAATGAACAGAAAGGTAAACTATGGGATAATGTTGGTAAACTTACAGCAAATGTATCTTATTACATGATTTCCATTATACGAGAGTAGATGTAAAAACTTCAGGCTGATTTGAACTTGGCTCTCGCCAAGATAAGCACCAACTAAGACGTAGCTTTACAGTAAACTAATGTGATCCATCTGTGTCTCTATCCATTTGCGTTTCCTTCCATATGATGATGTAGATCTCCTTCTGTCTGGTGTTGATGGCTAAAGTGTGATGCTGGCTCCAGGGATCAGCTTATTTGCCTCCCTGGCGCATCAGCACACACAACAGCTGCGATGCTGACTCTGGGGATCAACCACAGTGTTGTCTCCCCAGCGCAGCAGCGTGACAACCGTCTGGATTGAGCGAAGTAGGGTACATCTCTGGGGTCTTCAAGTGGGCACCTTCCATCCTCGGTGTTTCGTGGACTAGCCCACGACACCTCAAGAGGGCTCGACGGTGATTCTGGCATCCCAGCATCACCCCCCTCCGTCCCCCACTCAACTCAGCCCAGCTTACTTACCTGTACATCAGCGTTTCTTTCTTTCTATTGTGCTTGAGATCCCCAGCCAGAATCTTTCCGTCTCAACCACAGCCAGTTGCTGCTCCTCTCTGCTGCTTCAGATAAGTTCTTCACTGTGCAACGCAACTCTTGGCCACTGAATCTGACGTCTCTGAGAAACCGGGTTGTGTGCCACAAATCCTCGACAACCCACCTCCACCTGGTAAACCCGGACTCTCCATCCTCGCTGTTCCGCTTTAGAGGCTAGTTGAGCATACTACAGTTTCTTCCTCTCATACGCCTCATCTACAGCATCCTCCCATCGCACTGTTAACTTTACCAGGTTGACAAGGCGTGCTGATCCAGACCACAAGACAATATCTGGTCGATGGTTAGTGGTGGCAATCTCAGGTGGAAAAATAAGCCGTTGACCAACATCTGCCAGCATTTTCCAGTCTCTAGCAGCTTCCAGTTGTCCTGGGCGAGGATTGGTTTTAACACCTTTTCTTGGTGGTTTCTCTCCTGGGCAGAGTGTGTAATGTTTTGATGGAACAGGTGGCAACTTATTGGTCATGTTGCGCTTGTCTTCCAATGCTAAGGCCAAACGTCGCAGCACCTGGTCATGGCGCCAAGTAAACCGTCCTTGGCTAAGAGCCACCTTACATGCTGTCAAAATGGGCCTTAATGTTGCAGGTGATGAACACAAAGGACATGAGGGATCCTCTCCTACCCGGAGGTTTAGGTTCTGTGGTGATGGGAGAACATCATATGTTGACCTGATGAGGAAACTGATCCTACTCTGTTCAATTGACCATAGGTCTTGCCATCCAATCTTGCGTTGTTCCACACTCTCCCATCTCATCCATTCTCCCTGCTTGGCCTGGGAAACTGCCTTTACACACATTTTATTTCCTTTTATCTGCCAGTTTCTTTCTCATCAGTTAAGTTTAACCTTTAATTGGTTACTGACACCAGCAAAAAACTATACGTGATAAATGCACCGAAACTATATCTAACAGAAAAAATATGACAAAATTACTGCTGAGTAGTGAGGATTAAACAAAGAGTATGAGGAAGAAAAACTCGAAAGACATGCTACCCTGTTCACACTGTCTCCTTGTATTGCGTGATCGTCTTGTTGTGAAAATGAATGAAGAGAATGTGACTGCAGTGTGTGTATTTATATTTCTTCAAAGGGACAGAATCGGCTTTAGAAGGAGTTCACCAATACCCTGCCAAACCAAGCATCAACCCATTACATACCAGCTTCATTTTTGTTTGAAAAAATCACAACTCAAGCTGTATTTATGTAATTTGATACATTCTAAATCAATATTTCTTCACGGTAAAAAAAAAATGTAAATCCTTCGTTTTGTCTACAAACTGCAACGTCCTGTTTTGAGGACAGTCCAGTTAGACGTGCTATGAAGCTCAACACATAGAAAATGGAGCTTTATCATCACTATGGGAGGAAAACACCAAGAAATGCATCATTTTTTAGGTATACAGTTTCTTATTTTATATTGAGGGATCATAAAAGCATCTGAAGGGCTATATTCGACTTAACTTTTGCAGTTAACAAAATGAGAGTAAATATCATAACAATATAGTTAGAGAAAATTTAAATAACAGGTAGATGCCAGTTAAAAATATATGTAAGTACACAGTTGTATCAGAAAGGGATTAGGGGGTTAGGGTTATATTGTGCCAAAAAATGTACACGTTAAGTATATTGTAACTATGCATAATAACATTAAGTACACATATATTTAAGTAACTACTATGTAAATACATAGTAATTAGAGACACAATGTAAAGTGTTACCGTGTTCTGAACATTTCAATACTGTACAGCGACTTACTTACCTGGAAACTTGCTAATCTTACGTATGTATTTCTCAAGGTGATGTCAGGGCATGAAAACCAGCTGTATGACTGACTGATGCATGTGATTATTATTAACCGCAGTGTGATAATAACCACAGTGATATTATCAGGAGCTTGTACACATTGGCTCCCATTCTATTCTGGCATTTGGCACATTCCAATGTTCAGTTCACAGGAGGGATATGAAGCGGGTTTGACTTGTAGTTGCAAAAACCCTAATTTATAATATGCCTTTGCACTTATAATTTTGAAGCCTTCTTTGTTCCTCCTTTTAAACATTTTCATATCACAGTACATAGTGACTGCAGCCCAATATGATTGCACATTTCATGGCTTTAACATTGAAATAACGTTTCAGACGACGTTTTAAGTCGTCTCAAAGCAAAATAACAGCAACGATTTAAAGAGTACTGTCATTCTCAGATATAGCCATGCATCGGTGCAAAGCATGCCTCCCGGCAACACTGCTGCCCCTAGAGCAGGGCTTAGAGTTAATACAGGGCTACCCAAAGTTGGCCCTTCTACTCCTGGTCTTTGTTCCAGACCCTGAAGTAGTTAATTAGTCAATTTTACCTGTTAAACCTGGAGTGGAATGGCCCGGAGAGCTCTAATCAATCAACAGGGGTTTGAACTTTTTTGTAAAAGTTATATGAAAGTTAGTTCATGCCCCTATGAAGCTGCTGTTTAACACCCCACCCCCCCCCCCTCCTCCCCCCTCCTCCTCCTCATGCTGGTCTCTTTCTCTTGTTAACAGCAGCTGAGTGTGAACTCTCACATGGTTACCGTCTCCAGCCTGCTCCCTTCAACGGCCTATAACTGCAGTGTGACCAGCTTCAGCCACAGCACTCCCAGCGAGCCTGCTTACATCAGGGTCTCCACACTGGGTATGTGTAACAGAGAGACCCCTCTTACATCAGGGTCTTCACACTGGTATGTGTAACAGAGAGACCCCTCTTACATCAGGGTCTCCACACTGGGTATGTGTAACAGAGCGGAGGCCGGGTTCGAACCGACGACCCTGCACACTGCAAGAGAACGAGTAAGAGTCTCAACCACTGTGCAAAAGAGCCAGACTAGTCTACACTCGTGGTTCTAGAGATTTTAATCTTATCTCAACGACGGAACAGAATCTGTAACAGCCGTGTATCACACAACAACAACACTGCCCACTATGTATGCTACTCTGCGCTCTACTGCAGTGCAGAGCTCTCATACTGTCTCAATACACAGGGAATGCAGCTCCTACTGCAGTGCAGAGCCCCCATACTGTCTCAATACACAGGGAATGCAACTCCACTTCGTAAATAGCTAATTAAATCATTTATAAATCTGAACTCCGATATCCTGTTATCCTGTGTATGCTTACATTCACAATTCTGAATGATGTCTAGTATCAATCTAGTCTTTTTACCCATGCACTTCCTTGCTCACTAGATCTTAAGATATGGTACTGTTTATTCGATACACTAAACTGTGATATAACATCACTAGCTTTCAAGTTCTCACATTTACAATAATGATATTGTTTCTTTTAAATTTGCATTTACACCTGAAGAAGAGACATTTGGGGTACTGAAAGCTTCACATTTATTATCACTATTACCGTGAATAACATGGCAAAAAGAAATCTCAATACAAATGTAAATAAAACTCTGTAGTCTTGGGGTCAAGGCGTGTCATTGGCTGGAAAATATGTCCATCATTAGAGGAATATACTGGTTGGCTAATGACAGGGAAGGAGGTGTTGAAGGGGTGGGGACAATGTCACTCTCCTGGTAAAATGACCTCTGAAGTGCTAATGTAACAGTCGACCTGAAAGTAAGGCTTGCAAACTGAGAGCTTTCTTTAATTTAGTTTGGTACCAGATATTTAAATAAATGCATGTTTGCAATATCATCTGCTACTTTCAAAACGTCTTTCAGTTCAAAACAGGTAATATTTATGAAATTATATCATTAGCATTAACACTGAAAGTACAAGCAGACAGTTATCAATGGGAGCCTGTGTGACACTTGTTTATTGAAACTGTATCCTGTCCTGTTATCACAGTACTTGGAATCCCAATGAAAGATAATGGCAAAGAGATTTTATTTAAGGATGTTATTCTGTTTTAAGCTGAGGGAACACAAAGCCACTTTGTAGCTTAGAACTTGGTTTCAGGAGACTAGGTTTCAGGCCACTGCATGGCACACCAGGGGAGACTTGGGGTTTGATACAGCAAAGTTGCCTCAAACTAGGTCTCCTGGTCTCCGAGAACCAGGTTTCAAACCACTGTTCCCTCAGCTTTAGAATTCAATAGTTCTGTTTTAGACTTGACAACAGGGAGCTGACCTAATTTCAACTTCTATGGGGAATTATTATCACAGGGTGCAAGTGGGTCAGTATACCGGGTGTTTCTTTGTAGACAAAGACCTGTGCGTTCCACATAATCACAGCAGTGTGAGAGGAACTGTAGACAATATGTCCTGCATATTCATAAACCTGTTCCCAGCCCTCTGATCCTGAGCCAGAGCGAGCAGGCAAGACAACGGGCAGATTAACCAATCAAAATGCAGAACTTCATGAGCTGGGAACCAATGAAATGCTACTGATTGAACAGGTTGGAATGAAGCAGCCGGTGTTGTGAATTCAGAAGACTCGATGCATAAATTATGTGTAAAAAATTTTTTGCAGGAATATGAACAGCAAAGTTAGGGATTGTATGCCTTCTGTTTTAAACTTCAATAAAAATCATTTCAACAGTGACTTTGAAAAAGATGTCTATTTGTTGGCATTAATTAAGCAAAGTCGTGGCTCTGGTAGGGAACTCACTTTGACCATCGATCAAATCATGTAAACATCAAGCATGTTTTATGCACATCCGACTAAATCATCAATCTAATAGCTAGTTTCATATTTGTGCTTCGATAAACAATATGTCCAATGATCGGCAAGGAAGGGATTTATATTTTACCTCCATCCACTATGTCCCTGCTGTGCGCCAGATTTCACCTCCTCCTCCCCAGCCCAGCTGCTTCTTGGCTTTGTCTAACGGAGGAGGGCAGCTATCCTCCCCTGCCCATGGCTTCCGCCGGTCAGCTTCTCCACTTATCTGCAAGCTAATTTACGGGCATGGGTACCTTGAAAGGCATAGTCCCTCTTGTTGTTTTGCAGTGCCCGAGATGAACCCCAATGTGCTGGTGATCTCTGCGCTGGCCGTCCTCAGCATCCTGCTCCTCGGCCTGCTCCTGCTCCTCCTCCTGGTGCTCAGGAAGAAACACCTGCAGATGGGCAGGTGAGTGAATCGGGGGCCGGCACAGCTCCCACGTGTCATCAACCTGAATGCCGGTCCAGACTGTTTTCTGTGGTTCGGGTTATCCCCCTTCCTCGAACATTCTGAGCAAAGATTAATCTGACCAAAATTATTTAAATTACAAATCAGTAAAAGGAATAAGAAAAACTAAAACATTGGTTAATTTAAAATGATATAATTTGCAACTTGGATTAAGACTCCATCAATGAATAGAGCGTACTGTACATACAATCTCAACTCTACAGCGATGGCCAAAAGTTTTGCATTGCCTAGAATTTTAGGATTGATGGATTTCAAAATATCACATTTTTCAATTATTTTTTTCGTTACGTATATAGCAAACTACAAAGCGGCATGTAATTCAATATGCTAAGGCGACGTTATTCAGCAGGTTTCATATGACTTTAGGAAGCAACATTTGTTAATTCTATAGGGTGATGCAAAACTTTATCGGTTCCCTGCTGCTGCAGAACTTCCCTGATTTTGTCAAATGCTTTTAATTTCTAACTGGGCCTGACAGTTGCTCTTGAATGTGGTGTTCCACCCAAATGTTGAGGAGAGCTGGAATTTCTTCTGCGACCCATGAAGCAACAACTTTGGCAGGCTTGTTTTCAACACAGCCACCATTGTTCAAAGCAGTTAGTATCTTTAGCACACACCTTTCAATGCCGTACTTCCGCACAACACAGTTTGGCCCCATTGGGTATGAGATACGAAACTGTGCTGTCTGAGGTATAGCCGAGCGTCCGTGGAAACACCCTTCAGTTACACCTCACCCAGACCGGCCAGCTCAGCTATACCTGGGGACAGGCAGTGGAACCCTTCAGTTACACCTCACCCAGACCGGCCAGCTCAGCTATACCTGGGGACAGGCAGTGGAACCCTCCAGTTACACCTCACCCAGACCGGCCAGCTCAGCTATACCTGGGGACAGGCAGTGGAAACGAGCCTAGGTTGCACACAGTCTCAACCTGCCACTCTCATTATATTTGAGACCTCTCATCACTGGCACATGAGGAGAGACAGTCCAGTAAAAGGACTGTTCAAGTCAATGTATTCTATGTGAAGGGTTTGCTCTCTGTGCAGCAGGTATCAGGACTATTGTGAAGTGTCTTTACTTTGACGCATTCCAGTATGATTGTAGTGTTGTTGTTTGCTTTCTGTTGTCTGTTTTCAACGCCTGTGCTCAACCTGCCCTGTTGTTGTTTTGTGTGTTTCAGGGAATGTGGTGCTGGGACGTTTGTTAACTTTGCTTCCTTGGAGAGGGGTGGGAAGCTGCCCTATAACTGGTAGGTGCCTTGCCTGCTCATTTTTGTTTTGTGTTTTTATTAATACATTTCCTGTGGCCTTGAGATGAACCAGTAATGTATTTTTTTTATATAACTATAGATATATCGATATAGAATGAAGCAGATATTCTGCGTTAATACCAAACATTACATCAAAACAGGCTCACTTT
This sequence comes from Acipenser oxyrinchus oxyrinchus, assembly GCA_030684275.1. Lineage (NCBI taxonomy): Eukaryota > Metazoa > Chordata > Actinopteri > Acipenseriformes > Acipenseridae > Acipenser > Acipenser oxyrinchus. Next base: position 31,651,272 of record CM060256.1, read on the forward strand.
GTAACTCGGGAGATACTTTCCATCGTCTACATTTGCCTAAGATTTCATTTCTTACGTGTTTAATGTCCTATTATGTGTGTTCTTTATGGTTCTCTACTGATCATTTAGTGGCATGCTTACTAACTAATCATGTAAAAACATGCTTCTGAAAAGAATCCGCAGGGCTGATTGTGGGGATGCAGATAAGTGTTAAAGGCTCCAGCACACATTGCTTAACCTATAGGCTTCACAGCACAGCACTTTCTCATATGCTGTTTACAGGATGTTATTTGACATTGGAATTGACTGCCCCACTTATTGACATAGGATTGGAATATGCAGCAGTAAACCCAGCCTCATAATGGCTTTACTTTGTGAACCTCAGTCCAGCTCAGCTCAGGCTTCACTGAATGAAACTGACATCGACCTGCACCTTCAAACTGGCTATCTATCATTTCAGTGACCTGCTCTGTCAAAATAGCTGCCTTTCTTATTTAGCAATAATAATAATAATAGCAAAAAAAAAAAAAAAAAAGATTCTGACCAGTTTAGGGCAATTTCCAGACTGTTTGTGAGATGTCAAAGCCGTCTTTAATTTTCCAGCTGCCGTATCATGTCATTTAGTTTGAAACCCTGAATGTTCAGCTTTCAGGAGTCTTTTCAGAAGCAGGTAGTAAAAGTACACTTTTTGTTGGAATAGTTAGTAAGCATGATCCAAAACAACCATAGAAAAGCATGCAGAACACGCATCACACAATGAGATGTTAAAGAGATAAGAAATGGAATATTAGTAATACAGTCAGCACCACTTTATTGGGACGCCTCAGGAGAAGGAAAAATATCCTGAAAAGCGGCTGTCCCAATTAAACGAGAGGCAGTTGAGACGACCTTATACAGTTCAACGCGGTTTGTGCAATTTATGCAAGTCACAGTGTAATCACTGCACTGTGCTACGCCAACTGTCTCCATTCATCATTTGAAAATACTGTATCCCAATTAAACGACATAAATAGCTTTGGGAAGAACTGTCTCCCAGAGTTGTATCCCAATTAGCAGCAATCCCGATTAACAGGATCCTGATTAGGCGGTGCAGACTGTATATATTTTATGTCACGTATGAGAATTCCACTGTGCAGGATTGGTCAGTCTGTCAGTACGTCTGCTCCTCCAGGGTGTCCATGTCATCCCATGCAAAGAACGTACAGTTTAACCCTCATAAGGACACATTGTAAAACTGACTCTCCTGGTAACCTGGGGTCCAACTGGACCCCATCAATACAATAACATATAACTAACACCTGGAGTAAATGAATGAATGTTAATGTGTATATGACCACTTTATTTTGCTTTTCCTTTACTTCTAAGCCATCGTTTGGTATAATGTGTTGTTCATCCTATGCAAAATGGATAAGATGCCCAATGCACACAGCTGTCTCCTAGCAAGTGAAGGCACCACTGTGTTCTGGACGCTGCAGTTTATTCTAGAACATGTCACGGGCACGTGAGATATCATTGGAAAGCCCCAAGCCTGTGTTCCTAGCTCTTTCTGTTTTTCAGTTACAGGCACTTGAACACACCTATCGATTTTGCTGTGCGTCACAGCACTGGAGCACTGAATGAGGGGGTGGTAGAAAGTATGCATACAGGCATGCCTGACATCAATGGAAAGCGCAAAGCCTGCACTTTTAAATGGCATTGAAACTGAAATGATATCTGTTGAAGCGACCAAGTAATAGGCAACAAACGAAACTTAGGAGCTGACTCAAGCCTTAGTTTTGATTTGCTGTAGTTTCGCTTAGGAACGTCTGTTCAGGACATATCATTGGAAAGCTGTAATTCTGTACTTTCAAACAAGCCAGGAAGCTAGCTAATAAGGTGTATGAGATATTCACGCAAAAAGGTTTGGCCCGCCAATACATTACGCTTGGGGTCCAAACCTAAAACAATTTAGGAAATTCAACCAGGCTACCTGGACTAGAATTATCCTTTGCATAGTGCAACAGGATGGGTGCCTGACAACTACCTAAAAGGAAACAAAAAATCAAGTCACTAGATCCACATAATAACTGATACTAAAGCACCATGTTACCTTATGGGGGTTAAAACAACAACATGTTAAATATTAGTTCATGAGTACAGTCTTCATTTTTGTAATTTTATAATAAGTTAATATGTTGTGTATAGGGTGTCTCCTATTATAGAAATACTAAAATAAACTTAATCAATACAATGACAGACATTTCGAAATGGTTCTCAATGTCTTAAATGTTGAAACATTTCTCTCTGAATTTATTAGGTTTCTTTGTCTTTGCTTGTTGAATGTATTAAGTTTTAGTGTTTTTAAATGTAGCACTACTGAGATTTTAGTATGAGTCTCTTATAACAGTAATCATTTAAGCTTCACTTTGCGGTCCTCTCACCCAAACTGCACTAGAGGACATCTTTGTATATTCCTATTCATTCCTTGAGAACAGAAAATTCAGAACTCTTATTGTTCCAAAAAATCTTCTTAAATCAGATGGAGTTGGAGCTTTTTGCTGTTGTGCTCCTCGTTTGTGGAACTCGATTCCGGTTGACATTAGGCAGGTTCAAACATTGCATTCTTTTAAGTCTAAATTGAAAATATACTTTTGTTAATGTGCTTTTATGTAATTGGTTGTAGCTGGAGTGCATTGTACATGTGAGCTCTCTTGTTTTTCATTTTGTACAGCGCTCTGGGATGCCATGGCGTGAAAGACACTATAACAAATGAATTTGTATTGTATTTCTTATAACATTAAGAGACACCCTACACATCGACGTGTAACTTCAAGCAGGTCAAACATGGTTCAGTAAAGCCAAGGGAACACAGAGCCACTTTTTCAGAACAGTGGCTTCAAACCTGGTTCTAGGAGACAGGGAGACCTAGTTTGGGGCAACTTTGCTTTATTAAACCCAAAGTCTCCCCTGGTGTTCCATGCAGTGGCCTGAAACTTAGTCTCCTGAAACCAAGTTCCAAGCCACAAAGTGGCTCAGTGTTCCCTCAGCTTGATATTTGAGGTGGAGCTGCATGCCTTGTTTTAACTGCTAATGAAAGACTAACCCCACCCCTAAAGCACATGGATGTTGTCTTTTCTCTGCCACGTCCTCGCACTTCCTAACGGAGCACACTGTTTTGTCTGTCTGTCCCTGTGTCCAATTCCATTCCAGGCGCAGGAGCATTTTTGCCTTCCTCACCCTCTTGCCGTCATGCCTCTGGACTGACTATCTCTTGGCTTTTTATATTAATCCCTGGTGAGTATCGCTTACACGACTGTCTTAACACACTAACACACGGAGGTAGAGTGACTTTCATGGGTTTAGGGTTAAAGAATAAACTATAATATATGTATATCAGAGTGATTAAGACCAGTAGAATATATCCTGGCTCCTATTACCAGGACAAATTCTACTGCCAGTAAGAAACCACAAAAAGACTGCTACCAGTAGTTTAACACCATCAGTGCTGAAGAGAGGAATACTTCTGTTTTATTGACTTTAAGTTTAGAGAAAGTGAAACAGGTGGTTATATTAAGAATGTGTTTTGTGCAGCTACTGGCAGCAGCGGAATCAGCTGTCTTAGTGCCAGTTAAAAACATCTGCATATGCCTTCAATTTTGTACACTGCCGTTTTTATATAGAATCTTCAAATATTTTCTATACTTGCATTTTAAACCCATTAAAAACAGGAATTAGGAAGGGGTAATATTGTGTATTGGCCTCTAAGGGCTACAATATTGAGGTTGCCAGCCTATCTGTGCAGAGCTGTACTGTATTTCAGAGATACTATTTTATTATAAAATGTATATCCTCTCTTTATTTCATACACAGCTAGTGTGGGCTTTGTGTATTGTTTTGTTTTTGAAAAGCATTTATGGACTGAATGCATTATTATTATTATTATTTATTTATTTATTTATTTATTTATTTATTATTTTTTAAAGGAGCAAAACTGCTTTGAAGAAGAGGAAGCTGACAAAGTAAGCCTTTTTATTATGTTTCAAATCATGGGTTTGAGTGTGAAAATTCTAGATTGAAAATCTATAGATTTGAATAGACGGTTTTAGAAATCCAGAACAGGATGTAGTATTCCGTACATTTTTACAGTTATTGACAGGTTATATACAAGCAAGAGCCAGCGCCATCTAGTGACCGGACACTTTATAAAAGAAGATGCAGCGCCATTTAGTGCCCTGACACTTTGGATCAAATTTCCTTTTGTTTTACTGGCTCTTATTAATACAGCGACACTTTGGCGAATACAGACACTTGGGTGATATGTGGGTAACACTTTAAAATAATGTCAATCCAAATTCAGAATGAATTCTGGCTGAGTCCCGCAGGAATAACACCTGAATATCTTCTGCACTTCCTGTGAGTTCTGAAGTCATTCATTTTCAATTCAACCTTATTAATTCATGCAGATTTAATTACCTGTATTCATTCCGTGCTCCTTTGTGAAACGATTTTGATCTCATGTATAAGAGAGAAAAGGAACACATAACCACAAATGGTAAAATGTATGATATTGTAACAAACTATAGCAGCTAGTTATAACAAACTGTAACATTCAGTCAAAGTACATGACAGTGGCCCTCTGTCTCATGGCTATAAAACGCAGACTACGGCAAGTGCAGAGATTTGAAGAACGATAACAGTTAAATCGAAATCCAGATGATGGCAAGAGCAGAGATCAATAAGCAATAAGAGCATGACATGTCAAACTCAAGTTTTACAACAGAATATGGAAACAATCTTGTGGTTTAGCCAGATTCTGCAGTGGAAATGGGGTGTTGGGGGCACGGTACCCCTACGAATTGACAAAACAGCAGAACGCATTACACTGATGAACATGTCTAAGGAAACGCATGTCTACCTGAGGGTGAATATCACAGTAAAACCGAGTGCTTTCTTCCAGCCCGGTCCAGTTAGACGACTTCGACACCTACATGAAAGACATGAGCAGAGACTCAGGTTACAAGTTCTCCCTGCAGTTCGAGGTGAGGCTTAGTTTGAGGTAACTTTCCTGTATCAAACCCCCAAGTCTCCCCTGATGTGTCAAGCAGTGGCCTGAAACCTAGTCTCCTGAAACCAAGTTCTAAGCTACAAAGTGGCTTTGTGTTCCCTCAGCTTTAGGTCACTGAATCAATATTTAGTATATTCCATATACTCATAAATGTTGTACACATGTAGCCTCATCCATATTAATGTTGTAGAGCATTGTAAAAAAAAAAAAAAAAAAAAAAGTAACAGCACTCTTCTCATGGTCACACAAAAGTAACGTTTTAACTTAGGAAATTAAACATAATCTAACATATCTTTAAAAAAAAAAACCTTCAGTTTGCAGTTTTGTGGTGAAATTATAATGGCAGGAAATTAATTTCCATTATAAGCCACTCCCCCATTGAATCCTATTAGCAGCAGCTACTCTTCTAATGGCACTGAGAGTGTAGCTCTCACACTCAGAATGTCAACAACAAAGCATTCAAAACATTAAAACCACAACAGGTTCTATAGAAACATATAAAGTACATTAATATCAAGGTTTCATCTGTTTTTTATGTAGATTTAATGACTTCTAATATGTTAAAGTATTTAGTGGCTGCCTCTAATCAAGGTGAGAGAGTACTTTCTCTTGCACTCTTTGTATGACAGACCCGACACAGCAAAGAGTGTGTGAGAATGTAGTACACTCTCAACTTGATTAGAGGCAGCCAACAAACACTTAGAAACAAACAGTAGAGTATCAGGGAGTAGCTTCTGAAGAGCTTACATTATCTGACAGGATCTGTATTTCTTTTCAGGACCTGAAGCACGTGGGCTTGGATCTCCCACACGAAGCTGCAGACCTGCCCGTAAACAGAGCCAAGAACCGATACACCAACATTCTGCCGTGTGAGTCCCCAAATTGTTGCTAAGAGCTGGGGCTGTTTCTGTAATAATATGAAAGGGAACTTTACACAGTTTTCATTTCTACAATATTCCATTTCTTACCTGTTGATATCCTATTAGAATGTTCCATTGTTGTGCTTCTGAAAAGACTCCTAAGGCTGCAAAGGGAGCTGGGGAAGCGCATTAGAATGGCGCTGTGCTCTGAAGCCCCCATAGACAAGGCGGTGTGCAGAAAGAATAACAGAGAATCGTACAGAACAGACCTAATAGGATATTAAACAAGGAAGACATTAAATATTAGGAAGATATAAAGCATCCCTTTTAGATACACTGTACAGCTGTGGCCAAACGTTTTGCATTACCTACAATTTTAGGATTGAGACATAATTTAATATCATGTAATCATAGAAACCACAAAATGATACTGCAAAAGTCTATCGGAAGCCATAATAGTAGTACAGTATTTCGAAATGTCAGTTTGTTTCAGTTTTTTGTTAAGTATATGGAAAAGCTGTATGTAATTCAATATGTTAATGTAACATTATTCAGCAGATTTCATTTGACCTTTATGAAGCAAAATTAGTTAATTCCATAGGGTGATGCAAAACTTTTCGCCATAGCTGTAGATGCAAATTAAAGCTACAATTCTTATGTACTGTAAACATTACGGGTGCGCTGATGCTTGTACTCATACTTGTAATTGCTTTTAATCAGCAGCTGTTAAATAAAACCATTTATTAATGTGTTGATTTCAAAACAAGGTAAGCTGAAAATATTTGTGTTGTCAGTTTACAGTCTTGGTACACCAGTAAAAATGCCAACGCCCTGGATGAGAGGAAAATTTGCAGAAGTTAATCGCCATTAAGTGGTACTTAATTGTAAAGGTGAGGGAAGGACAGCTTTCCTTGTTTTGAAATCAGCACAATAATGAATAGATTTATTTAATACCTGCCCATAAATACTCTTTAAAGGTTGAAGGTCGTCCACCTCTAAGTTCACAAGTAGCAATGCAGAGACTGTAGACAGACAGACTGCACTTTGGGCATCTCTCGTGCTTCTGTCTTTATGGCATTGATGTGTTTATTGCAGTGATGGTGGGAACATTTATTCAATTGTGCTCATGGTACATGTTGTGGATGGGAACGTGACCTCTTCCTGTGTGCCTCTCTTTGTTTATTTGCAGATGACTTCAGCCGAGTGAAATTGATTTCCATGCACAACGACGAAGGCTCAGATTACATTAACGCCAATTACATTCCCGTAAGCCAGGCGTCTCTTCACTGTGTGTGCTCAGAGATGCACCAGCAAGCAGTGGCAGGATCCAGGGCTCAGTTAACTGAAAAAGATGCACATCCAGAAACATCCCTGCTACTTTATTTACTGTAGTCAATGCAACAGAGTCAGTAGATATTGGTGATGTGTGTGTATATATCATTTAATAATGATCAGAAATAGATTAACTAGGGACAATATATTAACTACTATTGATATTTGAGATTGGGGCTGGCCAGATGAATCCTATTGTGATGCAACTTAGTTAAAACATATTTTATTGAGAGTATTAGAATGTGTGGTTGTGGATGTTATTAACATTTACATCTAAGCAACCGTTAAATGCGGAATACATTAACCACATGCGACTGAGACAAGGGTTCCAGGGTAAAGAGTAAAGGAGGAGCTGTGTGGGAATGTGTTTCTGCTCTTCTCATATTTTCTGCTGCTGGTTTGCAGGTGGGTTTGTGACTCTGTTTTGCTCCTCCAGGGGTACCGGTCTCCTCAGGAGTACATCGCCACCCAGGGGCCCCTGCCCGAGACCAGGAACGACTTCTGGAAGATGGTCCTTCAGCAGAAGTGTCACATGGTGGTCATGCTGACCCAGTGCAGCGAGCGCCGGAGAGTGAGTCACAGCACCACACCAGCCACAGGCAGAGCTCTCCTACAGCAGGGAGCTGCTTGGCTTGAAAAGCAGTGTTGCACACACTATGAATCTTCCTGTATAGAAATATGAATGGATTTTCCTACATGATGAAGCTTGTCTCGTCATTGCAGGTCAAATGTGATCATTACTGGCCTTTCACCGAAGAGCCTGTCGCGTACGGAGACGTCACCGTGGAGATGACGTCTGAGAGGGAAGTGACGGAGTGGGCCATTCGCAACTTTAGACTGAGCTACGTAAGTGTGGTTACATTGTCACTGACTCGGGCATCAGTGTAATCATACAGCTGGGCTGGTTAAATATCTGTGAGGTGGAGGATGAGCACAGGAGAAACAGGCATTGAACCAACAGGGATTACATTTAACACCAAATCAATCCTTCAAAACTCTCAATTAGATTACTAAGGTAAAACTACAAAAAGCTTAGTCAAGCAGACACACTTTTCAGCTGGTGCCTTCTTCAGTGTACCTAAAATAAGCCTTCAGAAGCATTCGTCTTGAGTTTCTTAATGTATAGTTTTACCTTAATGCCCAAAGCCTTGTAAAAATGACCTTCACAGCCCTTATAAAAGTTTACCATAGTAAAAGCACAGCAAGGTGTAATAAGGAGTAAAGAATAGCAAGGTATGGTAAAGCATATTAATGAACACGACAATTCAGGTTAAGCTATGGTAAATGCAGAGTATAACAATGGGAAAAGCATTGGGAAAACTGCAAAAATACCATGCAAGAATACTTTAGTAAACTTTTATAAGGGAGCACTCACAGTGGAATATATAATCCAGAGGTTGTCAACCCTGGTCCTGGAGAGCCGCAGTGAGTTCTCAATTATATTCATTGAACCAATAATTTTCGTAATTGGTCAATACTCACATTTTGAATGATTTATTGATGATTTAAAGATACCCAGAAAACCTGCAGGATTATGGCTCTGGGAACAGGGTTGGCCACCCCTGATATAAACCAACTTACTGTACTACTTCATTTTAACCCAGCTGTAGCTGTGTTCTGCAGAGTTGTTGAAGCAGCCTCCTCACCTATTAGCTGCTGAACCCCCTCCTCTCCCTCCTCACCTGGGAGCTGCCTCTTAATGTGTGTGAACCCCCTCCTCTCCTGGGAGCTGCTTCTCAATGTGTGTGAACCCCCTCCTCTCCCTCCTCACCTGGGAGCTGCCTCTTAATGTGTGTGAACCCCCTCCTCTCCTGGGAGCTGCTTCTCAATGTGTGTGAACCCCCTCCTCACCTGGGAGCTGCTGCTCAATGTGTGTGAACCCCTCCTCTCCTGGGAGCTGCTCTCAATGTGTGAACCCCCTCCTCACCCTCCTGGGAGCTGCTTCTCAATGTGTGTGAACCCCCTCCTCCTCCTGGGAGCTTTTTTCTCAATGTGTGCGAACCCCCTCCTCTCCTGGGAGCTGCCTCTCAATGTGTGTGAACCCTCCTGCAGTTTGTCACCTGGGAGCTGCTGCTTAATGTGTGTGAACCCCCTCCTCTCCCTCTTCACCTGGGAGCTGCTTCTCAATGTGTGTGTGAACCCCCTCCTCTCCTGGGAGCTGCCTCTCTATGTGTGTGTGAACCCCCTCCTCACCCTCCTCACCATGCTGCTTGCGTTCCAGGCGGATGAGATTCAGGACGTCCTGCATCTGAACTACACCTCCTGGCCGGACCACGGCGTGCCTACTGTCAACGCAGCCGAGAGCATCCTGCAGTTTGTCCAGATCGTCAGGCAGCAGGCTGCCAGGAGGAAAGGACCGGTCCTGGTGCACTGCAGGTGAGTGAGCCGGGGGGGCGGCAGAGACACTGCGCCAGGCTTAACCCCTTAAAGTTACATAAGGAATTGAACCGCTGTTTAAACAGTTTTCTCTTAAAATACATCTGAGTGACTCAAATATCATGAGGAAGAAACTGACAATTTGGATGACCAGATTCAAGTTGTCAGTACATTTTTAAACCCTGTTTCATACACTACATTGCAAAAATAAGAACGTTAGCATCATTTTTTTTTGTGGGACACATATGTCCCTTATCTGAAAGGGTATGCCAGTGGTACTACAGCTTTTTCTAATTGGGACCCCACATTACAGAGACTTTGGTCTGAAAAAAAAGGCATTCAGTTCTAAATTATGTATAAAAGCGAATAAAGACAAAATACATACTGTGATATTCTTCACTTGACAGTGTTTAAAGGCAATGTCTACTGTATCCTGTAGGATCTGGATTATAGTCAGTGTGCTTTTTTAATTTCTCACAATTAAATTTGTTGGCAATTAACGTTTCTTCTTTAGAAGTTTTCTGGATTTTCATTTTGACTAAGGTGAAGTCTATTTAATCTCCACCGTTACAGTAGATTCACTCCCTGTGCAACAGGTATTAAAACCCCGCCGGACACTTCCTTTGTGAAGGTGGTTTCAGGGGGGATCCTAAACCCTGCTGCACAGAAAGTGACTCCACAGCATAGCGGTGGTGGCAGGATGAACTCATTTTCCCCTGCTCAGCTCCCGTTGCTAAGTTGGGGTATGTTTTGTTTTCCCAGTGCTGGCGTGGGAAGAACTGGGACCTTCATAGCCTTAGACCGCTTGCTGCAGCACATACGGGAGCACGACTTTGTGGACATTCTGGGGCTGGTGTCAGAGATGCGGTCCCACAGGCTGTCCATGGTGCAGACAGAGGTACGGGGGGGGGGGTCTCTTGAAGGAAACTGAAGTACCCAGTAGAGGACACGCTGCAGCTGTCCTGGAAACCCAATAATAGTTTTAGTTATTAACATTTTTTTTTACAGAGTTATTAATATCATAATTAGGGCCCTGTGTGCCACTCCAGCTAAACTGATCAAAATAATAATGAAACCCATATGATTCTGGCTAATTAGAAAACACCTTCTAATTCCGAGGGACAATTATTGCCATTCTAGAAATTGATGCTTTTAAAGAAAAAGCTTACCTCAAGACTTGCTGTTTTAGAACCAACAAACTCAAAATGCATTTCTTTGAGAGATCGCACGCAGCAATATCCACCTGGTGTCCTGCACACTGATGGGTATAACTTCTTTTGAAAGCTGTAACGTTGGAATTCATCAGACGTATAACAAAGTTGCAGAATTAATAAATACATTCCGAGCACTGGTGTAAGAGCTGCACAGCACAGATGGCAGAATAAACAAACAGTGTGTTACTACAACCCTGATCAATACAGAATAAAACCACGTTATATTTAACCAGCTCACAAGTCTCTCAAGGCAGTAAGGATTTTTAGACAGACAACATGTTTGTAGTTTGGACAAAGACCCCCCGTTAGATTGTATTCCAGATGCTGACTGTAAATCAGAAATGGATGGATATCAACTATATGCAAAAAAAAGCGGTAGTGGAATTTCTTTGAGCGAATTTTGGAGAAATGCAGAAGAACTATTTCCAATTTAACAAGAAAGGCTCATATAACAGAGCCATGTCAATCCATGAAAGAAGAGACCAGGTTAACCAACTGACGAAGTTTAACAGCAAAATATATATTTTTTTGTCTTTTCATGCAAACATAAGTAACACTTATGGGCTTCTTACGAACAATCTTCATACTCAAAGAACAAAACCAATAAAAACAAAACAAAGAAAAAATAAACAAACGCAGCTTACATGTGTTACAGAATCTATCAAATGCCCAGACTCAAATAAATGGTTATATATCTATGTACTGTTCAGGGATGGGTGCCAGAAATGGGAAATCCCCCCCCAAAAAATGGTATCTTCTCTTCTGTTGATGAAATATATATTTGTGCCTGGTGAGATCCAGATATCAAGAAAATCTGCCTTTTAAAATCCTGTTATACGTATTGACAGGGATGTAAGAGTTAAATAAATGTCTGTAGCCATCTGCAGCGTTGTGTTTATTAATCTGCTAATCTGTACTTTTGTAGTAACGGGATGATCAATTCAAATGGTTAATGTAATGAGATTATTGTTTAATGATTGCTCATTAGGTGGTTTACTGTGGAGACTATATCGACATTTGTGGCTGTAAGATTAAATTATAATTATAATGCATGGTGAACGATAATTTTTCTGCAAACGTCTGTTTTACTGTCTTATTATACATGGTAGTGGCGCGAGACGGGTGGTTAAGCATTGTACCATGTGGGATATAGAAATGGGCATTATAGGGTTAAAAATAAAATAAATACAAGTGTAAAGCGTGCCTTTTAAGACCCTCTCCCCTCTCCCTCTGCAGGAGCAGTATGTATTTATCCACCAGTGTGTGCAGCTGATGTGGAGGAAGAGGAAACAGCTCCACAGCGCTGGAGAAATCATCTACGAGAACACCAGCAAGCCCTAACTGTAGACTTGCACAGTGTGAGTACAGGACAGCACACAGACTAACAAAACATATGCATTCAACCAGGGTGCATGTCTAGAGAAACTGCACCTCGCTGTTCAGGGAGTCACAGTCAAATATTAAAAGGAAAACTGCGAGTCCATCAGCCAACACACAGAGGTGCTTGGTAATACCCAGAGTGTGTTTTCTATTAGGGGTGCAGCGATACGCTAATCTCACGACATGCAGGTTCCTATACAATATGAATAATGATACATGGGATTGCCTTAATTGGCTACTTGTACAGTATGATGTATAAGAAGATCAATAGTCATTTAATGCAGCAGTGTGGAGCAGTGGTTAGGACTCTGGACTCTTGACCAGAGGGTCGTGGGTTCAATCCCCGGTGGGGGACACTGCTGTTGTACCCTTGAGCAAGGTACTTTACCTAGATTGCTCCAGTAAAAACTGTATAAATGGGTAATTGTATGTAAAAATAATGTGATGTGATATCTTGTAACAATTGTAAGTCGCCCTGGATAAGGGCGTCTGCTAAGATATAAATAATAATAATGCTGGACCATTTTGTTAAAAGATAACATTTAAATGAGACAGGGAGAGTGAGTATCCATACCAACTATAGAGCACACCTGTTCTTTATTCAAGAACCATTCGGTGGTCTACAAGGAGCTGTGCTGTGCTTTTGGTTTTGTATCGCCATACGAATGATACACACCTCTGTTAACATACGATATATCATGTAAAGAAAGAGTCAGGATTCTTCAATACACAATGAATCACTACACCCCTGTTTTCTATAAGATCCACGTTGCTGTTGTAACTATGAGAATATCAGGATGTTATTTATACAGCTTGGTAACTTTCAAAAATATGCAGCACACCTTTTTATATAAGAGGAACAGAGAAACTCAAAAACTAAAGCCCTTTCAAATCTTAACTCATAGACTGAACTGCAATTTGAAAACAATATAAAAATAGAAAATGTAATTTACTAGTAGCGGAACTCACTGATCAGAAATTGTAAAACCATAGCAGTAACTGCAATAAAACAAATGCAGCAGGGAGATGTTTAACCTGATTGGAGATATATCTGCTCCCCTAGCTTCTTCGCGATTGAATTGGTTAAAAATCCAAGGAGGGGTGCTGATCGGAGCTGAATCTCCAGGTCTAAATGAGGAACGTTCATTGGTTCCATTTTTGTAAATTATTTTCTTTTAAATTCTGTTTTTAAAAAATAATTTAAATGAAGAAAGAACTGGTCATCTTTATTTAAAAGATGTGAAGTTAGTGCTGGTCTTCCTGTTGTAAACCAGTGGTGGAGTTGAGCTGGAACTCTCATAATACACAAGCTGAGTCACATGACTCGCATCTCCCACACTATCAGATCCAGTGAGTAGTGCTCTTGATGCAATGAAAAGAGCATTAGAAACTTCTATTACAAACTACTTCTTTTAAGAAGGCTAAAAATGCTGAAAACGACAGCAACAGATGCATCTACTGTGACTGCTGACACAAACATGTAAATAAAGTAAAGCATTCTGACAAGATGGAGAAAGACACTTTGTGGAAATACTTGCCTATTATATGTGTTACTAGAATATCAGTATGCAAATAAAATGTGAATGTTGTTAATAATTCTTGTTTTAAGAAAATCTATATTTTCGTGGCGTTCCGGTACCTTCAGATTTAGGACTACACCACTGGTAATAAACAACACAAGAGTTAACTAAAAAGAACTAAGAGAATGTCATTTGAAGCTGCTTTAAGTGTTTCCTTGTGTTGTGTGGGGATTGTAACTAATTCTCTCTCTTGTCTCTCTCACCAGGTAAAGACAGTCCACTTACCTCCTTCTCTTGCTTCAGGCTTTAGTGCTTGCTTTCTGCCAGGAAAGATTTTTACTGCCATTGATACCAAAAAAAAAAAAAACAACCCAGGACGTTTTGTGTTTTGAAATGGTAGAAGCATTTGCGAGGAACTTTGCCTTAAAGTATCTGTATTGTCTAAGGAGGGCTACTCCATCTGGGACACCGCTGTACTGGACCAAACGAGAGAGGAAACCGACACCAGGAACATCAAAACAACAGCTACCATTGGATACCGCCTGGCATTCTGGGATTGGGGAGCACAACGCTTTTCTTTTCTGTGGGGCAGGGGGGAGAGAAGTGCAAGGAGCATTTGACCCGTCCTCATCAAACCGGGGGTAGCATTTAGTGTGATGTGCTGTAATATTGCTGAACGATGAGTTACTCCATTGTGGATACAGTAAACACCATTAGTTTTTTTTTTTCCTCAGGATTAAGTTAAAAAAACAAAGTAGTTTCGATTTTTGTAATAGGATGATTTGTAGGTTAAAAAAAAAGAAAGAAAGCTAACACTGTCTCACGTTGCTCCGAATTGCATAAGCTACAGTAGCATTAGTATTCACACGGTACAGTACAATAAATATAACTGAAACTGAATGGCAAACTCAGCCTTGCTCGTTCTACAGTATTAATATAGATTGTCTGCATGGTCTATAACAGAGCCAGTTCTTCCACTATCACCAGCCTAACGAGTGTGATCTCGTTAGCCTGTGAACTAGAGACCCTGGCTGAGGGAGCCAGTGTGTGTAACCTTACTGCACTGTGTACCTGTGCTACTTTTCAATGGCATACATTGCACTGTTTGTGTGTGTACATTTAGACACATGTTGCCTATAATATGTGGGGTTTTTTTTGGTTTTATTTGCACCCTTTCCAAACAGATTGGGTATGAAATAATAAACACTATCACAGACCGGAAAATGAAATTTAAAGTTTTTCATTCAAGATGTCTGCTGTGTGTCTGTGCGAATTGACACTTTGGTATCAATCGTACAATTATAATGGATCTTCAAAGCTCCAAAACGACTTTGCCTTTAAAGAACTCAATGCTTTATCAAAGTAAGTACTGAATTCACTTATGTGTTGGCAAGCGACAGTGGGAGTGAAGGTTAGTGTAAGAGAGGCTTACTGTTACACAATCAAGTCAGAAAATACCTGACTTGACAAAGTTTTGAGATGAACCACACAACACTGATCGGCTGAATGTCTCCTCTCGTTATGTTCTTATGATTCAAGTCCTGCATATATCTACACATCCGAGTGAATGGAAGAGAGTCGGTTCTACAGAATACTGTTTATTGCAGAATTTCAGCAGGATCATATGGGGGAAAAAGGCACCACAAAGACTATACAAATACAATTACAAATCATTCTCCATGGATTGTTCTCAAATATACATTAACCTTTTCATTTAAGCAACAGATTGCACATTTTCATGGGGGGGGGGGGGAAATCACAAGCTATGTCTCCAAAAAACATTTACTAGTTTTCCAACAATGTATTTAATTTTTTTTTTTTTTTACATTTTTCATATCATAAATAGGGGAGAGGGGTGCAAGAATCAAGTTACAAACAAAATCATTTTCTAAAGAACACATTTACAAGCGACACCAGAAACTGAGAAAAAAAAAGTACACTTTGTACACCAAGCTTTGGGTTTTATTTAACAAAAAACTCAAATGTGTCTGCGGTAAGGGGGTACAAAATCTCTGAGACAATTACTGTATGCTTAGTTTCCCCAGGACCAATTCCTCATCGCTCTATTCCATCCGCTAGCTTGCTGTGACACAATGGGACTGACTGCACACAACAGATTCATCACAATAAAACTTGAGCAATGTGGGCATTGACTTGACCGTGGGGCAGCCCAAGGTGTGCTGGAGGTGCCAAGGGGTACATCTGGCTGCAGGAACGCGGAGAGGACACTGCTCTGGCAGGGATGTTCAAAGGGGAGGGTTTACCTCAGCATAGCAGACAAGCTGGCTGCTCAAAGGATCACACCTTAGTTTGTGAAACCATTAAAATCCAGACAGCACCACAGTTTCAATATCCCTAATCTACACTGCCATGAGCTTTGGTCAAAAATAATTCCATTTGTGTCCAACACCCCCACAAACGACCTGTTTCAAGCAATTTAATAACCTGGTTTATTTCATATTGTTTAAAACACGTGTTAAAAAAACTCCCTTTCTGTTCAAACCTTAGCTAGTCAAAGGATGACATACTGAGGGTTATACTGGCCCGATCCATTGACTATGGCTGTTTAAGCACTGTGGCTCTACTAAGTCCTTTGCCCAGGGAAGGTGGAAGTTATGGATCGGTCATTAACCTCCCCCCTTCCCTTGTCCTATCCTCCAACTGTCCTAAGAAGAAACCGACAGATTTCAGGAATGGCAATAAAACTCCCAATGCATAGCAGTTTGATCCATACCTGGTTTTACTGTGAGTTTAATAAGACACACTGAACTGGTTACCTAGACACTGGTGTTAATCAAGCACATACTAAAACCTGGAATGGGTGACACTGCTGTGCAATATGAGATTTATTTTTCATTGCTGCACATTGAAAAATATATTCTAGTCTAAATCCAGCAGTATTGAGTGTTTAACAGTTAGAGATAATGAGAGATTCAATCAAAACAATACAGAGCTGCTTTGTGACACTTTGTTGACGCGAGTCAATCAAACTGTCAGACACAGGATGACTTCTTATGAACTTAACCTAAACTGTGTTTGTATGTGTATCACAAACTTGCATTAACAAAGAAGGTGCCTTGATTGAATCTGACTATGGAACAGGGAAACAACACAAGGAATGTATTTTTTTTTTATCGAGTGCCGCGAAGCTGTTTTAATTTGCCATGAAGAATGGATAACATGTCATGCAGTGAGATTGACGAAGGGGCCCTAATCAGCACAGCGCACACAGACCACATTCTTAGCGGCTTAATATACAACGATTTTGTGATGTGTCCAAGCCAAGGGGCCCACACTTCATATTTCTAACATAAAAAAAACAAAAATCATTTGTATACTGAAGACTTTCCATAGCTAGAGCCTTCTCAAACTTATGCTTAAATATATATATTTTTGGCATTCCTCAGAATCAACGTAAAGCACACAAAAATATATACTTTTTGTCTAATGTAAATAATAAACAACGATAATAATAATAATAATAATAATAATAATAATAATAATAATAATAATAATAATAATAATCTTAGACAATCAATAAATCATATAATTTACTGCAATAACTATGCTTTTTTCACTTGTGCTTTTATTTACTTGGACAAAAGTCTTCAGCCAGGGTATGTGTTCAATTTCCAAAATGAATAATGGTATTTAGCATTTGCTCTCCAGGTAAGCTACAGTGTGGTGGTACATGGTTCAGGGGTCACTGACCCAGCAGCTCTTGGTGCATGATGTCAGTGAAAGCGGCCGTCCCATCCACCACGTCCTAAAACACAATGCACAGGAAGGGAAGGTTAACACACGGCTCTAGTGACCGCTTCCCTCGTCGAAGGACTCCACCCCAGAGTCACAGGCCACTGAGCTGAGTTTCTCCTGTCGTCTCCGCATGATCTCCTGCAGCTCCGACGAGCCACTCGAGCTCTGGAAGAGAAAAGAGGAAGAGATTATGCACAGGGCTGGGGTACAATCACTTGGGGTATAGCCACACGGGCTGTCGCTTATCAAGCTGAGTGCTGACAGTAGGGTGCTGGCTTTTGGCACGGACACACAGCCAGAACTCGCACAATAGGCAACAAAGTCACATGACTCGCATCTCCCACACAACTGTCTGAGAAAATCTATATTTTAGACCACTGGTTGAAAATTAACTATTGTATGAAATGCAAAATGCAACACACACAACAAACAACCAGCAATCTAGTGAGCATCAATTTTGTGTCGTTTAATTGTGCATGACTGGTTACTAAAAAATACAAAGCAGCTCCTGTCCTCAGATCAAAGCACCTTAAAACAGAGTGACTGCAATAAGTACCTCAGAGGCTGATTGCAATCAACATACACAAATAACAGAGAATATAACTAGAAGCTACTTTCTCCTTAATTAGCTGTGTGATATTCACATAAAGGCTTCAACAGCCCCGGGAAATTATATAATTGCGTTCCCCATGGGCCCTTCAGTGCCAGTACCTCAATCCAGCAATCTACATCGACTAGATAAGCCACAGCATGTGTTGATATACTGCTTATGTCTTAGAAGGCCATGGTCGATTATATATATATATATGCATTTCTTGTGACAAAGACATTGAAATGTTTGACTCATTTTATTGCTAGGTTTCATTTTAGTGCTGCTAGTTTGTCAATGATGGTCTAGTTCAGGGGCGAGGTTAGGCAATGCATAGAGGATTGTAAACAATGAATGAATCAATAGGTTAGGGGGAGATTTCAGCTACTGGGTTTTAGGAGGATCACTTAGTGGGGGAAAAAGCTAGATCGCCACATACTGGGAAGGATATATCTTTTTTTCTCCTTTTTATAAAGACAGAGCTCCTTCTCTGTTGGCCAGTGTCTTTTTTTATTTAAAAAGTAAATGGATTCACACATTGCACACACCTGAACAAAATGCTCCCAACACCAAATCTGCATATATTTCAATACAACAGCTTCTTTACAAAATTCACACTGTAGAGAATTTTACCTAATAAATTACGAGACTCATTTCGAATCATTTTTTCCCCTCACCACAGCAATTCCCCACCCAGCTCAGAACTGAAGGTTCAGTGAGCATCCTCCGATCCCACGACCAAGCCAGCTTCCTCTTCTACACCCAGGAACTCGAGAGCGGATGTGAGCGAGTTACCAGCCTCTGGACAAAGGCCAGCCCTGCAGGGGTCTGCTCTGAGCTCACAAGGAGCCTGGCCAGCAGCGTCCGCTGTAGTGTGATGATGGGAAATGGTCCCTTTCTGTTTTGCCTCCCTAACCCAGTGTTTATTTAACAGTAGTTTTGTATTCAATATGTACAGCGCTTTGAGGTGACCCAGAAAGTCAAAATTTGATGTGTTGTGGAAGCTGATGAAGCAGAACGGCACTATAAAATCCCCCTGTCTGTGCGAGTGTCCATTAGAAAGCTTTAATGAACTAAAACCAGGCCAACACAGACAGGTCCTCTCTCTTTAACCAGCAATACCTGTCACTTTACAGGAATAAAATCGGTAGAGGCAGCCCATGTGGAGTCAGCAGAAAGCCTGCAGAGAGGAAGAGAAAAACCACAGAAAGAACAGCGCAGGCCAGCAGCATGTGCCCACGGGACCACATTGACATGGTGCTGTAAACCACAGAAACTCTGCCCAGGCCAGCTGCACAGCCCCACGGGACCTCATGCAAACCAGGCCTGATCACAAGCAACCCAAGCACGGGACCGCTCAGAAACAACATGCACCCCCATACAGGCGTGGAAATACAACTCCCACTGCATACAGGTTTGATCCATTCCTGGTTTTGCTATGAGTTTAATAAGACACACCTGAGCTTGTAACCTATACACAGAGTAAAACCTGGAATGGGTGAAACTGTTTTCAGAAATAACCTTGTTGAGATTTGCTATTGAAATGATCAGCAGACACCTATATAATGCATGATCCACACACCTTGAAAACAATTGCCATACCCGTTTTCAATATGTGATAAGCATGCATTCATTTGGTAGTGTGAATCAGGTATTAATTGATCAACTTATTGTACCCTCTTCACACTGCCTTAACAATGTGCATTAAACACATGATGAAAACGCAGGGATTGTGGGTCAGGGCATAACGATTCACTCTGTATCGATGAATCGTGATGCTTTCTTTACATGATATATCGTACCTTAATAGAGGCATGTATCGTTTGTATCATATACAAGACCAAAAGCACAATGTAGCTCCTTGTAGATTAAGTGGTTCTTGAATGAAGAATAAGTGTGTTTTATAGTTGGTATGGATACATACTCTCCTTATCCAATTTCATTTTTGTCTTAACAAAATGGTCCATCATTAAATAACCATTTGATCATATTGTGCATCATACAAGTAGCCCACCAGGATCATCTCATGTATCGTGATACTTATCATATCGCGACCTGCATATCGTGATACGCATCGTATAGTGACATTGGTGTATCATTACACCCACAGCTGTGGCTGAAGGGAATTGCAATCATGGCGTTTCAATGCGTACCGATTGGGTTTGTTTTATTAATTAATTAATTAATTAATTAAATTAATTAATTAATTAATTAAGAAAACACATATAGAGGTTTTCTTATCCACAGCCCTGCATGCATATCTATCATACTTTTGTAAAGATCTACAGATACTTGAACACTGGCAAGTACAGGCAGCTAAGCAGGAAAGCAAGCTGATAGAGACCAGTTGCAGCTGTATACAGTGAATGAGATCCTGTTCTCTGTATAACACTGTAACCACAGCCAAACGACTTCTATAATCCAACGGGGTGTGTTTTAATGGCAGATCTGAATAACACCACCCTCAGTGCACTTACTGCACTGTACAGTAGACGCTCGTTAGTAGCAACATATCGGTGCCCTTTTGCTATGTTGCTCCTAAGCGGCTGTTGCCGTTATGGGGAGTGTTGTCTGACCAAAGGCAGACTGCTTTTTCTGATACGTAAAACAGCTACAGTGCACGTTATATTCTCATTTTCTAGTATGTAAAATAACATTCAGGATCAATACAGAGTTAAAGAGCCGCTTGTGCCACTGTGCAGATCAGTATTGTAAGCCACGTCCCCACTGGAACCTTTTAGCAGTACAGTATGACATCACTGAGAGTATAGAACTCGCACTCAGAATGTCAATGACAAAGCATTCTAAATGTTTAAACCACAACAGTTTAGATCAGCTTTTTGCCTTTTTTAATGAGATTTAATGACTTCTGTTCGGTGGCTACCTCTAATAAAATTGAGAGTGCTTTGCATGACAGACCCGACTCGTGGGCCTAACATATCAAAGAGTGCTTGAGAATGAAATCCACTCTCAGCTGGATCAGAGGAAGCCGCCGGACACTTCGAAGCAGATGCAGCAGTACCTCCAGAGCTGCCTTCTGCACTGTGACCTGGCTGTAGACTCGACCCCCGTCATCTGGGCACACAGTCCGCAGCTCGTCCTTGTTGAGAGAGAAGAGCTGGGCCCCCGTCAGCACTCCCAGACTGGTGATGGTCCTGCAGACAGAGAGCACATTACAAACACCACCTCCCACACTGCAGACAGAGAGCACATTTCAAACACCACCTCTCATACTGCAGATCATTGTAGCAGATTGCACCTCTCACACTGCAGATCAGTGTAGCAGATTGCATCTCTCACACTGCAGATCAGTGTAGCAAAGGGAATCCACCTCTAACTTGGGATTTCACTCATGACTTACCCTACAGTCAATATTACCTGTGTTCATTCCTGTTATTAAAGTTTGCACTGAGTGATGTAATTATAAAAAGAGTTCCATACAGCCTAGTCTACTGTAATACTGTACTTGTGATTAGATAGATTTCATGAAGCCCTTACTGTTTGTTTTTACAGATTATAAGCACTGCCGTTGCTGTGGGGAGGTCTGGATTCAAAGCTTGGTAAAGCTGATCATTGAAATATGAAAAACAAATAAATACTCTTGGGAACATCCACACACATAGTATACGTATAGGATGGCCGATTTCAAGCACTTCACATGTCAAAGGGTTTTGAGAGTCACTTACTATATTAGATAAATGGCATACCTAATAGCCTGGAATCCACTATCCTGTTTATATCAGTCTTTCATGTAGATTAATTTCACTTGGTTTACTTTATAGAAAGCCATTATGATCAACTGTAGCAACCCCCTGTGGTGGTTCTCATAGAGAAGGAGTCATTCTGTACAAATCAAAGTTTACATCCATTGCTATTTGTCTTTGTAGTGTAAACTGAAAATGAATAATGGTAAAAGAATTCTGACAGTGAGCTAGTCAGTCTCACGGCGAGTGTCATGCTTCTTTTATTAGATATGTTGTTTAGCTAATTGCTAGAAGTTATCAAGATCATTGGTATGGATTCAGACCATCCACAGTTCAGATGGACTCCGGAGGCGATGGTACTCACACAGGGCTGAATCCCTTTGCCTGCAGCCAGGCCTTCACCTCCTCCGGGGGGGAGCTGTACGAGAGGTCGACCCCCGGCCCCCCCGCGCTGCTGCTGCCTCTCTGGGGCCCCTGGATCTTCTTGGGGGCCCCGCTGCGCCCGATCGTCAGCCTGTGCATGAGCTCGTCCTGCACCTCCTCCATGTGAGACTTCCTGCCTGCAGGCCACACTTCACTTCAGTATACTGCTTCGAACACAACTCATCACAACTACAGTGATGGGAATAACACTCCCATTGCATAACCAGTTTAATCCATTCCTGGTTTTACTACGAGTTTAATAGAACCCCTGAGCTTGTGACCGATACACCGTGGCTAATCAAGCTGGTATTAATTAACACACAGAATGGATGAAACAGCAGTGCAATAGGAGTCTTATTTCCATCCCTGGATTGGAAGGTAAAACTCAGACAAGCTGACAAATGTTTACTACTACAATAGAGACTCTCTCTTGCTCTCCTGAACTAGTCGAGAACCTGTTCAAGGTAGTGATTCGTAGCAATCACAATCTGTACCATACTAAAAATGGTACAGATTGTCTGGTCCATTTTGATACTCCGATTCTCATTTCTAAAAGTCAACAAGTCAGGCAATACACTCCTATTGAAATATTTGAACAAATACATTTTTTTTTTTATTGTATAAACATGAAGTACATATATCGCCTTCATCCTTGAGTCCTGGTATGCTCTGTGAGACCAGGACTGGGAAGTGTTTGTAAGGCAACAGAGCTTTTATCTGCAATGCTGCTGGACTCTGAAACACCCCACTGCAGCTTATTAGGGATCCTGATACTGAAAGTTTTCAAATCTCGTCTCAAGACTTGTTTGTTTGTTTAGCTTTTAAATAAAATGAACAAAACAAATATTTGTAATGAGTTCTGGGATGGCCTTGGTCATGAAAGGCGCTATTAGTTTAAAAATGCAACTATTTCTTCAACGTGAATCAAGTGAAGAAACCATCACTAGGATTCTTAGACTCAAGAGAACAGCAATCCACACAAACCCAAGCAGCTGTTTGGATCAGCCTGATCAACACCAATGAAATAATTGGTTCCTGCAGCTGTATGTCCTATACATATACGTGTGTGTGTGCGTGTGGAGGGTGGACTCACGGTTGGCTGGGAGCTGCCTGTCCCGCTGGCTGTCTCTCAGCACCACGCTCCCGCTGTCACTCGAGTTGCTACTGTTCTGTCGGCTCACGTTGGCATGGGGGCGCCACCCGGGCACCAGGGGAGGGGTGGGGAGCAGAGCTGGGGCCGGCGGAGGGGAGGGGCTGGGGGATGGGGTTCAGCTGTTTTGGGTCTGTCTTCTGTTTCTGTGGAGCAATGAGATACAGGACCCTGGTTAATGCACATCTATAATACATATAAAAATCAACACAATTCAATTTATCAGGAGTTACTTAAAGACTGGGGGCTGTTTTCAGTGTTTACTCCAGTCTTTAACGCCTATTTTTTAGATGGAGAAAAACGTCTGCTAATTTGACAAAGCCAGAACCAAACAGCCAAGTAACAGAACACAAAGTATCCCAAGGCCCCTCGAGTTGTTTGGTAACTAATATCGATAATTAAAGGAGATAATTAAAGACTTGAGTAAACGCTTTGAAGATACGGCCCTGTTTTATAAAAGGAGTAGAATAAATAGTTTATAGGCTGCTGTTAATTATGCCAACAACAGTTTCATGAAAATCAAACTGTATTTAAAAATCAAAGCTGTAAAAAAAACACAGTAGGCTACAGAATACAGTACTGTACATTACAGCAGTTTTAGCCATTGTTCAAGTGAAGGCGATAGGCAGAACTGTTATAGTCATAGTTACTGCATACAGTAGCAGCCTATAGCTGCGTGTCACACTAAACATCCATCACAAATCATACTTACGTATTTGCTATCAAACAGTGACCCCTACTGGTTCCAATAGCTAAAAACAGGTGTTGCTCTCATTGCTGATGCCATTTAAATGCATGTCTTTCCCACTTGTTTGGTTTGAATGATATTTGCAATGATTCCACTTAATTCTGGGCTCTGCTGCTCTAATATTGACATGTTTTAAAATGTCTCTCTGTTGCCAAGTGTACCTGCTGACTTCTTGCTTGCGTGGTTTTGCCTTGTTTTTGTTTCCTGAATGTGAGAAATCATGTGATATTGTGACCTTTCAACTGCGACTGCAATACATGAAGCAGGTGGAGTCATTTAACATTATAAAAAGCCTTATGTAGCTCAGGCCCCTATTAAAATACCCCTGCTGCCATAATAATCACCACTATAGCTGGCACAGTCTTCTCTGATCATGCAGTTAGCCTTGTCAATGAAAATAATGGCTGCAGATTCATAATGAACTCCAATTGAATCCCACAGGAATAACACCTGAATATCTTCTACACATCCTTGTTCTGAAGTCATTCATTTTGAATGCAGCCCTGCCAATTGTGCGCCGCCCCCTGGGAACTCCCAGCCACCGTCGGCAGTGGAATAGCCTGGACTCGAACCGGCGACCTCCAGACTATAGGGTGCATCCTGCAGTCCACACAGAGCGCCTTTACCAGATGCACCACTTGGAAGCCTCTGCAGCTGTTATTTTATAGTGTTAGTGAAAAGTGTTTCAATGAGCATCAAGTTGCAATGCCATTGATGTGTATATTTCACAAGATATACCGCCTCATTTACTGTGTAGCATCTGTCTGGTAATTCATTATCGTAGTTACCTCTGATAACTCTCCAAGTAATTGCTTGCAGAAAAAAAAAAAAAAAAATCAAAAAACATTCAATTATAAAACATGAAAACATTGCAATAAAAAATAAAAAATACTTGTATTACTGCATTCAGAAATTCACAACAAAACAAAAAAATCTTTACGATACATTGACTCAGAACTGTTTACCAGATAGATTCACGGTTAATGCTGTTTTTAACGGCAATGGCTAGTTCGCATTAGAAAAAAGGATCTCAGTGCATCATAGAACTAAAGCAATTAATTTTATTTTTTTACAAAATCAGTCCCGTTTCAATGCTAGGATCGGAGTTGAGATTCTTGAAGTAGGAGGGGTACAGATTCTTTCCTCTTATGACAACGAGACTCACCCTCTTCTCCTCACACTTCATCCTTCCTATAATACTCAATGCTGCTGTCTGTGTTTCTGATGTACGGTGAAATAAAAATGTCTTGATGTTTTTATTAACATGTCCTAGATACAGGTCTGCTCAAGGGCCTGCTCCATAGTCTGTTCCTGATCCACACTGAACAGGAGGAGCGAGTCAGAGTCTGTGTGCTCACAGCATTTTGTCTTCAATACGCTGGGAAAGTGTGACACACAGCATTGTGGCCACTGGTTCAAGGCTCTGCCTGTGAGCGGCGCTCCTGGGAGTGTGAGATGAATGCACACGCTGCAGTGCTTTACCCCCGACTACAACCCTCACAGACTTGCAGATTTCTCAGCTTTCCCCAAGGATCAGTGTGCTTTCTATACTGGCCCTTTTACAATACTTTAGTTTACTGAAGCTTGAGATTGTACAATTAAAAAGGGGGGCTGGGGGCTTGTCTGTCTATTATATCAATCATTTCAAATCACAAGGGGACCACCCCCTGCCCCTCCCTTCCCAATTATTTATTTCCACAGACAGCTGGCATTTGGAATTCTATGCTCAGAACATGTCCCATGTTCTGAATCGATGCTGGCATTTCTTTAAGACAGTTAACTGCGTGATGATTAATTGACAGCAATTTAAACACAAAAAAGCGTCAACATAAAAGCTATTTGATCATGCCATCTATGTTTTGTTTTGTTTTTCTGTGTTTGTCTGTTGCTATGGAAATAACTTGTTGACTTTCCTAGCATATTGAGAGATGGTGCTTCAATTAAAAGCAAACTGGGTTTTGTAGCAAGCTTACAGAAAATATTACACATGAAACGGATATTCCAAAGGCCATCTTCAACCACATGCTTAAAAAACACAGTCTGGAGGTAAAAAAACCAACAAAAAAAACCAACAAACAACCAACTGAATCCACACGTGCTTCTGTTAAAGAACAAAGCAGCTACATTAACACTAGCTTCACTGCAAATTAAAGCATTGCATTTCTATACATCCAGTCCTCAATCCAACACACTCCAAAACACACTGGCACACCATCTCATCTACAAGTACGGATAATGCGAGGAGGGCAATTACCAACATCTGGCCTGAAAGAGTACTTGATCTCCATATCTTTATGATAAGATTCTAATTATTTTTTTCAAAGCAGAATCTAAGAGAAACTGCTATTTTGTTTAGAGCAAGGATGGAAATGAGAGTCCCATTGCATAGCAGTTTGATCCATCCCTGGTTTTACTACAAGTTTAAATCACACACCTGAGCTTGTTAGCTATATACTGTGGCTAATCACGCTTTTTAGAAGTAGCCACGTTGTTGAAATGGTAAAAAAATCCAAGCAGAAACTGC